>JAHDVF020000509.1:0-1213882 GCA_022606425.2 Lepidostoma basale | reverse complement strand
GATCGGTTAAACTATACGTTTCGTGCCACAGGGCGTGATCACAAGGGAACTGTGTCTTGACTCCTACCCAGGCACTCCGGTGTGGCCGTACCCTAAGAAATCAGTTGGGTATAAGCCAAGGGTAATAAGCATTTTCTTTGAGGTACAGAAAAAATAGGAACTTTTTCTGTTGAATTGAATTGAAAGAATTATACATAGAGAGGGCTAATTTTTCAATTTGTCATTGTTGGAGGTTACGAATGTTAACTGTAATATTGTATACTGATTTATCCTTGGCAAGATTCATGTTTAGTATTATTTTTCCTCCAGCTTAACCCCGACGTGAATGCCTTCCAACGCAAATTCGTCAACGAGGTCCGAAGATGCGACGAGATGGAGCGCAAGCTGCGCTATTTGGAGAAGGAGATCCGCAAGGACGGGATCCCCATGCTGGATACTGGAGAGAGTCCCGAGGCACCGCAGCCGCGCGAGATGATAGACCTTGAGGTACGTTAGACCCCTGGCCTGCTTTGCTTTTATAAAAGTTTTATTTCTTTATAACTTTTTTTGTAAATAGTAAGATTTTTCTTATCTGTATCACAGGATATCATAGTATTCTTTGGTATATCATAATATTTTTAATTGTGTTATTGTAGGCAACATTTGAAAAGTTGGAAAATGAACTTCGAGAAGTGAATCAAAATGCCGAAGCTCTCAAACGTAATTTCTTGGAGCTAACGGAATTGAAGCATATCTTACGGAAAACTCAGGTGTTCTTCGATGAGGTAGGTTTTAAATATGGTAACAAATACATATTTAGAATATGTTCTTTTTTATTGTGGGTCCCGTAAAGCAAAAAAAAATAAAAGAAATCTTTGTGAATAGAGTAATTTTTATATAATTGATATCTTTTATCATTTATAGTATTTTATTTGAATTAAGTACGTATGTAGGATTTAACTGTAGGTCTCCAATTCATCATAGCGGATAAAGATTGACAAGTTAAAACTTTAACTCGCTTTCTTATCTTGTTGAATATTTGGAAAAGATTTTCTTTATCATTCATTAAATTTATCGACATCTTATCGAGTTAGGCGATATTGCTTTTGGTTAATATGACCATTATTTATTTTTGTTTTATAAGCTTTTTAAAATGACTTTTTACATTACAATTATAATACAAATTTAGCAGACTTATAAACAAATATACTTAAGCTCTTTGAAAATAATGTATATAATATATTAACCCATCGGCTTATGGGATTTTTTTATTATATGTTATTACTTTAAAGCAGGTTGCTGGATCCAGGCAATACTGATGGGTTAAACTTACTTTTAATTGGTTCTCAGTTTTGGTAACTAGCCAAGTATATGATCTCTTTACAACATAATGTTTAACATATTTTCCAACAGCGTTTTTGTATATTTTGTTATTATTTTTTATCATATATAAGTAATGTATATGTGTATAATTTAAATATAATTATACATACAAATTAGGATCAAACAGTTGGTGCTTCAGCTATGAGTGATTTTACTCCGTCAAGTACCACATTACCTCTGCACCTTGTCACCTTTGTGTAAGTAGAAGAGGTCTGCGAACCATGGGAATCCATGTTTTGCTACAAGTATAGTGGAGCTTTCTGTCTCAGCTCTGGCCCTTAACCAATAACGGAATATTTCATCTCTTCCTCTATGGTTTACCTAATGCTTTATAAAATGTGAAGTGCTGATCGTACAAGATTTTTGAATGTTTAAGCCACACTTACTCATGTTCTATTAAATAAAAATAGCAATATTAATTTATCATATACACAAATTTAATCTGTATCATTTACAGTTATATTAGTTGTGATGAAGTATTGATGGAATTCAAAGTATTTATTTTGTTTTAAATTAATCCATAAAATTTGGAACAAGAACATATTCGTTGCAATAAAACAAATAATTTGAGAAGGGCTAAAAGTTCTATAATTTGTTAACTTAATGAACAACTAAAGTAACTCTATGGGTACATCTCAACATTTGAAGTAACTTTCACTTAAAAGTGTCTGAATTGGATGTTTTATATTGTTTGTAATAAGTGTCACTATTCTAGCTCCCGTTTGTGTGACAAAAGTAATAACACGTGTAATGCATTTGGGGTCCCATTTAATGACTGATTATGTTATAAGCATTATTCAAGAGTGTGATTGAATTTACAAAAAACATTTGTTTTGTATTTTATTTATTTAAATTAAAGCTTTAGCTATTAAATAATAATGCTATATATTGTATTGTCTAGTTTCAATATTAGTTGTGTGAGAATGTAACATTTGAATATATATTTAATACTTTTATTACTCACCGATACTATGTTATATATAAATAACCATAAACAAATTTCAACACTGAAGGTAATTTTAGAGATTCTCAATTTTAATATAAAATATACAGTTATCTACATTATACAATACAAAAGTATTTTTTTACAGTTTTTTTTTCCTTTTAAAATTTAGTTAATAAAATTTGTGTCAATTAAATTTGTATCAATTAAAAAAGTGTATTTGTTTGAGTTTTAGGCAGATAATTGGTCTTTTTTTTGGGGAGAGATTTGGGTGCAAATTAAAGAATGTTATTTTCCAAGATGGCTGATCCTTCGCGAGAAGAGGAGCAGGTTACTTTGCTCGGGGAAGAGGGTCTTCGCGCTGGGGGGCAGGCCCTCAAGCTGGGGTATGCTCACACTACCAGATGATGTCTTTCTCCTCTCTATATTAAGGGCAGCGATACTACAGTGACCATCACTTTTTGCATCCTGATTTGATATTGATTCCTTTTGCAAATTGAACATCTACTTAAACATATTGTCTTGTATTTCAGTGCCAGTTCTCACATTGTGAGGTGTTTTTATAATGCTCAATATTATAATAACTAAATGTAACCACCTTTTGTGGTTTATGACCTTGATTAGTATGTATGACCAGTCTCCTAGCATTGTATCATTTTCAGAAGGAATGAAGAATTGCTTTGAAGAGTGTTCATCTTGATTTATAAAATTCACACATATTGCATATCCAAATTGAAGGCGATGCTTGTTTGAAATTTCTTATTTTCCAGAATTGAAGAATTCCAGATTTCTCGGAATCATAACATGTTGAGTTTTATGAAAATATATTTTTGTTTGTAGATGTTATTTGCAGGATGAATACAATAGGCATACTACAAATTAAAAGCGGGAATTGTTGTATTTAAGTATTTATTAAAGTACCGAAGGATGTGTCACTCGTTGTATGGTTGTTTTACAGCGGCTATACTGCGACGCTGAGACGGGGCAATACAGAACACCACTCAGGCAAGACACGGCAACCGTTAGCGCCCTTCTCCCCCGGTGGCTTACGCAGAAGCCTTCTTGACAAAGATTTGGAGTTTTGAAAGACTATTCCAGCTTGATTTTCCAGTAGATCTAGAATGCAAACGTTTTAAAATTGTACATAGAAATGCAGTGAATCCTTTCTGAATTGATGGTACATAAGTGATGCTTTATAACTAACATTTTATTCTTAGATGAATTATACACATTTTTTGTATACAAACTAATGTGTTATTTATTATCAAAATGTTAATAATGACGTATCACTTGTGTGCCATTGGTGTACCGTTTATCTCAGAGTTTTCCTTGAATGAGCCTCCTATATGACCTATCATTCATGTGTATGTATCACATGTCATGAGAATCAATATAATAGCTATACCCTTTACATTGTAATTATGTGAAATAGCTATTCAACAAAATAATTTCAATAACATTTTTACCATTATATAATTATGAATATATTTTTTGTTGTTGTTATTTTAACAACCATGGCTATACTTCAACATTTTAAATTAAAAACATTTTTTGTAACTGAAATGAATAATTATTGATATAAAAAATGACCTTGAGTCGGTGATTGATGTGTTATATTGTGTACTTTTTTGTTAGTTTTCTATTAATGAATATAATTGGCTCATTAGAAGGTTACCTGTTGATAAATTATCCGATTGAGTGTTTGTGGTCTTACTATAAGGAATAGCCGAGACAAATGTGATTAAGAGATTTATAGTATAAAAATTATGGTTGACTACGTTATCTAAAAAAAAAATACATGTCTAGAACTAATCATTAATTAATAGGATTTGATAACTCTAACAGCTTACTAAGTTTGAACTTGGTTGTTTCTTTCAGTATTACTAAGATAATGAATGAATTTATGCATAAGATGATGATATTAAACAAGTTTTTATTAACTATCGTTTAGAGTTAACAAAAATAGTCTACTAACTATAAATGATTGGATTCTTGCTTTCTGTATCAAAAACAGTGAGAGTTTTATCTAATATTCACGGAAAAATAAACGCTTCTTAAAGTCGGAAGCTTCTTCCCCCCCGTTGCTGCCCGAGTGTGCCTGGCTTGCCATAACAGAAGCCTGAGATTGTCTGTCTTAAAGAAGTTGTTTTCTGAATATCTTGCAACAAACTGATGTCCCCAATGTTCATTAGGAGGTTATTGTAACTTATTGCGTGACTCTTATTCTTCAAACATGTTCTGTAGTTGTTAGAACTCCCCAATGCTTTGATGAATACCTTTGTGCTTATTTTATCAATTGTGAATATTATTATCAGTTTAAAAATAGTAGTTTGCATGCACTTTGAAAACAAACCTTTATTTTGTAGTTTGATGATAATATTTTATTAAAAATTTTGGTTCCATTGACACTTTGTGTTGGGTATTAAATATTTTGTCTGTGGTGCTAATGTCCATTTATGATAATATTTGACATAACTATGTAGGACACATTATTTTTAGCACAAGTACTGACTATCTTGTTTTAATATTTTTTTTCAGGAGATGTTGTGTTTACATGAATTAATGATTCTAATTATAAATTTTTCTTCATTTTATAAAATGTTTATATTTTAATTTTACATATTATGTATTTAGCTTTTAAGTAAATCTATAAATGTATGGTTTACATAAATAGATATCTTAGTTAAATTAATCTAACTGAAAGCATAAATTTCAAATATGAAATGCATATTTTATGTATCTAATGATAAAATAATTATGTTTAGTTACTTTTAGAAATAAATTAACATACATATAGAGAGAAGTTCAATTCAATTCATAGCCATCTTGCTTCTAACACCTGTCTGCCTAAGGTCCCCCTTCTTTCAGTTTTGGTGGAAAATGTTTACCTTCTGGTTATGTCTACCCGGTAGTATTCTTTTTATTAAAAAAATCTTCTTAGGGATATTAAAAATATTGATGGTTGATTTTTCCAACAAAATAAGGAACAGTATTAACCCGCGTGTTTGCAATAACCCGTGTGCTTATAGATTCGGGTCAGTTTACCTCTATAACCCATCCCTGGTAATGCAGTATGTTTTGTAAGCTTATTTTACCATAAGAATCTTGTAGATATTTGGCTTTTTCTGTTATTTTAAGATTTCATAATTGTTTTGTTTCATTTTTGATCTGCTAATAACATTATCAGTTTTTTGTCAATGGTGACTCCAAAAAGGTGCATTAGAAATAATACGGAAATAAATAATGTTTCATTTCTGTTTGAAGTCCCTGTTGCTTTATTTTTAAATTTTACCTTGTTTTTAATCGGTATATGGGTTTTATTTTTCCATTTCCATACGGTTCAAGGTAGATATTATGACAATGAACTTGAACCGAGTTAATATTCCCGAATGCAATCGTGTGGGTTCATGTTGTAATAGTTGTTTGTGTTGTGTGTCAGCAAGAGGGTGGGCTCCACCCCACCGAGTCTATGACGCGAGCCCTCATTAGCGAAGACACACATAGAAACTTCGCTCAGGTGCAGCTGGGGTACGTATCAGCCCTCTCTAGTTTCCCGCCCTCCATTCCACCACTCCGCTCCTACAGCATGCACTCACTTCACTCGCCTCATACTCACTCCTCTAGCAACACTCAACTATACGGATGAAATTATTTGTACAGAAAATTCTAAATTTCATTTCCAACTACATTTAGAGTGCCATATTTTTTTGTATATTTTAAATCATCAATTTGTATATGCTAATTTAATTTGGAATTTTCTGGTACAATATTAATGCTTGGCTTAAGATAACTAATTCCTTTTGCCATTTTTACTAACTCTTATATAATTTATTTTTATGGTGGTATTAACTAGATATTCATCAGAGAATTTACACTATGATATATGTATGTTTTAATTATTATATTTTATTATTAAAGTATAAATTAAATGAGTTCATCAAACTTTTGTTTCTAAGTGTTTACATTTTGTAATACGAGAGACCTTCCGAGTGGTAAATTGTATGTATTATGTGTATTTATTTATTTTGTGTGTTGCATGCGAAAACTTCTTAATGACTACTAGGGACATCAGATTTACGCAATATATGGATAGTACAACTTAGGTGCCTCTATGAAAGTTCACTGTGGTTCATGTGCATCACTCGGCTCTTATCAGCGTCACAGTATGGCTGCCGATGTGTCCCTCCAGCATGACTTTGTGTTTTCTTTTCAGTGATGCTAAGTTTAACTCCACCTTTGTAAAATACATTCCCCGTCACATTTAACATTTCAATTAATCTTTTCTTCATTTAAATTATATCCTATATAATAATTAAAATACCAGTTATTTCATGTGTCATATGATATTTTTTGTCTATCTGGGAAAGGACATATTTTTTATATTTCGGTTTAGGTAAGAATATTATTTTAACATACTTTATTTGGCCCTACTAATACATACAACAAAAGCTTAGACCAGACTTAAATCAACGATTTACCAAAGATAACGGGTATTCATATCACAAATTGAGCAAGATTTGACTGATCCTCAAATTTTTAAAATTGTGATGCAATATTTAACACTAACCCCATTAAGACTTTGCACTTTAAGATTGCCATTTTATACTCTCTTGGCTGTTTGATAATTTAATAATAATAAAATATTAATATGTTATCATAATTTATTATTCGATTACTGGAAATATTTATTTGGTTAAATCAGAAAGAGTAGTTTACCCCAATAAATTAATTATTCATTAGTAAGGCCTTTTCTTTTGTATGTTCTCACATCTTTTAAACTATTACATATCCATGGAATATCTATATGAGTGTTTAATCATGTCATGTGAACTGTCTTGAATTACTTTGAGATTTTAATGCATACTTATTGCATATCTGTAAATAATATAATTTCTCCTTTTCACACATGTATTCTAACGATTTCCATATATTATAGAAGTTTGGGTTTATTATTACACGAGTACCTGTTATTTAATGCTACCTATGTACAAAGAGCTTAATAATAATGGTAACATGTGAATACTTACCACTTATTGGGAATTACTTTACTTTAGCATCATATATATTCTAGAGGTCATTTTACATTGCATTCTATTTTAGTAATAATATAAAATTTTGTGTCTTTAAGCCCAGTAGATAAGAAATATATTTTTTAATGGGATATTTTTTTTTGCGGGATATTGGGGATCATTTAAATAGCATTTTATTATTTATATTCATACCTGTTATGGCTTTTAAAACATTGATTAGACATGCACCGTCATATCCTGCATGTAGCTTAAGAGAATGAATCATTAATGAATCAATATGAAATTACTAAATGTGTTTGTTTTGATTGGAATGTAGTTTTGTTGCGGGTGTGATATTGCGCGAGAGGATTCCCGCCTTTGAGCGCATGCTGTGGAGGGCGTGCCGAGGAAACGTGTTCCTGCGCCAGGCCGAGATCGAGACACCTCTGGAAGATCCCGCTAGTGTAAGTTATTCAATGGAGAAATGTGAATCAAAAATCAATAAATTGCTCACACCGATTCAAGAGATGGCGTGATTGTTGGCGGTCCACTTCCCAGGAGGACGGAGACGCAACCAATAACAGGTCATCAGATCTTTAAAAATAAAGAAGATCAATTTTATTATATACAACATCATTTGAACCCAATTACTAAATACAATTTATGATTTAATTGTATCTCAATAGAGACGAAGATGCAAATTGGAAACTGAATGATCAAGGTGTTTACAGGACTTATGACCTGTCATTGGTTGGGTTAAGTGCACACTTTATGTAATTACAACATTCCCCATTCCACCTTTCTTATGACCATGTCTGACAAATTTTTGGAAGTTGTATATATGTTAAAGTCCAACGCCAGAATTCACATGTCAGTTTCAATGCGCCATCTATGAAGATTTTGATTACATATGTTAATCTCTAAGATTAATCTATATAATCTACATACTAACGCTATTAACTAACGCTATGTACGCATACTAACGCTATACCTCTATTGAGATACAATTAAATCATGAATTGATAACCCGCAATGGGTGAAATCCAGTATTCGTATACAAGTATATGTATACATTCAAAAAATACAATTTATTTTAGCTATTATATTGATTCTCATGACATGTGATAGGTAGTTGATCTATCGCTATTTTATTGTCACATAAATTCTACACCAGACCAAAAACAGTGTGAAAATCACACTGCCATCGCCGGGAATCGAATCACAGCAGTCATAGCTCCTGCCACTCTGTCACAAAGGTCGTTGAATAAAAAATACCCATTGTTTACTTGATTTCTGGAGACATTTTGGGTTTTCCGATTCACTGTGGGACTATTTTTGCAAAGAACTTTTCCCATACCACCTTATATTTTATTACTCCTTTAAAATACTATAAAAAACTAGGATTATCATTTGAAACATAAACAAATTGATACTTGAGAGAAATTATCACAAACATTTTCAGAGGTCATTCGATACATAGAATGACATTGCACTAAGAAGTATTTTTATGAATATGGATAGAGAAATGTTAAATCTACATGATGTTATAATATATAAAATATCCAAATATATTCCCAAAGATGCCATCTCTGTTGGTGATCTGCAGTGAATGGTTTATTGATTAACAATTCAAGATAAATCAGTGTGTTTATTTTAACAATGTAATATGTACAAATGAGTTAGACATTTTGTATTATTCAGCTAAACAGTTTCCATTTAAAAAGTGTTACACATTTATTTAAAAAATATATAAAATTAAATTTGTTTTATTTTTATCTAATAAACAAACATGTATCTGAAAGTTGCTAGCCTTCTTTTTGTGTAAAAATCTTATGAGTTTATCCATTTTAGAAATGATATTACACTGAAGAAAGATAACAACCATCTGAAACATGTTTGTTATGAAGCGAATAAAATTTTGTGTTATAACTTACGTATTTTAAATATGATTTACAATACAAAGTGAAGGTAAATATGTAGAAACAATAAATTTAATTTCCTTCCTTTTAAATTCCTTCTTTATTGTTGAAAAATAATTTAGAAAATCCTAGTTATACATATTTAACATTTCTATGTACATATTTTTCTTATTACAAACAAACAAACCATCACGCCGTTTCCCCGCAGGGGTAGGCAGAGAGAATGGACCGCCACACTACTCTATCCTGGCAAACCTCTCTAGCTTCCTCCACATTCATACAACGAGTCATACACGCACGTCGATTCCTCCGACTTCTAACATGACCAATCTTTAAAATTTGATTAATATGGTCGTGCCATGTTTTCCTCGGTCTGCCTTGACTTCGTACCCCATTTACATCATTAACATATAATTTCTTAACCATTCTTTCTCCATCCATGCGTTCCATATGTCCGAACCAACGCAGCGATCCTTTCATAATTTTGTTCATAATACCTTCTTTCGCTCTACATTCCTTTCTTATATCAGCATTTGAGATTCTGTCGTATATCGTTCTACCACACATACATCTTAGGGACCTCATCTCTACCGCATTTATTCTGCTCTCATCCTTCTTCTGCCAGTTCCATGCTTCGCTTCCATACATTAGGGTTGGGACCAGAACTCCATTGTGAACGGCCGTTTTTGCTTTCATTGATAAATTCTTGTTTCCAATAACTATTTTTAAAGCTCCATTCACTTTGTTACCCACACCAACCCTTCTTTCGACGTCACTATCCGTTCGGCCATCTGCTGTGAACATGTTACCTAAATACACAAATTCCCTCACCTGTTCAAAGTTCTCTTCGTTCACACTTATATTACAAACTGTCATTTGCTGTTCCCTTTCGAAAACCATCACCTTTGACTTTCCGACATTCATCATTAAATCATTTGACTTGCATACCTCATACATTCTCGACACCAAGACTTGTAATTCGTCCGCACTATCCGCAATGAGAATGTTTTTCTTATTATATATTCTTTATCTGTATGCAGGGAGACCAGGCTTTCAAGTCTGTGTTTATCATCTTTTTCCAAGGAGATCAGCTGAAAACTCGTGTGAAGAAGATATGTGAGGGCTTCCGCGCCACGCTCTACCCTTGCCCTGAGGCGCCTGCAGACCGCCGCGAGATGGCCATGGGTGTCATGACGCGCATCGAGGACCTCAACACGGTAATATTTACAATTAAAAATGCCTTTTCCATAGACAAATAAACAAGACATTTCTTTGCAGCATTGATTACATATTATTTTGTTATTTTAATTAACAATAATCTGTTTTATGATTGTATTTTAAAATGAGAATATTAAAGAAAATCAAAGATGACCTAATTTAGGAAATGGTTTAGACTTTTTACATATGAAAAATATATTTATTTTCTAATTTTCAATGCAAGAAAGTGTTATAAGTGCAATTACGTAAAATTTATCAAATTCAATGAAAATGTATTTTACTAATATAAGAGTACGTAGTGTACGAGGTCTGTTCAAAAAGTATCGTGAATTTTATGTTTTTTCAAAAATTATTTATTTATTCATGAATATCTATTTTGTCCCCTTCAAAGTAATCCCGATCAGATATTATACACTTGTGCCAACGTTTTTTTCAATCCTCGAAGCACTTCAAAAATCATTTTTTGTGATCTTGTTCAGCTCCTCCTTCGATGCCGTCTTTATCTCCTCAATCGTAGCGTAGCGTCGTCCTTTCATGGGCCTCTTCAGTTTCAGGAACAATAAAAAGTCACAGGGGGCCAGATATGGGGAATACGGTGGCTGCGGCATTATTAGTGTGTTGTTTTTGGCCAAAAATTTGCGCACAAGCAACTATGCGAAATTGAGCAATTTTGGTACGAATTTCGCACAACTCGTCTCATGCCCAAATCATTGGTAAAAATCGAATGGCACAAGCCAAGCGATATGTTTAAGTCCTCAGCAACTTCTATAGCGGTGATTCGACTATTGGCCAATACTATGTTATTCACTTCAATGTTTTCGTCTGTTGTTGACGTGCTCGGGCGTCCGGCACGCTCTTCGTCGTTCAGATCTTCTCGGCCCTCTGAGAACATTTTGTACTGCCGATAAACGTTACTTCGGTCCAAGGTAGCTTCACCATATGCCACAGTCAACATTCGGAAAGCGTCTGCGCACTTAATTTTGTTTTTCGCTCAAAATTTGATACAGATTCTTTTATCCATTTTTTTGGAATGGGCAAAAATCAAAGACGAGCCAAAACACGTGTAAGCAAAGCAGCTCTCAAAAATTAACTGAACATTCAAAATGGCTGAACTTGTAGGCATAAGTGAGAGACATGAGTACCAACATAACACCACAAATAAATCGAAAATCGAATATACGTAACCTGCGGAAATTCAAAATTTGCGATACTTTTTGAACATACCTCTTATGTACATGGAAAATAACTAATATACTTCTTAAGAGTATTACATTCGCACCTAAAGTGCGGCTGGCTATATTTGCAGTCTTAAAGATCAGTTAGAACAGAGGCAGACTACATTTGCAGCTCATATATGAATGTAACTGGAACTTTTTGTCTGAGCTATAAATTTAGACGCAGTTCGGGATAATTTTTTTTACTGCAAATTAAATAGCGGCACAATGGGGATTAATCACATCAAAATGTTGTTCTTAATTGTTGAATGAAATGTCCCCTTTAGGATTCTTTTATAGTAATTGATTAATAATCTTGATAAATTATAGGTTCTCGGCCAAACCCAAGACCATCGTCACCGTGTGCTGGTGGCTGCTGCCAAGAACATTAAGAATTGGTTTGTGAAGGTCCGCAAGATCAAGGCCATCTACCACACTCTCAACTTGTTCAACCTGGACGTCACTCAGAAGTGTCTGATCGCTGAATGTTGGGTGCCCGCTCTTGACCTGGAGACCATTCAACTCGCTCTCCGCAGGGGAACTGTGAGTTATGAATCCAATATTCAATGCATTATTATTTTCAAATGCAGAAGTTGTCATCCATCATCCATTATGTCATGCTGACATGATGGATGATATATAATAGTATTTTCTTTTTGCTTTGGATTGTATAAAACATCTTCCTGTGGTTGTTGTGTAATGAGGCTTTTACTTTTTAGGAACGTAGCGGGAGCTCTGTACCGCCGATTTTGAACCGCATGGAAACGTTTGAAGATCCGCCAACTTACAACCGGACCAACAAGTTTACCAGCGCTTTCCAAACGCTTATCGATGCTTACGGTATTGCTTCTTACAGAGAGGTTAATCCAGGTGAAATAAAAAAAAACACAGTTTATTACCTAGAATACAAATAATAAATTTTAATCTACATAAAGTAGTAAAAAAAAATGCAAGTAGCTATAGATAATCCTCAAAAGAATTTTACTTTTAAAATATTAATTTTAACTCTTATCTCTTGGTGACTGACTTTAGTCAGATTTAACCCTTTAAATGCCCGAAGTTAATAGTATTGCCGTACCCAGCAGGCCGTGATTTTTTCAACAAAAATTAAACCTAAAAAAATATTTTTTTTGCCGTTCATTCAGAAAAACAAGTTTAAATATCAGAGACACCTATTGACTGTCAGCGAAAGCTTTTAGAAAGATGACTGTAAATTTGATAATATCGGTAAATTTATAGAAAGAAAATATAGTTTTAAAAGTGACATTTAGTTCAAAATGCACTCATGAAAAATATGCCGCATAGCGATGACAGATAGCTTTTAGCTGTTAAAGGTAAGGAAAGGCCGATGAAATTCAACTATCTTGAAGGCTTCTACCGAAAAAATCTTAGATTTTTTGGTTATGGTAGAGCTATTTAACTCAATTTCTAGTATTATATTTATATTGAACGGAAAATGCATGCAAATGGCAGTGCACAATGGAGTTCTAGTGCCCACCATTATGTATGGAAGTGAAGCTTGGAGTTGGCAGAAGAAGAATGAAAGTAGGATAAGTGCCGTAGAAATGAGGTCACTAAGAAGAATGTGCATAAAAACAATGTATGATAGAATATATAATAATGAAGTAAGAAAGGAATGTAAGGCGGATGAATGCGTGATAAATAAAATTATGAAAGGGTCACTAAGATGGTTTGGACATATGGAACGAATGGATGAGGGAAGAATGGTTAAAAAGATATATACGAGTAGTGTGAATGGAAAAAGAAGCCGAGGAAGGCCAAGGAAGACATGGCATGACCAAGAACTGAAAGGTGGGCATTTTTGAAGTAGGAACAATCGAAGAGCGTGCATTTCGTGACGAGAGTTATGCCAGGATAGAACAGTGTGGCGATCCATCCTTTGCTACCCCTCCGGAATGAAAAGCGTGATGATTCATTAGTTAGTTTGCATACATATTATTTTATTTATTTAGTCTATCCAATGTGACTTTATAAACAGGTTAAAAAATATGTGGATGCTTTATGATTGTCACAAATTTTTGGCACATTTATCTGAGGCAATGAGGAGCTGGTGAGAGTAAAGCATTGTGTGGAGGGCCATGATTCACAAGTTAATGTCGTTATTAAAAACATATATGTATTATTTTTACAGCGCCGTACACCATAATCACTTTCCCGTTTTTGTTTGCTGTGATGTTCGGTGATTTGGGCCACGGGGCCATCTTGGGTCTCTTTGGTCTGTGGATGGTGCTAAAGGAGAAACCTCTCGCAGCCAAGAAGGTCGATAGTGAGGTAAGTTGAAAATACTCGTAAATTAAGAATATCTGAGAGAAAGAAGGTTCCAACTGACAAAAGTAAAAAGCTGAGAAAAATGAAGCCAAAGTTTTGTTGGTTTCGGGTGTGTATCTTGGAATAAAGGGGTTTTATTCCAATTTCCAGAGATTCCTTTACCGAGAAACGTGTAAATTTTGTCTGGCAACAGTTGGAATAATAAAGTTCTAAGTTTAAATGAATCCTTCTTCAGTGAATCGTGTGTTTTGAATGATCAGATGCAACTTGATTATTTTTGTAACATCAAAATGACGATACTATTACATGTTTTTTTCAATTGTAAAAATTAAATACTTAATTAATTTTTTTACTTTTTCGGCATTATCAAAAATGTTTGATAATAACATGACATTTGATAATGCCTTCACAATGTGATGCATGTCAGCATAAAGTACAATTAAACTTCTAGAAAAGAGCCTTTCTTTTGTATTAATTACCAAAATTTTTTTTTTCTTTGATTTTTTTATATATATTAATAATACATTTAGATAATTTATAAAGTGTCAGTTTTATGAATAAATCACCTCGAGAGTGCTCTTTACCAAATATTTCCTAATTAACATATAATAACATTGAAACCTCTATCTATCGTTTTTGAAGGGACCTATTGAAATAAACCATAGATCTTCCCATGTGTCATATCAATATTAATGACCCTTTCATTATTTTGCTTGTAACACTTTCATTCAAATTGCTTTCTTTTCTTGTATTTGCATTTTACACTCTATCATATACAGATTTACCTCACATTTGTCTAACAGCTAGAATGGCAGTGCACAATGGTGTTCTTCTACCAACCCTTATGTATGGAAGCGAAGCATGGAACTGGCAAAAGAAGGATGAAAGTAGAATAAATGCAGTAGAAATGAGATCTCTTAGACGAATGTGTGGATACTCTGTGTATGATAGAGTGTCGAATGAAAATATAAGAAGTGAATGCGGTGCGAATGATGGTGTCATGAACAAAATAATGAAAGGATCATTAAGATGGTTTGGACATATGGAAAGAATGAATGAAGAAAGAATGGTAAAAAAATTATTTGTTAATGATGTAAATGGAACCAGAAATAGAGGAAGACCGAGGAAAACGTGGCACGATCAAATAAATCAAATATTGAATGTCGGCCATGTGAGGAGTCAGAGAAATCGACGCGCGTGCATGACACGATGTATGAATGTTGAGGAAGCGAGAGAAATATGTCAGGAATGAAAAGTGTGGCAGTCCATTCTTTCTGCCTACCCCTTCGGGGAGACGGCGTGATGGTTAGTTAGTTAGTTAGTTTTTGTCTAACAGATCTCATTTCTACTGCATTTGTTTATCTCGTGTAATAATGTATTTATATAATCAGGTCGTAATGAGTGATGAAATTATTATAATTTTTAGATTTGGAATATATTCTTCGGTGGTCGCTACATCATTCTCCTAATGGGCATCTTCTCCATGTACACGGGCCTGATCTACAACGACATATTCTCCAAGAGTCTGAATGTGTTTGGCTCTTATTGGAGGGCCAACTACACTAGGGAAACTCTCATGGCACACCCCAAGCTCCAACTAAACCCGGACTCCAACGATTATTATCAAGTCCCTTACCCATTTGGACTGGATCCTGTTTGGCAGGTTAGCTGCCTAATTGTAGTATTAATGATTTCAAACCCACATATGTTTGTATGTACGTATTTATAATGTTTTGTGAAAAATATTTATTTCAGCTTGCTGAGAACAAGATCATTTTCCAAAACGCATTTAAGATGAAAATTTCTATAATCATTGGTGTGATTCATATGTTGTTTGGAGTTTCTCTTTCACTGTGGAATAATATGTAAGTTATTTAAGTAATATTATTTCTTATATTTTTTTTAAACTAACTAAGTAACTAACCATCACACCGTTCCTCCGGAGGGGAGGCAGAGAGGATGGACCGCCTTACTGCTCTGTATTGACATACCTTTCGAGCTTCCTCTACATTCATACATTGTAACATGCAAACTCGTGGATTTTTCCAGCTTCGAATGTGGCCATCGAATGTGGTGCGAATGATGGTATTATGAACAACATTATGGAAGTAGCATTAAGATGGTTTGGACACATGGAAAGAATGAACGAAGAAAGAATGGTTAAAAAAGTATATGTTAACGATGCAAATGGAACTAGAAATAGAGGAAGACCAAGGAAAATGTGGCACGTTCAAATAAATCAAATATTGAATGTTGCCAAGTTAGGAGTCAGAGAAATCTACACGCATGCATGACACGATGTATGAATGTTGAGGAAGCGAGAGAATATGTCAGGAATGAAAAGTGTGGCAGTCCATTCTTTCTTCGTTAGTTAGTTAGATTTTTTTACAATCATCTGCCTTACATTTTTTAATACTTCAATATTTATGTGTTTGTGTTGCCCTTTGAATGAGGCGAAGAATAAATTCTTCTCCTACGTTAATAATTTAATTTTGGTGGACAGTGATGTACGAATACAAAGGGAACGCAATATTTTATCCAGACGTGAACGATTTAACAGAATGTTCACAATCATTTTAAAAGAATATCGTTTTTCCTCTTGCATTTTAAAGTTTTAATCTAATAATTTAAAATTTCACTCTGCATTTATTAGTATTATATTATGAGCTTAATACTAAAACTAGGTAACTCGATATTTGGCAGTTTTGAGTTATTAGAAGAATGAAAAATGGTGAGTTTTTTTTCTATAGTAATTTTACATCTCTTACGATCGATTGGATCTTCCTTTATTAGTTTCATAAAAACATTTGTCGGGCAATTCATAATGAATCCCATTTTCTCAAAATAGAGAATTATTAGTTATCTAGTTATAGTATTGAGTCCACGATGTACATATGAAATTCAATTACTGGGTATACATTTGATAAACAATTTAAAACTAACCCTTTATTGTAATTGCAGATATTTCAAGAAGAGGTTGGATACATTGTATCAATTCCTTCCTCAGCTGATCTTCTTGGCTTTCTTGTTCTTCTACATGGTCCTGATGATCTTCATCAAGTGGGTGAAGTATGGCCCCACCCCAGGCCACTTCGGCTCCAATGACGACGGTAGACACAACAACCTTACAGCCTCCTCTGATGATGAATTGTGTTAAAATTTCTTAGTTATGAAGACAGATATTATAATTTTTTTTGTTTATTTCTTATTTTCTATAATACCAGAAAATAAAGCCATGAAATGAGTTAACTGGGTAGAATAACATACATCTAGTGTGTAAACAAAATACAACACTTGGATATTCTTATCGTTTATAAGACAAAAGAGGACATTGTCTTATGTTATCGGTTTAGGTTATCTTTATGAATATTTAATGCTCTCAGACAAGAGTGTTAACTCAAATTAGCATTGAGATTTATGAAAGTTTTATGATTATTTTTATTTTGAGTATCTAAAATGTATTATTTAATTTTTCAATTATTTATGACTTGCATACCAAAAATATGATCTGAAAGACTTATATTTTAAGAATCAATTGTATCTCAATAGAGAGGAAGATGCAAATTGGAAACCGAATATGGTTGATCAAGGTGTTTACAGGACTTATGACCTGTCATTGGTTGGGTTAAGCGCACGCTTTATGTAATACAACATTTCCCATTCCACCTTATTTTTTCTTATGACCACCATGTCTGACAGATTTTTTGGAAGTTGTATATATGTTAATCTCCAACACACTTATATTTTATTTTGCAAGTAATTTATTTATCAATTTTCTAAAGCATTATTCACTGTTCCATCGATGATTCCCAGTTGACCCCATGGTACGAAGTACACCCTCTGATTATCTGACCTGCTGGATGCTCGATTGGCGATTGAATGCACCCATTGCTCAAACGTTCACCTGATCTTCACTTGATTGGGGGATCCTATCTGATTGAATTTGCTTTGGGATTAGCAGCTGTGAAGATTACACGCTTTCAGACCAATTTAAACATTTTTTGGCCCAATTTAAACACACTTTCTTGGATGAAAGTGGTTTATCCACCAGCATCCTTGCAAATAACTGAAATTTCGAAGTCGACAATGTTACAGTTTCCATGCTGATCTCATTTCTATCAGCTTCAATTTGAAAATCATTTTGTAGATAAATCTGTTTTTACAATCAATCTTCTGACAAATTAGTTTTTTCCTGTGCTTTTCCTTTCACTCCGGCATGTCAAATATAAAAATCACATAAAACATTGTGTATATTTTGAAATTCAGTGTCAACTGTCTGAATAATGAAAGAAAAGAATCTTATCCATAGAATAAATTTGTTTTGAGAAAGAATTAGAATAAAACAGTACCTGCTTTTGTCCATTTTCACGGGGGTTACCTTTCACAGACCTATATTTTCTAGAGAACATTATCATATCATATTTATATATTTTTTTTCAGAAATTGTGAAGACATCTACATACTGTGCTCCATCGATCCTCATTATGTTCATAAACATGGTTCTCTTCAAAGGCAATTCTAAAAAGGATCGTTGTGATGCTCTGATGTACGGTGGACAAGACGGGATCCAAAAGTTCTTGGTTGTTATAGCTGTTCTCTGTGTTCCCATCATGTTGCTGGCCAAGCCCTATTTCGTCCTGCAAGAACACAAGAAAAGAACGGTTAGTTTTATATAAACATTGTCATATTCGCTGCTGATGCATAGTAATTGATAATCTAATGGCTCACAGGGAGGTTCAACTTTAAGGGATTATTTAAATTTTATTCAGATGAATCACCAGCCCATGCACAATGGAGAAAATGGTGACGTGGGCCCCAACGGGCAGCTGGCCGCCTCCACAGATGGCAGTCACAAGGCCGGGCACGAGGAGGACATGCAGGAGATGTTTATTCATCAGGTGGGTTCTGCTGTATTACAATCCCAAATGTACTGTACCCAGTTAACCCTCCCTTCCCTGTGATGGGTATCTTCTACACGTTGCTTCTAATAACCATCAATATCTCTATACATTTAATAAATACAAGGTTAAGATTTTAGGTATTCCTCCATAATAATAATAATAATAATAAATTGGCAATTTTATAAAGCGCCATTTTTATGAATTACTCATCTCAAGGGCGCTGTAGAAGATGCTCCGTTTTATCAACTAGATAATAATAATAATGATACAAAAATTATAAACATATTTAGTATGAGGGCTGCACCTGACGAAGTCGATCAACACTTCCTGTCAGGAAATGATAATTTGAAAAGGTGCGTTTTGAGTCTCGATCTAAACTCTGATTGATTCTCAATGCACTTAAGGTCTGCTGGAAGACTGTTCCAGGCTGAAGGGCCGGCTACCGCGAAGGCTCGGTCGCCAAAGTTTGTGCTTGGACAGCGTTTTGGCACAGTCAATCTACCGATCGCAGAAGACTTAGCTGATCGCAATGTAGACTGTCTAGCATTCAGGTTCTCGTTGATGCAGAGTTCAGATATATAAGCTGGTGCCATTCCATGCAACGCCTTATAGACCGTCTAGCAGAGCTTGTATTGTATCCTTTCTGGACATTTCAGCCAGTGGAGCTCCTTAAGATGCTGTGTTATGTGACAACTCCCCATAATATATTTGCGCATTGATTAAAAAAGTAATATTAATAATAATCAGAATTCATCGGGTACATCGGAGGTATTTTGTGAACATCGGAAACAAAATTCGTAGCGCTGAGTACGCGACACTATATTCGCATCTTACTCTTGCATATGTTCTAGCTCAATGTTCTCACTCTCGCCGTCCCGCCGCGCCGGCGGCAGTCGCTTTCGGGCATGCAACCAGAGCGGGTCTATGCCCGTTCCGTGAGCGTTGCCAGATGGTTTTTTTTAATGTTTTTAGCAATCAAATCTCAATTATAATAATTTTTGACTTCAATTATAATTATATAAGGGGATTAGCTATGAATGTTCCTATTTTTCCCATTTAAAATCGCTAATTTTTTAACGCGTACTGACTACCCTACACCAGAACGCACGCTTTTATTTTAGCACCGTAAGGGAAATGTTAAGGAAGCTTAAATTATTGTAACTAATTGTTTTATATTTTTATACCCTTAGCTGATTCAGTTCTCTCTCTTTTTAGTTGCAAATATAGCATAATTAATATAAATATAAACATTCATTCTCTAGAAGTTTTATTATATTTTATGGGAATGACATGTTTCACCTTGTTATGGCATTATCAAATGCCCATTTCATAATGCTCTGTAAGCCGAGTAATTAATGAATAAAGTACCTCTAAAAAAACTAACATTTTACAAAATTATTTACCGTTCTAATTTTAGTGGTCATTTAGTTGTTTTAGACATTGATCAATTGTCTATGACAGTTTATGCATATAGAACTGTTGTTTTGTTAAGTAGCATTGTTGATTTAATTTTTTATTTTGTTTAAACACTCTTTTAACGTGTTACAGTAAGCACTTATAATTGAAGGAACAAAGGTGTTAAGTGGTTTTAACATAAGACAAATAGCAAGAGAAAAAACTGTTTATTGTAACATGTGTCATCTAGTGGTGGCATCTTTGGGATGAAGTTTGAACTACACTATATTATTCAATCACTTTGCATAGTTGTTGGCTTTTATGTTTAACACCAATTGGGATCAAATACTCATTTTTGACTTAATACTTGGCACCTTTGTAATGATCAGTATGGTTATTATTATTGATGCCAACTAGTTTCACTTGTATCCAAGTTTCATCAGGGAAATATAAGAACTAGAATAGTAGATTTTTTTTTTCAATGAACAGTTTAAAATTATATAACTTTAATTTGTGAATTAACGTGCAAAGCTAAGTCTGTGATTAAATTACATCTCGTGTATATTTTGTCAGTGCTAATTTTATAGCACTTCCAAGTCTTTTTATTTTAACCCTGTTGGTGTGATTGCAGGCTATCCATACCATTGAGTACGTCCTGGGCAGCGTGTCCCACACCGCGTCCTACTTGCGCCTGTGGGCTCTCTCGCTCGCCCACGCTCAGCTTGCAGAAGTCTTGTGGAACATGGTCATGCGCAATGGTAAGGAAAAGATCAGCTTATTGTGTCATTTCACAAATAATATTTTTATAATAATAAAAGACGCTCTCAAAGTCATCACTGCAAATAGAAATATATCCACTAAAGCAAATATGGCAGTACGAAATGGAGTTCTAGTGCCAACCCTTATGTATGGAAGTTAAGCTTGGACCTGACAAAAAATTATGTAAGTAGGATGTGCGAGAAAACGATACATCATAGAATACCGAATGACAGAATAAGGAAGAAATATAAGGCAGATGATTGCATCATAAGTAAAATCAAAAAAGAATCCCTGAGATGGTTTGGACATATGAAATTAATGGACGAGAGAAGAATGGTTAAAATGTTCTACACAAGCAGTGCGAGTGGAAAGAGAAGCCGTGGAAGCCATGGCATGATCAAATTAATTAAATATTGAAAGGCGGTCACAATCGAAGTTGGAAAAATCGAATAGTGTACATGTTACGATGTATGACTGTAGAGGAAGCTAGAGAGGTATGTCAGGACAGAGCAGAATAGTGGTGCATCCTCTGCCTACACCTCCGGAGATCTTAACTCTTTTGATCCCTTCAACCATGGTACCTACCCGACGGTTTCCTGCATATGTTTTGCTCATTCATCTGATCAAAACGCTTGTAGATCAGCATTGTTGCTGTGGGTCTTTTTTTGTACATCGAGTTGGAAAACATGTCAGACATTCTCTATGGGATTCAAATCTAGGGAGTGACCAGGGTATGACAATATTTTGTTCATTCTTCCATTGTTTTTTTTTTAACTTTTGAGGATTTTTTGTTGATTCCATTTTTATGGTGCTGGAAATTCGTCATTTGTGCACTTTCTATTTGCTGTAACACTGGTGTTAACGTCGGTGGTCACATAACCGAGGTTTCGCAGGGTCTAAGAGAGTTGAACTTGGCAGTAGTGTTGCTGTTGTCATTGCAACATGGCCCATTACGACATTTTATAGAGCCATACTTTTCGGCAGAGCTTTCATCGTAGCCTTACTACCCGTCTGATCCCCCTTAGTAATTATTTTTATATATTTTTATAAATATATTCTTCTTCACTTTTGGTAGATTCAGGAGTCTGTTATTTCAGGCGGGTCCTCTTGAGACGCTGAACTCCAGCTTTCTCTCCACCGTCTCGGGGGTCTTCCTGGTCGGCGTTGTCCGTTTGGCGTTCCATGGAGAGCTATGTAGCTATGTAATAAATATATTGATTGTATTTATTTTTGTATTTAGGTCTAGTGTATGAAGGATGGTTTGGAGGTATTGCTCTGTGGATAGTATTTGCCTTTTGGGCTGTACTCACCGTCAGCATCCTCGTGCTCATGGAGGGACTTTCTGCTTTCCTCCACACCCTGCGTCTGCACTGGTAAGAAACAGTCTTCAAATTTATTTTTTACTCACATAAAATAAATAAGAAATTTTTATTAACCCTCCCTTCCCTATGATGGGTATCTTCTACACGTTGCTTCTAAAAACCATCAATATCTCTATAAATATAATAAATACAAGGTTAAGATTTTAGGTATTCCTCCATAATATATTTACGCATTGATTTAAAAAATAATATTAATAACAATCAGAATTTATCGGGTACATCGGAGGTATTTTGTGAAAATCGTAAACAAATTCGCGTATAAACAGCGATTTGAGTGCGTCACACTATATTCGCATCTCACTCTTGCATATGTTCTAGCTCAATGTTCTCACTCTCGCCGTCCCGCCGCGCCGGCAGTTGCTTTCGGGCTTGCAACCAGAGCGGACCTATGCCCGTTCCATGAGCGTTGCCAGATGTTTTTTTAATGTTATTAGCAATTAAATCTCAATTATTATAATTTTTGACTTCAATTATAATTATATAAGGGGATTAGCTATGAATGTTCCTATTTTTCCGATTTAAAATTGCTAATTTTTTAACGCGTACTGACTACCCTACACCGGAACGCACGTTTTTATTTTAGCACCGTAAGGGAAAGGTTAAATATATATTTTTTGTCTCGGATAAACATTATTTTTATTCATCTTTATAATAATTGATAACCTTGTGATATGGATATAATATTATGCACGTATATGTTTTAAAAGACGTGCGATATTTTATCTTTTTAAGATATAATTAATAGTTTTTAAATAGCATTAATGTATTATACTTTAAAATATAATAAAAGTTATCATTTAACTCCCATAAAACTATTTTAAAAGAAATATTTTTTTACAAAAAATATTTTGGTATCAGAAACAAAATTATTAATTTAATACAGAATATGTTAATACAAAGATCATTTTGATTGTTTTTTGTTGTGCATATTTTTATTAAAATAAAATTATTTGAATTAATTTTTACCTAAGGATGATCACTTTATTGAAGGTTACGGTGTTAAGACTGAATTCCATTGTTAATTTGGAAGGAGAATTTTAAACACTGTATAATCCACTTTATTTCTTAAATATTTTTACAAAATAAACATATTATACGCAGTGGCGGTACTCCCATAGAAGCCCAGAAGCCCGGCTTGCGTAAGAAATTTTGAATCAAAACCCCCAAATCTAAGTAATCATGCCCCCCCATAAACCAACAACCTACCAAATCACCTTCCAACAATGTTCCCATCAGACGTAAGATGAATAGCCACAAGAGCTGAACCTCTGTAAGTCAGAAGAGATTTTGATTCAAAATTTTCATACGCTCGCCGGACTTCTGGGCTTCTATGGGAGTACTGCCACTGATTATACGCTACGTCTTTCGGAGATGACCTTCTCCATCTTCAGGTGTAAATATAACTAAAACAAAACCATGGGAAGACCATTGAAGTTAACATATTAAGACTAATCCTTAAAAGTGTAGGGAAACACAAGTTAGTAGAATAACAATACATAAGTATAGTGTATTATACATATTTATTAAATAAAGTGAATAATAACATTGCTGAAAATTCTCCTTCCATATTTACGATATTAATTGGTATTAGATTGTGAGATTCATTTAAGATATATTGTTAAAATGCAATTTTTATTGCACTTCTTGAAGTTGGAATAACCGAAAATATGTAATTTAATTGTATGATTCAATGTGTAGATTTATATTCACAAATGTTTTGTATATACACAACCTCTATCTATCGTATTTGAAGGGACCTATTGATAAATATTAGGTCCTTACATATGAAATTGGCGTTTTGTATGGGAGGAACATAAAGTTGATTTTTTTTAAATATAATATATTTATTAAATCAAAGTACGTACCATTGCTATCTATGCACTTTTCCCATCTCATAGGTAGTTCATCGATCCCTTTACTAAAAAAACCATTCGGACGGGAATCAATAAAATCTTTGAAGTCGGTTTGGACTGCCCCATCGGAGTTGAATTTTTTCCCTTGCAAGAAGTTATCCAAATTTCGAAAAAAATAGTAATCTGTTGGGGCAAGGTCCGGAGAGTACGGTGGATGTCTTAGACATTCCAATTGAAGCTCTTCTAATTTGGTAGCCGTCTGTTGTGCAGTGTGTGGTCTAGCGTTATCATGAAGCAGCAATGGCCTAGAGCGATTAACCAGCCTCGGTTGTTTAGCAGCTAGCTTTTCCATCATGGTTTGCAGTTGCTGACAATAGACATCTGCCGTAATCGTCTGGCCAGATTTAAGAAAGCTGTAGTGAACGACACCAGCACTAGTCCACCAAACGCTCACAAGTAACTTTTTTGGAGTCAATTTTCGCTTGGGGCATGGTTTGGCTGGTTCGGCAGGGTTCAGCCATTGCGATGAGCGCTTCCGATTATCATACAGGATCCACTTTTCATCACAGGTTTCATGATTCGATTCAAAATCCCTTCATTATTGTGCCGGTTGAGTAATGCAACGCAGTAGTCAACGCGCGTTTGTTGATTTACTTCACTCAATTCGTGAGGTACCTACCTTTCAAGCTTTTTCACCTTTCCAATTTGCTTCAAGTGGATTAAAACAGTTTTATCACTAACACCGCAGCCTGCAGCTAACTCGGACGTGGTTTGCGATAGATCCGCTTCCACAATAGCCTTCAATTCTTCATTATCAACTTTGGTCTCCGGCCGTCCACGGGGCTTGTTCTGCAGGTCGAAATTTCCAGAACGAAAACGTTGGAACCAAAAACGCACTGTGTTTTCTTTTGCGGCACCGTCGCCATACACATCATTAATCCTTCGAGCCGTTTCTGCAGCACTGGTGCCACGGTGGAACTCGTACTCGTAAATAACGCGATATTTCAAGTTTTCCATTTTGTAAACTGAGTGACGCAAAGAAAAAAAACAATTGAGAAAAAAACAAATGAATTATAATTTTCGAAACACAAATACTTGAGTAAATAGCTGTATAAATTTGAATTTGGAATTCCTAACCAAAGAGAAGATATTTGAGATCAAAGTTGCCAGTACGGCAAAACGCCAATTTCATATGTAAGGACCTAATATACTATATACAGAAAACAAAACACATTCATATTAAATGTTTAATTTATTGTATTATTCATTTAATTTTTTATTGCCGTAAGAAATCAATATTTTTTCTGTGTCAAATTATATTTTTATCAGCATAAAAAAAAGTTTTTAATCTTTCGAACATCGTGCATGGTTCCAAAAATGAAGGGTCAGGCAGCGGATCCTATCGACATCAACCTCTTCTTAACCGTCGCGTTGCCATGTGGTCAATTGAGTTTCCACTGCCAATTTAAAGTTGATTTTCTTAAAACCTATGGACCCTAATATTATAAAAAAAATTGTAATCCTCCATTGAAGTGTTCTCAATATTTCGTAATAAAAAAAAAGCAAAAAATTACTTCCTTCATCCCAAAAAAAAAATTTCTAAGACTGCCCTCACCTTCATTCGTGTTAAGGTAGAATTTGTTTTGCTAATATTTACAACTTTATCAAAAGTGACAAATACTTACTCGCTGTTTTGAACGTATTATAAATTATATGTTTGGCCTTTTCATAGGTACGTAATAATACCGACTGTGGACGGAAACGCAGCACGCAACTTAATAATATCAGAACTGTGAAAATATTAACACTTTACCAAAAGGGACAAATATTAATACGTACTCGTTGTCTTGAACGTACTATACATTTTGCCTAGGTGCCTTTATCATACGTAAAATCTCGTAAAGTCTCGCCCCGCCGGCCGCGGCGGAGCGAGACAAGTTTATACTTGGTGCCAGTTGCTCGTATGCTGTGACGCATTCCATATCAGAAATCGCATGGTTCCAGAAAAAAATTAATAATGATATGTTTTTCAAATAATCCATGTATGTTATAGATATCGATCTATTCCTAATGAAATTCCCTACAAGATGACATAAATTAAATTTTGATTCATCGAGTCATATGCTTGATATTTAGATAAAGTTTGCGGTAAACTGAATTGACCACATGGGAGCGAGCGTTTTGTTTTGAACACGGTACGTTAAGGGTTAAAAGTCTCTTTAAAGCTTGCGTCACACAAGTTTTCTATCGTTTCAATCCCACATGTTGGGATATTGTCGTCGAACAAAATTATTCAAGTTTATATCTCTATTCAATCTGAGCCAATCATCTTCAGAAACCTCAACTTGTTCTTCTTGTTGTTCATCTGATGGTGCTGCTACACTTTTATAGTAGTACATATGTTATCAACCATTTATATATGAAATTTTCGTTGTAATTTAAACAATCGATGCGATTTATTTTTACGTGTTTTGTATGAAATTAATTCGGGACTGCAAGAAATAACAATACGTACGGGAAAACGATTATTCGAGGAAGGATAGATTGAGGTTTCACTGTATTTAATATATTTTCAGTTGGGATACAAGGCGATGTTATCATTTGATTTAATTGTCCACACTAATTTCAGGGTGGAGTTCCAGAGCAAGTTCTACGAGGGAATGGGGCACAGTTTCCAACCATTTGCCTTCGAGGCCATTCTGGACACGGCCTCCCAGGAAGTTGTGGTGGAATAAGGCCGGCACGGTCCGATCCTCGATTTAAAATGGAACCCTTTATCTCACATAGACCGCATTGCGTATTTGATGTTATGCTTAAGTAAAATTTTAATAGTCAAGAAAAAAAAAGGCAAATGTTGCTTGCATCGATGTAACAAGTAGCAGTTTTGAGAGATTTAAAAATCCTATAAAAGAATACTTTTTATATTATGTATTAACATTTTTTATGTGATATATTTTATTTATATGTATATCATTCACTATTCTAACAATTTTATGAATATATATTTTTTGTATTTGTGTTTAATGTAATATTAAGCTTACACACACTAATAATTCATTTTTTTTCCAGAGAAACTATCGCACAGCATCATTTTTTTATTAAATTTTTTAAATTAACTAATAATAAATATATTAAATTCTACTTTTCACTAAATATTTACCTACCTGTCTCTTCAATTGAAAGAATTAATTATCTATAGTCTTGTCATCTTATATACCAACTTTCTATACTGCAGTAGATTCACTATATCGAGAAGAGCCAACTTGACATTTTTAGTAGTTAATAAAATATAGAAGTATGTTTAATAAAATTTGCTTTTAAATATGGTTGTACTTATAACAACAGTTTTCCTGTATTAATTACGAGCTCTAAAATACTTAAAACTCAAGTTTATTATAGATCGTTGAAGCCAGTAGTAAATGTTCTAAAATTAATTAAACTTTAATCGCATCTCATGTTTTCTTGTACACTTTTGTGTACCTTGGAGAATATAAACCATTTAAAATATATAGAGGTAAATGTGTAGTATTGGAATAATTATCTATGTGTGTACTTACTAATAAAGTATGGAATTATCCGTAATGTTATTAACCTGTTCTTGCCGTTTAATCCTTGACAATTTGATTCTTCACGCTTTAAAATGTATGTAATTGTTATTAATAAAGTTTTATCTGCATCCAAAATAGTGTTATTTATTATTATATCCCTTCCATAACAAAACCATGAGTCAATAAAGTTTCAGAATTTGTTTTGAATTCAGGATATCCAAATTTAAATTTTGGATCTATATTAATGAAGATTGAAAATATTTTGACTTCTCCAGTTCACAATGAAAGGAAAAATAGAGAATGAAAGGCAGTTGGCTCGAAAAAGGATGTTCTGACACAGAAATCACAGCAGACTGGCTGACAAATATAATTGTTCGGGACTAACTAGGAAAGGTAAGTATTTGGACAGTTTACAGTTTGTAATCTAGTTTAAAAAAAATCCAATATCTGAACATGAGTATGTTGTTAGAAGAGTAAACAATTTTTTTTAAAGAAGATTAAAATCATTCAAAAGTACAAAAAAAAATTAAAAAAATTGGTATTTAACCACGGTATGGTTATTATAATTGATGCCATCTAGTTTTGCTTGGACTCGAGTTTCATCAGGGCAGTATAAAAACTGTTGTGTAACTGTTATACTGCTCTGATGAAGCTTGGGTCCAAGCGAAACTAGTTTGCATCAATTATATTAACCATACCGTGGTTAAATACAAAGTTCTTTTTATTTATTTTATATTTTTTAAATGTCTAACCACAAAGTGAGTATTTCATATAATACACAAAATAATACACATTAATACACAATAATAAAATAATATACATAAAATAATACACTGCATCGCAAAATAATACACATTCCTTGGACTGATATATGGTCAGCAACATGAATGTTCTTAAAGAGCCAAAGCTAATAGAGAATTATTAGCCAACATTAAAGCTATTAGGTGTCATGTGCTTAAGGGAGAAAATTATGAACTGCTACAGCTGGTCATTGAGGGTCGAAGAGGTGTTGGCAGGAGGCGCATCTCTTGGTTCTGCAAGGTAAGGCTGGTATAAAAAATGTTAAGGAGCTGTTATGGGATGCCAGGGACAGAGATGCACTCTCATGTGAGAGTCTATGTCAGGGGGGGGGGGGGGGGCTGACATGGCACTGATAGAGAAGATAAATAAATGAGTATCAGTATCATTTTTTTTTATTTCCCCCGACACATATGACAGAAAATGAGCAGATGATGGTTGTTGAAGTTAGGGAGTAAGAATAATGAGATGGAAATTGAAACGTAGAGAGAATAATATATTAATTAATTAAGATTATAAAAATAATTAAATAAATATGGGAGGTGAATTACCAACCTCACATAGAGGTGAATAGAGTATTATTTTTATTTATTTATCTATAAATCCTCAATAAAAATATATCCATACATAATCAAGAATGTTGTTTAATTAATTAAAGTGGAAATCTATTGTCTGGTATGATGCTTATTCATCTCCAGTCAAATTTGGTTTTGAGGAATTACTTTATCATTTTTTCGGTATGTGAATTTAAGTAATAAAATCATGTTAACATGGCGTGGTCTGGTCAGAGTTGACTTTTAGATAAAAGGTCACAATTGATAAGCATATTAACTATCTAAATTAAAACTGTATGATATTTATTATTGGGGTAGATATATGTTCTAATAGAAAGTTGGTTTAATAATCGGCTTAGTTATATTTTTTTTAAAAATATGTTGTGTTTATATTGTGTCATTCATCAGTTTAATAAATAAATATTCTAATTAAGAAACAATACATCACATACATATTAAGAAACCCGACTTTCAAAGAGTTAGTATAAAAAAACTAGAACATATTGCATTGACTTCTATACAGCTGTACAAAGGGACAAAATGATGGTCAAGGTTATTGGAAAATTGCCATGAATAAAACAGACTCTTGTGAATGTACATAATGCACATTGTAAGTACATATGTGTGTTTTATTACGTAATGTTGATGTGACTCGATTCTTTAAATAGATTCTAGTTAGTGAATAGCTTTATTGTTTTGCCCATAACAATTTTAATTTACATATTTTTGTGATCTACGGGAAATAATCGAGCAAGGGATTAATACATTCGTTGCAATATTAGTCAAATAAATATGCAACAAAAACGTGGTTTTCCAGTTTGATTCCAATAGGTGAAATAATGCTATCATGTGGATATCCACAAAAATACAATTTGATGGAAACAATTTAACTATTAACTCGCTTTAGTGTCAAAATAGGAAAAATAGTTTAAGAAATATTTCTTATGCGGCAATATTGCATTCATTGCATTTTTATGAGGCAGTAGGTTAGTGAATTCGCGTTTGTAGTATGTAGGTATTTCAGTGAGTTAGGTACTACTCGGTCGTGCTCCGTCGGTAACAATTTTCCGCGACTTGCAGTTGTGACGTCATTTCACAAGGCCGTTCGAACTTGGGCATCGAGCAGTTCCCGTGTTTCTATTATTGGTAAAATGAAGATTTCAAGGCGGCTTGTCATTATTGAGCAAGTGAATGTATAACATTTGTTCGGCGGTCAGATAAACATTCCATTAACGTTGACCAAAGTTCGTGTGACGTTCCGTTTGTATATTTTTCTTCGGGCCTGTTATGACGTTTATCAATTTTAGCGCCAATTCTTTTATTCAGATTAGAAACGTGAAAAAATCAGTCGTTCACTACAGATCGCCCGCAGGTTTATTCAGCAGTCGTCTCAGTTAGGTCGTGTGTGGTAAAAGTGCTTCAACATGTCAACTAAAATTAATGTTTGTATTGTGGGCTCTGGAAATTGGTAAGTGACATAACCTTAACAATATTGAATTTTTAATTTACCGCATTGAGCAACAAAAGCTTTCTTGTCAATATTTATAGGATAAAAACGGCATATGTTGTCACCAAAATACTATAATAATTTTAGCAAAGCATTTATTGTTTTGTTTTTACATTTGATTATGATGAACTTAGATTTTTTTATTAAACTTTTTTTATTTATCTATTTTGTTTTGTTTTAGGGGATCAGCCATTGCAAAAATAGTCGGATATAATGCAGCTCGACTTCCGAATTTTGAAGATCGCGTCACTATGTATGTGTACGAGGAAATTATAAATGGAAAGAAGTTGACTGAAATTATAAATGAAACTCACGAAAATGTAAAATATTTACCGGGCCATACATTACCATCCAATGTCGTAAGTCTAAATATTTTGTTTGTTTTTATATTACTTCTTAATACTTATTTATATCAAATGATGGCTGAATAGAAATTTGGTATAAAGGAATTATTTAATGTAAATACCCCATATTTACCATTACGTGATTGCTGTGCATATGTAATATTACATTTTACAATTACTGTTAAAAAAAAATTATTATATTTTTATGAATCATAATTTTCGTTTTGCATTCGTATTCCCATGGGTATCTCTTTATAAATATTTTTTTTTCAAATTAAATGCATAAAATGGTGGTACCAAAACATTTACACATTAATATATACATATTTTTTTTTAAATATATATTTATTTTATACAATACAATATGATAGAAATACTGAAATAATTATTCTGACGAATGTTATTTTATACAAGGATTTAAAAAAAATATATATTTTTCATTTCATGAACACTTCATACATTTATTTTGACCTTTCTCATTACAAGGACATCATAACCCACAAGCATGCTTTGACAATACTGCAAAACAAAATTTAATTGATATTTACTTTCCAAATTTGTTCAATAATATATGCACAGTAATTATTTTCGACTTATAATTAAATATTTTTTGGTTATCTTATAATCTGACATAATTACAATAGGTTATTTTGCTTGTCATACAAAAAAAAAAAAAAAAACATGTCATGAAGGTTATAAACAATATTTTTAGTATCTTTATTGAGTACAATCTAAGTCCACATTTTATCAACTCAGAGATAAAAGAAAAAATATAACAAGAGATGTTATAATTATATAAAACAATTGCTTGAAAACTGTGAATCTCGTCTTTGATGTATTATTTTTTTAAATGTGTGCTTAGTATACAAGAAACATATATCTTTTTAAAATATTTAAGATAATAACAGATAAAACATTAACACATTTTCAATTCAGATTTGGTAGGAAATCATGAACCTTTTCATAAGATTTTTTGAAGTCATTTTGATAAAAAAAATTATAAAAAAGTAATTATCATAATATTTGCACCATCAACACATTTTCCTTGTGATTATTTATGTTAAATTAAAAACACTATTCATGATTTTAGCATTTTTAGAGTGTCCAAGTATTATATTTTTATTAGTGCTATTAAATTGGATTAAGTGTTATTTCGTCAGTTTAATATTTTAAAAATAAAGTATTATCTCTATTATATGTTCTTCATGTCTATCATGTTTATTGTTTGATACATAACTCTATTTATACAAATTAATATTAGACATGTATAAATATTTGTTTACAAATGAGGACCGTGGCAAAAGAAGGATGAAAGTGCAGGAAAACGATGTATGATAGAATACCAAACGATGTAATAAATAACAAATGAATGTATGGCAGATTATTGCATCCTAACAATATGCAAAATTAAATATCACTTAGATGCAGTGGCATGTCTAGGGTCAACCAGTAAGGCAAGCCCATCCGACTTTTTTGTGTTATTATACTAGTAGAGGGTCACGATAATGTATTTTTCCGGAATAAAAGAGTTTTATTTTTCTAAATTAATTTTGTGAATTAATTGATTTTAAATCCCATTTTAGGCGCATTTTAAATCTATACAAAAAAATATTTTCTGATTTATGGTTTCTTGAACAATGATGTAAAACTTCATATTAAATAATTAATACGAATGAAAATGTCAGTTTTCTAAGAGTTTTATTATATTTTATGGGAATGACACCTTAGAAGGGCGATACATGTCATTCCCATAAAATATAATAAAACTCCTAGAAAACTGACGTTTTCATTTGTATTAATATTTTCCTGCATCACCAGACTTATGTTCTTCTATAATATAATAATGTATTTACAAGTACAAGAAGAAATATAATTAATAAGCTGTAAATAGACAGTAATAATAAATTTGTTTACACCGAAACACGAATTAAAAATCAATGTTCATAAAGAAATTACATAATCTTTTTTTTCATAAGATTTCTGCACATAACGTAAATGATAGATAACATTCTGACAATAGAAATGAAGTTTGTGAAATATCGAATAGTAAGTACCGCCACTGCTTAGATGGTTTGGACATATGGAGGGAATGGATGAGAGAAGAATGCGGTGTAAATGGAAAAAGAAGCCGAAGACGGATGAGGAAAACATGGCATTACTAAATTAATCAATTACATATTATGGCGTTTATATCACAATGTATGAATATGGAGGAAGTTTGAGAGGTATATCAGTATAGAGCAGTATGGCTGTCCTTCCTCTCTGCCTACCCCTCCGGAGAAATGGTGTGATGGTTAGTTAGTTAGTTAATAACGAGGGCTGTGGTGGTTTAATTTTTGGGAGGCAAAGTTATTGACAAATTGAGTCATTGTTAGGAATATATTTACTTGTTATTATTTTTAATCATATGCAAATTGTATTAATAAGAGGTGATGTTTAAGAGTGCTTGTCATTTTTTATAATAATTATTATGTCTAGAGTGTCATCTATAGGAATCAATGACGTAAACACGAAAACATAAATTTGTTATATTATTTGTTTAATTCAATGTACATTTTTTCGAGTCTCAATAATGTTTGCATAATCACTAAATTTAGTACCCATTCTATTTGTTGAGTTCTAAAACACGCGCTTAGTTTTATTTATTTGAACAACATATTATAGGCATTACAGCAAAAAAATATCCTAAATGTTTATAATAGATAAAAAAAGGAAAAATATCTTACAAGAAAAAAATTAGTTAACATGCTGGGAGTATAGAGACCCAAAAGAAACAGAAAATATCTTAGTCAGCAGCTTGTTGAGGAGACATTCTGCACATTCAACTTGTAAAATTACCTGAATTTTTAACCAACCCACAAATGAGAAGAAACACATTTAAAACGCAAATGTTTTCTATAAGACATAAGAGAGACAATGATAGCATTCCATAAAGAACTGCATTCTGAAAATATAAAAGGTGTATGGAAAATATCCAAAGCTATATGTGTATTGTAATTTGTGATAGCGATAGCATGTTAATGAGCTATGCTAATTACGTTAAAGAATTCTTTTAATAATATGTTCATGCGTAACATGAATGCTGCGAATCTTCACTTCAATACATTGCCAAGTTTAAAAGTAATTTTTGATAATTCACTCAATTTTAATGCAATGGTTACAAACCTTATTTTTCTTATCTATAACACAGTATCTATAAAAAAATACATCCGAAAATCTGAAAAATTTCTTATGGATCTTCTTTTATTAAACTTGAAATACGATTATTTTAATATTTTTTTTTATAGTAGTACTTCTAACAAGAATTTGTTAATTAGAAAAAAAAAAAACTAATTCAATAATTTTATTATTTCCTTTTGTTCTGATTAGTTCCAATCTAGTAGAAGAGATTTTGTATTGTTTGTAAAAACATAGTGGTAGTAGTGGATATTTAAATGTGTAATTTAATACCAAATATAATTTAGACTATCACCATGTGCAGAGCCATGATGAATTACTGTATTTTTGCATATAAACAACTTCAACATCCAGTTTCACTTTATTTCACTTGAAACCAGTCACAATGTCAACTCTCAATGATGTAGTATTTTAGGCACACTTGCTGTGATTGCGGAAGGTGTCCCTATCTCGGGATTAGTACTGTATAGGTATCCTTTATCTGTTTGTTTATTTTGCTAGATTTTATCACTAGCATTGATCTACATACTGTTCCCATGAATTTTCTATACACAACTTCACAGAGAAGTGCACGCAATATTGGCTGCCAAGTGTTGCACTATCTTCATATTTCCCATTCTTTAATGTTTCAATGCCGCCTCAACATTTTCTGGCATGCCTCTATGAATGTCACTGGTCGCTCATGGTCGCATAATAATATATTAGGAAATAAAATTTCGTTTCACCGTTCCTCAAACAGTTGCTCATTCTTGATAGTTATCTTATTACCATTCTCCAGCAGTTTTCTCCAATTTCATTATTTGAGTGATACAATAATTTAAATATAATATATTTTTATTTATATAATTTATTTTTAACAGACTTTTATTGTTTCAAGTGAATAAATATAAAGCGAGATTGAACTCTTTAATAGCATGCTAAAGTATTGTTGGTTGATTACTTTAATAAACCGGTTTTTCTGTGTATATAAATCTAGTACATATAGGGCACTATGAGTGAATGTTGTTATGCACATTATGTAAGGATTGAATGACTGAATATTACTCTGTAATAATACTAAACACCGCCTTATCAGAGTGTACACAATCAACTTGAGAATAAAACGTTCAATTGAATCTACTGATTGTACAATATTAATACTAAAATATGATTTATAATTAAAATAAAAGAAAATGATTCAGTTTCTTTTAAAGTGATTTATATTTGCAATATTATGTCCAATGTTCATATATGGCCACACTCCATATGAATAATTGCCAAAGTACAGGGAGTGGTGATGTAATTGTGTCCAAAATCCAACTTGGTATTTTATTAACACAATTTTTGTTTAATTTGTATAACAAATTAACTTACCACATCAAAAATGGTTACGTAATGTAGCTATAAATATTTATAATTATGCTGTTATACCTAGCGTATTAATCAACTTTTTAACTTACGAAAACAACTTGTGATACCTAACAAATGCATATTACGAGTTGTGCACTTTTTGGGTATCATTCAATCAAAAATCAGTTGAATACTCTTTTGTGTCTGTTTATTTAATCAACTTAGTAATGTGTTCTGTTGTTAATTGAAATTAGTCGGTAGAAGTTCATTGTAAATAATAAAAATATAAAATAAATAAAATAATAATTCATTTGTAATATATATTCAGTTTAATTTCACTTGGGTTAATGGCTTTAACCGGCTCGCTGTCATCTTACTAGAAGCTTCTGAAACTGGTCGAAGCCATAAACTCATGTGGAATTAAACAAAATATACATTAAAAAGAAATTTTTGCTAATTTGTTTTCTTTTCATTATTTGCATTTTACGTTTTTCCAGAATTTAGAGAATAGAAACTAATCTGTCATTTTGGAAATATATATTAACAGAACGTAAAAATCGTCAGCTCTTCTATCATTGATGTACATCTATTTGATGACGAATGCATGATATAAGGAAATAATGTATCGACTCTTTGGACATATGAATAGCAAGTAAACAATAAGATTTATGCTTTAAGATTTAATATGTTAATTTTCATGAATTCATGACAGAATCATTTGTCATTTTATAAACAATGAGGACAATGTGCAAGCTTTGACTATTAGACAACACAGAAGAATAAATGTGGTATATTAGGTAGCAACTTGTGTGACTAGAACGCCGTCCATAGGTTATTAATTAATTAACTGTTGAAATTGAACATGCTGTTTTATGGTATCGCAATTTATTAAAAAAATATATTTTACGCAGAATTTTTTTTTTAACAGTTGTCAAAACGAAAAAAATATTGTAACACGTGATGATGCAAACATCAATTGGCGAAACAGCTGTCGCGAAAAAAAAATTGTGATACTGTAAAACAGCGTTTTAAATTTTACCATTAATAATGTTGAAGTATTATAGTGTTTCGGCCAAAATAATGGCCGTATCAAATTGGATGGCTTCGAATAAACTCAAATTAAACCCATCAAAAACAGAATTTCTTTGGACTGCTTCTATGAAGAGCCAAACCTTAATTGATCTCTCCCCAGTATCTACATCCGACACAGATATCTCTCCCAAAAAATCAATAAAACTTCTTAGCGTCCATCTAGAGACTGATCTTTCATTGAAAACTCAAATCAATTAAACAGTCAGCAATTGCTTCTTTCATCTAAGGCAATTAAGATCCATAAGAAGAAATATTCCCATTGACAGTTTTAAAACATTAATTAATTCCTTCGTCGTGTCCCGACTAGATTACTGCAACGGAGTCTATGCCAACATCCCCAAACAGCATACAAATAAACTCCAGTCTGCATTCAATGCAGGAGCAAGACTGATAAGGGGTGTGCCAAAGAGTTGTCACATAACACAGCATCTTAAGGAGCTCCACTGGCTGAAATGTCCAGAAAGGATACAATACAAGCTCTGCTGGACGGTCTAAAGGCGTTGCATGGAATGGCACCAGCTTATATATCTGAACTCTGCATCAACGAGAACCTGAATGCCAGACAGTCTACATTGCGATCAGCTATGTTTTCTGCGATCGGTAGATTGACTGTGCCAAAACGCTGTCCAAGCACAAATTTTGGCGACCGAGCCTACGCGGTAGCCGGTCTTTCAGCCTGAAACAATCTTCCAGCAGACCTTAAGTGCATTGATAATCAGTCAGAGTTTAGACCTAGACTCAAAACGCACCTTTTCAAATTCTCATTTCCTGATAAGAAGGGCTGATCGACTACGTCAGGTGCAGCCCTCATATTAAATATGTTTATTATTATTATTTTTTAACTAGTTTATTGAACGGAGCATTTTTCTACAGCGCCCTTGAGATGAGTAATTCATGAAAATGGCGCTCTATAAATGATCCAATTTATATTATTAATGAATAACTAATTAATGAAATCATCAATACAACAAAGTAAAAACATTTTGAACTTTTTGGTAATTTACTCCATCAATAAATCATTTAAAACTCATAAAAGTATGAATAGGGGTTTTGATTTTGTCTTCAGATTATATGGACATTTGGGAATTGATTATATTATTATAGTGGAAGCTAATATAGTTTTTGTTTGCATTAAATCATGTTTAATAAGTTCTTTTATTATGAAATATTTTTACAATATCAGACATAAAGAAAGTATATTTTTTGGGTTTTTATAATCTATTTATCTTTTATTTGTTCAGCTTTCACTCCAATTTCAGGTTTCCGCTATGATCAATATGATTGGCTATTGGATAAAGTGCACCCACTAGTCTGCCTGCTACATTTATTTATGAATTCTCAGCTTTTTTATTTTATGAAAGTGTTCTGAAAATGATATGTTTGTTTGAATTAAGTAATAGATATGCCGATAAGATAAGTGGATGTTACGCAAAAGTAGTCGGCATGAGCAGGTTCAACTTTTCTAATAATAACACACTTGATAAAACTGTCATATCAGAGTATACTCCATTATATACAGCCAATGGCTTACGAGAATTTCATATAGATATTGTTCAGATAATGAAATAACATACAATAATATTCTCATGTGGAAAGAAGGTTCAATAAGTTTGATTGCTCACATTTGCTGTTTTTATTATAATTTTTTTGCATACATATCTTTCCCTGAAATCTTATCTATGTACTATATTTGGTATTTAAAGATTGTTACATATATCTCATTTATGGTTCTCGTCACGTAAATTATGAGTCTGATGAAAGATAGGCAACATTTCAATAATGTGACAAGATTAACGAAAGTGATACGGTGAAAGGAAGCAGAAACAGCATTTTAAAATATATATCTGATATAGAGATTTATATGTATGACTACAGTTTTATTTATTAATATTGCTTTACCATTGAATTATCGCATAAATTATGAGTTAAGGATAAGGGAAATTTGTGAGGTTGAGGATGTCGTTAGGTGAGGGAGGTAAAGGAGAAGATACTGGTATGCACACGTGAGAAGAATGGATACATCCAGACTCCCTCTCATTGTGTTGTACAGCCAACCCCAAGGTAGATGCCCCCCGGGCAGACCACCGAAGAGATGGATAGATAGTTGGGAGTTGACCTCGCAGGAGACCAATTCCTCTTGAGAAATAAGGAGACAGATTTCCTGATGATTTCACTTCTAATTTACAGGTGGCCGTACCTGATGTCGTTGAAGCAGCTAAGGATGCGGATATCTTAATATTTGTTGTCCCGCATCAGTTTATCCGTACACTCTGCTCCACGCTCTTAGGAAAGATCAAGCCCACTGCTGCTGCGCTGTCGCTCATCAAGGTATGTTTCTGGTGCAGCGGTTCTCAACGGGTCGGTACCATAGAGGACCAACTCTTGCCTTCCTGGGCAAGACCCGCAAGAACCTGCCGATTAATAATAAAAGTATCAAATAATTTTTATCATTACACCAAGCTTGGCCCTCGTATTATATATTTTTCCTCAAATAGAATTTTTTTAATAATGTATATTTGTTAATCAAACTTTGAGCAATGAACGAGTATGTGTTAACTTCTTTGATATAGTGTTTGTTTTTTAATCTCTTAATAAAGTACGAATCTATTTAAAATCTTAAATTTTTCAACATAAAATATAATAAACTTCACCTTAGATTGGCACAAACTAATCACTGTTTAGGAAAGAAAAAAAACAATTTCATTATTAATTTGAAGAACTGGAAAGTGGTAGAGTTTTTTTCTTATTAAAAGGATACAGTGAGTAAATTTGATTAAAACACAGATTTTTTTGGTTCTCATTTATCAAATTGTCTAAAATGTTAACATCTATTTTTCATTTTACAACTCTTCCCTTTGCAAGTGACATTTGATATATTGAAGGAAGGGTTGGGGCAGGCAACTAAGTGAATGGTGCACTTAAAGTTGTCATCGCAAACAAAAACCTATCCAAAAAAGCTAGAATGGCAGTGCACAATGGTGTTCTTCTACCGACCCTTATGTATGGAAGCGAAGCATGGAACTGGCAAAAGAAGGATGAAAGTAGAATAAATGCAGTAGAAATGAGATCTCTTAGACGAATGTGTGGATACTCTGTGTATGATAGAGTGTTGAATGAAAATATAAGAAGTGAATGCGGTGCGAATGATGGTGTCATGAACAAAATAATGAAAGGATCATTAAGATGGTTTGGACATATGGAAAGAATGAATGAAGAAAGAATGGTAAAAAAATTATATGTTAAAAAATGATGTAAATGGATCCAGAAATAGAGGAAGACCGAGGAAAACGTAGCACAATCAAATAAATCAAATATTGAATGTCGGCCATGTGAGGAGTCAGAGAAATCGACGTGCGTGCATGACACGATGTATGAATGTTGAGGAAGCGAGAGAAATATGTCAGGAAAGAAAAGTGTGGCAGTCCATTATTTCTGCCTACCTCTTCGGCGAGACGGCGTTATGGTTAGTTAGTTAATTAAAAAAAAATTGCATGGGTTCTTTAAAAAAGGCTACGTGGGTCAGTGTCTAATCCGTGGGTCATAGGTTTGACATCACTGCTTAGTACATCTATAATATACTTTTCAGTGAGATTTATGAATTTTGTAAAAATTATTAAAATTTTTTTTTTTTTTCAGGGATTTGATGTTGCCGAAGGAGGTGGCATTGACCTCATCTCTCACATTATCACCAGAAATCTCAAGATCCCCTGCCACGTGCTTATGGGCGCGAATTTGGCCGGAGAGGTAATTTTCTTTTTCACTATACACATTTTATAAACATTTGTTTCTTTGCTGTCTTTTGTATTCATTCAATAAACAATTATTTCCGAGTAGAATTCATTTTTAATTTTATAATGGTATTATAGTCACTACAGCCTAGAATCTGGAAATATTCATTATTGAATGTAGAACAAAATAATGAAAAGAAGATTGTATTGTATTTTACATTTTGAAGGTAGGCTGAGTTTTTGGCATCGTTCATGAAATGTGTTAATGTATTTTTGCTAAGCCGGAGTTTAATAGCTTCTATTTTATACCGGCAAAACAGAAATAATGTTTAAGGGGAATTATTTATATTGCGCGTGTTCACAATGCCCTGACTGATTTTAACCATTTGAAAAATGGCATATTTCAATATTTGAACAGAAATTCTCAATACAAAGCAATTAAGTTATCCCAATGTATAATGTTTAGAGAAATTGTTTTGTTACAATCACTTCAGTATCGAAATAAAGATTATTTGGCAAAGTTTCAAATTTTCTGCTAAAACAAGTGGTCTATTATGTACACACTGTGCGTGGAATGTTTGATAACATTTTAACATGTGTCTGTAATGTCTGACAAAATATTCTTACATAATTCTGTTAATGTTGACCTTTTCCTATTAAGCATATGTAATTTTTTTTAAATCCCATAAAGCAACCAGTTTTTATTTCAATGCAAAGGTTGAATTTCAAACTAACTTTGCTCTTTTATATTAGAATTTTGTTTCTTGTTAACATTGACACATTCTGGAGATAATTTGTGTTTGTAATGTGAATTAAAAAGTATGTCTTTTTTGTTAGGTAGCGGAGGAAAAATTCTGCGAGACTACAATTGGCTGCCGGGATGCCACCCTCGCACCCGTACTACGAGACATGATTCAGACACACAACTTCAGGGTTGTGGTGGTTGATGACGAGGATGCCGTGGAGATTTGTGGAGCCTTGAAGGTATAAGTTCATAAAATGAAATCATTAAAATAAAATTGTCAGAATATTGAAATTATTTCATTTCATATTTTAAAATGGAATCTATAGTTAATTACACATCCATTGTTTTTAAATACTCTAATCATAACATTATTTATGATGGCCGTATATGAATTATGGTTTGCAAGGATAAAATAAGATTAGATAATAAAATATACTTAAAATAAATAATCTACATTTAAAGTCTTCATTAATGTAACAAAGTTTTGAGTAAATTTTTTCTTATAAAAGGATTAATGAATTTTACTTTGAACTCTAAATAAAAATTATAGCAAATATATACATATATTTAGAATTATATTCATACATTACAAATGATCAAAATACAATAAAAGATCAAGGGAAAATAAGTATTTTGAATATCTGTATATTCTATAATTCCATCCTTTCTTTACTTTAGATTTGTTTGACTCGGTTTTGTGTCTTTTTTAGTTTTTATTTGTTTAAAAGATAATCTAATGATTTCACTGAAATCTCTTGATGGAAGTTTATTTCAAATAACAATTGTAAAACAATGTTTTTTTAATAACTACTTCCGGTTTTCACTTTTTAGAAAAAAACTGGAGGAGGTTATTAAGATAACTATGTTTTATTTAATTATTATGTTTGTATTTTCTTGCAACATTCAAAACAATGAGAGTTGATTTTGAGAATGATTGAGAGAGAGAGAGATGAGAAAACATTGATTTCTCCACGAACCAAGTACCTATTGTTTGTTTAAATGCACATGCAACATGTATTTTATTCATGTTTACAGAACATTGTGGCTTGTGGGGCTGGATTTGTGGATGGGCTGGGATTCGGTGACAACACCAAGGCCGCCATTATCCGTCTTGGTCTCATGGAGATGATCAAATTCGTGGATGTGTTTTATCCAGGGAGCAAACTGAGCACGTTCTTTGAGTCTTGCGGTGTGGCAGATCTCATCACAACATGCTATGGTAAATATAATTTGTAATACTAAATCCGCTTAATCCTTTGATCCTTGTTTTTTTGTTGATAAGTAGTATTTGGTAAGGTAATCACGCGATAATTTGAGAACGGAGTATTAGCAAGATATAATATTAACACCTTTTATGCGGTTAGCTTCATTTACAGTAAAAAAATTGGTCTCAAACTGTGGCTGACTACATTTGCAGCTCAGACAGATAGCCCCAGTTCATCGTAATATTACGTATAATTTAGTAGTAAGGAACTAAAGTAAAAATATTTGTAATATATATTCAAATATGAATTACAAAGTAGTCAGCCGCACTATAGGGGTTAAAGATCGACTATTTCATGCTTTTAGGTGGGCGTAACAGGCGCGTATCTGAAGCCTTTGTGAAGACCGGAAAGTCCATCAAGGAGTTGGAGGTGGAGATGTTGAATGGACAGAAGTTACAGGGACCTTTCACGGCTGAAGAAGTTAACCACATGCTCAAGACCAAAGGGATGGAGAACAGGTATGTTTTTGGAATATTGTTTATTATTTATGAAAAATTTAATAACAAATTTTATCTTAGATATTTCTTCTAAGTTCGCCATACTTTGTGTTGTAGATGTTTTATTTGTCTTTTTCTTATTTAATATACTTTGTATATACAACATTATTAAAATTACATATCAGACATGTTTCGGACAACCAGTCCTTCTTCAGTGATACATATTTAAAATATTATAAATTTGTTTACAAATATGATCAAATTTAATTTGTCAAAATTGATCATATTTGTAAACAAATTTATAATATTTTAAATATGTATCACTGAAGAAGGACTGGTTGTCCGAAACATGTCTGATATGTAATTTTAATAATGTTGTATATACAAAGTATATAAAAAAAAAGACAAATAATTTATCTTAGATAGTTTAAATAATGAAAATTTGATCTCAGAATATAGTGGCGAGCTGTCAAAACCGGTCGAGACACAAAAATTATTGAATTTTAACTAAATATACATTTAAAATATATAATAATTTTACAATTTTATTTATATTATTTAAATGAACTTCTACCGTGAGATATCAAATAACAAGATTGATTATTGTGCATAAACTGTGTGTGTTCAGGTTCCCGCTGTTCACCGCCATCCACCGTATCTGCCAGGGGCAGTTGGCCGCCAAGGACCTGATTGACTGCATTCGCAGTCACCCCGAGCACATGTAAGCCCCAGCTAGTCTTACCCGTAGAAGCGTTTTGAACTTGTTCTATTTCAAAGTACTTTAGCCTTTTTGCCAGGAAACATCGTAGTTAGCCATGCAGTTTGTAAAATGTCACTAACTCTGTGCCGGGCGACTCTTGTCGCTGACCTGCAGTGTATAACATCAGGAGTGTTTCATTTATAAAATATATATCGCGAAGGATGCATCGCCATTTTGTCCAAATTAATAATTTCGTAGTTTATTCTAGTGCCAAGATTTATATGAATTGAAAAAAAATGCTTTTTTAAAAGATTGTTTACAATTAATATTACGTTCTATGGGTAGCTTGTTTTGTAAATATATATTTCATACGTAATATATAAAGTCAAATAATTGATACATTATTTCCTTTCTAGGCATAAATGTCACAGTACCTAAAAATATTTATATTGTTACAATGTAAATATGTTGTGAATTTTTTAAATTTCTATTGAATTATTAACGTCTTCTTTCGAGTACTTTTGCTAGATCTATCTTCGTATTGGTGATTAAATTTTTAAATAATAATTTCTATATACATATTGTATGGAGCATGTCTTGAATTTATGCATTTCAAAAATAACTCGTGCGGTATTTGTTCAGTTGATTTTATTTATATTTTTGCTGACCTTCACTTGTTCTTAATTTATTTTCTGTTAGTATTTAAAGAAATACTGACGTTGAAGTTTGTATAAAGAAGAAAGTACCTTAAAAGAGTTATACGAATGTGTATTATAAAATATCACTATTTTTAACAAACGCCTGGTGCTTCAAACAAAGTGATACAGGTTATAGTGAGGTCGGGAGTAATTAAATGACATGTTAATTCTTATTTATTTGATGGAATCAGTAAAATATTATATCATGTTACAAATCATAAAGTTGTAATCATCTACCTACATGTTTATGTATCATCAATTTGTTTAATCATGATTATTTATACATTGAAAAAATATTTATATACATTTCATTTATGTACTAGTATTTTTATTAGACAAATTTTATCAATTGAAAAAAAATAGTGCAATATTTTGAATTGAATATAAAATCATATACAATATTTTTTTAGAATTAAAGTTTGGTACTTATTTAATGAGTACTTATAAAGGGACTGATCGGAGGTGTTCATTAAAAGACATTTTGTAATGATTAGTTATGAACTAACATTGGCCAATGGATTGAATAGCGCATTTCAGCTAAGATTGTTGTTTGGTGCGAGTCTCAGAGTGGTTTTGTTAAAATAATGCATGCACTTTTAACATTCTTAACTACCCAGTGTGTTGTGTGCCATGTGCTAATTTAATCACATGTAAAGTTGCTCAGAGAGGTTGGATTTGGATGAAAGGAAAATTTTCAAGGAATGCTGTCTAAAATATGTTTAATTCGTTGGTAGGCCATAAATGGAAAAGTCTAGGTTATTCTTGAACTTTGGAAGTAGTTATATTATTCCCATTATTTGTAAATATTAAAACACAAAAAAAAAACATAAATGTACGCTTACATTAAAAAAAAACATATTCTGAACATTCGCCATAGTCATGTATCATTGATTTTTCTTTTTCTGTAATTAACTTTCTCATAAGGTTAATTGATTTTTGATGTTGTAATTTAACATTTAGGCCGATACACATGTGCATTGAGGCATAAAACACAACACAAATAAATTATGAAATAACTCGAACACCACATTTTGCTATGGTATTTAGTAGTAATAACAGTTGATAGCTCATATAAAACTTTAACATTCTAACAGCGTAACATTATAAACGAAGAGTTCAATTTCAAATAGTTTATTTTAGATGTTTGATGTATTTTGAGATATAGAAAAAAGTTACCATTAGATAAGTGCATACGTAAATGATATAATTAAAAATATATATATATACTGGGATATGTAATTAAATGTTGTTGACTGATGTGACCAGCAAGTTGAAACATTTGTATTATTATCTAAAGCTTCCTCAATATATAAATGTTTACTGCTTATAGTCCAACTGAGTACAGTGTTATGAAATGTAAGAGATTTATTAGTTATAAAATATATTTGAATGAATTATATATTATATGAAGTATAACCATATTGCACTACTTTTTTTAATACCTGTGTTCTTAACCATCTACTTTCCTTGATCCAGATTTGCTCCCACAAGAATAACAATATTCTGAAGATTGCTATCAATATGTGTTATATCATCACTTCATTTCCACCATTCCCCTCACACCCCTCACTGTCCTTGCATGATCTGTGCTGAAACCTTTCCCCGCAGAAACAAAGTAAGTGTTTATGCATGGCTTCTAACATTTTTGATTGCTGCTTGATAATGTTTTGCAACATATTTTTTCCGATTTTCAAGAGCTCTTGGTTGATTCATTTTGAATTTATAATATTTTGTGTCCAAATAATATAATTTTGAATAAAAAAACCCAACTCTTTATCTCAAATGATCATACCAGTTCGCTTGTCAGTCTAGGTATATTATAGTTTATGGTTTATATGTGATTATATTAACCCTTACCACTCCTTTGTCGAATGCCAGCCGACATCGCTATATATACGCTACAACTCAGTTGTCGCCTGGCGTCCGACAAGATAAGACTTGCGCACGCGGTGTATTTTCACGCGAAAAACTTGACACGTGTCGTTGTTTCTTCTAAAAAAAAAATTTAATACGATTTTGACTGTTTTCTGTTTTTATTTTACTATAAAATAATCCTTGCAAATTCACATAACCTAAAATGGCGGGAACTTGATACGATACAGAGGAGCGATTAGAGTACAAGCCCCACTTCATTGCGAAACTGGACAAAAATTCTAAAGACTGTACTGTGTGCAGTAACAGAAAGATTCCAGGGGGAAGACGGGAAACAGTGTGGTTTTGTGAGACCTGTTCCAGAAAACCTGGTCTCCATCCTGGAGATTGTTTTAAAAAGTACCATACTATGCAAAACTATAAGTAGTCCATAATGTTTTTTGTAAATTGTTTTTTATTTGAAGAATAAATCATTACAAATGAATTTTTAATGATTTTTTTTGTAACTACCTATCAATAAAATTATTTTGATATTATTTAAATTAGAGTTGGCAGACAAACAATATAAAAAAATAATGGAGTGGTAAGGGTTAAAAAATATGGTGTTTTATTATTATTATTCATGAATATTGAGGGAATTAAGCAAAACATTTAGAATAAAATGCTTGTTTTCGGGAAACACATACCTGCTTAAAAAGTCACAAAGAAATGTCTCTCTCAAGAGAGCAAACGCTTTATCCCACAATTTAACAGCTGACAGTGTTGTGCGCAGTCATTTTAAAATATTTTATAAATCTTGGATTGTCCTTGGTTTAGAAATTTCATCTATTTCAAAAGAATTACCTCATATAATTTAATACAGGGCACCCAGCACCATGTTTTATTTATTTTTGTCAATTGTTTTTTACCCATTCGTATAAATGCACATTCAGTTGAAAACTAATCTAAAATATTACTTAACATATAAATATCCCGTCACAAAATCTTGTTTGTGAATAAAATGTCAATGGATCATCAATTGAATGTGCATTTAATTTTTTTTTTCTTCTTCATTCTAACAATTCATTTTTCACACACTTTTAGGAAAGGACAACTCCCAGCAAAGTGTTCTCTTTGAAAATTACTGCATTGGAAAGGAAACATAATTTATACCAAAAAATATTCATTATTGATTTTTATATAATTTTAAGTTGTTGACAATTTTTATATATATTTTTTATAATTCCTGTTTTGTATTAATCAGTCTAGTATTTAAACTCCTGGGACGGACTAACACTGATTATCAACCGTTTAAATAATTGCTTGCATATTCAACCTCAAAAATCATTTGTCACTCATTATAATAAATGTTTTCATAATAACAGTTTGTTTCATTGTTTACACACATGGCTGCTTATATATTTTAAGATTGTAAATAGAGAAAAACAAGGCCTTGCAAGTTTGTGGTTGTCACATAGTGGACGGACACATTCAATACACTCTTTGAATATAAAAGCATCCTATATCGCACTACAGAAACAATTTTGTCTAATAATGGTGTTCTTGTACCAATCCTTATGTATGGAAGCGAAGCATGACAAAAGAAAGATGAAAGTAGAACAAATGCAGTAGAAATGAGATCTCTTGGAGGAGTGTATAGTAAATCTGTATATGATAGGGTGAAATGGAAATGTAAGAAGTGGGTCCAGTGCGAATGAAATTGGACACACGGAAAGAAAGAAAGGCGAAGAAAGTTTGCATTAACAATGTGAACGGAACAGGAAGTAGAAGAAGAATGAAGAAAATGTGGCATGATCAAATCCGTCAAATATTAAATGTCGGCTATGTGAGGAATCAGAGAAATTGATATGCGTGCATGACTCGATGTATGAATGTTGAGGAGCGAGAGAAGCATGTCAGGAAAAAACAGTGTGGCAGTCCATTCTGCCCACCCCTTCGGAGAGATGGCGTGACGGTTAGTTATGAAAAATATTTTTTTATCAAGATTATTTGTTAAACTTAAAAATTAGACAACTCTGGTTTTAAATAAATATTATATATTTATAACAAATTTACTTTGATACACTGATGTACATATATACAAATCCTTTGGCTGAAAATCTTGTATGAAAAAAATATATATGTACGGACATATTTTTTTTTCGTTAATTTTGATATAAAAAGGTTAAACACATAATGTGTACAAGATGATAAGCCTATTTTTGCATATGTGATAAGCACAACATTTTCCATAATATAACATGGCTTATTGAAGATGTACAGGTCTATTCTTCAAAATGATTTATAAACAAATACAGTACAAATGCATGTTACACACCGCCACACTCCGAGTAGCTCGCATCTAGTTTCCTGCATTGAACTACCTTGAGAATTTGGAACTATCGTGTACCCCATAGATGCAACCTCATAGTAGGTGATGAATGTAAACATCCCAAGCGATCATCTCTAGAGTTCATGTAAAAAGGTAAGTGAATTTTCATATAATATATTTATATACATCTTTTGTTTGTGTTTATATTTGTCATTTAACTTATTCAAATAAATTATTTTTGTACATATTTTGTTTTTAAATGTTCATTGAGAAATTTGTGTTCATAGTTTGTATGTTTTTTGGATTATTTTTACAATCCATTTATTATATATAATAAATAAAAAAGACACGGGCTAATATTTTATTTTTCTCGACATGTTTAAAAGATTTTACATCTTCATCATCGGGAGAATGATATAAATTATTTATATTGTTCTCCCTATGATGAAGGTACAATACGTCGAGAAAATAAACTCAAAATAGGAAAAACCTGTGTTTTAATTTGTAAAAAAATCGTCATGGATTTCCAGTGTTTCCAGCCTTAAGTTTAACAACAATTTTATTTTTGGTTGAGTACTGCCAGTTTTTTTTCTTGCAAGTCTTAATAAATATAAGAAAGTACTCACTTGTATAAGAATCTGAGAGTTATTGCCAAGTTTTAAACATATTAATTTAACATATGTGCTGCTCGATCAATATGAACTAGACTTTAAAAGTATATATATTTATACTATTTTTATTCTTAAATTGAAAACAATATGAATAAAATACACGTGTAAAACTTATTAAATACCAAAACTTTAAAGATTCGTAACACTCAAATAATATATTTGTTTTTATTTCAGGCAAAATTTGGGCTAAAGCTGTCTTCAAATATTTGGTAGCGAATCACGATGTTGGAAATATTCTGGGCAAATCTAAATGTGTAGATTTATTTTAGAATTTGAATTGCAACGTGATTTGTCTTTTATTAAATAATTCAATATTGTCATTTTGAATCTTCCAAAGACGATTTATTTATGATACAAGAGTGTAAATAAAATATATTTTTCAAATAATATTCTCTATTATTTCTAAAAAAATACAAAATGATTAATAATTAATATGAATGAAAATGAATGTTTTTAGAAGTTTTATTTTATTACATGGGAATGACAATTTTCACTGCAAGGCATTATCAAATCTTATACATAGTGTATGTTGTATAATTTATATAGCATATTTATTTTTATTTATTTGTTTTAGACGGTATAAAATCCAATATTTTTTTTTATACAGACAAATAACTTAAATTTAGAACATTTTAAAAGTAATGGTAGAAATTAAACCTAAGACGATTTAAGACTGTGATCACTATAAGTATACAGGTATGTATGCAGATTATTAAAGGATACTATTATAAATGAGAATACAGGTATATAGGATATTACAGGAAGAAAGACACTATTAAAGTAAAGAAGGATTAATTAATAATACATATATGTTATATAAATGTCGTAACATTATTATTTGATAATGCAAGGTTAAACATTATTTTCATAATATAAAATAAAACTTCTAGAAAACAGATGTTTACATTCATATTAATTATTTAATATGGAGTTTTACATCATTGTTTAACCCCCACTGTGAGGCTGGCTTCATTTGCAGTAAAAAAAGGACTTAAAATGCGGCTGAATACATATGCAGCTCTGACAGATAGTCCCAGTTCATCATAATGTTGCATACTATTTTAGCGAGAAACTAAAGTAAGATAAATTCAAATATGAGCTGCAAATGTAGTCAGCCGCAGCTCTAAACCATTTTTTGGACTGCAAACAAAGCCGGTCGCACTATAGGATTTAAGAAGCATAAACAAAATTAAATTATATTTTTGTAAAATGTCAGAATTGCAATTTGAGCTATTCTGAGTCATACTTTCGAACAAATGAAGCTAGTTACACATTAGTATTACAAAAAAAAAACACGCAGAGATGTTATGCAAGTTTGCAATATTTATAAAAACAATCACGCAATAGTTTTATAACTGGTTAGCTTACATTGGTAAAAAACATTTGTTCTTTGTTAATATGTTTAAGAAATCCATTTTTAAAGTCTGTTGCACTCATATTTTTTTTCCCCGAAACTCCGACCAAGTCAAAGTATACAGAAAGTCCATCTTTACACCACACTCGGATGACCTGCTTCTCTTTCACATACTCGAAGCCTCCCGCTGGTTTTACTTCCAAGGGATTATTTTGTTTTACAAATTTACTCCACAGTTGTATTTTAAATAATTTAATTGTGGTGTTATTGAATTTGGTCAATAATGGCTGTATTTCATAAAGTGCTCTAGATAAGTTATAAATTTGAATTGACGTACTCTCCTCCCAGTTTATGTTGCTTAGTGCGGGTGTGACCTTGGGAGCTGTAATAAAAAGGAGTAATTTAAAACACTTATTTGTGAAAATAACATTCAACATCTTTCCATATATAATAATTGTAATGAAATAAATAGTATCTAGAGCAATTGCCATGTTGATAGTAACACTGGTAAAAAAAATCATGAATTTACAAACGCATTTACTCAACATATTAGAGAGTCTTGTATTATATGAAGCATGGCTCTTTCATGTTTCCTATCACCAATTATAGGTGTATTTAATTAAACTAATAAATAAGAATCAATTGCACGTGGATTAAGATTTCTTCTTCTCTTTTGGTGCCATGCCAGGTCCCCCCAACGTTGGCGATCCCTACAGCAAAGGTATTCGCCATAGTGATTCCTGGGAAAAGGTGACCAGAGTGGTTTGCTTTCTCTGGTGGATTTTTCTCTCGGGGTTACCTTCCCTTAGCTGGTTCGATCTGGTTTGGAGGCGCCAGAAACTCGCCTTACATCCCCTTGTTATCTGATGTGATCACACGGTTATGAGTGTGATCCCATTGCCCGGAGTTAGCGACAGGGACGCTAACGAGTTGGACTAGTCAGTAGTGTTGCCGATGGAATGCAACTGGGCGTTTCGCAGCATTTTATAGAATCACACCCTCCAGCAAGATGTGACTCGCCGCGACCCTACTGACAATTCAAACCCCGATTAAGATTTATGAAAACAAAATATTTACCTGGTGTAACAAGGGTTTTATCCTGAGGTTGGGCATCATTGAGGCAATCTGGTAGCTTGTGGAGACATTCCACAAGAGCCTCAGCCCCCACCTCAGCCAGATGGCTGTAGAGCTCCGGTTGCATTATCTCATCACTAACTGGTATTTCTTTTTGTGACACTATATCACCTGAAATATATAAAAATAAAATGAAAATCATAAAAAAATTCAAGGTTATATTTGGGTCTTTTAAAGGTCTTTAAAAAAAACTTCTTACTCTGTAAAATTGCCAATAAAAATTTATTTCAAATTCTATGTTTTAATATTTAGTAATATAGTTGAATTGTTTTTGTTTTGAATTCAAATACGAATTCTTTATTTTCTAAATAGACATTCCAAATATAAATACATTTAAGTCGCCGATTTGGAAGACTGCATCGACTTAGTAAAAGATGAACAAGTACAACGCTAATGACGCTGAATACTTTTCAATATTTGGAGTATTTTCCTTTTGAACATTGTTTCATCAATATAAAAATGTCGAGCTCCAAAGCGATCATTTGCCTTTCTTAATGTTTTTACTGTCAAACGATCACTTTAAATAACCTCTGAGAGTACTTTGGTATTAATAATAATTTGATATGTCCATTTCTTTCTGCGTCAAAGTATAGTTTGAAGCCACGCTGAGGACGCATGTTTGTGTTATGCTCCTATCTGTACATCAACAGATTTTTGGTTAGTTTGATAAATAACTACACAGTGCACCGCAAGAAGTTTAGTTGGAAGCGTAATTTCCATTGCGTAGCATTCAGCATGCTCATAATTATAAGGTATTATATTCAACAGGGAATGTGTAAAAGGCTTACCTATATCAAACCTTTTCGGGTGAATTCGCATGACAGTCACTCCACTGTTTGTGTCACCATTAAGCAGAGTGTGTACAATGGGAGCCGCCCCTCTCCATCGGGGCAAAAGGCTTCCATGGACATTTAAAATTCCTCTTAAAATTTAAGCATACAAGATTATTTATTTAAAATTAAGATAAAAATGATCTATTTTATGCACGAATAAATTGAGTTATTTACTTACAGGGGAAAACTTTTGATAACCGTTCCTGGAATAAGATGACCAAAGGAGACAACAATTCCTAGATGAAACAAATCTTTGATTTCGAACTGTAAAGGCCATCCATGCAACGGCAGTTTTTCTTGTTGGGCATATTTCATGATAACATTTGACCTCCCTTTTAAAAAACTGACTACTTCTAATTTGTCAATGTTTCCGTTCAACCTAGAAAATGAAACATTTAATTCAGGTATTAACGAATTTTTTTTTACGTAATAGAGGTTATAAAATTGACAGTACTTACCGTTCATTGTTTAAAGCTTTTAAGCTGCATAAAGAAAAACTATCAGTACCGAAGAACATAATGTTCCATTTATTTTTGGATATATTTCGCTTATGAACGACATTGTACAAAAAATGTGAACTTTTAATTTGAAGATACCGGGTACACAAAACTAATGTCATTTCGGAATTGGAATGTTGCAAGCTCAAAAAGATTTTTTCCTCATATTTAGAATACATTTGATAATTAGATTTTAACACATTTTTATTACGGAGAAAATGTGTGCAAAAGCATAAAAAAAGTTAAGATTTTAATTCCACCTTTTCCGTGTTAAAAAAATTCATAGTGTATTAATACAATTGAAGACGAATTAACTTATTAACTAACCATCACGCCGTTTCCATGGAGGGGTAGGCAGAGAGCATGGACCGCCATAACTCTGTCCTAACATATCTCATTAGGTTCCCCTACATTCATATATCGTGACATGCACGCTCATAAATTTTTCCGATTTCGAATGTGGCCGCCTTTTATAGTATTATTTGACAAATATGGTCATGCCATGCTTTTTCTTGGACTTCCACGGCTTCTCTTTCCACTTACACTGCTTACACAAGACGAATAGTAAAATATTTTAACTTAACTGCTAAAAAAGGCAAACATCTTTGGCAATTTGAGCGAATTGAGCGAGAATACTACTAACCGAGTATGCTTTAGTTCTGATGAAAAGTTGCGACCAAACTACTCGAAAATATTAGGTCCTTACACATAAAATTGGCGTTTTGCCGTCCTGGCAACTTTGATCTCAAATATCTTCTCTTTGGTTAGGAATTCCAAATTCAAATTTATACAGCTATTTACTCAAGTATTTTTGTTTCGAAAATTATAATTCATTTGTTTTTTCCTCAATTGTTTTTTTCTTTGCGTCACTCAGTTTACAAAATGGAAAACTTGAAATATCGCGTTATTTACGAGTACGAGTTCCACCGTGGCACCAGTGCTGCAGAAACGGCTCGAAAGATTAATGATGTGTATGGCGACGGTGCCGCAAAAGAAAACACAGTGCGTTTTTGGTTCCAACGTTTTCGTTCTGGAAATTTCGACCTGCAGAACAAGCCCCGTGGACGGCCGGAGACCAAAGTTGATAATGAAGAATTGAAGGCTATTGTGGAAGCGGATCCATCGCAAACCACGTCCGAGTTAGCTGCAGGCTGCGGTGTTAGTGATAAAACTGTTTTAATCCACTTGAAGCAAATTGGGAAGGTGAAAAAGCTTGAAAGGTGGGTACCTCACGAATTGAGTGAAGCAAATCAACAAACGCGCGTTGACTGCTGCGTTGCATTACTCAACCGGCACAATAATGAAGGGATTTTGAATCGAATCATTACCTGTGATGAAAAGTGGATCCTGTATGATAATCGGAAGCGCTCATCGCAATGGCTGAACCTTGCCGAACCAGCCAAACCATGCCCCGAGCGAAAATTGACTCGAAAAAAGTTACTTGTGAGCGTTTGGTGGACTAGTGCTGGTGTCGTTCACTACAGCTTTCTTAAATCTGGCCAGACGATTACGGCAGATGTCTATTATCAGCAACTGCAAACCATGATGGAAAAGCTAGCTGCTAAACAACCGAGGCTGGTTAATCGCTCTAGGCCACTGCTACTTCATGATAACGCTAGACCACACACTGCACAACAGACGGCTACCAAATTAGAAGAGCTTCAATTGGAATGTCTAAGACATCCACCGTACTCTCCGGACCTTGCCCCAACAGATTACTATTTTTTTCGAAATTTGGATAACTTCTTGCAAGGTAAAAAATTCAACTCCGATGGGGCAGTCCAAACCGACTTCAAAGATTTTATTGATACCCGTCCGAATGTTTTTTTTAGTAAAGGGATCGATGAACTACCTATGAAATGGCAAAAGTGCATAGATAGCAACGGTACATACTTTGATTAAATAAATATATTATATTAAAAAAAAATCAACTTTATGTTCCTCCCATACAAAACGCCAATTTCATATGTAAGGACCTAATATTAGAACACTGAATGTAATAATGTAATATAGAACATGTAATGAGCTGTAGATATTTAGGAGTTGAGGCCTTAATCACAAGTACGAGAACAAGTCAATAAAGCGTCTGTCGTATCAGGGTATCTAAAAAACCTGGTCCAGAAGAACAAACATTTACGTATCGATGGCAAGGCCAGAATTTATAAGACATGCGTGCGACCTATCGACCTATCATACCGTAGAGACGCGGGCCGATAATGTACAAACCAAAGGGCTTCTAATAACATGAAGGTCTTAAGATTCGTTACTGGAAAAATCTCAGAGTTTGTGTCCGTAATATAGAAATATGAAAAACTTGCGAAATAGAGAGCATTGGACTGGATGGATCATGTAGCCAGAATATAGTGATAGACTCTTATATACCTACCTTCGCTCATGAAATCTCCTCCAGAGATGGAGGTACAGTTACACCTTATCATCTCAGGAGACATCATTTCTGTGTACCAGATACAGATTAATTAAAATAAAAAGATGAAAAAGAAAAGACATGTAAAATATAGTTGACATAAAAATATCCTAAACATATTTTTGATCTAAAGCGACTAGTAAATAATTATTTTAGAAGGGGGTTAAAAATTTACCAGGGAGAAGGTAAATAGAAATTTGAGAAAAGAAAACTTATTGTTAAAACATAACAAAAAACTTTTTTTTTTCAAACAACCTGATAATAAAGTTCGAAAAAGACAATAATATAATTGATTAAAAATTATTATTACTTAAAGCGAATATATTTTTCTATTACATCACACACTAACGTCTGGGTGTTATTAGTTTCTATATATTTTAATTATTCGTTTGGGGTGTACGAGGAAATATTTTGTTTCATCAGTAAGATAAGAATGGTTAAATTCATCTCAAGGGAACGATTTAAACTAATTTAGACGAATAGAAACAAAGAATTGTAGTTAGAAATCGACAGAGCTGTATGTTAGTTGTTAAATTATTTGCAACACTTATATTCCTCTCTTTGTAAGATACATTATACTAGAAGGTCAACAAAATAATTAAATTTTAGCAATATAACGGAGTCGTGAGTCGTAACAGAAATTTTATAATTTTAGAGGTAAAACGTTTTTTTATTTTATCATATTTTGAATTGATATTGGTATATATATTTTTAAAACTGTTGAGAAATATGTAACGGTTTTCAAATATTTTACATTTCAATTAGGAATAACTACTTTGTGTTGTGGATTCATATAAAAATACCTTTCGAAAAATATTGGTATGTATCACTAGACCTTTTGCGCCGACCATTAAAACATGTTTCGGAGTGTAAACGCCTTTCCTCAGTGTAATTACGTTAAAATAGGTTAAACAATCGATTAAAGTTTTTCAACGGTTATTAAAAAGGAATAATTGATTTTAAATGGAAAGAAAATAATGCATTTTTTTAATCAAAGTTAGCAAGGCAAATAAACGGTAATGACTTAATTTTAGATAAACTTAAGGCGTTAACACTGGAATTCCATAACGATGAATTTTTACGAATTAAAATACTGTTTTTTCTCACTATCGAGTTTATTTTTATCAATGTGTTTCGAAGGCCTTCATCATCGGCAGAAGTTGAGAGAAGTCATCAAGATTATATCGTTCTTCCGATAATGAAGGTGTAAAAGCCTTCGAAACACGAAAAGAAAAATAAACTCAAAAGTCGAAAAAACAGTTTTTTAATTAATAAAATAAATCGTGTAATGATGTATTTGCGATGGTCATCGGAGAAACAGAGAAGTGAAATACATTTATTTATTATATAATATCTTAATTAGAGGATTTATAACACACATCTATTATGTATCTAAAATAAAACAGCATTATTTATTTGGATTAATAAAATTTATTTGAACACAGCTTATTCCACACATGTGATATAATGAGTATTAATACAAACCGGTGTAATTGCACAGTTAATTGGAAAACCCTTTATATTCAAATATCATATTAGTACTTATTTGATATTACATTTTAATATAAAAATAAAAGTTTCCCACACAAAACACGTATCCGTTACTCTAATAAGATAACATTACCCCCTATTTAAATCGTTTTTTTAATAAAGTCAAGATTATAATATACATTAAGATTTTATTTGTAACATTTTGTGTATTTTCATTAACTATTTAAATAGTTGTATTTCAGATAATATTTCTAGACGATTGTGAATGAGTATTTATTTTTTTATTTTTAACGTAGAAATCTAGTTTTATTCCCATATTTTCAAATAACATAATTATAATAGGGGGTTCATTTGTTTTCATTACAGCAAATTTATGTTAATAAATCTTTTACATGCGTTTAGAAATCATTGTGTTTATTAGATTGTTAATGAGTATTTTATCTAAATAAAATCATCTCATAATTTTTTTTTGTGTATAATAGCATCAAAAATATCATTTTTCGTTTACATATATTTTATTTATGGATAAATTTTATTGAAATCTTAATATTAATAATTAAACAAACATTGATAATTCTTAAAAAAGAATACAATTTATTTGTTACTTATTTAAATGAATTTAAATAAACTAAAACACTAAATTAAAAGTTATATTGATAACTTATAAAAAGTCATTTCAAAAATGATCATTTGTATAATATATAATACCTTAACCATTAATGCATGATTTTAAAATTTTAACAAAAATGTTATTTGTAGTTATCTATACTTATATCGGTAAAAAAGTGTTTGTAGCAAATTTACTAGAAATCTAATTTGATAATATTTTTAACATATATTTTTTTTATTAGACACGGTAAATGATTGAACATGATATAAATAATCATCTGGCAATGTAGTTATTATTTATTTATTTGAAAAGAACGTTTACTTTTTATATTCTAAATGTATCTAATAAACTGACAGTAATCGAAACAAGTCAACAAAAACAAAATAGAGTAAAATTGATTTTTGTAAACTAGCGCCACTAGATAGAATGTGGAGTAGCGTACACTAAAAATATACATGAAATAAAAATATTCTGTACTAATATTCGTAGATTTTTCGGTTTATAGCAAATTAGCTACACAATGCAATGAAGGGTTAATATGTTGTGTTTTGATTCTTCCACAATACGAATAAGTATCTTTTTATTGGTATCATCTCATTAATAAATTAGGCTTTATTATTTTGTTTATTGTTCCAAACGTTTGACGTTAAAAAAAAAACAATCAAGTATAGTGATCCCAATGCTGATTCAATATGAAGTAGCATAGATGGCAGATATTAATAAGTTGAAAGTGATAACAGAGTGTTTGACAACGTCATAAGGTGATTCCTAAAATAACATAATATAACTCGTTCAAGCATATTCAACCTTCACTTACAATTTAATAATAATTGATCTTAAATAAAACACATCTTTGATATGTGATTAGAGTTGGAACGTGCCCAAAAAAAATATTTAACACACATATGCAATGTGAAAAAACTTTATAATATAATAAGGCACTAGGTTTTTACACTGTAAAATCTTGAAATAACACTGTGATATCTATATTTAACACCTCTCAAACAGTGCACTGTGATTTTTTTTCAAAATCGAAATTGACAATAAAAATATTTCACGTTAAGAAGTTTTCGTACGTTATTCCAAATAATAACCGCACCTAATATGTATATTATTAATATGTTTTTACATACGTGAAGTTTGGCGTGTGTCGGTGGGTGAGATTTTATACAAAACACTTCAAACATGAAGGTAGAATATCACACATTTATAATACATCTTAGCGCGGTGCACATCCACGAATCTACATATTTGCCAATAGGCCAAAACACGCCATCAATTTTTATGTGCCCATATTGCACACACTTCGTTTTATACAACAGCTGCTTTTGGTGTTGAGACAAATTTATAATAGAAATACCATTTTTATATATAAACAAAATAAAAAGTTTTATTTTAATTTTATAATTGGTTATTCTATTGTTTTCTAGGAGTTTTATTATAAAAATATTAAAAAAAAACTTTGTATTTAACTATGGTATGGTCAATTACAAAGTGTTTATATATATTTAATACTTTTAAAATGTCTAACCACAAAATTTAGTTTTATTTTATTTGACAGAGATTTTTTATGAATCAATACACTGTTTTTTCCACTTTCGAGTTTATTTTTTTGACAAATTTCGAAGGTTTCACAGCTTCATCACCGGGAGAACGTGAAAAAAAAAACAGTGCTATAATTCATAAGCATTGCGGAATTTCAGTGTTGCTTTTATCAAAAATATTTCATGGGTGTGATATATTTTACATTGAGAATGCCTCAGCAAGAGAAAGTTGTCATTTCCATAAAATGTAATAAAACATCTAGAAAACAAACGTTTTCATTCATATTCAATATGGAATTTCACATCATTGTTTAAGAAAAAATAAATTGTGGTATTATTATTCTGCTTTAGAGTGGTTTCAGAAAACCGGTCAGAACTAGAAAATTAATAAGTTTTTTTTATATTATAATTTTCATCGCTTACGAAAAAAAAAACAAATAAGAAAATTTCAATAACCAATAATATTTTATTACGTATATACTCGTACAAGCATTTTAACATGAAAATACGAATTTAGCAAAAACTGTATGTATTCAATTGGAAATACATACTCGTATGTCACATCCTGATGTGAATACAAAATCAAAGTAACCAAAAGAACAAAAGCCATTGTTTTAAAATATTCGTAGACAGACACAGTTTTCATTTCCGAAAAAATACAAAGAAGTTTTCAGGAAACATTCCTTTTTTGCACGTGTGTACCTTATATTTTTCAAAAATTCTAACCCCACGTAAAGGCTAAAAAGAGCTTTACAGCTTATACATATAATTAGACGAGGATTTCTATGAAATTTCAACTCCAGTTATATTTAATTTAAACATTTATAAAGTTTGTTTTCCCTGTTAATTCACTTACAATTAGTAGGAATCTACGCTTGGCTGAACTTTTATACCAAATCAAAGACGTTAAATGGGAAATATTATTTTCTGAATTATACAATGTTTTTTTTTCAATTAAGAGATTCATTTTCTATACATATTTATTTCGATGGTTAATCTTCGCCATCATAAACAAATTTGAATGTTCATTATTTTAAAATTCAACAGTGTCAATGCCTAAACTATATATAAAAAATCTAGAAAAATGTAATATTCGGATTCAACAGAATTCAATAATTATATAGAAATAAATGATTACTTAATTATTTTTATTTGAACCTGAGTAAAATAAAAATGATCTTTTTGGATCAAGATGGTTTGGGCATAAGGAACGTATGAATGAGATAAGAATTGTTAGAAAAAAAATATCAATTACTAAAAGCCGATCATATTCGAAGTCGGAAAAACCGAAGAGCGTGTGTTACGATATATAAATATAGAGGAAGCTCGAGAGGTATATGAGGATAGAGCAGTGTGTCGGTCCATTCTCTCTGTCTATCTCATACTTGATCGTTAGTTAGTTTTTAGTTAGCCTTTTTTGTGAAAACGTTTTTAATTAATAAAATAAAATAATATTTAACGTTTATACGCTTAAGTGGCTTTTTGTTTTTAAAATTGACAGAAAAGCGTTAGAATTTTCTACCTTTTAAATATAATAATATGTAATGTTAGAAAATAGGTCAATCATTGACGGGTCTTCCTTTCAATCAGAACCAATTTAAAATTGGCGCTGTTCAAGTGATAAATTGCCCTATTAAAACTATTTGATACGTCCTTGTCGCGGGACAAATGATTTATCGTTTATTATTATTTTTGTGAATGACATATTTACATACAATATGATGTTAACTGTAATTAGGTACCTAAATCAACTCCAGCAAGAACTTCAAAATACTATCAAAGAAATTATTCAAATTGACATTGGAACAAATGTACACAAAGATTCGAAAAATCACGAAAATTAATTTTAAAAATTAAAAAAAAAAAAAGACTAATACCAAAGATTTCAATCAATGATATTAGAATTTATTTTACAATCTTCAATATGAGCAGAAAATAGCTCATTATTATGAAGAAGGAATCTGGTCGTGTCCAGGCTCGAACCCAAGTCCTCTGGATCAGAAGTCAAGCGTTCTATCCCCTAGACCACCACCCGATTTGATTGATTGGATATTGTCTTTTCGGGAGTACCAGCCCGAAGGCTATTGCTCCCCCACATGTTCGAATTTCTTTCATGGATGTTGAGGTTGGATATTGTTGGATGGTGAGGGGAGGGTTATTTGGAGGATGTAGTGGGTTGTGTCCGACATTTGGACCTGACACCCGGATAGGGAGGAAGTGTGGAGGGGTCGGGGATGGCCTTGGACAAGGGCTGAGGGTGCAAATCTTGGGTGGAGACCGAGGGACGGTGACAGGGAGTGGCCATGGTTGGAGGCCGATCGGTCCTAGATTCAGAACCGAGTGGGGCAAGAATGGCCTTGGGTGTGGGACGGTGGCCTTGGATGGAGGCGTTCGAGGAACGTCAGCAGGCTCGGAGATGGCAGCTGGTCGGGAATATGGTAACGGCAAAATGGAGTAGTGAGCAATTACGATGGTCAGAGGTCATACTGAAGGCGTGTAGAGCGATGTACAATTTGGATATGAGAGTGTGCACTATTTTTCCACGATGATGCATATACATGTATATGGAACTGTTTTTAATCTTGAAGGATTGCCAAAATGCCGAAAATTTCATTTGTTTGTGAGAAGCTTGTGACAGCCGCCCATGGGCGCCATTTTGAAACAACTTTTAAAAGTTGATAATAACCCACCACTTAATGAAGTCGATATCGGATGATGAAACAGCTGTCGCGAAAAATTAGAAAAATAACAAAAAAGCGTGATACCATAAACAAGGTTTTATATTTTAACAGTAAATAAAGAATTTTCTTTTTACTTCAAAGTGTAAAACAAAACCTAATTCGACGATTTCCTAACACATGGTATAGTTTGAGTGCGTGGGCCTATTGATTAATATGACGGCATAAATTGGGAATCACTGCTTTCTTGGGGGTATTTTATGGCTTATTGGGATTTATTAGGGAACCAGAGGAAGCGACGCTGCGTCACCAAGTGTGTGAAATTACACCAGACTTCTGATTTTTATTCGATAGTGGGGTTTATGTGTGGACATGGTAGAAAATAAAATACTTAAGGGTGTTTACATATGAACTGGAGTAGGTACGTAAACCTTGAGGAAAATATATTATCTATATCACTCCATAGCTTCTACCATCGTGCTAAAATAGTTATAGAGTCGTGATTTTATTGCTATTTATTTATTTACTATCTTGCATATAACAAAGATCCAAATCTAACAATTAATACTTTGTTTACTTGACGCGGAGATGAATCGAAGCATGAATGTAGTAACGACATTTTTAATAGTTGCAATGCCTGGAAATGTTTTTCTTGATAGATACTCGTAAAATGTTGGAGTACTTTGATTACGAAGTCCGAAGAAATCTTTTAAGTTTTTTAAATATTTTAAGTCGGATGCCAAATGAAAGATGAATACATTATTTGGAGTAGTATTTTTTTTACTGCAACACTGGCAGAGAATTAAGATGACCTCAAGAGAATGCTCTACAACTTCCACCAAACATCTAAAAAATATAACATGACGATTTCTACTAGTAAAACGAAGTGCTTAACGATATCAAAAGAGCCGATTAGATGTAAACTGATCATTGATAACACACCCATTGAGCAAGTCGTGCGATTCAGTTACCTAGGTGTAGAAATCTGTAGCCACAATGACCTACGATGACGAAGTGTGAGTACAAACAAACAAAGCGGCAGCCGTGGCTGGCTGCTTGTGCGACATCATATGGAGGAACAAATACATGCTAACCGAAAGTAAAGTCAAGATATACAAGGCATGCGTCCGCCACGTATGGAATATAGGTCAGCGCCGAAACCAATAGAATTAAGATCCTTTTTAGAGAATTAAGATCTTCCTCCATCGCAGGCAAAATCCTCGGATCAAAAATGAAACGATAAGGTCTGTCTGTGGTGTTGAAGACATAGTAAGATGGGGAAGAAGCAGGAGGCGCTTTTGGAGAGACCACGTGGACCGCATGGAGAATACAAGAATTGCCAAAATTGTTAAAAATGAAAACTCAAACAGCAACACCGACAACCAGGAAGGCCGCCAAAAGGTGCAAAGATGGCTGGACATCATCATCCCAGGACAACCCACCGTTACAAACAGGTCATACGACCTAAACTAAGAAGAAGAAGAATAATTTTTTAATGCATAGTCGTGATAGATGCATGATAGCAATATTACGCAAAAGAAAGAAAAAAACTTTATATGGGGTTCTTGAATTAGTCGTTTTTAAGCAAAAAAATCGTCTTTATTTAAATATGAAGATTCAATCATTTAACGTACGCTCCATCTGAATCTACAACCTTAGCCCATCTTTCAGGCAAGGATCAAAAGCTATCCATTCATGGATTCAACTTTTTATGTCATCGTAAGTAGCGAAGCGGGTACCGCTAAACGCTGATTGGATAGACTTTTAGTCTATAAAACGTAGTGCTAATACTTTCCGCAAATGGAGCTTTTTCGTCACAAAATTCACATGTTACGTTTGTAATACATGTGTTGTGAGCTGTTTGACAGCTGACAAACCTATAGACCTATAACAATTTGAATTCGCCAAAGACATATTCAAGTATCCAATATACAGTAACGTATACATATATTATACGACATTAGTATTTGTAATACCTATATTATTCAACACACTTATTTTTGATCGAGAAGCGGAATAATATTTTTTCGAAGGTAAAATGAACAGCTTAAAGAAAAGCAACATGCTAGATTCTACGTTTCTTTGACAATTTGCTGCGTAAGATTGTGCAGGCTTCGAAAATTTATCATCATTTACCTTAATAAGCGTATAGTTTTCCCGGGATTTTTATATTTTCAATCCAAATTGAAATATTTCTCATGTGCGGGTTTAGTTCTTAAATCTCTCGCTTTTCTGCGAGTCTTCGATCACGTTGTATTTGCTCTTGTTTGTTACCGTTGACATAATATTTGTCAAGGCAGAATATGAGGTAAGTTATGGATTTTTAGGTGTTTGGATTGAACAATATTTTCTCAGCTGAATCTTGATAAAGTTGTTCGTATCATATTCAATGTCCTCTTGAGGTACTAGGTTAGAATTACCTTCAGAGAGGATTTTCCTTAGATTCAAGAAAATAAATTTAACCATTTAAGTCAGTGTAACAAAATACAATAATTTCACTGTAATCATATTTGTTTGAAGTATTTTACACGGCATCACGTAATATACATTCATTATTACATTTGACATTGCAATCTTTAGGAGAAACAAGTCACTCCCATAAATTATAATAAAACTTCTAGAAAATTTAGTTTTTATCGATATCAATTTTATGTTTTCATCACTTTTTAAGAAACAAAAATAAATGTGGTGTTTATTGGTGACTCGGTGTCCAGTATTACTCACTCTATATGATGAAAATAAGCACTTTACGTGGAAATAAGTAAAACGGAAAAGGAAATAAAAATGAGTCAATATCAAGATTGAATTTTGTGCAAATAATTTGATCGGCTGAATGGTGTGAAGGGTTTCTTTCATTCCGCACGAGGTTAAGGATTTTTAGAGTTTGTAAAGGAACACCGATATTTTTATCTCTTTTCGAATTTATTTGTTTTTCCAAAAAGGTGTTTAATTGAAAATCAATTTATATTATAAAACGTGCTTATATGTATTATGTATGAAAGTGATGAAAGTATGTATGAAAGTGATTCCCAAATGAAAGACAAAGGTACTTTTCTATTGTTTCTAAAAAAGTTTTATACTTAAGAATCACGTGTTTAAAATTCGAATTTAAAAAGGATTATATGAGTAGGAACTCGCGTGAGAAATATTTATAAATATACTGAGCAGATTTAAAAGAGATCAACTTTGTTTGTATTAAAGAAATGCACGTCACAAATATTTGTTTTAAAAGAGAGCGAAAAAAGAATTTATTTTCACTACAAACAGTATTCAGTATTCAGCAGTAACGTTAAAAGCGTACTGCTGTACGGATGTGAGACTTGGAAGTCTACCGCAGACGTTATTGGTAAACTCCAGGTGTTTATAAATAGGTGCCTTCGCTCAATATTCAAAATCTATTGGCCCCAAACAGTGTCAAATGCCGTTCTCTGGACCATGGCAGGCGAAAAGCCAATTAGAGAACAAGTCGCTAGGCGCAAGTGGCAGTGGATCGGTCACACTCTGAGACGGAACCCAGCCTGCATCGCTCAGGGCGCACTAGACTGGTCCCCTATGGGGGGAAAGAGAAAGCGAGGCAGACCTAGAGCCACCTGGAGAAGAACCCTGCAGGACGAGGTTAAGGCAGCAGGTCTCACTTGGGACGATGTTAAGCATCAGGCATGCGATAGAGTCGGGTGGAGAAGATTCCTTGAGGCCCTATGCACCACGGAGGTGTGACAGGACAAAAAGAAGAAGAAGAAGACAAACAGTTTTAATCAATGAAAATGAATGTTCAGAATTTCTCTTTTATGGATGATTTCCAACGAATTTAAAATTGCTGGATAGTCTGAGATTTAAAACACATAACATTAGACACATTAGTTCAGTTGTTTTTACAGAAATTTTTGTCATTAATGGCAATGTGTTTTAAATACAACGTGGGAATATTATAATACATTCTCATTAATTAGTACTATTGAATAATATTATAGAAAAATGTATTTGATATAAATAAAATCGAGAGTCCAGTTTAGAATGTTTTAGATCCAAGGTTTGTGGATATCGTCTCAGGTGGGAAGGGAATCATCTGACTTCATTCTCTGAATCTTTTGAACTATTTTCTTGATGCTATTTGGTCTTTGGGCGAATTGCGGTTTCACGTACCACGAGGGCGGCTGCAAGTCTTCGTTACCTTCAATAGTCTTGGGAAGTTCGCTGATGTCGATTCCTTTGGTTGCCGCGTGCGTAGAAATAGTCTTGATACACTCTTGAGCCGGAGTGATGCTGTGGCCTTTACCTTTCTTGCTGGAGTAGTGAACTATCTCTGGGCTCTCCTCTATGGAAACTTGTTTTTTCACTTTGCCCATTTCTACAACCTCTACGTCATCTTCGCTCGTGATTTCATGGTCCCTCATAATGCTGTGCAGCCTGTTCTGCTGATCTACAGACCAGCCCTGGCGAACTGTGCTTCTGCGTCGTTTTTCTTTCTTCGACAAGAGCAAGTTTTCGCATTCTTGCCTAAATTTGGGATGCGTCACAACGTACACAAAGGGGTCGATGCAACTAGCTAACTTCGCGCACATGGCGGGTATCATGGACACGATAGGGTTAATCATGTGTTTATAACCGGCGATGCCCATCAGAGAAACAATGGAGTAAGGGGTCCACGCGGCAAAAAAGAGCCCGATGACACAGATGACGATACCCGCGAGCTTTAGTTCGGTTTTTCTCTTTTCTTGTTCCTTACAATGCCGAGAAGACACGCTACCTGCGACTTTTTGTCCAATGTTTCTAGTTGATATGACAACGCGTAAGATTTTAGCGTAGCAGAAGAAAATTATAATTAGCGGGAGGATCCAAGCCGCGCAGAAGAATGCGAATATAAAGATCTTGTGCCTTCTGTCTTCCGAGAGATAGTCGTAGCTGCAGCTGGTGAGGTAGCCCTCGGGGACGTAGCGGCCAAGGCCGATGTCCAGTGCAGGGATGATGGCGAAGAAGCCCCCGTAGAGCCAGACCAGCACCACGGAGAGCTTGGCCCTCAGGCCTGTGATGGAGCGCAAGGGCTCCAGCGGGTACACCACCACGGTGTAGCGGTCGAAGGCGATGGCAGCAAGAGTCCCGATAGACACCGTCCCTGAGAGACCTCCCACGAACCCGTATATATTGCAGGCTGGAAAGTATACAAAATAAAAGCATTATAAACAAATACACACCTCAAGTATTTTTAAAATTTTACCAAATATTTAACAGGGTACCCATATAAAACGAATTTATGTCTCATCTCTATATTTCACCTTTGTTTCACAGCTTTATGCCTCATTTCAATCTATTATCTCATTATTATCTCAATTACCAGAGATCAAAATATAATTCCATGTTTTCTTTGTGTAATTGTATTTAAATGTTAAAATATTTAACTTGTGTCTCTAAATGAATTACCTACCATAATTAACGGGAATCGCTTTTAATCGCGAATCGTTATTTACATTTTAGCCATCACCCTGATGACGGTAAGAAGAGAATCGAAGCCCGTCTGCAGTGAAATTGATTAATCACGTACTAGCATTTTGAATTTTAAGTGCTAATACAACAAATTTATTTGTAATTTGTTTTTATTTTAATTCACTTTAAATTTAAGACAGTCTGAACTGATTATAATTTCAATTCAATAAAATTCTTCAAGTGTAAATGTAATATTTTTGAGTACTTCGAACTATCCAACCGCACTCCTTTGATGCTAGTCTGCGTTTGAAGCTGAATGCAAGGCAATCGCGGGGAAACTCCATGTTCTGGCTCCTCCCCCGCGACCCCACTCCACCCACCCGCATTGTTCCATCTCTCGGATGGCCGCACTCTATTCCGCAGATGATGTGCAGTACCTACCTTAATATTTGTGTTTTTAGCTCAGGTTTGATATGTATTCTGTGACTGTGATACATTGTGTTATGACAGAAGTGCAATTACATTGTTATTGTGTCCATTTGTCACGTGATATTAGCAAGCACACGTTGAAGGGTACCACTTTTGGTTGTATCAACATACCTAATCACTTCGAATGACGAGGTTCTCAGTAGAATCGAAGTAGGGAAGCAATTTATTAAAACCATCTCAGTGAAGCTAGCCCAATGGATGGCCCACATTATGCGCCATAAGGGTCTCCTGTACGACATCATAGAGGGGATAGTTAAGGAGACAAATTACAGGAGTATCTGAAATACGTATGCGAGGACATGAACTGGGACTCATTTGTTGAGCTGAAGAGGAGTGCAGAATTGCAGCGCAGTTGGAGGACGAGGTGCATGACTTTGCTGCAAACTAATCCAGAGGAATATGCCAATTTTTATATCATCAAATAATATCTAACCGACCATCACGCTGAACATACAAGACGGAAAATCAAGACATCTCTACCGAACTTCAACGTTATCCTATGCTTTTAAAAATACTCGAATTCTCATGTTTTGAAGTATTTTTCCAGTGGTGATTTCATAATTTTATTAAATACCATTTAATCTGCTTTATAATAATTTCTCATCGGTTATTTTTACTTTTATCTTTTCTTCGTTGGGTAGACCTCCATTATTCCATTCCGTCATCTCGGAGGGTATCCATTTTTATGTTCCGGGTGGTTATCTTCGACAAAGTCAGCATAGACTGTTGTATCTCCCAAAATGCAGAATCAACCTGCCCCTGGTGATGCCGGTGGGGAGAGCAATCAAACTGCGGAACATGATCGCTTCAGAGATCGAAGACTTTCATATAAGTGAAAGTATGTTCAGATGACAAATATTTTTGACTTTAGAGAGTATCTTGCATTCTTAAAGTCGAACCATCTCTAATGCGTTCCTGGTATTATATATTATATTTTATCTGTTCTCCAATACATGTCTTAAGCTAAAATTCCTGATTAATGTAATTTTCACTGCTTAATTTTATATTTAAGATATATAGTACTATACCAATTAATTCGTTTACATCATGTATGGTCTCTCTAATTAAAAACACAGAAAACCGAGGCATTGGTGTCTCTGAATCCGTTAAGATATTTTTTTTAGATTCTAAACTAGATCTATCTTGATGCTTTTTATATGGAGAATAAAATTACAAACAATTAATGATTAAATAATAAATTCGTGAAATAATGGAGCGAACTCAAATAGATTTCATGTAACACAACACATTATTTAATATTTTTTACCAAGTTCGAAATATAATAAGTTTTTGGCTATTTTTTATTGTTTATTGTAAGCCACGATTAAATAGAGAAACAATGTATATTTTATGTATTTCTGTAATAACATTAGGATGTTTTAAAAACTAAACTGCTCTAGGATAAGTAGAAGAAACGATAATTTCTGTAGATATCTTGTTGTTTTCTAAAAATGATTTTTCTATACGCTTTTGAGTAAATAAATAGGGCATATTATAATAGTTATTGGATACAATTCTTTGTTTTAATATACCAATATTAAAATTGTAAATTTTCAACACTACTACGTCATACAAGTACTCGTCAAGTTTCAAGTCAAGCTTGGCGGACACAACCAAGAAGCGGAAATCGAACGAAGGCGGGGTCTTGCATGGGCTACTTTCGGTAAACTGTCCAAAAGATTCCCGAACCACCTGAAGAACAAGATATTTGACATGTGCATCCTCCCAGTACTGACATACGGGCTGGATGCATTTACGTTCATGATAAGAACAATTCAGAAACTCCAAGTGACCGAGCGGGCAATAGAGAGGATGATGTTAAACATCAGTCTGCGAGTCAGGAAGCTAAATAAATGGATCGGAGAAAGGACCAAAGTTGCGGACGTAGCGTGGAAAACAGCCTCGTTGAAGTGGAATTGGGCCGGCCATATAGCGAGGACGACGGATGATCGGTGGACATGACGCACCCTGGAGTGGCGACCGAGAACCGGCCATAGAAATCCTGGCACACCACAAACCAGATGGTCTGATGATATCAAGAGAGTGGCAGGAAGTCAATGGCACAGAGCGGCGAGATATAGAGTAATGGAAGTCGGACAGGGAGGCCTATGTTCAGTACTGGACGACATAAGGCTGACGATGAATGAATGAATGAAAAAATAAGTATTCGTATGTAAGGGTAGTAAAATATTTTAAAAGCATACAAAAACGGGCCTAAGCATTCGAATAGGTGCAGAAATATGGTACATAATCATAGGTTTTTTAAAGTCTAAAAAATTAAATGGCTTAATTCCAGACGGACACAAGCGAGGATAACTAAGGAACAAATTACAACTATGAAAACAAACAATAATATTGATGATCTTACATACATAAGGTTACTTTCTAGATGTCAAGCTCTAGAGTAGGTACTCGTATTTATGAAAATCTTATGATTTTACTGAAATCTCTTTATGGAAATTATTTTAAATATGAACCGATGTTTTTTAATAACTACTTCCACTTTGGTCTTTATTTCGACAGCACCGGTTTCGTAACGCTGGTTGACATCAGCAGACTGGTCCAGTCTGTCGATGGCAGCCAGCCTCGATAAAGACAAAAGTGGAAGTAGTTGTTAAAAACACCGTTTTATTTCATTACTATATATAGTACGAGTATTTACAAGAAAATTAGACGTTTGATAGCCTATGGATAGGAAATGTAATTAATACGATGGAAAACATCTGTTTTCTGGAATTTTATTATAATTTATGGGAGTGACTTGTTTCTCCTTTCCTAATAAGATAGAAAGGAGAAACATGGCATTCCCATAAAATGTAGTATAACTTCTAGAAAACAGATGTTTTCATTCGTATTAATTATTGAACATGTAGTTTTTTACACTATTGTTCAAGAATCAATAGAAAGGAAATGTATATATCATATGTTATCGTACATAATTTTCTACAAATCCAGCATGATGCTCTATGGTATGTAATATGGAGTATTTGCAGTGAGCTGGGTTAAATCCACACAGAAGTGAAGTGAACCCTCAGGTGTCTAGCGTTACCTGCTTGCCCGGTAGCGGGGCCTAAGTGAATAGAGTTGTAGACAAACGCAGGCATCTCTAGCATCATCATTAAATCGCTGAAGGCGAGGTTTACCACCAGAATATTGGCCGGGGTCCGCAGGGATCGGCATCTAAAATTAAGGAAAAATTATATAAAAATCACAGTGTTTCGGATTTTACCTGTCTTTCCCAAGGCTGGTCCCAACAAAAACGAATTATATATGAAGATTGGCGTCTTGGACATCATCACGAAGTCGCTGATTGCGAGGTTTACCACTAAAATATTGGCAGGAGATCTCAGAGTGCGGCATCTATAATTTGGATCAATTAATTAGCATTATAATATTATGAATAACTTTTTTTTAAACTGTTAATGAATAAACTTGGTTTTTTGTATCACAATTGTATTTTATTTTACGCGACAGCTGTTTCATCAACCAATGTTGACATCATCAGATGTTACAATAATATATTAAATGCAAATTTTTCGTATCTTTATGTGTATTTGTTCCTATGTCAATTTGAATAATTTCTTTGATATAATTTTGAAGTTCTTGCTGAAATTGAGTTAGGTACCTAAATTTTTTTAATTAAAAGAACGGTTAGTTACTATTTATAGGAGAAAATATTAAACGTGGAAAATATAATAATAAAATGATAATAATAATAATAAAACAGTAATTAGAAGGAACAATTACAAACAGCTGTCGCGTAAAATAAAATACAATTGTGACACAAAAAACAAAGTTTATTCATTAACAGTATCATAGTGTTTCGGCCAAAACAATGGACTTTTTTTTGCTAAATCATTCATTACAAAATCATTTTGGAGGAATGTGACTAAAATGATTTGAATATTATATTATTATTCCATTTTTGTTTGCACATAAATACAATGATTACATTAAATTCAGATTTCTAGAAACAATAACTATTTTAAATTGAAAACTTGCAAATATATACATGAACATGAGAAGCTCTCCGTATACTTATGTCGGTTGAACAATCAAATTATTTTCGCGTCGCAGAATGACCCAGTTTTGTATAAGGTTCTGAAAAGATGGAACATAATAGATCTAGATGAAACATTTCCCGGTAGACTTCGATATTAAACATTTTCTTGAATGAATTGTAACAACGGAAAAATTTCAATAAAGACAACGTCAAAAGTTTTGTTTTGTGACCATTGTTTACAAATTCCACTCAACTCGATTTAATAAAATTTCTCAATAATTTATAAACGCTTATAAAGTAGCGTTATGTTCGGTAATTTATAAATGAAATACAAATAATATCATCTGGATGGCTATGGAATTGTGTTATTCGGCTGGCGAATATGCTTGCCCCGTGTGGAATATATCCAGATATGCTGGACAAGTGGATGTTATATTAAAAAATTGATGCCTTCTCAACACGAGCTGCTTATAGTCAACACCAGTGGAGGAGATTAATCATCATCAATGGCGCTGTAAGCCTTGGCCTCCTTCAGAATTCTTTGCCACTCTTTCCGGTCCATCGCCTACATTCTCTAGTTTGTAACACCAGTTGCCCTAAGGCCCCCCTCCACAATACCCATCCTTCTCAGTTTTGGCCTTCCCACATTTCGATTTCCATCTGGTCTTGTATTGAGAATCATCCATGGAATTCGGTTTTCTTACACTCGCTGGAGGTGTCCGAAACCATCTAAAAAGATGTATTTTTATAAACTTCACGATATTGGTCTCATTGTAAAGACGAAGATGAAGATCAGGATCAATGCCAGATTGGTAGGTATGTTTGCAATCATGTGCATAACCAAAATACCAAATTTATGCGCGACACTTCTATCGAAATTTCACATAAAATTCACAACTTTTTTACTTATACAGAAGATGTCGTCCATTGCTAGACATAGGCATCTCCCATACTTTTCCACATATTCTTATCTTGTGCCTTCTATGTGACATTCAGTCACTGGTATTTTTTCTAATGTCATCAGACCATCGTGTGGGCAGTGGCGGTACTCCCATAGAAAGAAGCCCAGAAGCCCGGCTTGCGTAAGAAATTTTGAATCAAAACACCCCTTTCTTCTGGCGTACAGAGGTTCAGTTTGGCTATTCCTCTTTCGTATGATGGGAACATTGTTGGAAGGTAATTTGGTTGGTTGTTGGTTAATACGGGGGCATGATTACTTAGATTTGGGGGTTTCGATTCAAAATTTCTTACGCAAGCCGGGTTTCTGGGCTTCTATGGGAGTACCGCCACTGCGTATGTTTTTTTTTTTCGCTTCATCTTCACGAGGTCTCCACTCCACTTTCCTTCTGGTCCATCTTTGGTCTACCAGTCAGGCAACATGTCTCCAAAATGACTATTTGAGGTTAGCCAATACCTTTCATTAGTATTAATTAATTAATTGTAAAGTGCTACGTTTGTTATTTAAAATACATAGAAAAATCGCTGAAGCTTTGAATTTTCTTGATTTATGAATACATTGTATTGATAATAACACAACAATATAATATTTCTTACATATATGTTTTGATAAATTACATCTTTTTCAGTGTAAGACTTTACCTTGTTGTACTCGTACAAGAACGATAACAACATGTATTTCTATGTTCTTTTGAATACATGCATGTATTCTGAAATGTTAAATTGTTGTTTTTTGTTCGTTGATTTTGAAATAAAAATTGTTAATATCTATCTCGCGTCGATATTTTGCAAAAATTGCCTGCATTGTGGATAACTTATTGAGATTAAACTAATTACTGTAAATTGAAGTACATGTGTATCCGAATGTTTTCAATGTAAGCGTTTAAAATACTCCTCTGAAATATATCCTAAGGAATCAAATAGACCAAACAAAATAAAATAACTTATGTATTTGGTTGAATCGCTCTTTACATCATTACGGCGTGAGCCAAATCCATGTAAAGGGTTTAGCTATCATATTGATTCTCGTGACATATGACAGGTAGCTAATGTATTGCCATTTTTTTGTCACGTGAATTTTGCATCAGATCAAAGGCAGTGTGACAATCATACTGCCATCGCCGGGAATCGAACTCACGACCTTCGGGGTGGCAAAGCACTAACCACTCGGTCACGAAGGTCGTCAAATATGGAAGTGAAGCATGGAACTGGCAAACAAAATATGAACGTAGAATAAATGCAGTATAAATAAGATCTCTTAGATTAATGTGTAATAAATCTGTATATGATAAAGTGTCAAATACAAATATAAGAAGTGAATGAAAGTGAAATGAACAAAATAATGAAACGGTCATTAAGATGGTTTGGACAGAGGAAATAATTTTTTTTTACGTATACAACAGGTTGCTTGAACCCAATTACAGTATACATTTTTTTTAAGCTGATATATTGATTCTCGTGACATGTGACAGGTAGCCAATCTATCGTCATTTTTATTGTCACGTGAATACTACGCCAGACCAAAGACAATGTGACAATCACACTGCCATCGCCGGGAATCGAACCCAGAACCTTCGGAATGGGAATCAGAGCTCTTACCACTCTGCCACGAAGGTCGTCGATAATGAATGAAGAAATAGTGATAAAGAAAGTATATGTTATTGATGTAAACAGAACAAGGAATTGAGGAAGGTGGCGGAAAACGTGTCACGATCAAACAGTTCAAATTATTATTCAATAATTTCGACCACGTGAGAAGCCGGAAAAAACGACGTGCGTACATAGCATGATGTATGAATGTTGATGAAGCGAGAGAAGTATGTTAGGAATTTACGGTGTTGCGGGCCATTCTTTCTGCCTACCCCTTCGGAGAGAGGGGCTGATGCTCAGTTGGTTAGATGGTTAGTTACGTTGAAATAAATTACGATTAACTTTGTATTTATTCATGATTTAATTGTATCTCAATAGAGACGAAGATCCAAATTGGAAACTGAATATGGTTGATCAAGGTGTTTACAGGACTTATGACCTGTCATTGGTTGGGTTAAGTGCACGCTTTATGTAATTACAACATTCCCCATTCCACCTTTCTTTATGACCATGTCTACCAAATTTTTGGAAGTTGTATATATGTTTAAGTCCCATGCCAGATTTCACATGCCAGATTTCACATGTCAGTTTCAATGTGCCATCTATGAAGATTTTGATTACATATGTTAATCTTTTAAAGATTACTCTATATATAATCTACATACTAACGCCATCTATGGAGATTTATGTTTATTAAGCATTAAGCAGAACATCTTTTTAACACAATGTGAAAGGCTACCCCGCCATTAGCGCATTGTTAGAAACCGCCTGGAAATGTCACTCCTATCTATATGCCAAACATTAGACCAGATATGATTACAATATTTTTTTGTGAATGTATACTTATACTTGTATACGAATACTGGATTTCACCCACCGTGGGTTATCAATTCATGATTTAATTGATAACCCACGGTGGGTGAAATCCAGTATTCGTATACAAGTATATGTATACATTCACAAAAAAAAAAAAAAAGTATTTATTCGTTAGAAATTATGAAAATCATACTGTTTTTGTTTTTTCTTGAGATATGATAAAGTGTTTATCAGAAATTATCATATTACTCAGAATTTTTTTAATGTTTGGGCAATGAAAACTCGTAACTTTATTTATTTAACGATTGGCATTGTTGAAAGGAACAAGAAAAAATATTTATTCTGAATTTTGAATTAAAAAAACTTTACCTGCTTTTTATATGACATTATTTGTTTGAAATTCTTTAGAAATGTTTTACATTTTCGGAGAGGAGGAAGGGAGGATATTCAAACATCCTGAAGCTGAGAGACCTTTTAAACTTGAAATATTTCAAAGACTGCGTAAAATCTTCTGAAGGATATCAAATATATCGTACATACGCTCATGGTTTCTGCGAAAAGTTAAGCTAGAAGTTATTGTCACAAAATTAATTTAAGTCAAACGGGAAGAAAAACTTTACATGTGTAATCAATAAAATCTAACCAAAAACCTAATTTTAGATCATTCCAGTCTAATAATTACACACAAATACACACATATGCATACATAAATACACACAAATAAATGAAATAAGATATTTTTTGTACGAAAATTTTGCAAAGAGATTTTATTTCAGTTGGCACAGACTCCCTTGAGGTGAGTTATTCACGAAAACGGCGCTATACAAAATAAGCCTTATAATAATAATAATGATAATAATAATAATAATAGTAATAATAATAATAATAATAATAATAATACTAATAATAATAATAAAAACTAACTAACTAACTAACCATCACGCCATTTCCCCGGAGGGGTAGGCAGAGAGGATGGATCGCCACACTGGCCTGTCCTGGCATACCTCTCGGGATTCCTCTACATTCATACATCGTACCATACACGCACGTCGATTGTTCCGACTTCGAATGTGGCCGCCTTTTAGTAATTGATTAATTTGGTCATGCCACGTTTTCCTCGGTCGTCCTCGGCTTCTTTTCCCACTCACGCTGCTTGTGTACAACTTTTTAACCATTCTACCTTCATCCATTCGTTCCATATGTCCGAACCATCTCAGGGATCCTTTTTTAATTTTATTCATGATGCAGTCACCTGCCTTACATTTCTTTCTTATTTCATCGTTCGGTATTCTATCATACAACGTTTTCCTGCACATTCTTCTTAGTTTATCCTGCTTTCATCCTTCTTTTGCCAGCTCCAAGCTTCACTTCCATACATGAATATAATAATAATATAATATCATTCAAAATAATTTTAAAGTAATATTTTAAAGTTATATAAAGTCATTCAAAATAATTTTAAAGTAATATTAAAGTCAGTAATTATAAAGTCCAAAAAAGTTAATTTTTGTTATTATTATTATTATTATTACTATTATAATAATAGTTATAATTATTATTAATGTATAAGTCTAAGGTAATGATTTTCGAAAAATAAAAAATCATGACTGTGTGCAAGATTAGCGTGAATGGTGAAAATCTGCCGCAAGTAGATGATTTTGTATATTAAGGTAGTATGTAGTAGGTAGTGTGTATATAGGTTGTATGTAACAAAGGATGGGCGAGTAGAGAGGAATATTGAAAGAAGAGTCGGGGCAGGCAACAAAGTGAATGGTGAACAAAATGTTGACTTCGCAAACAAAAGCCTATCCAAAAAGCTAATAGGCAGTGCACAATGATGTTCTTGTACGGACTCTTATGTATGGAAGCGAAGCATAGAACTGGCAAAATATGGATGAAGGTAGAATAAATGCAGTAGAAATGAAATCTCTTAGACGAATGTGTGGATTCTCTGTGTATGATAGAGAGTCGAACGAAAACATAATAAGTGAATGTGGTGCAAATGAAAGTGTTATGAACAAAATAATGAAAGGAACATTAAGATTGTTTGGGCACATGGAAAGAATTAATGAATAAAGAATTGTAATAGAAGTATATATGTAAACGATGTAAATGGAACTAGAAATAGAGGAAGACCGAGGAAAACGTGCCAGTCGAGTAAAATCAATCAAAATTGGATGTCGGCCAAGTGAGTGCGTGCATTACACGATTTATGAATCTTGAGGAAGCGAGAAAAATATGCCAGGAAAGAAAAGAGTGGCAGTCCTTTCTTTCTCCCTACCCCTTTGAGGAGACGGCGTGATAGTTAGTTAGTTAGTCATTATGATTGTTATTGTAAATGTACTTTTTTTTCGAATGCAAAACCCCAAGAGAGTTATATCATATTTATGTTTTTATTTTATAAAGCAACCTCTGATGTGACATTTGAAGAAAAAATATATCCCACCACTGCTTCAAGTACAAACTTTGAATGCACAACTCAATTTTGAGAGTTTGAAATTCGTTTATAAAATCTATTATTTTTTCCGCCGTTTATACCTTTTCGAATACTTTATTTAGGGTTGGGCTGGCGAATAAAAATAGGACGATCTTTTATTCAAGATATCTATGTATAAGTTTTGCATGTGAGTGTGTTAATGTATTTGGAATCGTAGCATACCTGGAATGTCTCCTTATTAATAACAACTACTACTACTTCTTGGCCTCCTCCACAACAGTCCTCCATTGGCTTCTGTCCTTCCTTATTAAATAACGCTGTGTATGAATTTAAATTTTGATAATACGTAATAAATTAATATTTTCTCAAAGTCAAAGCATCCCTTAGATAATTGAATACAAGAATTTAAATGTAAGCAAGTAATTTTCCGGGTGGGTAGACCTCCATGTACCTTGATATATTTCTCTTCTACATACTTACACGTGTACAAAATACGTACGCGTGTCAAGCATGGATGTCTATTTTCCAACTCGCATAATCATCGATTTGAAATGTTTCATTGATTTACTATATTTTCCTCTTTTATTTTCATTATTGTATTATATGATACGGTTTAGTGACTTGATATGCAAAGATTTATCGCAATTCTACTAGATTAATTAAACTTTAATCGTTCTTTTACCGATTTTGTACAATAGTAATAACTTTAATAAGTAATAACTTTAACGTTTAAAAATCTGTAAAAGAAGTCTATTGTGCACTATCATTAAGATATTTTATAGAAATGACGACGTCCAGCATGTTGTTACTTACAAATTATTGAGATAATTTCATTGTAAATAACGAAGAAACAAGATAACAATTCTTTTATAATTCAGTTTTATTCTACTTGTTTTATTATTATTTCTACCAGTTAAGGCAGTTCTCTGTCATCTTCTGATATCTATATCTTCTATTCTTCTTATTGTTTCTAATTATTTATTTGGTCTTTATTTTTTAATTATCTCGTGTTTTTTGTGTTTTTGTCTATTTTTAAATTTCTTTATTGTATTTACTGTTTAAAAATTTTTTTTTTTAACTACCTGTATAGTAATAAACGCTTTGGTTATATACAGTAATGTTTATGATTTAAAAATAAATTGAATTGAATTGAAATTGAATTGAATTGAATATCAAAGTTTGTTAGGTATACATATGGAATGTATCCTGGTCATGATAATTTAGTTTATTTCTTCATTCGCTGCAGTACTTCCTCGTTCGTGACTCTTCCCGTCCAAGATATTTTTAACATTCTGCGATATATGTCAAAGGCATACCATGTTTCCATACTGTAGAACAAGACGAGTAGAAAGAAACATCGAACTATGAAAGTTAAATTTAAATATAAATTGAAATGAAAAAAAATTTTAATGAAAAAAAAGTATATAATGAAAGTTAAATTGTTATAAAGCTTCTAAAAATCTGACTGCTATTTTTATTTAATTACCAAATATTAAATATTTAGCCCTCGAATAACTTTTAAAAATCTGAACTGTGAAACTAAAGGAATCAGTGTTGATGGAAAATATTTAATCCTCGTACTCGTGAGCAACACTCCGGAGGAACTAGCTGAAATGCTAAAAGAACTAAACGATGTATCTAAATCTGTAGGTTTAAATATGAACCTGACAAAGACCAAGGTGATGAGCACGGAAAGGCTTGAAATCAACGTCGATGGGAACAGAATCGAGAATGTAAAATAATATATATACCTAACTAACTAACTAACTAACCGAAGAGGTAGGCAGAAAGAATGGACTGCCACACCTTTCTTTCCTGACATATTTCTCTCGCTTCCTCAACATTCATACATCGTGTCATGCACGCGCGTCGATTTCTCTGACTCCTCACATGGCCGACATTCAATATTTGATTTATTTGATCGTGCCACGTTTTCCTCGGTCTTCCTCTATTTCTGGTTCCATTAACATCATTAACATATAATTTTTTTACCATTCTTTCTTTATTCATTCTTTCCATATGTCCAAACCATCTTAAGGATCCTTTCATTATTTTGTTCATGACACCATCATACATACCTGGGACACAATATTTGATTGGGCCGAGATAACAAAACGCAGGGCTCAAGAGAAGAATTGGACTAAGCTGGGCAGCTTTCGGAAACATTGGTTACATCTTTAAAAACCGTAAAATACCGATCAACCTGAAACGAAAAGCCTATGAAGCCTGTGTTCTGCCAGTTGGTACTTATGGTCTTGAAACTGTAACATTGTGCTAAACAAAGTGCCAAAAAACTACGAGTGACCCCAAAGAGCCATGGAAAGAGCCATGTTAGGAATAAGCCTAAGAGACAGAGTTAGAAACAATATGGTGAGAGAAAAAACAAAGGTTACTGACATCATCTATCGGGTGGCGACTCTCAAATGGCAATGGGCAGGTAACGTAGCCAGAAAAGCTCAGATGTAAAATAGACAAGAAGACTGCTGACTTAGAGACCGTGGACGGCAAAGAGAAGTGTAGGGCGACCGCAACTACGGTGGAAGGATGATCTGAACAGACACGTCGGAATAACCTGGATGCAGTCTGCACATGACAGAGTGACATGGAAGCGAAAGGAGGAGGCCTTTGTCCAGGAGTGGACGAAAATATGCTGAGGAGAAAGAAGAAGAAGAATAAATATTTATTTTGGAGCATTAAATCATTGTTCAAGAAAACAATATATTATTTATCATATAAGCATTTATGAAATCTGTACACAAAAAGGAGCTAGTAGTTTATTACATCATCAAGCCTCTCTGTGTAGTTGTTATTATTTAACTTTACATTAGTCTTTGAGAGATTACACCTTATGTAATATGCATATTATATATGTGATTAGATAACAACATACTGCGAATAAATTACAGAAAAGCAATTTATTGATTGAAGCGTGTAATACTAGTAAAACTTTTTTCTTATCACGTGACATTACATAACGTTGTTACGTTAGATCGGTAACACGCAATACCAGGCTTCTAAATCTAATTATTGAATAACATATTCCATGAAACTCGATAGGGCGAATAAATCTGGAGAAATAATATCGAATCATCCGCTTTATAAGATTATCTATTTTATAACTCTGTCAAGACGTAGAAGAATTAAGAAACCAATAAAGAGATGATACCATCAAATAGGGTAAATTGTGTTGAAGGAATATTTTTGATTGATTAGCTTAGTCCCAAAACATTGGATAAACACGTGTACCAGCAAGTAAACTTTATTTGTCAAAAAATGTTTCATTAATTAAGGATGTTATATTATGAACCTAAATAACTTTCATCAGCGTATTGTAAGCTGATAGTGTAATTGAATTTGTGTAGAAAAGGTCAAATATATTGTATAAGGCAGATGATTGCACCCTTAATAATTTTTTTTTACATGGTTTGTATATATGGAATGAATTGACGAGAGAAGAATAGTAAAAAAAATGATACTTATATTATAAATGGAAAAGGAAACCGAGAATCGTCGTGGAAAACATTACAAAAAGGTAGCCACATTCGAAGTCGGAAAAAACGACGAGCCTGTGTGTTATGATGTATGAATGTAGAGGAATCTATAGAAGTATGTAAATACAGAGAAGGTGCTGGTCCATCCTATATGCTTATCCCTCCAAGGAAACGGCATGATGGGTAGTTAGAATTTAAACATAAGTAAAAAATGCATAATACGTATAGGTAATCATGTTATGCTGATTGCTGACTGATGCGCCTACCAGGCGAGATAAAAGAGATGTAAAAAAAGTTGGTAAAATATTTCCAATAAAATGTAACGTTTTATTCTCAAATACATTAATATCCACAAATATACTTTTAATATTAATGAATTAAATTAGCATATTGTTATTGTAGCGGGACGAATGGAGGTGTTAATAATTGAATATTAATAAAGTAAAACCGAGATATAACGGACCTTTATTTAACGAACTTCGGATATGGCGGACAAAAAATCCGGTCCAATGTAAAAAAAAATAGAACTTTCTGTTAATATTATACATGTTCGAATTCACGGCATACGTCTAGCACAAGAATTTAAAACACAATGCCGTCCTGCTCGTAGACTGCACCTAGCCGGAGCGATAGTATATAAGGGGATAGTAAAATATCATAGCAGATGAAGTTATTAACCTAAAAAATGAGTATGGAAGTAAAAATAGCGAAGAAGAAGAAACAATACTGCCTAAAATGAAGTTATTAGTGGTAAGATAACATCTCGACGATCTAATAACATTTATTGACTCATCGTCACATAACGAAGTTCAACTACTATACGCATTTTCGTAATTTTAGAGAGTTGATTATAAAATATAATAACAGCAAAGTTCAAAAGTGCAAATAAAAATTGATTCCTTTATCAAAGCAGGATAACCGAAAGCAAGCTCGTCACTTCACGACGAGTGTACGAAGACAATAAATAGAAATTTGTTTGCAATTTGTTTTGTTTAATTAAATCTTAATATAATATACATATTTTCTGTACACTGTACACTCATAGTGTTTTAACGGACACCCCCTGCCCCCAATTAGTGTTACAAGTATTGAGGTTTTACTGATTACAGTAAAACCTGATATTGTTTACATGATAGGATAAACTATTCAATGATTGAGAACTTATCCCAGTATGGTAATGAATATTTTATTCAAATACTATAAACGACTTTTTACAGCATAAGAGTAGAATGAGAGTAGGAATCTTGGTTTTAGCGAAATATCTGATACGAACATATTATATTGAATTGTAATTGCGATTTATAAAAAAACAAAACATGACAATACTCCTTCTAACCTAGTTTCAATCCAAGGGGTTGGTTTGCAGCAAAGTGGTAATTTTCACATTTATATACAGCAGGTTATTTGAAACGAAGAACTGTAAACATTTTTTTGTTATTGATTCTCATGACATGTAGTAGGTAGCTAATCAATCGCTATTTTATTGTCACGTGAATTATGCACTCGATCAAATAATAACTATACTAGTAAAAATAAAATAAAGTTATTTATGTACAAAAACACAAGTGTACCTACCGATTTCACTCGTGACCGAGTTTTATAACTACAATGTAATTTTTAGTCATATTCGTAATTTTCAAACAATAAATTTTGCATATTTCATGTTTAATTAAATCGTTCAAAAATTATAAAGCAGTAGCAATATCCTGTATATTGGTAAAGGGTTAGTTAATTTATATGAAGTGGTGATTTTTCTTTGATGTTTGGTTAATGTACCAAAATAAAATAAGGGTACATTATATTAGGGCTGTTAATTATCCTTCACCTAGCGGCCTCATCTAGAACACATACACAATGGGAAGAACTTATTACGCACTGAAACCAGCACCGTTGAACACATTTCCTTTCATAACAACTCCATTATAATGTAATGAACAACATAAAATGAACAGAAAGCTTCCTGAAAATCTGAGATTTTTTTATAATTTATTATTCACCTTTACATTTCGTTCTTACATTTTATCAGAAATTATAACATGTAAAAGAAAATGTTAACATGCATATTTGTATAAGCTAGATAAAATTCATAATATTATATTCAAATAACATGAAATATGTTTTTTCGTAACCCCGATGAAGTTTCGGTGGGAGCGAAACCGGTTGGTTGTTGTAAAGAATAAACTGGTTAAAATTCAAATTTTAAAAGTGGATTATTATTCATAGTAAAAATAAGTGACTTGATTTAAAACAAATATAAATGTGCATTACTTTAAAAAATAAATTTAAGAAATAAGTAATTTTTTTTTAGAAGATCTAGATATATAATGACTAATTGCCATGACGTAGAAATAACCAAACCGTTGATTTTAAACGAATATAAACATGCATTACGTTGAAAAATAAAATTAAAAATAAAGATTTATTTTTCTAAGATTGTCTAGATCATAGATTCCCATCCTTTTTTGAACCACCGCCCCCATGGAAGGTTTCAGCGCCCCCTGGGGGACGGAACCGCCCCTGTTGGAAAATTTTCATCCGTAAAGACTCCATTATATTACAAAAAAAATTGTACACCGTAGAAGGATGAAAATGATCCAAAACATGTCTGTGAAGAATGTCATAAAGTGTCGTGATAGTACAATATTAAAAAAAATCAATTATTATATAATTTCACAACGTGACGACAAATATTAAAAAAATACTAGTTGTTACCCGTAAAATATTCACAGAATTAAACCAAATTCTACATTTTAGAAATATCGAATGGAGCGAGAACAGCTTTTGGGTTCTTTAACGTTTCAAATAAAATGTAAATGTTGTTTGATGTAAATTTAATTCTCAAAAATCTTTTTATACACCATGTTATTTGTATAAACATTACTGTTGTAAAACAAATCTTCCCCAAGTATGTGGTTTGCCTGTTTTAGCAATCAACAATGAGATATTGTACGAAGCTCGAAGTCCGTGGTATTTTTTTGCTACTTTTTATTAACTGGATTTTATTAACTTCATCTGTATTTATATATGAGACATTTCACGTGAAATCGGAAGTTCTAATTTAAAAAAATTCAAATCAAAAGATAACATTTTTCATATAATATAATATAATTTAATATAGATCTGAATAAAATGGAATCTTTCAGTTAAATTTTCATCCACTTTCTGAACAACCGAAATATGTAAAATTATTGCACACGTGATAAAAATGATTACAGTACTTACAGCCATCACAACGCCGCCTAATTTTCTCTGGGTCTTCTACTGCCCCTAAAAGGCTCAAACGCCCTGAAGGGGGCAGTATCGCCCACGCAGAGAACCTAGCGTCTAGATACTTATGTAATTACTATTTGCTTTAATGACGTAGAATTAACCAAACCGGTGATTTAAAACGAATAAAAACGTCAATTACTTTAAAAAATTAATTTAAGAAATAAGATTTAATTTTCTTAGAAGGTTTATACTTAAGTAATTAGTATTTGCTTTTATGACGTAGAAATAACCAAAATGGTTACGGAAATGGCTTTAATAACCTATAAATAATCAAAAGATAAAACTATAAGGATAAGGCAAATATGCGAGGTCGAGGATGTCGTTAGGTGGGAGAGGCAATGGAGAAAATACTGGAATGCACACGTGAGAAGAATGGAGACTCCCTCTCATTGTGTTGCACGGCTATCCCCAAGGTAGACGACCCCCGGGCAGACCACCAAAGAAATGGATCGACAGCTGGGAGTCGACCTCGCAGGAGCCCAATACTTATTAAGGAACAGGCCAAAAGGCCTACGATACGAAAAAGAAGATGAAAAACTTTTAAATTAAATAACTTTGTTTTTTGTATCACAATTGTATTTAATTTTACGCGACAGCTGTTTCATCAACCTATGTTGACCTCATCAGATGTTACAATAATATTATTACAATATATTATTATAACACCTGATGATGTCAACTGTCGTGTGTTGATGAAACAGCTGTCGCGTAAAATAAAATACAATTGTGATACAAAAACCAAAGTTTTTAATTTAACAGTGTAAAACGTTAAAGTATCATAGTGTTTGGGCCAAAACAATTATGTACGACTACGAAAAAATTATGTATGATGATATTGAAATCTGACGAGAGACAATTGTTGCTCATTTCAAGAATAGAAGAATGCACAAATACATCATTTTTGTTTAAGCCTGAAGTTCGCATCAAATTTCTTACAATGTTTTTATGGAATTTTTCAGATCATCGGTCACATCGTTTTTGAATAAGAAAATAACAATTTAAAAAGGCTGCCGAAGATTGAAAAGGTCGCTGGAGATGAGGTAGGGTCCATATACGATGGACGAATCAGATCAGTCATCCAATAAATATTAATAGGATTTTATCAGGGGTTACGATCGCGTGAGAGTCCGTAAAATAAATGACCGAAAAATAGACAAAACGATTTTATTTTGAAAATTCTATCATACTACAAAAATAGTGATATTTTGTCTTAAGATAAGTATCTTATTTCGATTTGAAAAGTTTAATCTTAGTAAGATAAAACTCATCAAAACCTTACATAAAACTATTCGTTGTTGCAAATTCCGATATTGTAGGACATCATTTAATAGATAAAACGTACGTTTTCCGACAAATAATATAAGAGAGCGGCATTATTCACCTTGCTAGATTAATTAAAATGTGATATATTCTTATTAAGGCGAAGAATATTATAACACTTCCTGAAAACGCACGTTATTTGGATTATAACACAGTTTTTAAACAAAAATAAATTAAGCTCATCATTATTCAGGATTAGTAATTTAATTGTTTATGTAATAATATGCTAGTTAATTTATACGAATGAATAATGTGTTTCGATTTGAAAAGATATTTACAGGTAGACATTTTATAATGCTTTATCAAGGCGAAGCATGTCATTTCCATAAAATATTATACAATAAAACTCGGGTGGTGGTCTAGGGGATAGAACGCTTGGCTCCTGATCCAGGGGACATGGGTTGGTTCGAGCCTTGACACGACCCGATTCCTTCTTCATGATAATGAGATATTTTCTGCTCATATTAAAGATTGTAAAATAAATTCTAACATCATTGATTAAAATCCTTCGGGTAAGTAAATGGACGTTTTTTTTCGTAAAATTTAATATTGAGTTTTAAATGAACAATAAATAATAAGCTACTTTTTAAAACTTTAAAATTTTTTAAAAAAGCCATGGAAAGAATTCTGTTAGGAATACGCTTAAAAATACAGAGTCAGAAACTCAGCGTCATCACGTGCGTTAACACATTATCCATCCTGTAGCAAAAATGGCAATGCTTGTCAAATTATCTTGGAAAATTCATATGAGACATTTTTAGTACATGTCACTTATTTAGTTTTTTATTATTGGCTGTATTAAATGCTTTATTTTCTGTCTTTCTTGGACAACAGTTAATTTATTACCAGTTAGTATAGAATCTGATACGAATAGCATACTGTTGCCTAAGCGTTTTTTTTTTGTTTTTTTTTTTTTCTTTTTACTAATTTAAGGTGTGCTTTATATAATATTTACTTCTGATTTTATTTCATAATAAAGAGATGTGAGACCGCGCGGGAGATATATAAGGTTAAAAGAATAGATTAAATGTGGTCTGTCACCCTTTTGATTGATGACAAGAAAAGGCTAAATTAAATTAACGTAAGTCCCGGATGGACAAGGAACGGGCCTAGATAGTGCAGCGAGACTGACGAAAGGGCGTCGCTGCGTCCTATAACAGTCTCGGGTGGTGGTGGGAACCTTATATATGGATCCAACCCGTTCAGTCCACATAAAAGTATGTTGCCTAAGCGGGAATATATCATAAAATTCAAGAGTATTTATTTTATTATTATTATAATACATGACATATCTTGCTCTGTGATATCATTTATATAAGACATAAAATGACGCCCCGGGTAAAGCAAAATATGCTATATCTAATAACTTAGAATTCTTAGAATTTTTCTTTTGATCAAAAAGGTTCGTTTTAACATGAACATAAAAGTTTTTATTATTTATTAATTAAGCATTATACAAAATAATCTTGCTTTTGAAAGTGTTTATGTAAAACAAATTATATAAAATAAAGTTTAACTGCCTTTAGAAGACCGAAAATTATACATAATTAATACGAATGAAGACGTCTGTTTTCTAGAAGTTTTATTATATTTTATGTTAATGACAAGTTTCGCCTAAATTCAAGATATGTATACAAAAACAATACAAGACTTATGTTTTATTAAATAATAAAATGTAAATCTTGTAAGAAGTAAGTTTTATTCAAAACTTAAATTACGCCCATCCTGTAAAACAATCGAACTAAAAACTTATTTGAATTTTAAGCGAATTTCTTATCGGAATTTTTAGAACACTCAAAGTTTACACTTAAACACCTGTCATATAAAAAGAGGAAGACTAAAATAATCTTAAAAGTTAGCAGAATTTTGAATTTAAAGAAAATGTGTTATACCCGTAGATACGTTTAATCTCATAAAGTCTTCATTATTGATTGTTCTTTGAGATGTGTACACCATTTTTTTTTTCGAAAAATGAATTAAATTTAATTACTAACTAACTAACCATCACGCCGTCTCCCCGAAAGAGTAGGCAAAAAAAATGGACTGATACACTTTTCTTACGTGATTTCTGTTCGCTTCCTCTACATTCATACATCGTGTCATGTACGCATGTCGATTTCTCCGACTCCTCACGTGGTCGACATTATTGATTTGATTTATTTGATGGTGTCACGTTTTCCTCGGTCTTCCTATATTTCTAGTTCCATTTACATCGTTGAAATATACTTTTTTTTTACCATTCTTTCTTAATCAATTTAATACATTTATGTTACAACTTTTGATGTTTTCCTCAGTTTTGGGTAAAATTTCAAGTTAACACGGCAGATAAGAAAGGGTTGCTAAGTCGAGTATCTCAAAATAAATATTTCTAGGGTTAGCTTTGTTGAGCGTATGTGGTGTGCATGATAATAGGACCGACCCACACCCCTTTAAGCCGGTTTGAAGGTCTAATGGTTTTATCCATGTTACGAGAAGTAATGTTTATTACATATATTTTAAGATTAAATGTAATATAATAGTTTTGTACTGAACATGGTGAACCTTTTTAAGGACTGTGTGAAATGTGAATTTTGGCTTTAAAGTACAATGTCAGGTGAAGGTAATGAACAATCTTTGATAACATATTATTGCTACATGACGACCTTCGTGGCAGAGTAGCAATTGCTATTACTGGTACACTGTTGATCTTGGGTCTGATTCTTAGCAATGACAGTGTGAAAATAAAATTCTCACGTTGTCTTTGGTCTGGTAGAATTCACATGACAATAAGAATGGCGATATACTATCTACATGTCATAAGAATCAATAGTTTAACTTTTGTTTACATTAATTAGATTCATTAAACCTGTTGTATACAAAAATGCGGAAGGCAACGGGAAACTACCACAAGATTTCAGAACTAGCAAATATGTTAATAGACTTTGCTGCAAACCAATACCTGGGATTGAAACTTCAAACATACAAATCAACACAAATATAAATAGACAAAAAAACTAATGACACTTAGGAAAGACACATAAACTTCAAAATCGTTGCTTTTTTCTGCTCTTTCAAGTTTTATGTGGGGCATACTATGGAATTTTAGACCATAGGTATAAGACTAAACACTCAAATCAGTTCAATTCTAAGACATTATAACTATTTTTACAGTTTAAGTAATCTTCGAAGACATTCGTGACCGAGTGGTAAATGCTTTTATTGTAACACCAAAGGTTCCGACTTCGTTTTCGAGATGGTGGTAGGATTGTGCCATTGTCTTTGGTCTGGTGAAGAATTCACGTGAAAATTAAATGGCGATAGATTAGCTTACTATCGCACTACCGAGAATCAATATAACAGCTATACCCTTTACATCGATTTGGCTTGCGCTATGATGCTGTTAAGAACGATTCTACAAAATAATAATAATAATCATCTTTGTGAGAACACGTAAAATTCCAGAAACGTATGAAAGTTGATTTGGCTTTAGGAAGACAATGTACTCTTTTAAGTCAAGATGATGGTGGTCCACTAATATTAAGGACATCGATCTCCAATATGATCGTGTTCAGCAGACTGATTGATCAATAATGAAATACTTATAACGATTAGGTACGTGGAGTTTAATTACTAAAAGTTTTATTTTATTTTACAAAAATGTTATGATTTGATGTGAGTTTTGCAATATTGTTCAAGATACAATTAAAAATTTATTTCGTTTATGAATACTCAATGTATTCTAGTATATAATAATGAAATAATTAACAAGTCTGTCGATGCCAGCGAGCCTGGCGAAACCGGCGCTGTCAAAATAAAGACAAAAGTGGAAGTAGTTTAAAACACAGCTTTATTTAATTATTATTTAAAATGAAGAGCTTTCAGTAAAACCGTTTTATATAACAAAGTTAATGGAGCAGAATAAGGTTATATGATAACTGGAGTGTGTGATAAAATAATACACACTGTAAACAATAATTAAGGAGCAAAGGAAACTCTAAAAATTTGAATGTTTTATTTGAAAATACAATGTTCAAATATTTGAAGAATTCAAAATAATTATATTATTGGATTTAATATATTTTTTGGGATTTCTCTCGCCTATTAATTATTGTAAGCAAAATTTAATTAAAACAGGCCAATTTTCTTAACTACCTTATTCTGTTTCATTAACTTCAGCTTACATATTGTATAAAGGAATATTACTTTAATTTTCAACTAATTTGAAAATACCACAGCAAGGTAAAACATTTAACTTTTATAAAACGTTCAAACTTCCTGAAAATCGACGGTTTAATCAATTTTAGATCTGACTATATTTGCAATTGTTTTATTTATATTTAAAAGAGTATATTATTTATTTTGTATAAACGAAAACGCCTGCTTTCTTTATTTACAAGTTTTTTATATATGAACGACATGTTTTGCATTGCTAAGGCTATTTCGTATGTGGAAACAAATATGGGTTAAAATATAAATGGGTTAAAAATTTTACACCGAGGAAGGGTCTATGGCCTGAAGTTTGTTGGTAAAATATCACATTTTATAATACGAAATGAATAAACAAAACACGACGTTCCTTTAAAAATTAAACAAACTTTTAGAAAATAGATGGTTTTATTCATATGAAATATTTAATATAATGTTTTAGATCATTGTTCAAGAAACAATATATGGATTATATGGTTCTGACTGTTCTGATAACGCCTCTAAGGCTTATTCCTAACATGGCTCTCTGGTTCATTCGTAGTTTTTTCAGGATTTTGTTTGGACAATATTATAGATTCGAGGCCATTAGTGGCAACCGGCAGCACACACGCTTCATATACTTTTCTCTTCAGGGCGATCGGTATTTTTGGTTATTTTTTTTAAATTGAAAGACATTTTTCTTAAAGCTGCCCAGCTTAGTCCAATGCTCTTGAGTCTACTCTTGAGCTCAGCAGTCTGGTTTTCTGAGTCCAATCGAATATTCTGTACCAGGCTTGTGTATTCCTAGACATTTTCAATTCTGCTGCCATCAACGCTGATTCGAAACCCTTCTGTGTTTATCACCTTGGTCATTGCCAGGTTATACTCAGACTAATAAGCACTTGTTAAGTAATTTAAGCATTTCAGCTAGTTCCTCCGGATTGTTGCTTATGAATACAATGAAATCGGCAAATCGTTAATGATTAATATATTTTCCACAATGCAGTCTCATCAGCCCATATTTCGAAGCTTTCAGGTAGTCGACACACCCTAAACATAAGAGATTATTTTACTCTTTACTTTATTTCTGGTTTATTTAGGACTATGTTCTGTTATTTCTCGGAGCCTGTATCTAGGATGTAGATGTTCAACTGGCTCGCCATCTTTTGGGTGGTCGTCTGTGGGTACTTTATTTGCCACCTTACTTATCACTCTTTCAGAACATGCTCTCTCCACATGATCTCTCCAGTAACGTTTTCTTAGTGTTTCCCATTGTAAAACTTCTTTAACATCGCAAATTTTTGCATTCCTCTCGTATTTTGCTCTCCTTTAGCATATTTTTGTTTTTCCAAACATTATTTTTCAAGCAGCCGGCCACAACGTCGCCGGCCCTGTTTATTAGTTCTCTTACTACTCCGTAGAGGTCACTGCTGCTTGATACGTCAACACCTAAGTACTTGAAATGCATTACTTGTTCTATTAATTTATCATCTAATGCAAGCTTGCTTGGTACTGGCTGTCTTGATATAACTATGCTCTTTGTCTTATCTATGGAGATTTTCTATTTGAATCTTTGAGATGATATGCGAAATTTGTACAGTAACCTTTGTATATCATCCTCAGAGTTTGTTATTAGTACCGCATCATCTACATAATAATAAAGTTAATACAAGAATATTATTTGTTTTTGAATGTATACAAATACTTGTAGACAAATACTGGATTTTATTTTTTAATCATTTTTTAAGGATTAATTGTATCTCAATAGAGACGAAGATGTAAATTGTTTTTTTGGAAACAGAATATGGTAGTCGAGGCGTTTACAGGACTTATGACTTGCCATTGGCTGGGTTAAACGATCACTTTATGTTAACAACATTCCCCATTCCGCCCTTCTTACGACCACCACGTCTGACAAATATTCTGTTTCCAAAAAAACAATTTACATCTTCGTCTCTATTGAGATACAATTAATCCTTAAACAAGAATATTAGTTAATTTTCGATAGCTGTTCACATAGTACATGGCTTTATTTTTAAGGGGCATATTCACTGAAATGTAAAAAGGTCTTGATGTTAAATTAAAAAATTGCAGAGCGTATCCCATATGTACAAGAATCTCAAAACAAACTAGTAAAATTAGTGTGAAAACACGCTTCTGTTCACGGATATACTGGCGACAACAGTTTTATTCTATTTTACTTTCAAAAACGCTCTACATATATTCCACAATGGACAGTAGTATTTTACTGGTAAAACTTATATCAATATTTGCAACGTACACGTAATATTATCAGAGGAGTGTTATTGTCCGTGAATCATTACCAAAATTATCTGAAAAACACAAAAGAACTAAGAGAAGGTATAGATTTATGTTAGTCTTTCTCGAAATGGGTTCATTTGAATGTTGTTTATATCTTAAATGAATATTTGTTATTCATAGCATAATAAATAATATTTTCCATAATTTAAATGAAACCATAACACAATTTTGATTTTAAATTTAGTATAATGAAAATAAAAAATATTGGATGTTTGTCAAATATAAAGATTCTTAATGATTCTATATGTACCATATTATGGGTAAATACGTAAATTTAAGGGAATATTCTGGTCTAGAAATTTGTAAAAAACGTTTTATTTTTTTCGTCATATTTTTAAAGTTTAATCCTTTAAGAATGTGTATTCAAGAGATTTTTCAAAATTCAAATTATTTTCGGAGATATAGGTGTTTTAGTGACCCGGCATCCAAACCGGCATCCAAAAGACATTAGGGACTATCCGTCTACCTGTGATCGAAAATTGAAAATCCGTCTCTGATTGATAATGTATTAAAAATAAAGAGGGAAACGCGGAAAATGTTTTTTTTTGAAGTCGAGGAAGGTCCCATGTATGCAGCAGGAATGGCGGATTGAATAAATGTAAGTATAAAATATCACTTTTTGACTTAGACTCCGCGAAACTTTACGCGTAACTTTAAACGACTTTTTCTCGAAACTATATTTTTTAAAACGGTAGCCACGATTTCTAAAGTTCTAATCAACCGATTTACTTGAAATTTGGCCTGGATCTTCTCTATACACTTACCTATCGTAAGTATTAGCTTGAGTCCCAAATTTGAATTTGTACTATTTTAAAAAAAATCGGAAAACTCAAAAAAAGGAGTAAAAAAAGACTATTTTTTTTAGTTAGCTGTCGTTTTGTAGTACTCTTGTACTCTTTTAGTTCAAACGATAGCGGCATTAATCTACATTTATAATCCTTTTTAATTTTTTTTTTTCAGATTGCTTTGAGGGTTTGAATCGTGGTTACAGTCGCACGCCATTTTTTTGAGACCCCCACTTCATCGACTGATAACTTTTTGAGTTTAAATTTTTTAAACTTTTTATTTATTTTATGTTTATTTGAAATATTAATAAATATCTGTTAAAAAAGTTTGTTCTCAAAATATTGTTTGCCTTTTTTTATGGCACTTCAAAAAGTACCTAAAATTCATGGCTCTAGACCGGAATACCCCCAAGTTAACTAAGAAATGTTTCTGTAAACAATTGTTCTCATTGTCGAATGGGACAGAACTTAATTAAGTCGTGGTAAGCTTGAATATGCCTAATATTATGTACGCGAGGAAGAACGTATATTAATTAAGTTTATCAGAATTCGTCCATTATGTTTACATTCATTGGATGGTTACCAAGAAAATGCCTCACGCAAATTATAAGGAACAGTATAACGTCGTTTAATCAAACAGGCGCTAATTCTTTAAGCAAAATAAGGGGTAAATCGATGTTTTTCTACCGACCCTTATGTGTGGAAGCGAAGCATGGAACTGGCAAAAGAAGGATGAAAGTAGAATAAATGCAGTAGAAATGAGATCTCTTAGACGAATGTGTGATACTCTATGCATGATAGAGTGTCGAATGATGGTGTTATGAACAAAATAATGAAAGGATCGTTAAAATGGTTTGGACATATGGAAAGAATGAATGAAAAAAGAATGGTAAAAAAAAATATGTTAACGATGTAAATGGAACCAGAAATAGAGGAAGACCGAGGAAAACGTGGCACGATCAAATAAATCAAATATTGAATGTCGGCCACCTGAGGAGTCGGAGAAATCGACGTGCGTACATGACACGATGTATGAATGTAGAGGAAGCGAAGAGGAAAGTACGCAAGAAAAGTGTATCAGTCCATTTTTTCTGCCTACCCTTTCGGAGAGACGGCGTGATGGTTTGCTAGTTAGTTAGTTAGGGGTAAATCGATTTTTTCCTCGGCTCATTTATTGATCATGAAATTACAAATTTTACTACAAAAACAAGTATGAATGTACATGTAAATATATATAAAAAGGCTTACATTACTCTAGTATTGGAAAAATAATCTGAGATTTTTTTTCGAACAAAATTTCCTAGTCTGTTTTTTGCAACTAAATCGCGGATTCGTTCTATTATAATATACAAAAGCAATTGAGCTGCTTTCCTCTTGCTCTTCAAACCATGATATCGCAGTTTGTAATGCTGTAAAGGCTTCTCAATGACTGATTTGTTCTCCTTCATCATCCTCTTTTGAGCTTTCATCATCATCTTCATCCTTACACTCTTTTTGTATCAAGGAAACAATTTCATGATCGTGCAACCCACACCCGACGTTGTGCAGGTGTGGTGGGGAAAGCTCAGGTTCAGAACGCTTTATCATCTCGGGTAATCGACGTTCTACGTATTTATCATACATAAACTTGTTATGTTTAAAATAATACATGAAAACGCAATTTATTTTGTATCTGGTTTCAACCATAGACAAATTTCAAAAATTAAAAGCGGAATATATCAATATACAGGGAGTATCGATACAGGGGGTTAGTTAGAAAGTTAGATAGTTTCAATCCTGGGATTGGTTTGCAGCAATTTCTTCTATTTTTCTCCTCCATTCTTCCCTGTCTTGTGCGGCTCTTTTGAAATCTGCATATGATGAGCAGCGCACGTCCACCAACAGGTCCTCCACGTACTCTCGGCGTGGGCGTCTCCTAGAGTTTGTCCCCTCGGTCATACCCTCCATTATGGCATGCAAGAGACCTTCTTGACGTATTACATGGCCGATCCATCTTGCACGTCTTTCGGAAAAGCCTTCCTCCTTCGATTCCTTGAAGAACTTCCTCATTCGTGATATGGTCTCTCCAGGAAATTCCTAATAGTCTTCTATAGGACCACATCTCAAAAGCCTCTAATCTCCGCTTATCTCTTTCGGATAGGCACCATGTCTCGCAGCCGTACTTCAAGATACTCCATACATAGGTCTTGATGAGGAGTATTCTCAGTTTTAGGTCTATATTATTTGATTATATTATTTTCGCCCTTTTATTAAATGCAAGCAGGGGGTATTTAAAGATGCAGGGGGTAGTTGTATCGAAATAGGTATGGATATAGAGGGTAATTGTATCGTAATGGGTATCGTAATAGATATAGGGGGTATGTATTGGGGTTACTTTCAAATATATATTTCCATTCGTTTTACACATTTTGTATAAAGCCAGATGAAAGAGCGGTTGTGTTAAACAATAAGTATTAATATGATAGAAAATGTTCGTTTTCTAAAAGTTTTATTATATTTTATGCGTATTTATTGTTTCTCGAATAATCATGTAAAACTCCATATTAATTAAAGACTACTAATGAAAGCATCTGTTTTGTGGAAGTTTCATTACATTTTATGGGAATGACATGTTTTGCCTTGCTAATAATAATAATAATAAAATGAAATATAATAAAACTTCTAGGAAATAGACGTTTTCATTCGTATTAAATAAATATTTTATGTAGAATATGCATTTCGCCTTGCAAAAGCATTTTTAAATACTTTATCATAGGGAAATATGTCATTTCAAAGAAACACACGTTTTCATTCTCAATATAGTTTAACACCATTATTGAAGAAACAAGATTGTATCAATGAAAGCGAAAACGGCCGTTCACAATGGATTCCTGGTCCCAAACATAATGTATGGAAGCGAAGCATGGAGAGGATGGCAGAAGAAGGATGAGAGTAGAATAAATGCGGTAGAGATAAGGTCTCTAAGACATATGTGTAGTAGAACGATATACGACAGAATCTCAAATGCTGATATAAGAAAGGAATGTAGAGCGGAAGAAGGCATTATGAACAAAATTATGAAAGGATCGCTGCGTTGGTTCGGACATATGGAGCACATGGATGGAGAAATAATGGAGTACGGTGTCGAGGCAGACAGAGGAAAACATAGCATTCAGATTAATCAAATTTTAAAGGTTGGTCATGTTAGAAGTCGGAAGAATCGACTTGCATGTATGACTCGCTGTATGAATGTGGAGGAAGCTAGAGAGGTGTGCCAGGATAGAGTAGTGTGGCGGTTCATTCTCTCTGTCTACCCCTACGGAGAAACGGCGTGATGGTTTGTTGTTTTTGAAGAAACAAAAAAATAGGCTAATTCCAATTGCAATATTTTCATAAATGAATCCTGAAAACTGTGAAAATTCTGACTCTGCACACTAAATTAACTCCATTTAGTTCTTTACCTACGTGGATGTACATTTGATTATGCATGTTGCGAGAAAGTTTTTGCAATCAGCCCCGGAGGTTTGCGACTAACGCGGGTTGTTATAGGAATATCGTTATTTTAGAAAGTAATGTTAGTGTTGCAAATGAGAATCGTTATTTCCATCGGGGAGAACGCGGATAATCTGCATTGATTTAAATTCACTTGTCGGGGTACTGGTGGCGCGGAGCTACGCTGGTGCAGCGAGAGCTCTTGGCGAACTGTTTTGTAATTTGAATTTTAAATCATTAAACATAAAACAAAATTTTACGTGTTTGTTGTTTCTTGAACAATGATGTAAAACACCATATTAAATAATGAATACTAATGAAAACGTCCGTTTTATGGAAGCTTTATTATATTTGATGTGAATGACATGCCTGTGTTCTTCTAGTTGGTATTTATGGTCTTGAAACTGTAATATTGTCCAAACAAAGTGCGAGAAACTACGAGTGACCCAAAGAGCCATGGAAAGAACCGTGTTAGGAATAAGCCTAAGAAACAGTCAGAAACGACACGGTGAGAGAAAAAACAAAGGTCATTGACATGATCCACCGGGTGGCGACTCTAAAATGGCAATGGGCAGGTCACGTTGCCAGAAAAGCTCAGATGTAAAATGGACAAGAAGACTGCTGACTTGGAGACCGTGGACGGCAAAGAGAAGTGCAGGGCAACCGCAACTACGGTGGAAGGATGATCTAAACAGACATGTCGGAAAAACCTTGATGCAGTCTGCACAAGACAGAGTGACATGGAAGCGAATAGAGGAGGCCTTTGTCCCGGAGTGGACGGGATTAGGCTGAGGAAGAAGAAGAAGAAGAAGACATGTTTCGCCTGTCTAAGGCATCTTGAAATGTGGACATATGTCATATTAATTACTTTTAATACTAGTTCAACTAAGGATTGATAGTATCTCAATAGAGATCAAGATGTAAATTGTTTTTTGGAAATAGAATATGGTGGTCGAGGCATTACAGTACTTATGACCTGTCATGGTTGGGTTAAGCGCACGCTTTATGTAATACAACATACCCCATTCCGCCATTCTTACGACCACCACGTCTGACAAATTTTTGGAAGTTGTATATATGCTAATATGTTGCACTACACTTCACATTTTTTTGTTCAATCTACAATAGCGTCATCTATTAAGAATAGGTGTAAGCATTGAGCAGTTAATCTTTATTAATGCAATGTGAAAGGCTACATTTGCTAGACAACGCCAGGAGAATACTTCTCCCATTTTTATGCTTTTTTTCTTTTTCTTTTTTAGTTACTAGTTACTAGTTCAACTTATTTATTACTTTTTTATTTTATCTTTTTCGCTGTGTAGTGTAAATAAATATTACTCCACTGCGATATTGATCACAGAAGCACATATGGTATACGTACAGAACAGTAATACGGTTTAAGAAAGTCATCATTTATTACATTAGCTGTCACCTTCAAAGCCTTCAGACTTATGTATAAAGATCTTATATTCGAATTGAATATATTGTACTTCGAACTGTATGTCGTATTTTTTTTCGGAATAAAACGATCCACCGAATTGATTAATGGAATGAAAACGTCTGTTTTCTAGAAGTTTTATTATTATTTATAGGTTTGTTGTTTGTTGACATGTTTTATGAAATGTGTCACAAGTAAAAATCTACAGAACTTATATCGAACTAAAAATGCCAATAAGAAAATATATGTAAACGACGTAAACGGAACTAGAAAAAGAGACCGAGAAAAACGTAACACGGTCAAATCAATCTAAAAATAAAATTCACTAAATTAAAATTCTTCCTTAGAAAAATACTTAATTTATTTTGATCGACTAGTAGACTTTTTAGTAGGAAGTAGAGTTATAATTATTACGAATCCCCTTTAAATCGTATATTTATGATTCACAAACATAAAATAACCCCCGTCTAATTAAGATGAAAAGACATTACGAAATTTGAACAGCATACAGTTGTATTACTCGTTTGTTAATTTAATTGAGTAATTATTTCAATTAATAACCCAAATGCTTAATCCCAACTTATCCATAATACCCTTTTGATCAAGAAAAGCACTTAATCCAGAAGAGAATAGCTGAGTTTCGACATAAATGTTTATATATTGTATTTTCATATACATAATTCTTCTTTACGGGCGTATGTAGCGAACTCCTAAACGGCTGAACCGATTTTGACGAATTTTTTTGTGTGTGTTCGAGTGGGTCCCTGAATGGTTTAGATTCACAATTACATCCGGTAGTTAACCGTTAAAACTTTTTGGAAAGTTCATGAATAATTGACCTGAAAATAATTCATAGTTACGTTTATTTACCATAGATGGCGCTGATGTCGAATTCTGTGGTTAAGCATGCGCAAATCACTTGTGTTGTAGCGTGGCGTTGATTTAAAATTCTGTTCGCTGTGTTTCGATATTCCATATATGGCATGTATCACAATTTCATGCGTATTGAGTATATGTTATAGTTAATCATTTAGTATATAGTTTAACGAAAATACGAATATCGAAAAAAACATTTGCTGATTCAGCGATTAGCAGTTCAGACAGAAAAACATCTGTTATATTCGAACAGTCGTTCAAACGTGTGGCATTTGAAAATTTCATCCTCTACATAAAAATATAATAATTTCGATATAGAACTACATACCATATACAATATAATGATTTAAAGAAAACAGTCACGTTGGCACATAGTTTTATTGGTACAAAGGCATTCGATAACAAGCTGATTTTAACGGGAAATTACAAAATAAATCTAGAACATAACCACCACACCGTCTCACAGAGGGGGTAGACAGAAAGAATGGACCACCACACTGTACTTTCCTGGCATACTTCTCTCAATACTTCGACGATTTCTATATATACAGGTATGTTGATTTCCCCGACTCCTCGGGTGATTCTTACTTCTATCATTCTTTCCATGGGTCCAAACCAACTTAATAATTCATTCATTATTTTTTCATAACACTTCCATGTGAATTGCATTCGATTATATATTTGCATTTTCATATTTTTGAATCAAAATAATTTAGCAACTAATCAAACGATTTTACTGAAATATCTTGATGGAAGTTCATTTTAAATAATATTTAAAAACAAAAACGTTTTTAAGGAAAACTCCTACTTTAATCTTTATGTCGACAGCGACCGGTTTCGTTAGGCTCGGCTGAAATCGACAGACTGGTCTAAATCCATCGACAGATTGATCAGGTGTTAAAAAGAGGTAATTAATACGAATTCAAATGCCTGTTATATAGAAGTTTTTATTTTATTCTATGGGAATACCATGTTTGGCCTTGATCTGGCATTGCCAAATGTAATGAGAATTAAATGCATTGCTGTTTATATACCCGAACTAATAGAGCGGAATACGGTACTTAAGATAATTGATGTGCCTAAGTTAAAGGGCAAGAGAAAAATACACAATACGTGAAAATTGTTAATTGGAAATAATGTAAGTGATGATGACTACTTTTGTATACAATGCTTGCATTAACTAACTAACCATTGCTATTTTTATCTGAAGGGATAGGCAGACTCACACACTGTTCTTTCACAACACACTTCTCTCGTTTCCTCAATATTCATTTATCGTATTATACAAGTACATCGATTTCTCCGACTCTTTACGTGACCGACGTTTAATATTTGATTGATTTAATCATGTAAAATTTTCCTCGTTTTTCTCTATTTCTTGTTCCGTATACATTATTAACATATACTCTCTTCATTAATTCTATCTATAATTATGATATATTTTTTATGAATCAAAATTATTTATCGCATTATTTCCACTTTCAAGTATATTTTTTTCGATATGTTTCGTAGGTTTCACACCTCATCATCGGGAGAACGGTATAAACTCACATTTGAAAAATGAGGAGAAAATTAAGCTCAAAAGTGGAAATAACCGTAAATAATGAGAATTATTCGTTAAACTATTTATTTAATTAAATTCAACTTAGGTTTATGGCTTCGATCGGTTTCGGCAGTTCCACCAGGTGACCAGAAGATGGGAGCGAGTTGCCGAAATCGGTCGAAGCTTAAATGGAATTTAACTGAATAATTACTATTTTTTTTTATTTTTTTTTTTATTATTATTTTTTTTTTTTATGTACACAACAGGTCGTTTGGACCCAATTACAGTATACAATTTTTATTTTTTAGCTATTATATTGATTCTCGTGACATGTGATAGGTAGCCAATCTATCGCCATTTTATTGTCACGTGAATTCTACACCAGACCAAAGACAGTGTGACAATCACACTGCCATCGCCAGGAATCGAACCCAGGACCTTCGGCATGGAAGTCAGAGCTCGTAACCACTCTGCCACGAAGGTTATTAAAAAATCTTTTCATTAATTTTATTTTTTGTTTTTTGCAATAAACTTCTACCATGAAATTTCAAATAGCAACATTATTATTTAATTTATGTATTTTTTAATTCATAAAAAACAATCGCCATTTGGGAATTCCACAGTATTAACATAACCATTTTATCAAAAAATAATAATTTGATTTGATTTTATATAAATCGGAATGCTTCTTGGTAGACCTCAAATATTGATGTAGTTTGTTTAAAGATGTTCATTTGAAAAGCATTTAAAGCAAATTGGCAGTTAAACACAAAACTCCATTGAATTTTCAAAAGAGTTAACAGGTGTCGTGTGTGAGAGATTCTAGAGTAATTTGTCTATTAAAGGGGTATTATTTTTAGTTAGCACTCCACCCGTATACATTTTCGCCGCGTAATCCCCTTTTTGATAGTAATATATAACACACGACCTCTTTCGAACATGAGCTCACAAGAGCTTTCAAACACGATGTTTTTTATAAGCGCTTCCCATTGGAAAGTTGGGTAACTACACAATTAGTACCTATCATAAAATTGTAATGCCTAATTCTATCTTGATTTTAGGTATATTTTTCGATTATTTAAGTACCCTGAATTTTATCCATAGATAGATTTTATTACAAGTACCTAATTAAATAAAATGAAAGAACACGAATAGACGCAATCGAATTCTTTATTTGACAAATATAACCTACGTAGTTGCATGACTGACAAAATGTAATTATTTTCCTCTAGTATTCTTGTTTGCTTATACGGAAAACAGAAAAGGTGTTTGCAAAAGTGCTTTATTTCAAGAGTGCTTCATAAGTAAATAAGATACCACTATTTAAACCACCCACGACACCATTGAGTATCTGTCGCCGCCACCTAGTTAAATACGCCGCTCAATTGAACGTCTAGGCTGATAATGAAATGGCGGCATTCAATGAAGTGACAGGGCCGGTAGTTGAATAAACTCAACGTTCAATTAATTTAGTTCTAATTTTTACCACTGCAACGCTAGCAGTCATCTAACAATGTTCAACTGTCAGTCAGCATTCGATAACATGCGTTGTTGTAAAAAGTAACACGATTTTCAAATAAGAGAGAGAGAGAGAGAGAGAGAGAGAGAGAGAGAGAGAGAGAGAGAGAGAGAGAGAGAGAGAGAGAGCATGCTTATAGGGGATGTGGGATGTATTTTTATTTTTAAAACTAACTCTAACCTTAACGTACTGTTCTTCTTTACTCGGTATCGTACTAGTTTTGACAATATTGACGCATAGCGTGTTTATAAAAATATAGGTATCTATATTTATTTTAATTTTAAATTTATACCAATTTCACTGATACCTTCACCTTAGGCTTCGAGAATGAAAGCAACTTCAGAAACATGAAGATAATTTAAATTCTTATCAAAATTACAAAAAAAAAGAAACCAAAGCAACAAAAAAACAATGTTGAATATGATGAATGTCTAATTGTAATTGCTTTTCTTGATGAACAGAAAATATATTTACGTAAATAATATATTAATTTTAGAAGTATTAATTATCGACAATAGCCAGCTAACTTCTATATTATAAACGATACTCCGCTCATTTTGGCACCTATATACCCATGACATTACACAATCCTCTTTGAGATCTTCATTGATATCAAACTAGTTCTGTAACGTGAACGTGGCACGATCAAATAAATCAAATATTAAAGCGAGGAGTCCATAGTAAAAATACAATGTTTGTTATAAGTGGATGTCCGATTGAATTTTCACGGGGAAGTTTTCCGAAATAAGTTTCTAAAGAAAAAGGGTTCTTGTGTGATTTCATATCTCTTGATGTACCCTAGAAAAGCAAATTTCTCACGTTACTTTATGGTATACATTTATGTATGCCTGAAATTAAATGAGATCGAAAGACGACAACGGATTACAAATATTTAAAATAATTTGGGTAAAATACAAACATCAAACGATTCATATACGAGTATATGTAATATAAAGTATAATACATGTAGGTAAATATGAATATGAGTAAATACGAATACAATAAAATTTTCATTATTAGACCCAGAGTTTCATTGTATCCGTTGTTCAAAGCCACAACTAGAGATACAACCTCAATAAAATGAAATATACAGGATAGGTGCTGTTTAAATACTAAAGGACTTACATTGCGTATTATTTAAATATAGAATATGTCTAAAGCAATCATTATTATACACTATTAGGGCCAGAACAGGAGTGTCCGACATCACTGGAAGAGTGGCAGCGCTAAAATGGCGCTGGTCAGGCCATGTCGTTCGCATCTCTGACGATAGATCGCGTCATTTGCTAGTATCCTAGAACTGCGACACGAAACCCAGGTTCCCCAACTTGGATAGAGAGACAACATTAAAGAGACTGCCAGTACGACATGGATGCGTGTTGCCCAGGATCGACAGACATGAAATCAGAAGGAGAAGTGGATGGATACAGGCTGATGATGATGATGATCCAACGAGATCCAAGAGCGATTTATTCGGTATCAAGACAATTTCCACTAGTATTAGACTTCCGCAAGTTTTGGTGGCTTGCACAACATGATATCTGATGTATATCTACACGAGACAGTATGGTAGCTATCGGTGACACTATCCTACATTATTTATTTTGGGAATAGAAGGTAGATAGAAGGTTCCCACCGCCACCCGAGACTGTTATAGGACGCAGCAACGCCCTTTCGTCAGTCTCGCTGCACTGCCTAGGCCTGATCCCGTCCATCCGGGACTTACGTTACGTTAATTTCCTTGTCATCAAGTTAAGGATGACAGGCCAACATTTAATCTAATATTTTAACCTTCTATCTCCCGCTCCAACTCAGAAACCTTTATTACAAATTCAATCAATACAATAATCTTAGCCTAGACATAAATAGATACACAACAAGAAGCACATTTACAAAAGAAAAACTGTGAGAATTATAAAAGTCAGATTAGGGTACACACGAAAATTAATAGAAAAAAAACAACATACCTATATTTGATAGGACGGAGATGAGAGGGGCAGGAGAGGAAGGACAAGTGATGAATTGGAGCGGGCGGAGAGGCAATGGAGTGCAGAGGGTTTTTACAATACAAAATTAAGAACAAAGAACAGTTTATACAGTATTTGCTGGGCCGCGCCCCACCAGGGGGGCAGTTTTATTTATTTTGGGAATGTTGGGGACAAGCTCTCTGCAATTTCAAACATATGGGTTTCTCATTCGTTTCTTTAGATTATTCAAGGGATATTTTGAAATCTAAGCCGTGCTGGAGTGTGTTGGTCTTTTTGCTCCCGACAGCTATCTCTGACATCGCCAGCATATATTGTTTTACCTACCGGGTGACGCCAGTAGGGACAGAAATCGGTTTTCTAAACAAGATCTCCTCAAAGATCGACCTCTTACATATTAGTGAAAGGACGCTCAGAAGACAAATACTCTTGATATTAGAGAGTATCATGTCTCATAAAATTCGTACCAATTCTCACGCGTTCCTGGTATTTTACCTATCTGTTCTGAATTATATGCCTTAAATTCTAAATAGGTTTGTAATGTCTTTTGATATAATAAACGATTGTAAATTTTACTTTGAACATGATAAAATGTACTTGCCAATAATGTTTACTTGTGGGCGCTCAGTAATACATGTACTGCACATTTTTTGGAAGTGATTTAATCGATAGTTTTATGATGTAAGTATAAGTGATAGCGAATTATCGGTGTACCCGATATTCTGAAAATAAATTAATATAAAAGTTATCTTTGATACAAGCAAACGAAAATTATTAAATAAAGCAATTTTCACAAGAATAAAACAATTTGACGTACGTTAATCATGACCTTTTTGTTCTGCTAATTATCGATGAAAATCGCGGCGTTAGAACTGTACACTAAATGTGGTGGTTCTCTTTTTCAAATTGTTGTTAGAAAAACGGTAAAGTGTGTTTGACTTAATTTTTATCACATGTACGAGTATATAAAAATTACGTCTGTATTTATTTAATAATTGTATAATTTCATCGATTTAAAAAAAATCTATCTCTGATGATTTAAATAGTATATATGGTATTATATTAAAATAAAACATATCCCGGACAATTTATGGTGTCTCTTTCTAGTCACCCTGTTATTCATTATACGGGTTGGTTTAATATTAATGCTACATATGTAGAGTATTTTCCTTTGTTGTGTCATTTAAATGTTTTTTAAACATAGTAAAACATTAACCATATATTCGAAAATTATACGCATTACGAACAAAGCGAGATTAGGAGTTTAAAAAAATTTAAGTCTTATAAAATAAATTGAAACCAAATTATTTCAGTATCATCAAAAAAGTAACAAAAAATAGCAAAACTGTTTAAATTGCATGATTTTTAATGTGACAGATATGCATATCGTATATATATAATTCGACTTAGGAAATTGAAAAACTTTGTTTAATCCACCATTTAAAATTTAAATAAAATATTAAACAAAGTTTTTCAAATTCCTAAGTATAATACTATGGAATTCCACAGTGTGAATGCCTTAGCGTTCAATAAGTTCATATAATTAGATTTTAAGTTCGTACTATTTGTCGGCTCCAAAAATTTACATTTATGAAGTGTCAGTTTTTTCTTTTTCATTTGCTCTGAAAATCTATGTTTCTGCGTCGAAGCACTAGGCTATAGTATAAATTAGTAGATTCAAAAACGCTAGATGAAAAGTATTGAAGATAATAGGCAATTAAGTGTTCCCTGGAACATCATTTTTCAGATGGTGCCATCTGCATCATAGTATAGATTATATAAAATTATCGACCTCAACGTTAAAATAATTATAATAATAGTAATAATAATAATAATAATAATAATAATAATAATAATAATAATAATAATAATAATAATAATAATAATAATAACAATAAAAATTACAATAATAATAATAATGTTAATAATAATAATCATAATAATATGCCTACTTTTAAAGCTCTGTTCTTGTGATGTTCACCTCAAGTGCGTATTAAGGCATGTTTTAAATCTAAAAGTTTAAATATGAACGCTGCATCGTATTCGCGATCGGTTAGAAAAAATATATATTTTAGTCCGGTTTAAGGGTATGAAATATGAAGTAGATGGGTTTTCAGCTTAGATCTAATATCAAGGAGATATCAAAGGCTCTTTTAAAACAAACTTTTTGCAGAACAATATATTGAAGATTTATTTGATTTTCAGTTTTTGAATATGGCAAGGATAATTTAAATAGGAAACTAACCTATGCGTTATTTCGTATAATACATAGAGTCTGTTTTGATGAAAATTGATATTTCTCGAAACCGTTAGTGGTTAACTAACTTGTTATATAACTATAATACGCAAATATAATTAAACCTGTTATTTTTTTAATTTCTTCGATCAGCCAGATGTTATAAAGTCCTGATTTTGAAATTTATGGTTTTGATTTTTTGGGGAAAATAGGAATAGTTCATAAATTTGGGGTAATTAATCAAACAACCCTTATGTATGGAAGCGAAGCATGGAACTGGCAAAAGAAGGATGAAAGTAGAATAAATGGAGTAGAAATGAGATCTCTTAGACGAATGTGTGGATACTCTGTGTATGATAGAGTGTCGAATGAAAATATAAGAAGTGAATGCGGTGCGAATGATGGTGTCATGAACAAAATAATGAAAGGATTATTAAGATGGTTTGGACATATGGAAAGAATGAATGAAGAAAGAATGATAGAAAAAATATATATTAATGATGTAAATGGAACCAGAAATAGAGGAAGACGTGGCACGATCAAATAAATCAAATATTGAATGTCGGCCATGTGAGGAGTCAGAGAAATCGACGCGCGTGCATGACACGATGTATGAATGTTGAGGAATCGAGATAAATATGTCAGGAAAGAAGAGTGTGTCAGTCCATTCTTTCTGCCTACCCCTTCGGGGAGACGGCGTGATGAGTTAGTTAGTTAGTTAATCAAACAATGATTGCCAATATTTTTGATTAGTTATAAAATGATGCACAATTCTATGCTCAATCGTCTACACGGAAGTTAGTTTTAAAATCATTTTAACTGTTAAAATTAAAAACTAACTGTTATAATATCACAATTTCTTTTTATTCACTTTGAGTGTCGCGTCATAATAATCCGCATACTTGATTTTTACTATGACTAACCACACTAATGAGTTTTTGCCCTGTAAATAGAAAGTCTTTTCATTTGTTACTTTAGTTTATTGTAACATTAGACTGAGGAATTGTGAATTAGACTGAGGAAAACATGGCAAGATCAAATAAATCAATTTCTAAAGACGGTTACGTTAGTAGTTGCAAAATTAACAAGCATGATGTATGAATATTGAATTGAATAGAGAAAGATAAACAGAAATAAACCAAGTAAATATTTTCCAATTAAAATGATCAAATATTTTTAGTATTTGTGATAAAATTATAATTTACAAAATCAACAATGTATGAATATTGAACTCTCGAGAGAATAGCCACTATAGAACAGTGTGGTCCATATTCTCTGACAACCGGGACGACGGTTATTATGTAAGTTAGCAAAGAGAATTGAAACTAAAAAATATTGGATCATTTTAATAGCAATTTAATTAGTTTATTTTTTAAAATCTTTCCCTTTTAGATGTGCTGGTACTTTATAACTTCTATTCAAAGAATATATATACCTGGGATACAATATTCGATTGGGCCGAGATAATCAAACCGCAGAGCTAAAAAGAAGAATTGGACTAAGCTGGGCAGCCCTCGGAAAACTGAGCTACATCCTTAAAAACCGGAAAATACCGATCAACCTGAAACGAAAAGTCTATGAAGCCTGCGTTCTGACAGTTGGTACTTATGGTCTTGAAACTGTTACATTTTCCAAAAAAAGTGCCGAGAAACTACGAGTGACCCAAAGAGCCATGGAAAGAGCCATGTTAGGAATAAGCCTAGAGGCAGAGTCAGAAACGATACGGTGAGAGAAAAAACAAAGGTAACTAACATCATCCACCGGGTGGCGACTCTAAAATGGCAATGGGCGGGTCACGTAGTCAGAAGCTCAGATGAAAAATGGATAAGAAGACTGCTGACTTGGAGACCGTGGACGGCGAAGAGAAGTGCAGGGCGACCGCAACTACGGTGGAAGGATGATCTAAAGAGACACGTCGGAATAACCTGGATGCAGTCTGCACAGGAAAGAATGACATGGAAGCATATGGAGGAGGTCTTTGTCCAGGAGTGGACGGGAATAGGCTGAGGAAGAAGAAGATTCAAAGTGTATACACTCACAAATTAAATGAATAAACTAGGAGATTTGAAACTAAAAATATGTGATCATTTTAATTGGTATTTATTTACTTGGTTTATTTTTGTTTATCTTTCACTTTTAGATGTGCTGCGTACTTTAGAACTTCTATTCAAGGTATATAAATTCACAAAGGAATAAATCAACTGAGAAGCTAAGTACTTGTGAGAACATTTACGTAATCAGATGGATTTAAAATATAAGAGATGAGTGTAGAACGCGAGGCTTGAAGAGTAATAAAGAAAAATAGATTTGTAAAGCATTAAACATTATTTTTAGATCATTTTGTACCAAAAAATGTATGCTGACGGTTTTTTATTGTAACATAAGCTTTCGGTGATTCTTTTTAATACTTCGCACAATGAAAACCAAAGTGATAAAATTGGTTTAATTTTGTGGACTTAGATTGGTTTTACTTTGAGTTTTACTTTGACAAAACAAAATTGCTAAGATTGGTTTTCCTTAATATCTTTGGAATTTGTATTATATATTAATGCTAAAATGATTTTTGAAATCTCGAATTCTAGGGAAAAATATTCTTGACTTGATCGTCCATGAAACTTTGGTTTGCCTTTAAAACAAACTATTCATAAACATGAAAGATTTTATAGAAAAATTGAACTGTTAAAATTTTTCATTATCAGTGTTAAAATAAAGAGTATATCAACTTTATTTTATAACTGAATTACAAACTAAGAAATGTAACGTTTTTACAGAAATCTCTTTTTTTAAACTATCCTAACTAACTAACCACCATGCCGTCTCCCCGAAGGGGTAGGCAGAATTAATGGAATGCCACATTTTTCTTTTCTGACATACTTCTCTCGTTTCAACAAAATAATGAACGGATCATTAAGATGGTTTGGACACATGGAAATAATGAATAAAGAAATAATGGTAAAAAAAGTATATGTTAATGATGTAAATGGAACTAGAAATAAAGGAAGACTGAGAAAAATGTGGCACGATCAAATAAATAAAATATTAAATGTCGGCCACGTGAGGTTTCGGTTGAAATCGACGTGCGTGCATGACATGATGATGTGTGAATGTTGAGTTAGCGAAAGAAGTATGTCAGGAAAATGTGGCAGTCCATTCATTCTGCTTACCCCTTTGGCGAGACGACGTGATGGTTAATTAGTTAAAATGGAGCGCAGAATTCCTTTAGTTATCATTTTATTTATTCAATTATTAAAACAAGTTAATTAATCAAATATTACAATTTATAATACCTATTTAAAAAATTGCGCTCAATAGCGAGTTCGGAAACTAATTTAATTTTAGCTATAATATTAGCGATTTTAACTCCTAATTGGATCGTTTTAACAAAATCCAGACACATCTCTCAGATTCCACCACATTCATACAGCGAGTCATACACGGAAGCTGATTCTTCCGACTTCTAGCATGACTGACCATTAAAATTTGATTATTTAATCTTATCATAATTTTATTCATAACACTTAAGTTCCTGATATAAGCAATGTTTATTATATAATAATAAATATAGAACATTATTGGTTTTTGTAATATTTTCCTTGACGATTTTTTTTATGAATTAAAACACTGTTTTTTTTACTTTTGAGCTTATTTTTCTTGACATGTTTCGAAGGCTTACACCTTCATCATCAGGAGACGATATAAACGATATAAATCAGTTTAGATTGTTCTCCAGATGATGAAGGTGTAAGTAAGCCTTCGAAACACGTCGAGAAAAATAAACTCTAAAGTGGAAAAAACAGTGTTTTAATTCATCGATAAAAAATCGTCATTATGGAATTCCGCAGTGTTAAGTTGATTTAAAATTGATATTTTCCTTGTTGATGTTTAACTCAATGACACAAATTAACATTTAAATAAAAAGTCTACTGAGCTGACTCAGTCAAGCTCTGTGGTCCACGGCCTATTTATATAATATGAATGGTTGAAGTGAAATACACACATGTAATAAAGTTTTTTTTACGTATACAGTGCCTATTTTACTTCAACCATTCATATAAAATAAATACATATATTTTCCGACTTTTGTCTTACAGCTGAGAAAAACATGAAAAACCTCCGGTAGAAAATTTAGTAGTATATACTATACACGAAAACAAACAGATCATAGTACTTACTTGAAAAACATGAAAATTACAAGAGCATTTCCGGAAATCCCCGCGGTCAAAACAAAGATGTAAACAACCGCAAGCGTGTAATGTGAGGCCTTGGAAGGCGGCGGGAACTGGAGCCAATGCGAGTTGATGATGTATAAATAGTCCTCAGTGAACCAGCCGTGCTCCTTCCACAGCTCCACAGGATACATCCTCTTGAACTGCTCCACCAGCGCTGTGAAAGTCTCGTTGTCGCTTAGAGCACTCTCGTTGTGTGGGGGCGGGGATTCGGTTGGGCTGTCCTTAACCCAAATGTGTCTGTCACTGATTGGTAGGGGTCTCATTTCGTAATCCAAGCCCCCATCAACGCGTATATCTTTACCGGTATTTTGCGACCCGCCATAAATATGTTGACTTGTTAGAGGCTTGTCTGTCACCCCAGTTTGTTGATGTTTTTGTGATGAATTCGCTTCACTGCAGATATTAATCGAAGACGCTGCTGTTCGGTTAACATAGTTTTTATTGGAACTAACATTTGAATCTGAATCTGATAATTCTTTTTTTGGTGATATAAAATTATTTTCAGATATGTTAAAAAGAGATCTTTTTAGTCTAATAAATTTTTTAAGATTTTTTAATATTGGAATCTCCGAATTAATACTATTTTTCGTTAAAATTCCTGCATTATTTACAGATGAATCCAGTAAATTTTCTGAGAAAATGAAATCGTTTTTATTTTGCGATGATGAATTGTAATTCTTGTCAGGTGGCCACTGTATTCCATATACGTGATTCCGTTTGATTGAGTGTATTTTTGGGTTTATTATTAATTTATGATATTCACTTCGCACGCAAGAAAACAAATTATTTAAAAAAATAGCCCATGAACACCATACTATACATTTCAAATTCATTTTTATAGATAAATTTCTTTTATTTAATAGTAAATCAACGCGTGTTAATTTTAAAATCAAAATGAAGTGTAAAAGACATTGCAATTTGCTTATCTAAATGAAGATATAAAAAGTACAATAAAACAGTTTCGAAATAAATTTGCTAATAAATATTATTTTTCGAGAATCGCGAGATTAAAACTTTTGTAATAACGTCGTGTTGCGCGATGTTTTTGGCTAGCAACTCGCGAAAATGTTCACAAGGTAGAGAGTAAATTTTGTGCAAAAAGCTCCCCTTCGCGGCGAAAGTTCCCGGAGTACTGGCGAGCGGCGCCCGGCGGAGAGAGTCCCGAGACGTCCCGCGCGCATCCCTTAAAAAGTCTCCTCGCCCGCTCCTCCGTCCACTCCATTATGCATCATCCCTGGGGATATTTCAGCGAAAGCACAATAAAAATCAAGTTGTTAAAAAGCATTAAAAATATGCCGATTACATAGTTGGACGAACCACCAAATAAACTTAAGTGGACCAGAACACGATATTGATAAAAATCTGAATATGGTTAGTTATGTAACACTTTTATTGGAATACTCTTGAATTTACTTACATTTTAGAATGATCGCTTGTTTAACTGTTAAATAATTTTTACATGTTATTCGGTACTCTTATCGTTAAGAAAACGTTAATGAAATTAATGAATTATAATAATACGAATGTAAACGTCTGTTTCTGGAAGTTTTATTATAATTCATGGGAATTACATGTTACACATATTAAGGTCATTATTAAATGTGATTTGATTCACGATTTTAAATCTTTTGATAATGTCATTCCCATAACATGTCATTCCCATAATTTTTAATAAAACTTTTAGAAAACAGACGTTTTCATTCGTATAAGTTATTTAATATGGAACTAACTAAACTAAACTAACTTACTTAGTCTCCCCGAAGGGTTAGACAGAAATAATGTGACGCGGTGTGATGGGTTGCGAACCTTATCGCCACCAATAGGCAGTTCCGGGCACATTTCAATAAATACAATAATAAAATTAAAATATTATAACATAACACATAATGTTCTTTTAGATGGTGCCCATATTGTCAGCTAGACGATCCGGACTTTTGTGTTTATTTAATTTATTTTCCACGAATCCAACGTTCTTTTAAATAACTATAATTAGGCACTTATGGTAAAACAATAAAAATCTAGCAATAACTTCAAAATGTTATAAAATTTTGAATTTCGCGTTTAATTTAATCTAATTTATTACCCCACGTTTTCACCGTTTTTTTTTTAATTAACTGTAATTAGCCACTTATAACAATCGAAAACCAGCAAGAGCTTTAAAATATTATTGAAGAAATTATTCAAATTGTCATTGGAGCAAATGAAAAAATATTTGAACACCTGTCAAAATTCTTTATATAAATGAAAAAACGTATATAATTTTAACATATATGTATTTGAGTTATAAATAATTCTGAAATAAAAAAAGAAAACCGGTATCTCCACAAGTTGTTAGCTTCGGTGAAAAAACCTTGACGGTAAAATATAATTAGCATACGTGGGAAGATAAAACGTACGAACCTTTTGAAAAACGAAGAATTGTGTAAATTCATACAATTTAAATTACGAGTATATTCGAATTATAATTTTGGAAAAAGAAATCTTGGATTATAATATATATTTTTTAATTTATTTTAATGAACATTTTTCAAAAGGAAATCTTGGATTATATTATATTCCACACAGGCATAAAAAATAATTTTAATTATAATTTTAAAATAATGTATAAATTATTTTCCAATTATAATTTTCGATAAGGAAATTACTTAATTAACTGTTTTATAAAGCTGTTTTATAAAGCCGTAAAATAAATAAACGCCTTTGTTTGACTAAAATCAGAAAATATTCATGACTTATACAAGGAAACAATTGTCTCTGAAAATTTATACTTGCTTTAGCACGTTCATTAATCAAAGAAAATATGTTCTTCGTACTCTTTACAAAAGTTGTACTGTATGATGGGATTCCGTTCCACTGAGAAAGTTCAAACGAAAAGTATCATACTTTTTTATTTAGTTTTAAAACCGACTCTTAGAATCAAAGAACAGCGGGATTACAAAATTATTATACATATCTGTATTAACACCAGATAAAATATTAGAATATAATGTTTAGATAATTATTTTTAACAAAATTATATTATCATATTTTTTGGCTGTTGATAAATGACGATTTTATAAAAAATATGTAGAATATTTTTTCTCTCCATTTTTTAGTTAATTTTCCTAGACACGTATCAATCGTAAAAAACCTTGGAAACATGTGATGAAAAATAATTGGAAAAGTTAAAAAACACAGCGTTTTAATTTATATATTGTCTCTTGAATAATGATGTTAAATTCCATTTTTAATAATGAATACGAACGGAATCGTCTGTTTTCAGAAGTTTTATTACATATTTTTTTATGGGAATATGTTTCGTTATTATTAAATGTCTTGATTTCACTTTTGACGATGATAATCCTAAACCAAATCTAAAAAACAATTGTTTTCATTTCGTATTAATGAATAAACTTTTTAATTCATGGAAAACATATTTTTAATAATTATATTGTTTCATCTACTGAATGATGTAATGGTTTTGAAGGTTTTTTACTGCTTACTTCGATAGATGTAAATTCATTTACATATTTTTAATACATTGTTTATTTTTACCGAAAACATTATTATTTTATGTTAAACTTGGAATTTCACAGGAAATTTTTTATGAATAACACAATATTTTCCACATTTGAGTTTATTTAACTCCACATGTTTCGAAGGCTTAACACCTTCATCATCGATGAACCAAAAGTGGAAAAAACAGTATTTTAGTAAACACAATTTCGAAAACATTAATAATAAAGATTTTTTATACCAATAAAAATAATTGTACAATAATTACATCTCATGCTTATTATTTGAAGAGGAAACCTTTTTCGTGTTTTTTTCTAGACTTGTTACTTTTAAATGTTTACATATGCTGACAATACATTATATTTTCCTGTGATTACCCATAAGTACGAATTGTTAGTCTTATTCCTGTTCATTTTATATTTTCTATCAATGTACTCGTACTATATTTACAATTCATGTACGATATCGTGCATTTGTTTTTTTCTGTAATCTGAATACTCGTATAAGAAAATTCCCCGATTATTTTAATATGTCCTTCCTGCCATTGTTTTTGCTAGTCAATATCAACTACAAAGTTAAATTTCAAGTACAGAAAAAACAATTGATTCCCAACTGTATAAATTAACCAATATTAATAGGTTAAATCTTATTTTTTTAAATTATTTATTGAACAACAATGCATATCTCCACATAATTAACTTAAAATTGACGAGAGCGTCCCTTTTATAAAAGTTTATTATGTTATACAAGAGTGACAGGTTTTGCTTGCTAGGGCATACTCAAACGTGTATTGTCAATTATTATTTGATGATTTCATAGCAAGACAAAATATGTCACTCCAATATAATAAAAGAAAACTTTCTGAAAACGGTCGTTTTCATTAATATTAAAGATGGCAGCAAACTGCCGAAATCAGTCGACGATAGACACAAGTGGAATGACACTAAATATATAATAATAAAGATTTTTTAATATATTTTTTGTCTGTTTTCATTATTTTAAAAAGGAACACAGAAGGGTTCCCACCACATACCCGAGGCTGTTATAGGGCGCAGCGGCACCCTTTCGTCAGCCTCGCTCGTACACTTTCTAGGCCTGTCCCCGTCCATCCGGGACATACATTTAATTTACGCAAACACAATGGGATACCAGACCACATTTACTCTACTTTGTATTTCCTTCTGTGTCCCGCACTTCCACATGTAAACTACTATTTATTTAAAAATATCTGTTTTCATTAATTAAAAACTTTATTAATCAATAGTTTGACTATTCAAATATGATTTTGAAATATCTTATTAATTTTGAATCAATAAATTTTAATAGCCTTAGAATATAAAAAATGAATATAGGCCTTATTTCTTATTTCCATTTAATACAAAATATTTTATAAAGTACGGTAAACATCAGGCGGAATGTTATTGGCCATTGGCCAGCGAATACTTTTGGTCACGAATGCATTACCAAATTGAATTATGTAAGAAGAAAAGTAATTTTCTATCTACTTTCAATAATGTTTTGTGTATTTAATTTAAACACTAGTTGAATGAGGTATGGAGACATTTTAATAATATTATACATTAAAAAAACACTTAATTGAGTTTCAATAAATTCTTTTTTTATGTTTCAACCCTATGTATTGGTTTGCAGCAAAGTGTTACACTTTTTTTCTGGTTCTTGGGATGCCACTTGGACCTTTAATGTAGTAGTTTCCCGTAACTTTTTAATTTTTTTGTATACAGCAGGTGATTTGACATTTTTTCTATTGATTCTCATGACATGTAATAGTGTGTCGTCATTGTCACGTAAATTTCACCAGACCACATGTTTTCATACTGTCTTCTTCGGTATCGAAACCGGGACCTCCAGCGTGGCAGTCATAGCTGATGTTGTCACTATGCCACGAAGACCGCCGAAGAAATTCTCTATGTTTGGGTTTAATCAGTTTATCAACTGCTTTCGGGAAATAAATTATCTATACATGAAGATATTATCAAATGTTTAACGTAAATAACTTAAAATATTTTTAAATTAGGAGTTCTTATGTCGTCCTACTAATGATTTCCTTCAACAAAACATTTTAACTTACTTATCTCAAGCGTCAAAAGTTGACATTTTTGTATACAACTGGTCGTTTGAATCAAATTACTGTATATAATTTGTTTTTAGCTTTTTTATTAATTCTCATGACGTGTGATATAAGCAAATCGATCGCCATTTTATTGTCACGTGAATTCTACACGGGACCACTGACAATTGTCTATTTCTTTGTCATATTTATCTTGCGATGAAGTTCTTTGATCTATACTTATATTGTCTTTGCTTTTCGGTCGATTAAAATATCTTTAATAAAAGTTCTACGATTTTTTTTTCAGCTTTATAAAATTTCAATATAAGTTGAAAATACGAGGCATCGTATTTCTAAATTATAAAAAAAAAAACATTTGTATGGATTTTCAAGGTGAGTAAAATATTCAATGAAATCTTAGTAATATCTCTGTACCTAACATAGATTTTTAAGCGATTTATGTTTTGGAGATCGTTGCATATTTTTTTTTATATATTCAGGATGATTGAATTCAAATAACCCAAAGATGGTGAATACAATGATTTGCGATGGTCAGTGACAGAAAAAATCATTAGACACAGACACGCCGGCCCTTAAATTTGATGGTAGCCTTAATCAGTGAAGCACATTATTTGAAATATTAGGTATAGAGGATCCATTGATTTGGCCGAAGCACTATGATACTTTAACTTTATTAACTGTTTAATTTGTAACACAGCTATAGCATAACATAAAATTTACTCAATTTCTATGAAATTGTTGCGACAGCAACCTATGTTGGCGTCATCAGGTGTTACAAACAACTGTAGTATTGTTGTTGGTTGTTTGTAATACCTGATGATGACAGTTGTATTTTATTGTTTGTTATAGTAACACCCGATGATGCCAGTTGTTATTGTTGTTTATAACACCTGATGATGACAGTTGTATTTTGTTGTTTGTTGTTTGTAACACCTGATGATGCCAATTGTAATTGTTGTTTGTAACACCTGATGATAACAATTGTATTTTGTTGTTTGTTGTTTGTAACACCTAATGATGCCAGTTGTAATTTGTTATTAGTAACACCTGATGATGCCAACAGAGATTGGCTAAACAGCTGTCGCGACATTATCATTGAAATTCAATAAATTTATTGTAATATTTTAACCCTGATTCAAATTAAAGAGTTACTTTACTTACATTATATTATAAATCTCAATTATAAACGAAGATTCAAGATTAATATTAAACTTAATAAGCATGAAACGCGTTTTTTCTACTTTATAAACCTCGGAGAAAATCTTTAATTGTTTTGCCCTTGGGCGGGTTAGGGGTGGGGGAAATTGGATTTCGCGTTTACCTTGTGATGGGTTTTAAGTATCTAGTTAACACTTGTGGAAATAGTAACTGAAACCATTAACACAATATAAGGATGTTCTGAATTTAAGAACTTGGGTTAAGAACAAGGTAATTTTCGTAAAAATATAACATCTAAAACCATTCGCTTAGTCACTTTCATTATGTATAAAAAAACATTTTTTTTATATATATTGGGTCCCATTACAGATAATATGAACTCTTCTAGAAATGACAATGTAAGATAGAATACCCAATAAAGAAGTAAGAAAGGAATGTAAGGCGGATGAATCACCTTTCCTAATTAAAATTGATAAAGGGTCACTAAGATGGTTTGGACACATGGAATGAATGGATGAAGAAAGAATGCTTAAAAAGATATTTACAAGTAGTGTGAATGGAAAAATAAGTCGAGGAAGGCCAAGTAAGACATGGCATGACCAAATTAATCAATTACTGAAAGTCGGCCATGTTCAAAGTAGGAACAATCGACGAGCGTGCGTGTTACGGTATATGAATGTAGAAGAGCCGCGAGAGTTATGTCAGGATAAAACAGTGTGGCGGTCTATCGGGGAAACGGCGTGATGGTTAGTTAATTGTTTAATTCGAGAGATAAAAATATTAAATATATCAAAGAAGTGTTATTATTTTTAAATAATGAAAATTATAAAAAATCCTTTGTAAAATGTTTTTAATTTTTTCCACTTGATTTTAGTTTCGATCGGTTTCACCAGCTCGCTGCCATCTTCTGGGTCTTTCTCAACAGAAGATGGCAGCAAAATGCCGATCCCGGTCGAAACTTATTATTATATCAAGCGGAATAAAATTAAATAAATATAAAAATTAAATATGTTTTATAATATTCTAATATCATTATTTACATTATTTACAATGAATTCTACAACAAAAAAATCGATTCATAACATGAAGATATTGTTAATACATGTTATTTATGTATTTTCATTTTATGCAGGAATATATTCTTACTGAAAAAAAAAGTATTAAGTGAATGATGGTGTTATGAACAAAGTAATGAAAGGATCATTAAGATGGTTTGGACATATGGAAAGAATGAATGAAGAAAGAATGGTAAAAAAAATATATGTTAACGATGTAAATGGAACCAGAAATAGAGGAAGACCGAGGAAAACGTGGCACGATCAAATAAATCAAATATTGAATGTCGGCATGTAAGGAGTCAGAGAAATCGACGCGCGTGCATGACACGATGTATGAATGTTGAGGAACCGAGAGAAATATGTCAGGAAAGAAAAGTGTGGCAGTCCATTCTTTCTGCCTACCCCTTCGGGGAGACGGCGTGGTGGTTTGTTAATTATATTCTTACTATTATATTTGCAATCCGTGAAATATTCACGGAATTAAAGTTCTACATTAAGATTCATGCTTCGTTTGTTTGTTTAATGTCATAATAATAAGGACAAATTTCAAAATAATCCAGAAATGTTCTTGGGCATGTGCATCGTGTGCTTTCGAATAACTTTCGCAGAGAATCGAAGTATTCTTCTCTCGTTATCTTATATTCAAAGTATTCTCTACAGTTTCTTTGACGACATTCGGGTTTTTGTACATTTATACGAGTATTATGATTATTTTTAACTTAAATTCTAAGAATTATTTTGACGTTATAGAAGAGTTCTGTTTATAAACATTAAGAATATCTTAAATAGCCATCAAACTCACTTTCTTAATATCAAGACCTTGACAGGATAATTCTGAAAGGAAAATAATATTAAAATTTAAAACAGACGTTTATTAATTTTTTTGCGAATTTACAAATTTTGTAAGTAAATAATAATTTAAACATCTGGAGTGACGTTTAGTAAAACAAGTAGGTATAAATAAAACATTTTCCTTTTAATTGAGTTCATAATTAATTTTCAAGTACCTACGTTCATTTATAAATGCGCATTATTGTATAAATTGAAATTTGGCAAATATTTTGCGTAGATAATTTGTAGCCGTGTTTTGAGGAAAATTTTAATTAATGAAAACGAGTTACAGATTTTTTCTAACATATATAATTGAGGTATCTAACATATATTCACAAAATGCAATACCAGATTATTATTCGTAACTAACTAACCATTACGGCGTCTCAATGAAGAAGTCAGAAATAATGGACCGCCACACTGTTTTTCCTTGACATGTTTCCCTCGCTTCCTCAATACTCATGCATCGTGTCAAACACGCACGTCGAATTCTTTGACTTTCGACTCCGAATCCAATATCATATGGCAAACAGTCTCGCTATTCTTCTTCTCTGGTTTCAATCCTGGGATTGGTTTGCAGCAATTTCCTCCATTATTCTCTTCCATTTTTCCCTGTCTTGTGCGGCTCTTTTGAGATCTGCATATGATGAGCAGCGTACGTCCACCAACAGGTCCTCCAGGTACTCTCGGCGTGGGCTCCCTAGAGACCTTCCCCGACATTGTCCCCTTTGCATCGACTTTCTTCTCCCTCTTCCTCATTCGTGATGTCTCTCCAGGAAATTCCAAAGAGTCTTCTATAGGACCACATCTCAAAAGCCTCTAGTCTCCTTATCTTTCGGATAGGCACCATGTCTCGCAGCCGTACATCAAGACACTCCATACATAGGTCTTGATGAGGAGTATTCTCAGTTTTAGGTCTATATTATTTGATTCTATTATTTTCGACCTTTTATATTCTCTATATTCTCCATCTAAACTCTTATATATTCAAACTAATTTAAAAATACTCTTCTATTTTTATTTGTTTTACCGAACCAACCCATTTCGCTCCCGCCGGAACTTCGGCAGAGTTGCAGAATCTATCCAATTGATAATTAATACGAATGAAAACGTCAGTTTTCTAGAAGTTTTATTATATTTTATGGTAATGACATGTTTCGTACTTCTAAGGCATTATCAAATGTGTTTCGCCCTTCTAAGCCATTACCAAATGTGTCATTCCCATAAAATATAATAAAACTTCTAGAAAACTGACGATTTCATTCGTATTAATTATTTAATATGGAGTTATACATCATTGTTTAAGAAACAATAAATATCTCATTTATAGTAAAAATAATAGAATCAAATAATATAGACCTAAAACTGAGAATACTCCTCATCAAGACCTATGTATGGAGTGTCTTGATGTACGGCTGCGAGACATGGTGCCTATCCGAAAGGGATAAGCGGAGACTAGAGGCTTTTGAGATGTGGTCCTATAGAAGACTCTTTGGAATTTCCTGGAGAGACCACATCATGAATGAGGAAGTTCTTCAAGGAATCGAAGGAGGAAGGCACCTGCTCAGGACCTTGTCCGAAAGGCGTGCAAGATGGATCGGCTATGTAATACGTCAAGAAGGTCTCTTGCATGCCATAATGGAGGGTATGATCGAGGGGACAAACTCTAGGGGACGCCCACGCCGAGAGTACCTGGAGGACCTGTTGGTGGACGTACGCTGCTCATCATATGCAGATCTCAAAAGAGCCGCACAAGACAGGGAAAAATGGAAGAGAATAATGGAGGAAATTGCTGCAAACCAATCCCAGGATTGAAACCAGAGAAGAAGAAGTAAAATATGTATTCAAGTGGACATTTTGGCATGTAGGTATCAGAAGTGTATTCTAGGGGTTGTTTCAAAAATGGCGTTCAGAGGTATGTGTCATTTGAAACTTTTCACAAAAATGGCGTTCAGAGGTATGTGTCGTTTTCTCATAAAAAAACGACTTGTGACCAATGTTTTAGCACTATTCGGAAATGCACTACATCATAATGGGTGGCTAATTGTGCTTCAACAAGGAAGAAATGTCAAATGGTGCACGCTCTCATATCCAAGTTGTACATCGCTCTACACGCCTTCCCATCAGCCAGCCTGCTAAAATGACAATCCCTGCCTGAATAGGCTTTTTGCCTCCGGTGCCACCGCCACAGTTCCTGACCATCGTAATCACTCACTACTACATTTTGTCGTTGCTACCATTTTCTCGACCGCTAGCATCTTCGAATTGGCTTCCGTTCTATCCTTTGCTTATTCTGCCGCGGATGTAAAAAGTTATGAAACTATGCTTTAGGGCACGAAAGGTTCGACTTCTAATTTTGAATAACCCAGATCCTTATTCATAACATTGAAACAATTTTCATTTCATCGTGTAGATTATATTATATTATACAAGAATATCTATTGAATAAAACATTGTGTATTAACATTTATCATAAATGAAATCGTATAATTTTCAAATAAAACTATTTTAAGTATAGAAGTATTGTAGAATAAGTTTTTTGTGATTCTATGAATAATTATTTTAAAATGATAGTATTTTTCATTGATTTAGAAGTAAAGGGTGTTTTTTAGAGGTATACAATACATATTCAAAATGAAAAAAAAAAAACACATTAAAATAATGTAAATGTCTATGATATTGGATTTATTTAATAGATAATTTCATCCCAAACTAACTAAACTAACTAACCATCACGCCGTCTCCCCGAAAGGGTAGGCAGAAAGAATGGACTGTCACACTTTTACTGATGCGGCACTCCATCGGGAGACGCGGTGTGATGGTATCCCATAATTGTTTAAATATGATTTCGGGGATATGAGCACCAAGGTTAGCTCGAATAAAGCGCAATCGTGAAATCCAATTTTCGACAATTGTCGTCTTTGTGGATGCGTGTTATCCACTAGAGTGTACGTAGTGCGAAAACGATCTATGGTCTTCCGAATAACTTGCTCGGATGGACGATTATGTTGACCGTAAAATGGACGTAGTATACGATAAGTTTGGCGAACCGAACCAGGATTTTCAAAATAAATTTGCACAACTTGCAAGCGCTGTTCTGACTTCAGTCTATTCATGGTAAAATGGCAAAACGTACTGACTACAAATCAACTGTTAACTGTCAAATTGTCAGTCTGTAGAAACAATATTGCTAGATTAAAAACCAAACCTCTAAAAAAAAACACTACCTATATAATAAAATACGTTCTCTGTGATCTTGGGTACATCTGAGTCTCTTGTTTAAGGGCTTCGACTTGTCGAATATCGTTACAGTTTCCATCTTTATGTTTTCCGGCGTTATGGAAAGTTCGTTGCTATTTTATTAAGTATATAATGTAGTTGTAAAAAAACTATGGAAAATAAATAATATACGAGTACATATTACATAAAATTTCATTTAGATATTGGGCACTCCATACCATAGCATATATTTTTATTTCTCGTATTAAAGAACCTGATAAGATTTTTATATCAAGTAATCTTGTTATAGCTCTAGCAGGGTGCAACGTGCATTCCCATAATAAATAAAATAAATAAATTTTAAAACACCAATTTCAATATACATTAAAAAGGTTTTTTTATTTTATTTAACCCTACATTTCACGATGTAACGAATTTGTTACAAACCGAAAAATCAGCTTTACGCTACACTCTGCATTCTCATCTACCTATTAAAGTATACAAGCTATCGCTAGTAGTGCTAGTTAAAACAATACTTTGACATTTTATTGTTGGTTGACCTGTATTGATTACTGCCATTTTGCGTTAAAAAAAATTATTTTCCAATGAATACTAAATTAATACATGCCAGGTGAATATTTATATCATGGTCAATCATTTATGGTATGTAATAATAAAATATGTTTTGAAATATTTTCAAATTTAGATTTCGAGAAAATTTGCTAAATACCCATTTTTATCGATATGGGTATATAAATAAACAAAATATGTTTTTAAAATTGTTTTTCCAATATTCTATTTTGCAAAAAAAAGATATTTGAAATTTCATGGTAGAAGTTCGTTGTACATAATGAAAATAAAATTTGCGTGTTCGACCGGTTGCGGCAGCTCGCTGCCAGAGACAGAAGATCAAGCATTAGTGTATTTTAACTAAATATATAATTTTCAAAGATTTTATTACAATTATTTTTTTTTTTTCATTTTTCTATTTTGCAATAGATAACTAAATTTATTATATCATTTTTGTTTAACTAAAAAAAACACGAAATGAAGGGTTTATAGATGTTTCTTGATGAAAAGAAACATCTTACAATTTGTTTGCGATCTTTTCCACTTCAACCAAGAGTCTATGGTTTGTTGAGTGCATCCGAAATTGAAAGAAGCTCCGTTTTTCCTTCCAATGATAAAATAAAAGGGCTTTAACAAGCGCTTAAGCATCGGAAGCACGAAAGAGAACAATGAAATCGCTGAAAAGAGAGGACCAAAAGTGAGAGTTATTTATATATCGCCTCTTTGCGAGAATAACGTGTTATCTCGAAAAATTGAAAAATGAAACAAGATACCCGTCTGAAAGAGACAACGTGACAACACAATATACCACTGTTGTGTTGTCTCTTTCCCTCATAATTTCTCTGTTTTTCACTTTAAAAATACCATGTTTTTGTAAAAAATAAAGTCGAACACGGCGGATTTGATTTTCGAAATGTCACGTTATTCTCGCAAAGAGGCGATATATCTTTCAGACTGGCCATCCACGTTTTGCATTTGAAATGTTTCGATGATTTTTTGTTTTTCTTTTATTCATTCGTATTCAAGTATCAACGCAGGGAATGTTAACAAAACATCTTACCCGTATGACATTTTAAAATTATCTGTAACAATACGATGACATTAGAATGCGTACTTAAATATTTAAAGCTATTTACCAAAGTATTTTTGCGAGTTAATCGATAGAACTGTGTAAATATTTGAGTACACAGTGTTCAATTTATGAAGTTGAAATTAAAAAAAATAAATTTATCTTCTGTGGCGTTTTGCATTACTCTTAAATTTTTAAACTGATTATATTAAACGGTAAAATTGTTGCCAAAAAAGATGAAAAATAATTGAGTGCGTTAGAAATATATTTTTACATGTAAAAAATTATAATATTTTAAACTTAAAACATTCGTTTACGAAATATTTTTAATTATTCTTTTTACGTTTATATTATCGATTTTTTATTATTATTACCAGTGTTACCTACCCGAAGTAGTTATGGGCGAACGGCGCCTTTCGTCAGCTTCGCTTATTCAATCCCTAAGCCCGTCCTTCGTCCATGCGGAACTTAGGTTAGAAAGATTATAGGATGTATATAAACATCTAAGAAATGTAAGAAATCAAGAGGGACTCAGGCCATATTTAATCTACTCTACTTTTCCTCTGACCCGCGTGTTTATTGGTGCAAATAAAAATAGCCCATTAACAATATGGTACAAAATGACGATACTTGACGGACTTCTAGTATACGAGTATATTCGCCATCACATTTGAATAATAAAAATACATGTATTGACACAAATCTTATTTGCACTTTTCTCAAATATTTTTCGCGCCACCAATAGCAATAAAAAATGATATTTTTTGTATTACAAAAAAAACATATAAAACATTTAGATATTTGGTACCAAAAATTCAAATACAATTTAAATCTGTTTTTAATGATAGCACATTCGATTTTATGGGTGAAATTTATGAGTAGCTAAGCCTGATAGTTGCCAAGGTTAGATTAGGTAGCCACCCACCTTAGTTCAGAAAAAGTCGTAAGTGGTCTTAACTTTTTATTTAGTTCCGTTTAGGAGTTAACTTTTCTAATTTAAACTTTAGATCTTTAGAAGATGTACGAGTACATAGATATAGTTTTTATTACTTCACATATATGCAACACGACGTGATCTTAATATATTAATAAAAACCGTTAAAAGTTCATGAAAAATGCGCCATAATTCATCGTAATAGGTTTGGCTAATAACATGAGATGATATGAAATGTATTACGCAGAAGCAAGTCTTACTCTAAATGGCGCCAGTACAGAAATAGTAGAGACATTTAAATATCTTGGCAGTGTGATAACAGACATCATTGATTCCCAAAAATAAGTGAGATGTAGAATAGAAGTAGCGAGGGCTGCATTCAATAATATGAGACCATTCTTCTGCAATGACAACATCAACTTAAAATTGAAACAGAGGATGGACAAGTGCTATATTTGGTTCATTATACTATACGGAGTGGAGACCTGGACCCTCAAAGTGAACACAATAAACGTATAGAAGCACTTGAAATGTGGCTCAATCGCAGCATGTTGCGGATCTCATGGACCGATATGGTCACTAACAATGAGATGCTACATAGAGCCAGAGTAGGAAGAGAATTGTTGTCTGATGTGAAGTCTAGAAAGATGGCATATTAGGGACACATTCTCCACAACGAAAAATACGGTCTGCTGCACCTCATCATGAAAAGGAAGATCGAGGGTAGGCGCGGTGTGGGAAGACCCCAGATGTCCTGGCTCAAGAATATCAAGGAGTGGACCGGAATTCGGAGGGCGGGAGAGTTGTTCTGTCTGGCACAGAGTCCAATAGGCCTACGCCAAGTAATAGCCGACGTCGGGGGGACCTGACATGGCACTAGAAGAAGAAGAATAATAAGATATGTTTTTTCAAACAATTGATAAATTTTAATATTAAAATAAATGATTAATAATAAAGGCGTTATAATAAATATTTAGTTATTAATAAGGGTTTGAAACATTTATAAACCAATTGAAAGTACAAATAGCTATTTTGAAAAATATCCAAAGAAAACTTTGCTATACGTAATATAAGATTTTTTTATAAACAGATGATACAAAATATTTTATAACTGCTACATTATTTGGCAAACAAGCAAATACTAGACTAAATGAAAAAAAAATGTACCTGGTCAAAATAATACTTCGTAAATAAATATATTTAATTTGACTACAATTTTGGTGATACCTTGATGTTTCTTATTTTACCAAATATCAAATAGTAATTAACATATTATGTATTTTTTTGAGACCTATATTAGCCCCCATTCTGCGGCCGACTTTATTTGCAGTAAAAAATGTCTCAAACTGTGTTTAGCTACATTTACATCTTATGCAGATAGTCCCAGTTCATTATTAAATTATTATACTTACAATCTAGTAGTAAGTAACTAAAGTACAAAGGTTTATAAGATGTATTCAAATACTTTCTGTAAATGTAGGTTGCTGCAGTTCGAAACAATTTTTTTGGATTGCAAATGTCGCCAGCCGCACCACAGAGGTTAAAATTATCGATAGCTTTATTAGCTATATATTTAAATTTACCGCCGATAAGCCGTAAAAATCGATATGAATTGGCAAAAATATATTTAACATGCGGCAATACTGGTTTTGCGCACGCGCGTAAATTTACACGACATTCGAATTTTGTATAGAAATGGTTCTAGCCCGGTTTGCCCGCTTACCTCTTTCGTTTGCGAGAAAGTTCAGTTGTACGGTTTGCGCGGCTCGCGGGGAAAGGATTTTCAAAATCGATTTGTGCAGTGAACGCTATTATTCAAAAATGTATTCGACAGTTGAGAGAGGATCACCAGAGTCAACCAATTTTAGAATATTTTTCAGTTAGTACTAATCACATTAATATTTTTAACATAACCTTTAACCGTCAATAAATTCATATTGAGATGCGTGTTTGCCTCGTGTCAAAGATGTTGTTAACGTATTTTAATACACGTTTTAGATATTTTGATGACGTTTAAAAAAATGTAATTCAGTAATTTCTAGAAAATATTATTGACAGCTGTCAGATTACATTCTTTTACCCTTTCCGGTGTTCCATTTTGCACAGTTTTTATTTAAATTATATCTATTTGACTATTTCACCACTGTTTGCTAATGTCAGTTTGAAATCACGACATTATTAATGATACTCTAATTTAATGTCGAGGTGGACATCATTATTTGTGGGTCCAATATTTATTTTCAGAACAAAGTTTTCTTCCTACCCACACCAATTAACTTTCTTCAAAACATTAAAAATAAATTGCGCAAAATATCAACTAGTCACGATCTATAATAGAACAATATAATATTTTCTAAACTTTTGATTACTATGTAACTTCAATATCAAAATGTAAACGATTATACTACGAATTATTTTTGCTTAGCTAGTGAAATATAATAAATTTGATTTTTTTTTTAAATTTGTGTTTTCAGAAGATAACAATGGTCCAATTTCCCCACTACACGACATTCCATTGTATTCTGATGCAGCTCATACCATTCTCAACATGGTGGTCGAAGTTCCTCGCTGGACAAATGCTAAAATGGAAGTAAGTACATATCTTGGAATCTTATTTAAAAGGCATTTTTCTGATAATTGTGGATACAGGCATATCTCACCTGCTTTGATCAAGAGCATGCTGACAATCAATACATCCAAATCTGAATATTTTGATGTATCGTGTTTTATTGTTATATAGATATATGATTTTTTCTATGTGTAGTATTATTTTATCTGATAAAATACACAAATACTCTCTGGAAACAACACTGATTTTATGACTGTACATTGTAAATAGGTTTATGTGTTGGAACAATAGTATGTTTTGGTTTAGGTGAAAAAATATTTTAAAGCGTTCTTAACATATTTTTATTTATTATTAAAAATAATGTTATTTAATTTTTATCTGCATATCTGACTCTTTCTATTTCGTGATGGCTATGTTGCATGTTCATTTATCATCATTATTTTTTTTAATTATCTTTTTTCACAAGGTTGTCAAATAAGTAATTTTATCAGTCAACAGAATACTTTGTGTAGGTATTTCTTAAAATGTACGTTGTGGTGGATTGTTTGAGTAAGATGTTTGCCTTGTAATTAACTTCCTTTATACTGAAAAGTAGATAAATTAATACACGAAATTCTGTCAATGCTATTTCAATGGATTAGAAAGTACATTCTAATACCGTTTATTGTTAACATACAGGCGGGTGAATGTATTTTTTTTATATCTACAAGGTTGTATTTCTTTTTTTTAATTTTAAATCTTCAGTATTATATATGTATGTAATCATTCCATTATCATCTGCAATGACCTTATCAGTACTAGCCGTATTATTCAACAAGATGGGTTAAAAATATTATCAATTAATAGTAGATAACTAATGTAATATTTCCTGTTGTTATTGTGATCTAGAAAAGTTCTTAGCCTTGACTTTCAAGTCACAATAATTTAGTTCAACCTTCATTTATTTTTTTCTCCTAACTAGGTATTTTTGCAACGTTTAACTGCATTACTTGTTCTTTTGCAATATATATTTTTTTATTTCATTTCCATGTTTATGAATTAACTTTGTGTTATCGTTGTTTGAATCACTAACTTCATAGATTATTTCGTTAGGTAATGATATTAACTTTTCCCAGTAGTTAGTACACATTGCTTCTAATAAATGTAACATCTCTACTATCATAATAAATAAGAATTCATATTTGTGGTATTCCTCAGTTATACATTTACACATCTATTGAAAAAAGATAAGATGACCATCATGCCCATCTCGGGCATGATAATTAGTTAGTTTGAAATAACTATTTTATTACATTATAAATACTTATTGGGCACAAATTAAGTATTTTATAAAAAAAATCTGGGTTAAATCAGATGTATCTGTCTCATTCAATCTTTACAATTCACTCTCGTTAAATCCGTATATATTCATAAGAGCAAGAAAGACAAATAATTAGTTGTGTTTAATTATTTACATCTGCTATAATATGCAGAGTATGAGGAATACATAAATAATCCAGATCGTTTCTTTAATTTCATTTCATTTCATTTATTTATTTTAAACATTTATTTAAGTAGTAGAACGTTGATTTGACAAAAACCTAAGGGTTCTTGGGCATTTGCAGTAAGCGGTATTCTTGCTTGATAATTTTTCAAACGAGGGCGCTCCACAATGTTTTTTCAAATCATTTTTCGCAATAAGATTGAAAATATTATCCTGATTTCAAACTCTCATTTTGAAGTATGTAAAGATTACACAGTCCCATAACATCCGGACTTGTTAACATAGTAAGGGAAAGGTTAAAAACCTATTTTATTTGAGTATTCATTTGCTTGTGGGTATTTTTATCTGATAATTTTTCCCTATATAACCAAATGAGATTGAAGCCACATTCCTAATTTGATTTGTGATCTTATCAAGTCCTGTTTGTTTTAATATAGTAAGGGAAAAGTTAAAAACTTATTTTATTTGAGTATTCATTTGCTTGTGGGTATTTTTATCTGATAATTTTTCCCTATATAACCAAATGAGATTGAAGCCACATTCCTAATTTGATTTGTGATCTTATCAAGTCCTGTTTGTTTTAATATAGTAAGGGAAAAGTTAAAAACTTATTTTATTTGAGTATTCATTTGCTTGTGGGTATTTTTATCTGATAATTTTTCCCTATATAACCAAATGAGATTGAAGCCACATTCCTAATTTGATTTGTGATCTTATCAAGTCCTGTTTGTTTTAATATAGTAAGGGAAAAGTTAAAAACTTATTTTATTTGAGTATTCATTTGCTTGTGGGTATTTTTATCTGATAATTTTTCCCTATATAACCAAATGAGATTGAAGCCACATTCCTAATTTGATTTGTGATCTTATCAAGTCCTGTTTGTTTTAATATAGTAAGGGAAAAGTTAAAAACTTATTTTATTTGAGTATTCATTTGCTTGTGGGTATTTTTATCTGATAATTTTTCCCTATATAACCAAATGAGATTGAAGCCACATTCCTAATTTGATTTGTGATCTTATCAAGTCCTGTTTGTTTTAATATAGTAAGGGAAAGGTTAAAAACTTATTTTATTTGAGTATTCATTTGCTTGTCGGTATTTTTATCTGATAATAATTTGATTTGTGATCTTATCGAGATTTTGAATTAAAAATATAATCGGAAATATTTGATAACATTGTTGTGATGATAATATTACGCAAATATTTTGCAAATCTAGATAAAGATTGTTTTATAATTTATTTTAAATTTTTTTTATTTTTCCGACTGTTAAATATTTCAATGTTTATTGTATTATTAACAACTTTTATACTTGATTGAGATACATTTGTTTTGGATATTAACATTATTAACTCTTAGCTCACTACTTTAGTAAGATTAAGTCATGCTACATCATGATCTCTAGTAACTGTTTATTGATCCTTGACATTCGCAGAAGATAATGATATAATCAATTATTGTTATAATGATTTGGTTTGTAAAAAATATCATTTTATATCTGACATTTTATTCAAAATCAGTCGATGAGGAATGTGCCGTGTAGCGATGACAGACAGTGTAATGTTTGCTTAGTGATCTAAGGGTTAAGGAAAAATTCAATAGAATTAGTTTGAATATATATTTTATACAGCGTAACTATTTTACTTATAAACTGTAAAAAGTTATTTCCCGAAATTACTGTAGTGTGTAAATACAAAAAATAATACTGTGATTGATAAACTTTTTACATGACTATCTAAAATTATTATCCAGGTAAAAATATGAATATATTCAAATCATTATCAGAATAGTCTACAAATGCTATATTTGTTCTATGACTTGCTCTTTAGTGAAATGATAAAATTCTGATATCAAATAAATTTAACATCAAGTGCAATATTCAATTTATTTCCTTTGTACGATAATACCTGGACCCCAATAAGAACTTGAAATTATTATTTTAAATTTATTCGCAATATTTGTTATAACAATAGCATAAACGTTCCGAAATAAATCATTTTAATATCTTTCAAAACTGACCACATTCATGAATTTTTTTTAAAATATTCATAATATTTATCATATATCACTAATGAAGGGCTTGTGTGCGCGAAACATGTTTGGTTTTTAATTTTTATAATAAAGTGTGTTGTATACAAAGTACTCGTATATAAAAAAAGAAACATCATAAAATTCTGGTTTACTTGCATTAGATAGTTAATATTAATTTTAACATTTCATATTTCTTGTATTTCAAACTTGTGTTGCGAAATGAATTACAATAATTATTAACCTTTTCATTACTACACACGAAATAAGATTTTTTTTATTTATAGAATATTTATTTAATTTTCAAAGTAAAAAATAGAGACTATTTTTAATCCAATTGCTATATAAACATGAAATGTCACTGGCAAACGCTCACATTTGAAAAGTAATTGGGTGAGAATACTGCTTATGAAGAATGCCCAAGAATTACTGAAGCATTATTCGACGAAACATCCACTCCGGCGACTTTCTGTCTTTCTCAAGGGCACAGATATTATAGTAGCGAGAGTGCGATGTAAATAGTTGTGTGGCTCTTCTTTTGGTGTTTGAATGATAAAATCCGACTAAAAATTGTTTTTCTGACACTCGGGATTACATAGTAATAGTGAGAGTGAGACATAAAGAGTAAGCCAGTCACACGTGACATTTATAGTATGAGTGATTTATCAAAAATTTTCGATTAAATATTTATTCTGTGCCCAATAAGTATTTATTACGTAATAATGAATTTATTATAACACTGCATGCATAAATACATAATTTAGGGATATCAAAAATCAAACCTAGTATTTATTATATTTATAGACATATTTAAGTTGTTAAAAGCAATGCGTACTAGCTACAAAGCATCGGTAAGATAAGGTTATGATAAAGGATAAGAATTTCTTGTATATTGATTTACAAAGAGTCAAAAATAATGGTATGTTTCAAAACATATCTTTGCTTGTGTCAGACGTGATAATATTGGCATGCATATGATGTTATTAATAGTTCAATGTATTGTTACAGATCTGCTTAGCAGAAACCTTGAACCCCATAAAACAGGATGTAAAGAAAGGCAAACTGCGCTATGTAGCGAATTGCTTCCCCCACCATGGATATATTTGGAACTACGGAGCCTTACCGCAGACTTGGGAGAACCCTCAACATATCGATCCCAACACCAACTGCAAAGGGGACAATGACCCTATAGATGTTCTGGAAATTGGGTGAGCAGGCAAAACTTGATATGTCCCCACTGATATTCCGTACTAATGGTTTTATACTTAAATTCCTCTAGCCTGAAGTTATGTTACAAATTGTGCTGTATATAATAATGTCATCATATCTTAAACACGTTATCTAAGGAATAATTGGTTATATGTATTTTTTAATGACAGTATATATTTCAATTTCGCATCGCATTTATTCAAATCTCGCATCGCAATAATAATTATTGGAACTGTATCTGTTTTTATGCTTCTTACTCCTATCAAACAAGTTATTTACACATCTTCTTGTCCTGTCACACCTCTGTGGTGCATAGGGCCTCAAGGAACCTTCACCCTCGTCCCGCAGAGCTCTTCTTCAGGTGGCTCTAGGTCTGCCTCACTTCCTCTTTCCCCCCATAGGGGACCAGTCTAGTGCGCCCTGAGCGATGCAGGCTGGGTTCCATCTCAGAGTGTGACCGATCCACAGCCATTTGCGTCTAGCGACTTGTTCTCTAATTGGCTTTACACCTGCCATTTGACACTGTTTGGGGCAAATAGATTTTGAATATTGAGTGAAGGCACCTATTTATAAACACCTGGTGTTTTCCAATAACGTCCGCGGTAGATTTCCAAGTCTCACATCCATACAGCAATACGCTTTTAACACACATTTTTATTTACACATTGCTCTAATTATAATATTAAAATAAATAAATAAATATTAATTATTTAAAAATTTGGTTTATCCATGGAGCATAAGTACACAAATACATTAATGAAATACTATGATGCACTTAATTTGTTGTGTGGCATTATTCAAAATAATTTAAAACAATTTTGTACTTTGTTTTTACACCCCGAGTAGTTTTCTTTACCATTGGTTCTCTCTTCCTTATATATTAGGCCACATCATCTCGCCCATTAATTTTTATACATATTATGTGTTTCTCTGTTAATTATTTAGTTTGATGAATCTCTAGCGGGAGCGAAACCGATTTGTTTGATAAATTAATGATGCAGTGTAAAAACAAAACATTAATGTGTAAACCTTTTCACTGCATATCACCAACAGAGACATTCAAACTATAAGGCCCTGTGGTGGCTTCTTTGGGAATATATCTGAAGTTTTTTTATCTCATGTAGATCCAACATTTCTCTGTCTATATTCAACAAAATGTATCAAGTATATCTCAATTGTATGTACCCGGTAACCTCTGTGATCTCTTTCCCGGCACTTGCGCATGCCGAGGTAGGTGTACTCGTAGTTATGGATTATACTACATTCGGTTGTTTGGTGAATGCACTTTGAAGTTTGATCATTTCATAAACCTCAAGTTTTTATTGTTTCTTTAACATTCTTCAGTATAACGCAGTATTTGTTTATGTTATATTTTTAGTTGCTTGGGACACATGTTTGTAACCTAATATTTAAAATTGAGTGATTTTCACTCTGAGGTTACAAAAATGTTATTTGTTTTCATTTCAAAAGATAATCTGAGTTTTGAAAACTTTAACTAACTAACTAACTAACTAACCATCACGCCGTTTCTCCGGAGGGGTAGGCAGAGAGGATGGACCGCCATACCGTTCTGTCCTGACATCTCTCTAGCTTCCTCCACATTCATACATTGTAACATGCACGTTCGTCGATTTTTCTGACATCGTATGGCCGCCTTTCAGTATTTGATTAATTCGGTCATGTCATGCTTTCCTTGGTCTTCCACGACTTCTCTTTTCACTCACACTGCTTGTATACAACATTTTAACTATTCTTCTTACCTACCCTTATACACATTTTTACATAAAAGGTGTTTTTTTTAGAGGTATACAAATTCAAAATGAAAAAAAAAACACATTAAAATAATGTTAATGTCTATGATATTGGCTTTATTTAATAGATAATTTTATGCCATTATTGTTTAAATATGATTTCGGGCATATGAGCGCAACGGCTAGCTCGAACGAAGTGCAATCGTGAAGTTCAATTTTCGACAACTTTATCGAGTAACTGGGTGAAATGGCAAAACGTACTGACTACAAATCAACTGTTAACTGTCAAATTGACAGTCTGTAGAAACAATGTTTCCAGTTTAAAAACCAAACCTCTAAAAAAAACATCCTATATATTTTCCAATTGTATTATAACAGTGAGAGAAGACCTTGACTCATATCAATAAATAACACAAGACATAAATATGTTCAGATTAAATTTAATTATTTTTCATATTATTATAATTATCATTTAGATATCTTTGCTACTTAAATTTAAACATAGTTTATGTCATTTCAGTTTGATTGTATTAAAAATATATATTTATTCGTAGGTCAGGAAAGTATATAATTTAACTAACTAACTAACTAACTAACCATCACGCCGTCTCCCCGAAAGGGCAGGCAGAAAGAATGGACTGTCACACTTTTACTGATGCGGCACTCCATCCTTCTCTTTTCGCCCCACGGGAGACGCGTTGTGATGGGTTGCGAACCTCATCGCCACCAATAGGCATCTCCCGCGCACACATCGATCGTCCAACACCCACAAAATAAATCTAAAACAAATAATATAAAATACAATGATATAAAATTTAACACAAAATGTTCTTTTAGATGGTGCACATATTGTCTATTTAATTTAAGTTCCACGTATCTACCGTTTTTTAATTTAGCACGTAATGTAATAACACATTATGTTTTTTTTCGATATTGCACATGTTGACATGGACGATCCGGACTTTTGTGTTTTTATTTTTTCGGCTCTTGTTAATCTGTATATTTTGCCTTACCTACCTATTAAAGCTGATTAGGGAATATGTATGACATATTCAGCCCTTGCTGGCGCTCAAAAGACGTTTGGATACATATTAACGATTTAATTCAAGATTATTTTCTTAGATAACTATGAGGAATTCTATTTATCCTGCAGCAGTCACCTACAGTTTAATCCGGCCAATACAACCTCGGACTGTCTACACGTTTGTGTACGACCGGGTCTTCGGAAATTCTTTTTTTTCGTGGGTTTCTATTACCCAAAAATCCAAGGGATTCAAACATCCATAAATTTACTTCGGCAGTATAATTTATTATGTCCATTTTTCAGGTACCGGATTGCAAAGAGGGGAGATGTAGTACAAGTCAAGGTTCTTGGAACTTTAGCACTCATAGATGAAGGTAAAATTTAGATATACTATTGATTTGTACATCTATAATATATTCATTTAAATATTTTAAAATACTCAGTCATTGAATTATTTATCTCCAATACAAATGAATACAAAAAATATACCCAATTGTTTTGACCGAAAACCTATGATATTTCAACATTATTAACTGTTAAAAAATATAACACTGTTATGATAACAGTTTTTATTATTCACCCTGTGAGAGTGTCGCGGCAGCTGTTTCGCCAACTAATGTTGGTATCATCAGGCGTTAGAAACAACTCGACCTTCATGGCAGAGTCGTAAGAGCTCTGACTTCCATTCCGAAGGTTCCGGGTTCAATTCCCGGCGATGGCAGTGTGATTGTCACACTGTCTTTGGTCTGGTGAAGAATTCACGTGACAATAAAATGGCGATAGATTGGCGTAATCACATGTCATGTGAATCATCAATATAATAGCTAAAAATAATGTGTATACGGTAATTGGGTTCAAACGACCTGTTGTATACAAGAAAAAAAAATAATAACTCCTTATGATGCCAACATCGGTTGGCGAAACAGCTGTCGCGACACTCCCTAAAAGTGAATAACAAATTTTGTGATATTTTAACAGTGTTATAAATTTTAACAGTTAACAAAAAATATAGACTAACTAACTATCACATTGTTTTCGGTAAGGGATAGGCAGAGGGGATAGACTGCCACAATTTTCTGTCCTGTCCTCTCGCGCCTCCTCTTCTACATTCACACACTGTGACATGCACTCTGTCGATTGTTCCGACATCAAACATGGATTGCCTTTATTAAATTGATTAATTGGTCATGCCATGTTTACTTGACCTTTTTTGACTTCTTTTTCCATTTACACTGCTAGTATATATATTTTTAACCATTTTTCCCTCATCCATTCGTTGCACATGTTTAAACCATCTTATTGACCTTTTTATAATTTTATTTAGTATGCATTTTTCCGCATCACATTCCTTTCTTACTCTCGTATTTATTCTACTTTCATCTTTCTTCTGCCAACTCCAAGCTTCACTTTCATACATAAGGGTTTCTCACTTGAACTCCATTATCTACTGCCATCTTTACTTCAGTGAATATATTCCTATTCGCTGTGATGATTTTGAGTGCACCATTTATTTTGTCCCCAATACCAACCATTCTTTCGGTGTCCTTCGCAGTTTTTCCATTTTCTGTAAACATACTTAGAAAAGACGGTTTTTATTATTATTATTATTAAATATTGTATGTATTGAGATGAATTATGTTTGGTCTGTTAATAGGAGTGTTTAGGGATATTAACCATTAACAGACGTACGTCACCTCTGACGTGACAACAGAACTTTGTTGCTGCGGTTGTATGGCACATGTGAGGCGACATGATGAATCATGTTGATTCTTGTCTGTGGAATCTGCGCGTAATTACTTTGTCAGTTAAATATTACCAATGGAGCGATTAACATACACAGTGCCTTTTTAAAATGAAATATTGATAGATTACATATAGAAAAGATACAAAGGTTACCGTCAGATAAGGTTTAATACTATATAAATGGAGAAAAAACAATTGTGTCACAGGTCAGATGCCGGATTTTGGTAATATAAAACTGCCTCTCTGTGTATTTTAAATTAGTTCTAATTTTTATTTATCTTTCCAGGTGAAACCGATTGGAAACTAATAGCCATCGATGTCCGTGATCCTCTCGCCAGCCAGATGACGGACATTGCAGATGTGGAGAAATATTTTCCCGGGTTACTGAAGGCCTCCGTAGAATGGTTCAAAATTTATAAAATCCCCGATGGAAAACCAGAAAACCAGTTTGCCTTTAACGGAGAAGCAAAAAATGCAGCCTTTGCTAAAAATGTCATAACCGAAGTAAGTGTCTATGAATATTTGTAAATATTATTTTTAATCTCATTCAGACACTCTTGATTACTTTTGTCGCATTGTCAAGTTAGGTAGATTAGCTCAGCGATACTCAACTTGACTCCTGCGACCCGCCAAGCTACATGCGGCCGGAAATTTATTATCAGGAATGTAATTAAAAATATCTGGTATTTTAAGTTTTAAATATCTTGAAATAACGGTGGCATTATCTTTCCTTCCCGGGCCTTGCGCTTAACTCAGGTATTGTACTCTTAGGGTTTCAACCAATACTGCTGTTTCCATATTTTTTTTTATCAAAGCAGTGTAATATAAAAACCCGCGTAACTTAGCAAACGTATCTATGTGGCCTGAAGAATAAAAAAGTTTGAGTATCCCTGGATTAGCTGACACAAACTATAGGCCAGAGATGCTCTAAAGCTATAATAACAGGCGTCCCTAGAAACAACACATAGTCGCCCAAACCTTCCTTCACAATGGCAAGAGAAAGATGAGACATGTAGCCCTTTTTAGAAGTGTGCTATCAATATGACGAAGATGTAATTTTATGTGTTTTTTATATTTCTAATGATAAATATTTTCAGGTACATGAATACTGGAAATCACTCATATCAAAAGAAGTGGAAGTTGACAACATTAATTGGTGAGAAAATAATTTTGTCCAGCCTTAAGCTTTTGTATTATGTATATCAGATTATGCCAACCCATATACTCGTGTATGTGTTCTTATGTCACTAGTTTATTAGTATTTTGTTTGAACAGCTACACTTTTAACTTAAAATGTAATTAAAATTGAAAATATTCATACATTTATAATTAATATTGAAGTATTATTAAAATTTTAATATGTATATACCGATCTTTTGTTTTAGTGCCAATGTTGCCGTAGATGAGAGTCCCTATAAAATAAGTATTAACGCAGCTAATGAAGCCCTTGAATCAAGTGATCCTCCTGGCCCTGCTCTCCCCATTGAGCCAATCGGTAAACAATTCTTAATTTAAAATTATATTTTTTAACGCTTCATGTGCTGTCTTATGTGACTTAATAAATTCATCCTGATGCGTGGATGAGTTTCAATGTATACTTGAATATTGTACAATTCATTCATCCTGCTTACTATGTTTACAGTTCATAAATGGATATATTTCATAAATGATTTTCCAAAGCTTAAACTCTGACTTTGAGCTGCAGAATTATGACAGATAGATGTTACGAGTTTCAATATTAGGATTGTTGATTGATGGTAATGATATAAATACAAAAAATAAATAATGTTGACACATACGATATACTTTTAAACAATTTTGTTCCAAAATTAAATCGTACCAAATCTATGATATTCCATTGCTTGATCTATTTTTCATATTTTAAAATACTGCATACAAGGAAAAATATCCCAATATGGGAAATTATTAGAATACCTGCCTTTTCTTTTACAATTCAAACGATTTGTAAAAGATTTTGTAATTAATTAAGAAATTCATTGCTAGAGTTAAGATAATTTTATTTTCACTTCTTGTTTGTTTTTGTTCCAGTGGATAAATGGCACTACCTGAACTTGAAGTAAACCCAGTCTCCTTATTCCAGTAAACTAAGCGTACTACTTTTGATGGCCGTTTTCACCAGCAGTCGTCTTTTTGGTTGTTATTTATTTTGTGAAATATGTTGTTTACGATAGTGATATTATAAAAATAAATTGAGAACTATATCTGAAAATCTTTTGTTTTATTTGTTTTATCCTTGTGGTATAATTTACAATACTGAAGATTGTCCATTCATAATCTGATACTTCTATTTGCATGCGCATTTTCAGTCTTTGAAATGTTATCAGTTGCTGAGTTTATCTGATAAGTTCATTAATCTGGATAGATTTGTACTTTGTTCCGATGTCTTGAGTTTTTAATGTTATTCATGTAATCTTTTCTTATTATTTAAAATAGAACATGAGTCACTTGAATTTATTTTCATTACATAAAATGAATTAAAGGCTGGTTATTACGAAGATGCTAAGTGGTTTAAACATATTTTTATCCTGTCACACCTCCGTGGTGCATAGGGCCTCAAGGAACCTTCTCCACCCGACTATCGCATGCCTGATGCCTAACATCATCCCAAGTGAGGCCTGCTGCCTTAACCTCGTCCTGCAGGGCTCTTCTCCAGGTGGGTCTAGGTCTACCTCGCTTCCTTTTTCCCCCCATAGGGGACCAGTCTACTGCGCCCTGAGTGATGCAGGCTGGGTTCGGTCTCAGAGTTTAAACATAAAACAAAGAAAAAGTGAAAAAACTGTTTATGGTGTCCTGTAGTACGAGTGACATCTTTAGCGTGAAGTTTGAACTACACATTCAATTACTTTGTACAGTTATTGCCCTCTATGTTTAATGCCAATTAAGATCAAAAACTCATTTTTGACATTGTTGATGCTTTGTAAAGAACAATTTTTCTCTTCCTCCTCAATTTTTAAGATTAAAAGCTTAGAAATTTGGACAAAAGCACTACAAATATAAACCCATGTAACAACCCCCTCAGTGAATCAATGAAGCTTGACATTACAGGATATAATTAAAGTCAAGTCGAAATTTATACGTCAAATACTTGGATTATAATGTAAACGCGATTGTTTCGTCAGTTTTACAGAGATTTTTTATTTATATAAAAAATATATATATATATATATATATAAATATTAGTGACAAATTTATTTCACCTTGCGAAGGCATTCTCAAACAGGATTTGAGAATGCCCTCGTTAGAGAATTTTATAGAATGTTTTAGAAAGCGAAACAAATTTGTCACTAATATTATTATTTTTATATAACAATATTTGACAGTTTGTAATATAAGTGTGAACGATCGGAACAGGTGAGGGAATTTGTGTATTTAGGTAGCATCTTCACAACGGATGGCCGAGCGGATAGTGACGTTGAAAGAAGGGTTGGAGCGGGTAACAAAGTGAATGGAGCTTTAAAAATAGTTATTGGAAACAATAATTTATCAATGAAAGCGAAAATGGCCATTCACGATGGAGTTCTGGTCCCAACCATTATGTATGGAAGGGAAGCATAGAACTGGCAGAAGAAGGATGAGAGCAGAATAAATGCGGTAGAGATGAGGTCCCTAAGACGTATGTGTGGTAGAATGATGTATGACAGAATCTCAAATTCTGATATTAGAAAGGAATATAGAGCAAAGGAAGGTATTATGAACAAAATTATGAAAGGATCGCTGCGTTGGTTCGGACATATGGAGTGCATAGGTGAGGAAAGAATGGTTAAAAAAGTATACGTTAACAATACGGAGTCGAGACAGACTGAGGAAAACATGGCATGACCAAATTAATCAAATTTTAAAGGTTGGTCAAGCCGGAAGAATCGATGTGCGTGTATGACTCGCTGTATGAATGTGGAGGAAGCTAGAGAGGTATGTCAGGATAGAGTAGTGTGGCAGTCCATTCTTTCTGCCTCCCCTGCAGAGAAACGGCGTGATGGTTTCGTTTCGTTTATATAATATTAATAAAAACATCCTTAAAACCAAGAAAACAACCGCGTTAACATTATAATTTATAATGGAGTTCTGCACAATAAAAAACACAATCTTCAATCAAATACTTGGTACAAATATTCCATATTAAAAACGAAAATTATCGGAATTTTAAAATTCCAAATAAGATAATAATGCTAAATTTTGTGTATAGGTTCGATAAAATTACCCAATTTGCAAAATCAACATTTTCCCAGTAGCAGTGATTTTTATTTTATTTGATCAAAAGGTGAATATTTCTATGTTATCATTTCGTATTGTGTAGATATCACTCGCAGGTTGTTAAAAACAATATATATTTGGTTAAATATTATTTTGGGAAATTTATTACACGATTTTTAGAATTTGTAACTAAAAAAAACTAACTAACCATCACGCCGTCTCCTCGAAATGGTAAGCAGAAAGAGTGGACTGCCACACTTTAACCGATGCTGCACTCCATCCTTCTCTTTTCGTCCCGCGAGAGACGCGGTGTGAAGGGTTGCGAACACAATATCTACACAATACGAAATGATAACATTTTTTTTTCACCTTTTGATAAAATTAAATAAAAATTTTATAGTAATAAAGGCAATCAACTGCCACTGAAAAAATGTTGATTTTGAAAAATTGGGCAATTTAGAATTCTTATGGTAAATTACAAAGAGCCATGTTAGGAATAAGCCTAAGAGATAGAGTCAGAAACGATACGGTGAGAGAAAAAATAAAGGTCAATGGCATCATCCACGGGGTGGCGACTCTAAAATGGTAATTGGCAGGTCACGTAGCTAGAAGCTCAGATGAAAAGTGGACAAGAAGACTGCTGACTTGGAGACCGTGGACGGCAAAGGTAAGTGCATGGCGACCGCAACTACAATGGAAGGATGATCTGAACAGACACGTCCGAATAACCTGAATGCAGTCTGCACAGGACTGAGTGACATGGAAGCGAATGGAGGAGGCCTTTGTCCAGGAGTGGACGAAAATAGGCTGAAGAAGAAGAAGATGGTATATAAATGTAATTTTGCCGTCTAGGCTTTGAGTTTCATCTATATCAGAAAACTTAAAGTATTTAAACATGGCTCCTCAAAAAATGAGGATTAAGCTTGCTATCTGTTTGGAAATATAGAAAATTAATTATACGCAAAAAATTCCATAAGAAATTATATACTAAAAGTTATCATTTAAAAACATTAAATTGAGTATATTATTCCATTGTTTTCAAAGCTTTCGCTTTTGTTTGATATAAGATAAATATTAAACGGAATTTTCATTGATGCCTAAAATTATAAGGTAGGTAGGTACCGAGAGATTGAGTTTTTAAATATTTTGAAATTTTGTGCTATATTTTTCTTATTTACGGAATCATTAATTACATAAATTATTTGGTATGTACGAGTATATGCGTTTTATCATTATTAATATACTATGAAGTGTAAAGTAGTAATTTTTTAGAATAATTTAATACATAAAATGTACTATTCGTTTCCAATTGATTTCTACTTGGAATATCAAAGAACCGTTATTTTTCATAAATTTGCATTAATATTTCTAGGAGTTGAAAACTCTCGCGTAAAATTATTATATTTTTCTTTAGTAATTAACGACAAAAATGTGGTTGTATTTTGAATATTACGTCGTATCCATAATATGAAAAGTATATTTTCCTACCCCTGTCGAATCTAGTTGTAATGCATGAATTCTTTATAAGAGAAAATAGAGCTTGTAATGGCTGTATGACCTTCGAGGTAGGTAATATTTCCCTCCCCGAGAGAATAAGAGCGCTATAACGCTAAGGAGAGCAGGCCGCGATGTCTGTATTCAGAGTGCGGCTGTAATGCGAGTACGCGGACGAGTAACCCATTCTTCGCCGGAATAACTAATCTTTCCGTTCCCAGACATGCGCAAGAATTCCTCATCGATTGCAGCACGCTCCGCGCGGACATGTACACAGATACACCTCCCGATCCGACCCGACTCCCGAGCGCTAGGCGCTAGCCCGCTACCCGCTACCCGCTACCCGCACACTGCTCGCCGCTCGCCGCGCCGCCGCCGCCTAGACTCCGTGTAGCCAGTCCGGAGTCCGCGCCTCGTCGCTGCGGCTGAATGCAACGCCACAGACAGCTATTGCCGTGAGCCCGCCGCGGTCAGTCTGTTTCGATCGCCTGGTAAAAAAGAGTTCCGTCTCACGGTCGAATTCGCGCATCCAAAACATTGAGTCGAGACGCTAAAAAGTGGCTCCAATTCTCTCGGGATGAAGTTTACGTGGACTCTGGTCGTTGTGGGCATCCTGGTAGTGGTCAGTGCGGATGCCAAGAAGAAAAAAAAATTCGACGGAGACTTCGAATTTGCCGACGAGGTAATTAGTGGTATTTCAATGCCGTTTTTGACAAAGCGCTAACATCGGGCCATATATTGATTTCTGGTGCGAGATTCGCCACCCCCTTTCGCCGAGGCGTGCGGTCTACTTACACCGAGAACGACACATTTACCGAGTTCGATCTCGGGATAACTCGCCCTACAGTAATGCTGTTTTTGTACGGCCGAAGCCGTTCCTTGTATTGTTAAGACGAAGTAATGCGAGATCGTGTGGTTTTATACCTGAGCAGGGCGTATCTCCGCCTTCGCCTCGGGCTGAAGGAGAATGTGTTGGTCTCGCATACATGTCTGTTGCCTGTTATACACACATACTTTGTTGACATGTTTTGGACATCGTTTAAAAAAACTTTCCAGTTTTAATGAATTTAATGTTGTTAAAATGGAGTTTTTACAATATTTGTATTTGTATTCAAGTCAACCGTAGAATTATTACATTAGATTATCGAAGAATGATTACATTACGTACGTAATTAAAAATAGCCTTATCGATTTATTGTACACATTACGAAAGCACAAATCTATTTAATGCATAAAATGGAAAGCTTTCTGAGATTTTACAAAGAAAACTTATATAATATTCCTTAAAAAGCTTAAATAACGCTTGTGCCTTTTGTACATTTGTTTTAATTTTTAGATAATCCATTATATTTGATTGATTTACTTAATTAGGAAAATTATAAATTCTCTATTTCAAGTATAATTTTTTTGATCATCATTAACATAAATTTGATTAATACTTGTATGTACGCTTTGCCTAAAAGTAACTGTATTTCTTAAAAAAATAACCTAACCACTTTCTCTATTTGGATTTAAGGTCAACACAGATTAAATAAGATGTTCAAAGCGTGTCTGCATAATTAACATTCATAAGTACTTTATTTTGTGTCCACAGACTTGTGTATTATTCTGTATATCCAAATAGTACCTACCCTCCATTAGATGTACGTGCCTGCCCAAGTAAGTGGGATAAATCGATTTGCTTGTATTGTATGTAGGTTGATAACAAATTGAATTTTGACCAGACAGGGAGGTTTCGAATTTCTAGTCATCATTAACCCATATTGTGGGGCTCCAATTAGTGTACATACCTTCGTAATTTACTAAATTTATACATGAATAGATAATACGAGGACAAACATGAAATCATTTCAACATAAATTTAGAATTCACAATAGGTAGACCTACACACAATGGATTTTCTAATAGTTTATTTGGGATTTCGTTTACATTAAATATGTATGTACGAGTATATTACCTAAAAAAGTATTATAATTGGATACATATCTGAGTTAAATCTATCGATCTTTGTATGATGGTTTAAATATTTTGTACAAGCTACCATTTTTTATATTGTAATATACGAGTAGTAGAAATATTGAAATATTTAGTTATTTCATAATAAAGTCGAATGTTTACGTAAAAAATTGATGGCAAGTGTAAACATTAAAATATTTATTTAATTTTATATAACTTACTTTTCCTTAGAAGAATAGATCTGACGATCTGTGACACGGGAATTATGTCTTCTAAGATGATGAGGTCCAATTGTTCCTCCATATCCTAGGTGGTCTTCCAGGTGTCCAGAAGGTATCCAGGTGGGATTTCGTCGGCTTCAGTATATGCGAGTCAGTCACTATCCATTCTCAAATCAAATGAGAATCATATTTGAGAACAGGTAAAATACCAGGAAAGCATGAGAGATAGATCGATTTTAGGAATATAAGATACTCTCTAAGCCAAGACTATTTGTTTTCTAAGCGTATTTTCACTGATACGAAAGACGTCGATCTCCAATGTGATCATGTTCAGCAGACTGATTGCTCTTCTCACCGGCATCACCAGAGGCAGGTTGGCCGGCAGATAGAACAATCTATGTTGGCGCTGTCGGATATTTCTGTCGGGAATAAAAAGACCCACACCTTCAGAAATCCATCTCTTTAAAGCTGCAGAGAATCGGTCCCCAACATTCTCAAAGAAATGCCGTGGAATCCAGCACGGATAACTATCATAATATAAGATACCTAAGATTTTTTTCTGAACCTTCTCCAGCGTACGGGAATATCTTGCCTCGTGCAGATTCCATATCGCAGAACCACTTTCGGGCTACATGGTCCTTCCAGAGAGTTTTTCCAGTAATGGATCTTAGGACCTTCAACTCGGATGTCTTCAGAAACCCTTTGGTTAGTACAATATCGGCCCGCGGTTATTGTAACCTTGGACTATTATCCTCTGGCATACAAAGGTTCAGCTCTAATGGCCATCTCTCTTACATTTGTTGGAAATGTGATTTACTGATTGTTTTGGGCTAGAAAATGCTTGGCCAGGGCTAGAAGACCAGCTAGGGTTGACATTATAGAGTATAATGGGATCAGTCATATTAGGAATGAGGTTATTTTTGAGAGGAAGAGAAGAAGAGTAGTTACTGGATGGAGTCGTGGTGGGAGATTCGTGGTGGGCTATTGGGGAGGAATTTTGGTTTGGGGGCGATCGTTATTTAGGTTTTCTTTCTCGGATGTCAGTAGCTAGTTCTCACTTCATTACGGGATGAGCGGAACCTTGATTAGACCTCAGGAGGAGTGCAGATATGAGGAGGAAGAGCTGGTTTTAGTGTCGGAGGACGCGTCGTAGGTTTTTTATCCGTATCGGTTGCGGGAGAGGTGAAGGGCTGGATGAGGATGGCTAGTGAGTCATTCTTTTTAGATTCATGGAAATATCTTTGGCCTTTAGTAAATGATCTAGTTTACCAAACGCTGCTCAACCCAGGCCAATTCTTCTGTATATTTTCGCAGTCTGGTTTTCTTTCCCAAATTTGAACTTGTGTCCGAGATAGACATATTCATCGACAGCTTCAATTCACGTATTGCCTATTGTTAAATTACTGTTGGATGGACTCATTGTTTTTGTTTTATTTTATTTGATTTGTGTTCATCTCAAGACTAATATTTAGAGAGGCATCATGGAGCTCTTTTATCATTTCATTGTCAAAGCTTATCGATATAATGGACCGTGTTGCCAAACTAAAGTGGAAATGGGCAGGACATGTCGCCAGACAGGGAATAGAGAGATAGGCACCCAGAGTCTTGACGTGGAGACCGTGGGAGGAAGAAAGGAGCATTGGTCGACCCCAAAAAGATGGGCTTACGAACTAATTCCAGTCGGGGGAAGAAGATGGATGAGAGTCGCACTGGTTAGAGAAAAATAGAGAACGTTTGAGGAAGCCTACATCCAGCGTTGGGAGACGGCTAAAGAAGAAGAAGAAGAAGATGAAGGAGGTTATTATTGATAGGTCAGACGACGGGGATTCGGGAATAATACTTTAGGTCGTGGTTTGAAAATGAAAGAGAAAAAAATGGAGTAATGCAGTATGGAACTGAAGTTGGAGTGATATGATGCGTCAAAGATGTGTGATTACGGAGGTCCGATGTCTGGCAAATACGCTAACATTTCTCTTTAAATGATATGGTCGTGAGACATCGCTTGTCTTTCCTCGACGACAACTTATGTCTTCAGAAAACAAGAGGGAATCTCGCCGAAAATTCGGACATCGGTGTTCATCTTCCACTTCGTAGTAATTAGTTATTTTAATTTATCGAGACCTGCGTGCGTCTATTTGTATGGGGTGTTTACAGGACGAACGGCACTCATGGGAGATCGCTACTATACCCCCCCTAAAAGTAATATTCTAAACGTTTATTGGTGAAATACATTTGTTTTTACAGTACGGAAATTTCAAACTTTGGGACAGTTTTTGTATCAAAATTATAATATTTTAGGCATAAAATCATGGGAATTCTTTTAGATTTTTGGCATATCAATTAAAAATTTCCGGTGTATAATATTCAAATTATTATATATTAATATGTAAGGAAATATAAATTAGAAAATCCATTGTTTTGGCGGAATCACTATGATACTTCAATATTATCAACCGTTTAAACTGGAACACTGTTAAAATATCACAATTTATTTATTTCAATTCTATGAAATTGTCGCTAAATTAAAACGGTCATATATTATACTAGATGTAAGATATGTATGTTTTTATAACTAAATGAATTTAAAAAAAAAACATGTCAAAACTGAACATATTTGTGAATTTAAAAAAAATTAATTAGTATATACGAGTATGTAACGATTTTGTCAAAATTTACACTGATGAAGGGATTTTGTGTCCCGAAACATGTTTGTGTTTAAATTGTGATACATTTTTTTTAAAGATTATTATATCATAAATAATTCTAACCACAATTACAGATGCTTAATCGTTTTACTAAGCTCTTGTTTCTTAATCATTTCAATAGATCGCGCTTTTTATAATATATATGTAGTTACTTTCCTGTAAAGCAAGTGTACTCATGTTTCATTATATTTATTGCAAGGTTACGAATCTACGACAGTGAAATATAAAACGCCTCCTGTACAAGTAGTTTATTTTCACGTTAATTTAAAATTACGCAAGTGAGAAAAGCGCTGAAACGCACAAAACTAATTTATCATAAGCACCGACCATTAAAGATTTTAAATGCGGTAACCCTCTGTTGTCTGTAAATATACACATACATAACATACTCCAGCTAAAGGCATAACTTCAGTGTAATACCTGTATATACCCTTTTAACCTGATTAAATTATCTGTTTACGTAATAAATGCTCCTGGACGGGAAATACGCGATAGAAGAATTGTAAAAATACTTGATCACAATGTTCTTCATCTACATTATACTATTCGTTATATCTAGGTATAAAAATATATTTAGTTTGCAATTATGTTATATTATAAATGACCGAGAGATTGTACATCATCGGTGAAAACAACATTGTTTAAATATGTATTATATTTTACGAATATCTCTCATATGCTTTTAAAATATACGCTTTAGATCCAAATTTCTAGAATATACAGATACGATCCAAATTCGTGCATATAAAATGGAATTGACACTGGAACAAATAAGGGTTAAACTTCCTAACATAATTAGCTAATGATTAAAAAAAACAATTATATTATTTAATCTTCTAAACGGGATAAGTGGAAATGAATAAGACATTATCTTACCTTACCTCGATTAAAAAATGTCCGATTTTTATTAATTCCTCTTCTTATTTTTCTTCCTTGTTGTAGGTTGAGTGCTCCTCCTGTGAGGTGGATTCTCAGCTGTCCTTCCATCTTTTAGGAGGTCTTTCACGAGGACGATTCCCGTGAAGTTGATTATGTAGTGCAATATAGGGGAGTCTGGTGGTGTTGACTCACATATCTCTCTAATTCTGGATCGATCTCGATCTCTCACGCGATCTCTCAGTATCTCTTGCTTGCTATCGTTCTCGGTGTCTTCATGTCGGAAGTCCTCGAAACTTGTTTGGTCCTGACTGTATCTACCCTTGCCTCAATGCCATCTATTACTTTTGGTCTTGCGCATGATTTATAGATTCTCAACTTATTCTTAATGGCCATGTCTTTGTTTTTCCATATTGTGGATTTTAGAACACCAGAGATTGCAGCTGCCTTGTTCACTTGGGCTTGTATTTCTTCCCGCAGATCAGTTGCTCCAACCAGGTCTATGCCGAGATACCTGAAGTTTCTGACCTAATCTATGGATTAATTCTCTACTTATTAACTCCTAATACATTCAAATACATACCTACTTGTATTTTCGTATGTTCATATGTCATTACTGAAAGAAAACTTATAAAATCAATAGTGTCTGATACAATGGTGGGATATACATAATATGTATACTGCAATACATATTATGAGTCATGTTTCATTGTTTTGCAAACATTATTATTATTTTGTTGAATAGTTCGTTACATCATAACAGCGCGAGCCAAATCGATGTAAACAGAATAGCTATTATATTGATTGTCGTTACATGTGATAGGTAGCTAATCTATCGCCATTTTATTATCACGTGAATATTACACCAGACCAAAGACAGTGTGAGAATCACACGGTCATCGCCGGGAACTTCGGTGTGGCAGTAGCTGTTGCTAATCTGTCACGAAGGTCGTCGATACATTACAAATAATATATGTGGGGGATTTAAATGATTGCTACTTATTTTGACATTTTAACAAAATAAGTTGCTACTGTATTCGGTGGAGATGGGTCCGCAATAAAAGAGACAAAACAACTCGCTCACTCGCTCATCTTTTATTTTATTGTGTTTGTGTGGACCGTCAGAATAATAACGCTTTATTTCTATTTCTCTAGATTTCAGAATAATTATAATACTTTTCAAGTTCGTTTTATTATCGGGCAATTTAAAATCGCGAAAACAACAGAATTAATTACATAAATTACTAAAGCTAAAAGTTCCCGCAAAAGGTTCATTCTGGTCAGATCTAAATCTGCGTGAGTCAGGCCTTGTGAATACCTAATTATAATATTACTGCCCCAGTGAGGTACGTACCCAGCCACGAGCTATACACGTGTAATATGTAGGAATAGATTTTTCCCTTTTTGTGGGTTAACAGTGACCTTTCGCTTTGTACGGGTAATGTTCACGCACGCCATCTTTGCATCAATTACCCGAGTTGCGTGACTACCGGCGAGGCGGTTAAGCTGGAAATGCATACGTAAGGATAGCTATTTTGCCATCGTAAAATTTGGTGAAAAGTTACATAGATTGGACGACCGATAAGGCCTCCACCCGTTTCATTAATGAATTTAACATCAACAAGCTTTTGAATAATTAACGCTCATTATTCACGAGTATCCTTGCAAGGACTTTAAAAACGCAATTTCCAACTGATATTGGAGGGGAAAATTGAGGGACGCCGAGGTCACGGAAGGAGGCAAATATCCTGGCTGCGAAACGTGAGGGAGTGGACCGGCATCCGAAGTGTGGAGGAGCTGTTCCGAGCGGCACTGGACAGGGACAGGTTCGCCGAGGTGATCGCCAAAGTTGGGGGGACCCGACAGGGCACTTGAAGAAGAAGAAAACTTGTATATCATGGACAGAGAGAGTCACAAACGCAGGAAACTGGAATACTTCGGGCACATTCTGAAAACAATCAATACAAAGTGCTGCAAATGATGATTATCCAAGGTAAAATTAGCGGAAAAGGAAGTATCGGAAGAAGAAGAAAATCCTGGCTAGAAAAGGTTCGAGAATGGTTCAATTGTAGCACAACATTCCTGTTAAGAGCTTCTGTATCGAGGGTAGGAATAGCCATGATGTTGTCCAATCTCCAATAGGAGAGAAACGACAAGAAGAAGAAGAAGAATTACAACTTATAGCTTCATAAAAAAGTTTTTAAACCATCTGACTCCAGACACGTAATGCCGATCTGATCTATGGTAAAGAGTACCTAATTATTCACATTCGAAGACGAGATGCGTACTATATCGCCAAAATAGCGCTACGTAGTCTACTGGTCCTCTGCAAACGACTGAAGTGACATTACTATGAAATAGAAATTACCAACTGCAAAAGTACCTACTCGTGGGACACATATTTACATAACGTGCAAGGTACACATACTATTGTATGACATTAGTGTCAGACTAAATATTATACAAATAGGTGGAGGAACATAATCTATTCTTATGCAAGGGTGTAACATTACGGCAAAAAGATAATGAGAAATTTGAAATGGATTCTATACTTTATATTTATCCATTCAACGTTCGGTCAAATAACGTGGCCACCTTTGCAATTAACTTTCTTGTTTTATCAAGGTTATACGAATAATTCTTATGGAAATTTTATATAAAATTATTGATTCCAGTATTTGAATACACTCACCATTTAGATATTAAATAATAAGGTTTCCATGTATGTATAAACACAATGATTAAAATGATTAAAAATATACAAGTAGGGTACCTATCATATTTCTTAAAAGAAAAATCGGATTTCTAAAGGCTGGTGTTTTCAAACAAATCATTTCGTTATTAGAAAATTTTGAAACTACAACCATTTCATTCTACCAAAGATGGTTTACATTAATGCGACAGAGCTAAATGCGATAAAAATCGTTGTCCATTAGGTTGTACAAAAGGGAAATTGAATTATATATGACTTTATGTCAAAAGCCCAGAATATCATTCAACAATTTAGTGTTATTCTCCAATTCTATGGTGTGGTAAAACATTTTATTTGAGACATTATAAAAGTAACGCGCGGAATAAACAAATGTTGCCACTTATCATAAGGGTTATAGACAAATAACTAGCAGGTAAGTTCTTACGCGGCGATTGCGGCGTAAGTTAAATTTTGGTATACAGGTATACTGTTTGGTCACAGTTCTCGCGGGATGGTGTTAGAATGTGAATTTATGAAAAAAATGTGGTGAGAACTGAGAGCCCTAGAGCCCATATAGAAAGGTTATTTATTGCCCCAATGCGTACAGAGCTACAATAAACCTTTTAGTTCATCTGTGTATAGGGCAAATGGATATTCACGGTTACAAATAATGGATATTCTACATTTTCGTGACCCGAAAAAAATGTAAAAAAATATATATTTGTGAATCTGAAATATACCATACAGGTATACAAACGTATTGAACCAAACGTTTTTTAATAGATACTTACTTAATATTTTTTGTCGTGCCATAGAATTTTGCTGAGAGCTTCAATAGTCACAAAGAAAAGCAATTATATAATAGGGTCTGCGGTTAAATACACGTTTTTATTATTATCACTTTTCTAATTACCTTACTGCAAATTTTTAAAAGTTTTAATACAAGCATAACCATTTTTATCCATAATATATATTATATAATTTTTTGATATTTAATTCACATTTTCATGAATTATTAATACAATATTAATTACATGTCCCACCCAACGGATTAAGCCAGCATTGCGCCTATAGCAAATGTTACCAAAAAGCCTGGGGTTTTGTATGATAATAAAATAAAACAACATTTACGATTTAATGTGAGTAAATTTAGAAATATCACTCAATATCTCTAAGTAAATTACATTCAATGTTTATTGAGGTGAGGCTCTTTAACTCCTTATACCTGCTTCTTCTTTCTTCGTTTTCTCATTACTGAGGGTCGTGATCTATGGAACTGCCCGTGGCTAAAACAAAACGCCTCCATTCCACTTTATTCTCCGCAGTCCGCACTGCCGAGTAGAGGTTTCCCCCGGTCATCTCCTTAATCTGGTCACACCACCACTAGTCCTTATACCTAACCTAACCTTATTCACTTTAATGTCGAAAAGTAACGTTCTCCACTAAACTAACAATTAATAATCATTAATGGCAAGCAAATTCATTCCATGACAAGTTTTTAAATAAAATTGCGCTTCAAGAGCCCCATGACATTCGTTGTTAATAGTAGCAGCCATATTAGTTTTAAGATGTTCAGCAAACTGCCCAATTTCGTCGCTTAGGCTTTCTTCCAAATCCTCTTGGTGCACTGACAATTTTTGGAATTCTTTTCAATATTCCGTTGGCGGCGCCTCCAGGAATGTGAGGCCCATGCAGCAATTGCTTCTTCTAAAAATAATATTGGCGCCACATCCCACTATGGGCCCCGGTCTCCTCTAGAATTCTTCGCCACTCTCCCCGGTCCATCGACCACATTCTCTAGTTTGTAATACCAATTGTCCTGAGGTCTATTAGGGAAGCATCAGGCAAGATTTTCCTTTTTTTGATAAGGATTAATTGTAGCTCAATAGAGACGAAGATGTAAATTGTTTTCTGGGAACAGAATATGGTGGTCGAGGCGCTTACAGGACTTATGACCTGTCATTGGTTGGGTTAAGCGATGGCTTTATGTTTAACAACATTCCTCATTCCGCCCTTCTTACGACCACCACGTCTGACAAATTTTTGGAAGATGTATATATGCTAGAATGCTGCGTAGCACTTCACATTTTTTAGTTCAATCTACACTAGCGCCATCCAATCTGTTACTTATGCTGTATAGTTAATAGTAGCTATAATATAGTTAATTAAAGAAGTACCAAGATTGATTTGCTACTTTTGCTATAACATGTTAATCCAGCACAATGTCTCACAACTACATATTAAAATTTAAAAGTACAATGTGAGACGAGAGTATAAATAGAAAATAACTAAGCTCTCTTTTTGGCAAACGTACGTATCAAATACAAACAGGTTTTTTTCCTACAAAAATATCAAATAACCCACAATATCCCTACATGTTAAAATTCTTTGTATATTTCAAGTACCTACTTAGTTAATTGAAACTAGTTTTCTACAATAAAAACTAGTTTTTAAGTTACTTCTAAGTTATAAGTTATCTTAGCTACTTTAAAAAATCAGTAGAAATGAGAGAAAATATAATTTGATCACGGTAGACTACAAATATATGAAAAAGAGTTTGTGCGTAATATGTTTATGCAATAAATATTTATGCAAGTTATATTTATTTATTAGTTTTTTTGCTTATCTGTGAAGTTAAACATATTTCGTTACTAACTTGAATTAGATTTTTTTCTAATAGGATGAGTGTAATTTATGATTCTGCAGTAAATAATAAGATTGTCTCTGAAAGCTTTTCTGGCACCGAACCATTTTATTTGCGTTCTAGCTAGAATCCAGTTAGATTAAGCGTTTTAACCAATTTAAAAATATGTGTCTTTTTGTTTCATATATGTAAACGTCTCTATATACATATTTAAATATTTATATGTATCTATATAAAAATTAAATCAATATTTTTTTTAACAATTTATTTTAATTTATTTCAGGATGAAGGAAGAGTCGTCTCTAGTAAAACAAGTGAGAATAAAAAATGGGTCTACTATCCCGATAGTGAGTACATGTTTAATTATATTATTATTATTTTTATTGTTTTAATTTTTTGTTTATTCTTTATATTCTTAATCCTTTGAGACTATCTGTAACACACATGTTAATTTTTTGTATGATTTTATTAAAATATTATAATTTTTTCGATTTTTACTGCTTATTCAAAATTATAATTAATTAGACAGAACAAAAATGGCATACTAGTTTTGTAAGGATTGCCCTCAAAAGGGCATTATTTATCATATTCTATACCATAGTGGTGGAAGGTTTAGCCCACTTTGTGTCATTTCCAGGGGCACCGGGTGTTATAATTGTGAAAATACACGTGGAGACACCTTCATTGCCCCCTACTTATTGTTAGATTAAACAAAAAATTGTGTTTCTATAATTTCAATTGTCAGATATTCATTACTTTTTAAACCCCTATAGCCTGAAGGCATTTTGTACAAAAATAAAACAATTCAACTAAAGAAATCAATTGAATTATGTAATATTGTATATATTACTTTATGTTATATTAATTTTATTTAAATAACCTAACCTCCAAAATATTTAAGTAGGGTATATCTATCTGAATTTGGGTAAAGTTTTCACAATTCAGTTCTTAACATGTAGAAATGACGAGAATTTTTTTATTAATTTTAATACATATTTTCAGGTGATCTCTGTCAACCATTAAAGTGCCAGAAGAAGGAAATTTGTTTGTTAAAGGACTCATATACGGCTGTCTGTGTGTCAAAAAAGGAACTGCACAAAAATGGGTACGTATTCCACATGAATATATGTACTTTTTTTTAACAACTAAATTAAATATACTTTAATTTATTTAGATACTGTTTCGTCTTGCCATTGAGCCAACCATTATAAGAAATTTTAGTAATTATTTATATAATTTGATTGAACTGTGTTGTCAATGTTATTTTTTTTAAAGATTATGATTAACTTAATGCGTTTACACTACGGAATTCCATAATTTAAAAGTTTTATGAATAAAAAAAGTAATTTTCAACATTGATAAAAACAGTGTTTTTAATTATAAAAAATTAGTATTGCCTTATGGTCGAAACAAGGATGATAATAGAATGCATGATTTATTTTGAAGCGAAGCATGGAATTGGCAGAAGAAGGATGAGAGATTAGATCCTGTGAGTTTGGTAGCTCTCCGTTGTTTTATCCCACTGCATTCCTATTGGGCATGCTGGGGACCAATAGTTTACAGATAAGGGGGGGTTGGTGCACACTTACCCATTTCTTCAGACTTATCAGGGGATTCTTTGAGAATTCCGTCATCTTGGAGGCTATCCATCTTTATGTTCCGGATGGTTATCTTCGTCAGCGCAGACTGTTTTATCTCCCAGCATGCAGAATTAACCTGCCCCTGGTGATGCCGGTGAGGAGAGCAATCAAACTGCTGAACATGTTCGCTTCGGAGATCGACATCTTTCATATTCGTGAAAGTACGTTCAGAAGACAAATATTCTTGACTTTGTAGAGTATCTTGTATTCCTAATGTCGAACCATCTCTTATGCATTACCTGTTCTCAATAGATGTCTTAAACTACGAGTATAATAATTGTTTGTAATATCTTTTGAGAAAATAAACTGATTTGATTTAATTTGATCCCGTAGACTTATGTGTGGTATAAATATGTAAGACAAAATTTGAAATGCTGATATCAAGAAGGAATGTAGAATGGAAGAAAGTATTAAAAACAAAATTATGAAAGGATTATTGCTTTGGTTTGGACATATGGAACGCATGAATGAAGAAAGAATGGTTAAGAAAGTATATATTAACGATCTACGGAGTATATAGTCAAGTAAGATCAAGGAAAACATCATGGCATGACCAAATTAATCAAATTTTAAAGGTTGGAACATGTTGGAAGTCTAAGGAATCGACACGCGTGTATGAATGTCGAGGAATCTGAGGAGGTTTGTTAGGATACAGTAGTGTGAAAACAGATTACTTGCCGAAGTATTTTAATTACGATTAATTGAAAAATAAAATTAATGTTAATGTTGTATTCCCCTGTATGGCGATTATACTTATAAATTAGTAAAACATCACTGACAGTATTGATTTTAGTTCCAGTTGACTTAAAAGGCTTCACAAAAGATATAATTGTATATGTTTACTTGTTATTATGTAAATAAAACAATTTATAAGGAAAGCTTTCTATTAAAAAACATATGATATTGAATTTAATCTTTAACTTCAAGAGGATGATACTGAACTATTTAGTTAATACTTATCTTTCATTGTAGAGATCTTGTTGTACCTGGAGGTCCCACAAATTTGGGGGTAATACCGAATGAAAAAGATTCCACCGATAAAGATGATGACGTCTTTTATGACTCCGAAGATGAATCTGAAGACCAGTCAGACACTTTTGCGTAAGTAACATAAAATATAACCTTCTTTTTATTTCTTACTAGTTGTAAAACCTGACTTCACCCTGAATATATTTGAAGCTATTTTGAGGTTATAAATTGATTGCAATGGTTTTTTGCCTTTATGTAATATCTATATGTAATCTATATGCAATATTTTAGTCTCTTATTGATTATTAGCGATCACGTAAGCAATGACAGCGATGATGAGTGGATTTTTTGTATCTATTGGGTATACACATGAGAACATTACCTTTTATTTCTAAGGATAGAAAAGCAAGATTCAAACCAAGCTCTAAACATTCCTAACAAACTCTTAAATTTTGAGTGAAGTCAGTGGAGTAGTTTGTGAGTCTGTATGGCATGCGTTTACGAATATAGCTGTTTATATTTCTTTTATCTTATTATTAACTATACTAGATTAATGTGTAAATAAATTATTGATATTCATTCAAATTGAGATAATTTTTTTTTCTAGGTGTGAGAGCTGTCCGGTAGTTAAGCCAGTATTCTTGTGTGGTTCAGATAACCGAACTTACTCCTCACTATGTCGTCTGGATTACCACAACTGTATTCATCACACGATAATCAAAGTCTCTTGCAAAGGATTCTGCCCCTGCAAAGGTAAGATTAAGAACAAATCAATATTGTTTTATATACAAGAAAAAATCTCTTTATATTTGAAACTTTCTTGACTTGATGTGGTCATTAAATTATGTAAAATACAAAATATTATCTATTTTCTATTACATATCAATCAGTCCAAGAAAGTATTTAAAATGTATTTGCGAAATTATAGACTAATAATTGTTATCCTTGAGATAAGCAAAACATATATATCTTCAAAATTTATTTGATTTTACAATACTTGAAAGTCATTCATTTATCACATGATTAAATTTATGTATTGTATATGTTGGTTGAAACAAGATTGGGGTACTTCTCTAAGTCTATTAATGATTAATTACATAATACATTTTATGTATTTATGTATACAATAATAAGTATCATTTTGCTTAGATCAGTGGGAATGTCGGTGTCGAATTTACTTGTGTGAATGGAACATATTGAAGTTTTGGTTAATTATTATATATCACATATTAAATTTATTCACAGAAACAGACAAAGCTTATAAAAAGAAAAAGGTTTTTGTGGAGCATCGTGCCAAGAAACAACCATCAACATCGTCAGCACATCGTCCGCACGCTCAGTACAGCTTCACTCCCGAAGACTTTAAATACGACAACAAACATTACAAATACATTAAGTACACCAAATACAACAACGTGAGTATGTATGATGCTAAGAACACAATTCAATTTGAATTTTCATTTAACTGTTTTTAATGGGCAAACAATTTTTTTTGTAAAAATAGGGTCTGTTTTTAGATTAAATTGCAATATGTGTAATATTTCTAATCTAAACACTTGATTGAGAATTTTAATGATGTCACACTTTAATTATTTTTATGTATGTTCAATTTAGATGCTCCAGGATAAGGCCCGTGATAATTCTTTCAATGAAGTATTGGAAACTAAACCAAATAAAATTTCATCAGTTCATGGTAATTACAAATTATTTTTTATTTACATAATAGTATCTATTAGTAACATCGAACTGATTTTTAAATATTTGTATTACAGATAATAATATTTGGGACGAAGGAAATAACTCTGAAACAAGTGGGAAATCTAATAATGGCTGCAGTCCTTCGGCATTCGAGAGCATGGCCGATCGAATGCTCGACTGGTTTGCAATTTTAATGAATGACAATAATAAAAAACAGAACTCTCACTATCAGTCATCAAAAGGTAAATGAACAAATTAAAAATTAAAAAATTAAAATTAAATTCCATTTATAATAAAATTAAATTCCGTTTATAAATATATAAAAAAGCATACACTGAAAATCGCAATATTGAGAATTTTAAAATTTGTGTATATGTTGAATATTTTATTAATTGTTGTATTTCTTTATGTGTTGTATATTGATTAATCAATGATATTGCATTTGAAATTCAAATTATTAATAGTATGAAAATAAACAGTAGCGTAGTAATCAACAAATTTCAATAAATAGAGGTATGTTATATTTTTCTGTAATAAATAATTACGAATGTATTTTATTAAAGGCTTCCCAATTGATTGTAAAACCGAGGTTCGTTGGATGTTTGGACATTTGGATCGGGACAATGATGCAATTTTATCTATAAAGGATCTGTATTCTTTAGGTAAATGCATAATGACAATTTTTGAAATAATTTATTTATAAAACATGTTATTTAAATGAAAAATAATAACACGTTTAAAATATTATATGTTTCAGAGCATGATGAGCAAGAACGTTGCATGAGGCCATTTTTAACAGCCTGTGATGTTAATAAGGATGCCTTTGTAACACGAAGTGAATGGTGTCGCTGCTTCCAAAAGGCGGATAGACCATGTAGTGCTGTGACGAGGAGGACAGCTCTTAACCGTTTTAGTGGTAAGTAAAAGGTGTACCAGTCATTGTGGAATGAAAAACTATCTCAAAGATTATTTTATACATAAAAAAGAAGGAGCAATCGAGGATATTAAATATCATGATGGTTATTATAATCTTAAAAAATGTATATTAAAAATGAGAAAGTCAAGACTTGCTAGTAAGTTTTTAATTAATCCATATTTGCTATATGCAAATCTGTAATTGTTATGTATATTTTTTTACGAATGCATTTGTAAGATGAATGATTTTTTGTAGGTGCTTATGTGCCACAGTGCGACTCCCTGGGTTACTATCGCCCACTTCAGTGCCACGCAGCTGTTGGTTTGTGTTGGTGCTCTGATAGACATGGCAACGAGCGTCCGGGCACACGAACTAAGGGAGAACCCCGCTGTCCAGGTTAGAATATTAAATTCTTATTTTCAATACACATCTTTCCAATAATGATATTGCAATCATTGTATTGAATTTGATTTATTTTTAACAAGGTGTTTATGTACATATGTTTTCTTATCTATATATAATGTTTAAATTGTTGTATAATTTATAAAAAAGATAATTTGAAATCCTTAAACATTTTTGGATGTTTATTTGAGTTTATGCATTCATAAATGGTACTTGATTAATTGTTTTTCAATGTTGTTGCCATAAAGTAATGCAATTTTCTTTATTTCAGCTGCGGATGATGCAGTTAGCTTACCATCTGATGACGAAGATGGCGCAGGAGAAGGAAGTGCAGACCAACCACTTGATTTTTAAACAAACATTTTGAAATAAAAATGTTTTCCACAGTTGATTGGCTTTGCCGGTTACGTAGCTGAACAAATTAATTCCTGGATTTATATACATACTGGGGTGTTTCAATGTCAAGCGGGATCCACTAATTATACCTTAACCTAATAATATTACTTTAGGTTTCCTATTTGTATTTTTACATCTCGTATTCACAGGCAGCAAAATTAGATGAAAATGCTTATTGCACCCTATAGCATATGTGACAGAGTGTGATGTGTGAGAGTGAGAGAGAATGACAGAGTGTCGCCATGGGTTATTCCATCCTTTTCATGCCATTAGTTATACTGTAATATATACTCTACTTAAACTATACTATAAAATGTAATCTCAATTACTTTTATAATTGGTATGAGACAATATGTAAACACAAATAATTATTACTTATTGTAATGATTTTTGGATGAAGTAAACCATTCTAAATCTAATAAATCGTGGAGAGATGTATGTTACTTATGAATATCTACACATACAAAAAACATATAAGATGATTTCACTATTAAAAGATATTCAACCAAAATTCACAAACATTATGTAAAATTTATACTTATGGCGTCATTAAAACTGTTCTCCTAAAAAATCTACTGAGAATCAATTTGATACTTAGAAAGTATGAAATATTATTTATATATGTACTTAGCAGATACGAGTATTTGGTTAAGCATGGGTTTGTAATGAATAAAATGTAATCCTATCAAGGTAACATTACATTCTTCCATGGTATGGGAATTAATAGCACTTGGCATTGGTATGACTGTACCTAATTTCATGTATGTATTTTGTACTGCGTGAATATCCGATGGTACAAATACTTTCCGATATTGTTGCAATCTCGTGCTTAAATTGAATATGTAATTGCATTTTAGAATATACGCAATTTTGGCCTACTAAGAATGTCATTAAAATAGTGAAGTGGGTTGTGCATCTAATGTGTAGTAGGCAATATTAACAAAGTATGAATAACAGTTAGAGGTGAATGTGCTTGGTACGTCAACTAGTTGTGTAAGTCATTTAATCTTATGAGAAGGCATTCCTTAGGAATATGGCGATAACTATTCATTGAGGATATCTTTTAGTAGCTGAATTTGCTTTTGAATGTGTTGGTGTATATATTACAATACAAGCAGATTCCGTATACTGATATTCAAAATACATTCCATATTTTAAGTGTTAATTTTACGATTTTTAATTGCAAAAACAATTTTTCATACATTTTGAACAACACGTAAATAAATTGTAAGGCAAGAAATTTAATCCCAGCAGGGTTATTGTCTAAAGAATCTTATAGGTGGCAACTCACAGTTTTAAAATAAGAATGAAATATTAAAAATGCTGATCCATACCTTCCTTGATATACTCAATAGCTTGTTTTCCTGGTGGTCAATCTTGTGACTCGGCAGACAAAACCACCTAGTAGAACGCACAATATACCCCAAGTTTTTTTTCCAAACTGCCTAAAAGATTCTTAAATCGTAAATATATAACTGTCGATAGTTTAGAATTATTTGTTAGTTTTTTAGTATATTTTATAACTTTGTAGAAGAAAGAGCCATGCACAGAAGCTGTATTATTTGATAATATTTCTTTTGTTAAGTTTCTATAATAAAGAAATTGATTAGGATTATAATTTGTTTAGACATTTTGAATAATTTAATTGATTATTCTGTAGTGCATATACATTATGTTCAAATATAACATAAGGCTTTAATAGATTATTTTGTATTGATTTTTTAAAATAATAATCTTTGTAGGCTTTACTTAAAAACAAATACTCAAGTCCTATTGCGTCCCACAAAAATTATCACACTAATTATGTTAGCAAATGTTTTTGATTGGTGTTTTTCCTAAATAATTTAAACAAAATATAGTACTGTTACCGTATAGTTTACAAAATAAACTTGTGTTTTATTTATTTTATACATAATAAAAAGAAAAAGAATAAAAATACTCACTCAGAAAAATATGATGGAGAGATGAACATGAGAAGCCGCAGTGATAATAAGTCTAAGGTAACCCTCCTATACCGAGAAACCTCTAAATCTACAAACATCAACGTTTTGGCAGAGAATTTTTTTTTTAAGACCAAAGGTGGACCGGAAAAAAATGTTTTTTTAATGAAACTTTATTTATCAAAATTTTAATTTATTTATAAAAATTTAACCCTAAATGTAATATCCAGAGTTTGAGATGACTTGTTTGCACCTATCTGGCAGTTTTTGAATCCCTATTCTATAAAACTAAATTGGTTTTGAAACAAAATTCTCTGATATGCCCAATTTCACTCCTTCGTAACTAGCGCTATTTTTGCCAACTAAAAAATGAAACAAGTGGTAATCTAACGGAGCAATTCCTGGTGAATATGGTGGGTGTCTTATTGTAATCCATCCCAGGTCCTTAATTTTTTGTTTTGTATTTTTTGCAGTATGTAGCAGTGCATTATCCTGCTGCAAAAACACTTGTCCGCGATTAGCTAGGGGAGGTTTCTGTTTTATTATTTATTGGTCCAAGTGGTCTAGCTGATCACAAAACATTTAGGTGTTTATTGTTTGTCTGGGATTGGGTGTTTCAAAATAACGTTTTCTTTTGCAGTTCTACCAAACGGCCAAAATAAGTTTTTTTGCTGTGAGCCCTGGCATTGGAGTGGGTTTTGCCAACTGCCTATTCGAAAGTCATTGTTTTTTGCCTCTTTCGCTAGAATACAACACTCACTTTTCGCCTTCTGTTATGAAATGTTCTAAAAATTGCATTTTTGAATTTAATTCCAACAGCTCTTCGCACGAGTTTATTCGCTCACTTAGATATTATAATTTTCACTTAACTCATGCGGTATCCTTTACACTTGACCATGAATATCCGAGTTTGTCTGCAAGTTTCTGAATATTTAATGTTGGATTTTGCTTAATAAGCATAGTTAAAATATCATTATCCAGTTCAGTTGGTCTTCCACTTCCAGGATTAATTTTTTTTTTAAACTCCATATCGAAACGGTTTGAACCACCTCCGACATTTACGAACATCTAAAACATCCCCCAATGTAGCACAAATATTTTTCGTAGCACTTGTTGCGGTCTCTCCAAAAATGATGCATCATAATATTTCGAATAAATTCTTCATTCAGTAAAAAGCTAACCATTGAAAATATGGTCGTTATTATTTTTATTTAAAAATCGCAATACGCTTCAGGTATGCATAGTCAACGATAAAACCCAAAACGTGTTGTTAAAGATCGGCTGGCGAAGCATAACCGACCATTGAAGAGCGAGAACAAAAAAAACTAAATTTTTTTCTGGTCCTCCTAATAATTTGTGTTGGTATTTTTTCTACAGTCTTCAAACTAAGACTTGTATTTCAAGGTACAAGTAGGGTTGTCAGGAGATAAGCATTTTGTACCCAGATAAACTAAGTTTTCTATTTCCTTTCTGAAGACAATATAATCCTTAATTTGAAAAATATATTTTATCAAACCTTTTAATATGTAGTCAGAATAAAATAATCAAAAATAGGATAAGCCAATGCAGGAAACTTTTCATGAAAACAGATTGACATAATAAAAAATTCATTATTTAGTAGAAAATCATAAGGACTGATAGTTAATTTAACAGAATTGACAACTCCATCCTAGATGGTAGATAAAAAAGTTAGAATAGTAATGGCATAATATCATTAGGACGAAACAAATTCGAGAAAGAAGCCAACCGAAGAATTCAGTTGGGTTGGGCGGCCTTTGGGAAATTACGTCATGTTTTCACTTCCAAAATACCACAATGCCTCAAGACTAAAGTCTTCAACCAGTGCGTTTTGCCAGTCATAACATACGGAGCCGAGACGTGGACATTGACAAAAGGTCTAGTCTACAGATTCAAGGTTGCCCAGCGCGCCATGGAAAGAGCCATGCTTGGAATAACCTTGAGGGATAGATTTAGAAACGAATTTATTCGACAACAAACCAAGGTGACTGAGGTGGCTCTACGGATAGGCGGGCTGAAGTGGCGGTGGGCTGGCCATATCTGTCGGAGAACCGACAGCCGATGGGGAAGACGGGTTCTGGAGTGGAGACCGCGTACAGGATTCCGTAGAGTTGGACGTCCCCCTGCCCGCTGGACCGACGATCTGAAGAGGATTGCTGGACATGGATGGATGGGAGCGGCAATGGATAGGGGGCGGTGGAGGGCTTTGGGAGAGGCCTACATTCAGCAGTGGATGACAGACGGCTGATGATGATGATGATGATGAATATCAGTTGATATATGATACATGTATTAAGTTATTTGCTGTCTCTGACTATGTTAATCTCGCTTACTGTCTCTGTTCAGCAGGAATTCCTAGTGATGTGGTAGTTCTAAAATTAAATAATAAACATCATGCCATTTCCTAGAAGTAGGCAGAAAGAATGCACTGTCACACTACTATCCTGACAATCTTCTCTAGCTTCTTCCACATACATACAGCGAGTCATACAAGCAAGTTAAATCTTCAGATTTTTAACCTGGTTCATCATTAATATTTGTTTAATTTTTGCCACGATTTCCTCGATGTAGTACTTATAAAATAAATTTATTAAGTACTAATTTCACTATTTAAATAAAACGCATTTGGTATTTACATAATTTATTTAATCCTATTGCCTAAGCAACATAAAACACTAGTAATTTTTCCGTAAATTATGAATAAGTGGAAATATTACAGAGAAATTTTATTGTTTTGCACTTTATTGAGAGAAGGAATTTTAGATTATTTCTTTTCTTCTTCTTGGGCGAACTTCTGATTGTAGATGGGAACATACTGAAGTACCACTTTCCACTCCGTCAAGTAAAGTCCCAGGCTGGCTGCAGTCGCTCCAAAGACCACTGCTGATCCAGACCATAATCCCAAAAGTTGGGTGTGTTTGGTACCAATTTTGTTGAATATGCTCATTTTATGTGATTGATTTGGTCACCACAAATTATTAAATCTAAACAACGTTACGTAAACGCGTACTTCGTATCGTGAAAATTTCGACGGCCAAATTCAGATGACAGAAGAAAAGTATCTTTCTATGCTTTCGAGTTGCTAGTTATTCATTGAGATTTTCCAGATTAAAAAAAATGCATGGTCTATGGTTTATCTCGTCTATAAAAAATTAAATAACAAATGCAGAACCGGCAAGTGGCAATACTGGAAGCCGAGTACAATACTTTGTTTAATAGCGGTTGTCAAATCGTACGATTTGTTATTTTTGAAAGTAGAATACACTAATGTTTTGTATTCGCGAATTTTCTTCAAACAAAGTTTTGATTAATTGAGGAAAATGTGGGACTCGAGTTTGTTCCTGAGTACTCTGACTCCGAAATTTTATGTTGCGCTAACAGGAACATCGTCTCTCATTTCTGGATTAATTTTAATTTTTGAATGGTGGTATTTTCGAAAATATGGGACGTCATTTATTGAACAGGTTTCTTTAAATCATATCAGTCCTTGGATCGGCGGAGGCGATAATAATTCCGATCAAAATGTTGCATCTAGTCAAAACGGTTCTGCAAATTGCCCTCAAACAATACCGGAATGCAAAGTGTGGCGAAATCCCCTGAATTTATTTAGGGGAGCAGAATATCAACGGTTTTACTGGGCAACTAATAAAGAGCCACTTACTTACTATGACATGAATTTATCAGCTCAAGATCATCAAACATTTTTTACTTGTGAGGGAGATGCTGGCAAGGCCGAGTACGAAATCATGCAGACTGCCTGGAGGGAGCGTAATCCTGTCGTTCGTATCAAGTCGGCTCAGACGGCCATGGAAAGGAATGCTGACTGCGCTCCCGCTTACATTCTCTTGGCTGAGGAGGAGGCTACTACTATTTTGGATTCTGAGAGGATTCTCAAGCAAGCCCTAAAAGTGGCAGAAGCTAATTACAGAAAATCTCAAAATTTGCTTCACCAAGGCGCTATTATGGAGTCTATTCACAGGCGAGATATAAACATTTTGATCTATATCAAACGACGCCTGGCAATGTGTGCAAGAAAACTGGGAAAATTAAAAGAAGCAGCAAAGACTTTTAAAGATCTTACAAAAGAAGTCCCCCCAATTATGAATGTACTCAATATACACGAAAACTTAATTGAGACCTTACTGGAGCAGCAGGCATATGCCGATGTCCAAGCAGTTCTAGCGCGCTACGATGACATCAGTCTACCTAAGTCAGCGACCATCTGCTACACCGCTGCTCTGCTGAAGGCGCGTCTGGTGGCCGATCGCTTCTCTCCTGACATTGCTTCCAAACGGGGGCTCACAGCTGCCGAGATGACAGCTGTAGAGGCTATCCACAGGGCCGTGGAGTTCAATCCCCATGTCCCTAAATACATTTTGGAGATGAAGCCTCTTATTTTGCCACCAGAGCATATTTTAAAACGTGGTGATTCAGAAGCGATAGCTTATGCATTCTTTCATTTGGCACATTGGAAAAACGTGGAGGGAGCATTGAATTTACTTCACTGCACTTGGGAAGGAACATTTCGCATGCTGCCCTATCCGCTGGAGAGAGGTCACCTTTTCTACCCTTACCCTTCATGCACGGAGTGCGCCGACAGGGAACTGCTTCCCTCTTTCCACCAAGTGTCCGTATACCCTAAGAAGGAGTTGCCATTTTTCATCCTGTTTACAGCGACGTTGTGCTCCTGTACAGCGCTGCTGGCTCTGATGACCCACCAGTACCCAGAACTAATGGGCCATTATGCCACAGCCCTGTTCTGTTACATATCCCGACCTTTTCAGTACATTATTGATAAGATCGAATGGGTTCTTCCTCTTAATATTTTACAACAGCTGTCTAAAATATAATTCTTTTATTTATCTATATTTATGTACCCACATATGTTTGCAAAGTAAATTCAGCTCTTATGGTAAACATAACATTTTCCAGTTTCGCTGTTATTTACTGTGATATAATTATTTTTATCATGAAATAAGCATTTTTAATCGGAATTTCCTCTTCTCATAATTTTATTTACTGGAAATATTATATTTTAATTGGTAAACAGTATATCATACTTACTAGTACTTTTACGTGAATACTTATCATAATATCTGTATTGTTGCAAGTATTACTACGTGTGTTTAAAACGGGGTACATATATGCATGTTTCTGCAATGATATTTATTTTTAAATATTGTAATAACTATCTATCTCCAAAATTTAAAACTCATTCTAGATTGAGTGTGAATGAATTAAAATAAAGAAGACATATATTTTCTAATATACACTAAACAATTGTACTACTTGAATACACAAATATACAAAAATGACTTTTCTTATGATATTATTTCATAAACACATTAGAATAATGATTTAATTAATTAATAGGATTTACATCAATATGATGTTCCAAAAAATATTTGGTAAATGTGACATTTGTGTGTAGATTTAATGGAAATGTAAAAGTTGTCATAAATAAAATAATAACTTTAGCACAACTTCTATTTGTAAAATGTCTTGCACAAAAATTTTATGTATTTTTAATAATTTATTCTTGACTATTTATTTATGCATGTACAAAATTTGTTTGTTGATTATTTGTTATTATACCTTGTAGTTTGAAATCTTATTTATATATGTATTTTACCTATACTCGTATATCTATTAAACATTTAAAATCATGTATGTACTTAAGTAAATCAATGTACTTAAATGTTAGTCAAATGAATTGTGTGCCAAAATTTGTGTTTTAATTTTATATTTCCCTGCAGTAAGACATGACTGAGTATGGTAAGTGAGCAAAACTTGATAATGGAATACTAACAACCTGTGAACAAAACGAGTAGTAAATATGCAAAAGGTAAAGCATGAAGATTCTTAAAAGTTAAATTGTAAATAAAACACTTGTTTTTCACCACTTGAGTATTATATTTTACATGACTAGTTTCGGAAGCTACAGATGCTTCCATCTACAGGTTTTAATATTAACTTAAAGTTTATATTAAAACCTGTAGATGGAAGCATCTGTAGCTTCCGAAACTAGTCGTTTAAAATATAATACTCAAGTGGTGAAAAACAAGTGTTTTATTTACAATTTAACCATGTCCTACCACAAAGTGAATGCTGAAACAATAAATAACATTCTTAAAAGTTCATTGGATAGACTTTTAAAATTCAGAACAATCTTGCCAATGTTCAGTCGACAATAATTCCCACACACCACTAGATAGTGTAAAAATTAACCAACATATAAATCAAAAAGAAAAATTTATTAACATATCACAACATAAATTTATAAAACATTAATTATGATTATTAAATAATAACTATTAAGTTGCACTTAACATTTCACATATTGTGTAGATATAGAAGAATTCTATTATCAGTCATCCGTTTGCAGGTGTGAAATTTAGTACGAGTATATTTGGGGTAAGATATATAACATTGTGACAAAAAAAACAAGGAGAAAACACACATTTGTCTATAAAATATATTTTTTTGCAACAGTTAAAACTGATTTATTATTGGTTTAACGGATCTTTTTCGGAAGTTAAAAGAATCTTTTAACTTTGGCAAAAGAGATATTTAAATATTATTTTAAAAAATAACAAAAGGTATTAAACGTCTACCTATGTAGCTTGAATCATATAACTTCATATTCACATATTATCACTTATTTGGAATCAATAAAAATATACATCACTATAACAGAATTTTCATTCAAATCTTTAAACAATGTAAAGTTGCGTCAAATATTATACATAAATTGTTTTAAAAATCTATATTGTATTTATAAAACATCTGAAATATATAAAATAATTTTCATTAAATAAATATTTTACTAGTAAAATTTTGATTGGAATGAATAGTGTACATATGTTAAGGAAAGAAATTAAATTCAACAGAGAAAAAAATAATATGTACGTACATATATTCTTGATGACTAAAAATACAGGCTTAGAAAGTAGCTTCGATCTTTAAAATAATATAGAACGACCATCTGGAAATCAATACACATTTCTAAAATTAGAAGTCTTGGTTCTACATCAACATGAATAAAAAAAAAACACATGCATTGTATTGAAATGAACATCGTAAGACATATAAAATGCAACAAATTACAAATAGTCTCGCTAAAACTATATATCATCGGTTAAGAATGCAAAACTGCTAAATCCATTTTTTTGATCAAACGACTTTTTGATATCCTTAGAAAGAGAAAAAAAAATTACTCTATATACGTGTCAAACATTAATATGGCATTAAACAGACTGGAATCGCTGTTTTCGAGGTGTTTTTTTATAACTGGGTATATTTTCAATTACGCAATGATACTTTTAAGCCATTTGACTCATTGTCATTAGCCGTATGCGCCTGGCGCGATTTCCGCACCGGAGAACTGTTAGATAAACACGCCTGGCGCGTACGCCGTACCCAAGGAGTTAAGAATATATATCTTTTTTATTAAAAATACCATTATGCAAATCTGGAACAGTGGATTAATTAATATATTTAGGAAGTATGTTTACAAAGGATGGGCAGGTGGAAAAGGGATATTGAAAGAACAGTTGGGGCAGGCGAAAAAAGAGGATAAGGAAGAGTCAATTGGGTGTATGAAGGTGTAAAAGGACCGAAGTCAATGCAATTTAGACGCCAACAGAAATAGCGTGATTGAGTGTGCTATGGTTACCGAAGACAGAAGGAAAGACATCTTAATACATTTTTAAGGAATTATTAATTGGAAATTAAAATAAATTTTACATTGATGATATCGTATGATTACTCCCAATAAAACGTACATGAGATAGGAAAGACTTGGATACATCTTGAAGATCAAAATCGTTTTGAGCAACTTGAAGGCAAGTGATTGTGAGAGGCAATCTTAGACACTTTTATGATAATCTTCCACATAACTAATGATAAGACATTTGTGTCTCTCACAAAATCTTATTGGTGTCATTATACCCATATGTACGTGTTTTTAATCAACTTTGTAAACAATGTGTATTTTTGTCACTTGATCAAACAAAATGTGCGAATATTAGACAAAAAATTATCAATAAAAATTTTTTTTGGAAAAGTTACCTACTTAAGAAATAAGAGCGCTTTATTTTTTTTAACTGAAAAATTCATCTTATGTTTTTTCTCTTCAAGTAAGTGGCGTATTTTCTTCAAAGTAGTCTCATTTGAAAGCTAGAAAGTCTACCTAGGTAAGAAAATAAATAAAACTAACAATATCGACCAAAACTTATTAAAAAAAAAAAAAAACTAGCCGCGTTCCGGCCGTAATGTATCTATCTCTTTCGATCTTTACCTGCTATTGTTCAACTTGGGTAGAGGGGGTGCTAAGAAACAAAACAATTGCACTGTCCTTATCTACTTTGGTGGTGAATATCATGACAACGAAAAGAGATAGACCCATAGTTATTTTTGAGAATTTGTAGATTAAATCATGAAATTTAATAAAACATACAAACCCAGTTCATCAATGACCCAGTTTTAAAGTTACAGATTAAAATAAAATATGTATTTTTTTTACAAATTTCTGAGACTTTTTTATTTTTATTAAGGTTCTGTTCTATATTGTTAGTTTTACTTAGTTTCTTAGTTAGGTAGACTTTCTAGTTTTTAAATGAGAACACTTTAAAGAAAATACGCCGCTTAGTTGAAGAGAAAAAAAAAACAGTAGTTCAAATTTTCAACTGAAAAAAAATAAAGCACCCCTATTTCTTAAGTAAGTAACTTATAGAAAAAAAAATTCGCATCTTTATCGATAATATTTGTCTAATATTCGCACATTTCGTTTGATCAGGTGTCGAAAATACACATTGTATAATAACACATCTATTTATACAAAAAAATCTAAATACAGTTAAAGAGTAAAAAAAAAACACTAAATTTTAAATAAGAAAATCTGAAAAACTCAAATTTTTGCTAAAATCTCCGACATATTTGTTTTTTTCATAAATGGATTATTCATAATAAAATAACCAACTGGATTTTTAATTTCTTGATCCTGTTAGTCATTAACCTTTTCATATTCATCGCAAATAAATCACGCCGCAGTGTTTATCAGGCCAACTATTTTTTGTCAACACTTCTAAACATTTTTTTTTGTTGTGTGAGAAATAAATTATAATTTACTTATGATATATTATATCCCGTATCGATTGTTATAGTTTTTTCTTGGAGTTAAATCAGTTTAAAATTTTCATTGTCAAACAGTTTTAGAGAACAGCTTTCAAAATTTACCGATAAATCGGTTAAAAGTATTTGTAATCTTGATTAAATATTTCGAGATAACTAAAACAGATGTCAGTATGTGTTCCGTTTCTGCCAAATTGTCAATACAAGTCAATACGGCGCAATAATATGTCACCAAAAGTTCTTCCGAGATATCTCATCTCTGGCAATACGAGCACTGCGCCATTTGCCGAGATATCTCGTCTGTGGCAATCACTGAGTTAATAAAATAATTGTTTTTTTCGTTCTTCTGAACAATTGACCAAAATGGAGTTAGCAGGTTTGTACTCTTAGCCGACATTATGTATACATTGAACCAAACAAATATTATCTTATTGCCTATTAGGTTTTTATTTTTCTCCCAAGACTTGTATTTGGATGCTTATTTTCTCTTTTTAGTCGTCGCTGTTCCCTTAACACATCCGTTGCATCGATATGCTGTTCATCCCATCCCGAGTTTGCTTCTTCCATCCACTCTCCTAAATCTGCGAGCTGCAAGTTAAGCCAAATAATTATTAGGTTATTGGAAATAGTTGAATGATGCCTAGCACAAAAATCTACAAAGCTAAATACAATAAAATAAACACTAAATACTTACAGTATCTGAAGAGACAGCCAATCTGGATAAATCAGGCGCATTATTGTGTGATCTGTCATTTGAATTTTCAATGACAACCTTTTTCTGTTTAATGTAGCGCGGGGTCATTTCCTGCAAAAAAAATATATATTTAAATGCTTTAGGAAAGAAAAATCAAGATATAATCTTTTTATCCTTTTTATTTATTTTATTTATACGTAATACACAAATGAGACATAACAAACGAAAAACATTTAGGCGACTCATTTGGACACAAAACGGTGTAACAAAGATAAAACAATGAAATGAAACCAAAAAAATTATACATATCAGTAGGAACCCAAATATGTCGATGTCAGTGAGGCAGTAGTCTTTCCAGAATTCGTAATATATTTTTTATGAACACTGCCGCAGTGACACTGAAAATGTCCAAATCTGAGCCGATTAGATTCAACGTCCGAATTGCTCTTCCTACAGGCATCACCAAAGGCAGGTTGGTTCTGCGTGACGGAGCAAAGAACAATTGATGTCGGCGCTGTCCCAGGTTATCAGGAACAAAGAGATCTATTTGCTCCAGAACATAGGGGTTCTCAATAAAGCCCCGAATCAGCTTGAAAAAATGCGTCGCCATTAATCCTTCCCTCCTCGGTTTGAGGGAGTTATACCCCACCATACCCAAGAGAAACCTTAACAGTTCGAATAACAAAACCCAGCATCTTTAAATAAATGTCACATACCTTCTCGATTTGAGCACGAAATGTCAATCGACTTTCGTAAATTATCCCAAGATAATAATAATAATAATGCATGAATAGTAACTACCTGAAACAAATGGTCTAAAGCTTGATTATCATCAGGATTATTCTGTTGGATATTGGCTTGACCCAATTTCTCGCGGTACAACTGTATATGATCTTGAACAGTTTGTGGTTTTCTGATTCCATCATCACCCCAGTGTTCGCTCCAACGCATGGCATCCTAGTCAATTGCAAAATGTTTAGCCAAATGTAATTCAAGTTCAACAAAGTGTTGGATGATTACACAAAATATTAATAGCCACTTACTACTTCATCATCACCGCGACTAGGAATGATTATATTTGTAAGAAATTCATCTTCATTCATTTGTGATCTCCTTCTACCTCTAAAACAACACAGAGCCCTTCGAAAAGCACCTACAATAATTAATATCAGAGCTTTTACTCTGTTTACTATGAACTGCATAATTATTTAGGTTATTAAAGTTTCTTCCTGTAAAGAGATACATTTTTAAATGAGTAAGTATTTTGTCCAATATATTAATTTTACATTTGCAGTGTACAACATAATTTTAAGAATAATGGTTGATAGAACATTTTAGAATATTACGAATTCATCACATAACATGGCTTGAACTGTGAAAATATTTGGTTCTATGAACGATTTGAAGATAAATACTTACGTGCAATAAAATTAATAATATAATAACATAATGAAGAAAAAAACAGGAATCTTTACCGGTGTGATTTACTTTCAGAGATATTGAAATAAATAAATTATAAAAGGTTGATAGAGAAACATTATTTCTGTTTTGACAGCTGATGTGTTCCCACAACAAAAAATTAAGTTTGCCTGCCTTTTTGCGTAATCACCAGCAATTCACAAGTCTATGGCTAGAAATAAAACATTATGTATTAGCTGCTGCAGCGATTTTTTTGCATGTTGACATTTAAATTTTTAAAAATATATGCACAATGTCGAAAGCGTGCACTCTGTGTTTGTCGAAAGATCCATTGCAAATATTATTATCCAGTGAGTACGCAAGTGAGAAAAAACTGAAAGAAAAGATTTTCTCTTGTTTAGAAATAAAAATTGAATACTATAAAGCGACTACCAAGTGGATTTGTTATGAGTGCATTCAGAAAGTAGAAACCTTTTTTGAATTCAAAAGAAAAATATCTTATATTCAACATCAGACCGTGAAGACAAATAATTTGGATGACAATAGTGTTAAATCATTAAGAAATAATACGGCTTATGATCGAGCTACTATTAATAATCAATCTCTTCGTAAAGATGCTTGGAATACAAGCGAGGAAAATAACGATACAGAACATGAGATTTTACAAGCATACAAACACATCAAAAATCATAAGGTTGAAAAGAAAAGCCAAATAAATATTATGCCAGTAGATTCGGAAAGCATTCTAGCTGAACATTTGAACGATATGATTGAACGAGATACAAAAAATAAGATCGAAAATGATTGGCCAAATTCCGTAGTTTCAGTTTTAAAAAGTTCAAATAGAAAGAAGTGTATCGAAAATAACGGGATTCAAAATTCTAGACCTCTGGGAAATTGGAATGTTCGCAAGTATATAAATAATAAATCTCCGCCTTTAAAGACAAAAGCAGGAGGTTCGCAGTTAGATAAATCTTCATTTGTTTTTGAATCGATGAAGGAGAATCGCCCGTTTTTTTCAGGAATACAGCACAAGGCTAATGGTAGCATGTTTGCGATTGGAAATAATATTAACTTGCATGAAAAATCTTCAAATCGTTTTTCATTAAAATATTCAAATGATATGTTTGGAGCGCACATTGACGAAGAAGAAAACTACAACAGTGACGGGAGTTCAAAAGGGGAAACTCTTCGTTTGACACCCGATGTGAATATTATTAAAAAAATTAGACAAGGACAATTCTTATAATTTAATTGTGTGGTACTTGAGTTGATATTATTTAAATTAGTTTATTTAGAAATAATCATAATATTCAATATAATATAAATGGCTGTCAATGAACATTAGGAAAAAAGAATGAGAATTTTTCGAATAAATTTGTTTTATATCGAATCTGGTCGGAATATGAATGACGAGTGAAATATAACTGAATATTTATTGTAAAGAAATGTTTATTGTTGTTATTTATTTTTATTAATTAAAAAAATGGTAAAAATCCTTTAATTCACCATTCACCATGCATAAGAATAATGAAATAATAAAATAATTCGAGTTTTTTTTGTCGTTTTTATTTAATGCCATTGTAATTCTTTTTTTTTTAAATAATATGATCTAGAAAACAATATGAGAAAGAACCCAAGACGTTCTCAGGATCGGATCATGTTCTCTGAGTCAGATGTAAAGCGATTTATATTTAAAATTTTCTTAAATAAATGTAGTTTAATAAAATAGAGTGACAGATAATGAATTTCGCGGGATCAATTAATTATTTATAGGACGCTTTTGTTTTTAACCATAATCATAATATAAATAGGCAAAAACCGAATGTCGTCAAGTAACAATAATATTTTAAATACAGTAGTGCCAGAGAGGAATACTTTGATTCTCTTCAAAAGTAATTCGAAATGCACACGATGCGCATGCCCGAGAAAGTTTCTGGATTATTTAGAATTTTGTTCTGATTATTGTTGTATGACAAGTGTAGAAAATAAAAGGAGAACAATTTGGTGTTGTTATTTGTGAATTTTTAATCGAATGTGAAAAAAAATACATTAAAAGTTAAAACTTATAACTGATAACGATTGTACAATGAACCAAGTTTTTAAAGGGTAGAAAATCTTTACTTCCGTGAATATTTACAGGTTCCAACTTGTATTTTATAATTGTTCTATTTAATAAAAAAATATATATAATGTAGATAATTCTATATATTGAAGATTTATAATATCAAGTAATAGATTTAGTTCTCGAGGTAAGAAATTTCGTAAAAAATAAACAAACGTATTTGTTAAGTACTTTTATATGTTTGTGTAGGTACTGGTAAAAAATAAAACAAAAGAACGTTGATAATCGAAGTCTGTTTTTCAACTTGCATTGGTAAGACTTACTTAGTGACACTTAGTGACAACTAACATCTTGTGCATGTGATGTAAGGTTATGCGAGTCTCGTATTTTCTGTATTCAGCGTTCAGTGGGCGCCGAGCGTCGGCCAGGGGTAGAAGGTTGTTGGGGTGCCGGGAAATCGTGAAAATTTGTTTCGGTTGCTAACATTGTTTCGCGATCTATGTTGGAACCGTAAAAAACTTTTGTAAATCATAAATATAGTATTAAAAATAGTTTTTTTGCCTTTAAATTAATTGCTTATTTATCTGTATTATAATCAAAGCATTTTTTCCCCAATCAATTGCAAAACAATATTAAAGTTTTTTGTTACACATTGAAATTTTATTGGTGATTTATATTGCATTGCAACAATATTATACTGTATTATGCATTAATCTTGAAACGATAATAATAGTCAGAAAAAAAAAATTGTGCGTGATTGAAAAACTCTAAAATAGTTAATTTTTTTCGAAGATGCTTTGGCAATTTCAAATTTGATAAATACACCAAACATTTCACATTGAAAAATCGGGAGCTAAAAAATGCATAGATAATATAAAGATAATAAAACTCCATAAACAATTCTCAAATTGTATCTTTAAACAATACCAACCATAGCTTCATTTAATTAAAATAAGAATGTAATTTATGGTAGTTCAATTTTAAATAACAGTTTTCATGTTCGAAAATAAATGAATTTCGATTTTCTTGTTCAAAACTTCACACTCAATAAAAAGTGTATTTTATTTATTAGTATACATTATTCGAATATGTTATGAGTCGGTCGTTGTGTTATTGTGATGAATAGAATTGTAAATAATCGTAATAGTGTTTTATGTCTGATGTTGAGTTGATAATACCAAAGACGGCGAATGATGACGGTGACAGAGAGCAACGCGACCCGCAGCCTCACGCTGAACGGGCTGACCGTGACGGCTCGCATCCCGGCCCCAGCGCAGGGAGCGTCCAGCTCCTCGACCCCCGAGAACTTATCCGAGAGCGATTTTTATCACGAACTAGAGATTTATCAAAAATTATTAAGGGGCGACTGCGAGAATGGCTCTCCGAAAATGTCGTCAAAGTGCACACGTGTTGCCGAACGAGCCGGCGGGGAGGAGGCCGAAAAGAATCCGACGGAAAATAATGAAATCGTCAAAAATAGCGAAAAAAGATTTAGGCCCTCGAGGTCGTACAGTGTCGAGAGGATTAGGAAAACGAAATGCGGAGAACGTGGTAAGTTGAATAAAGTTATCACAAACAATTGTTTTCTAAATTTATTTATTGTTTCTTGAACAATAATGTAGGTATTATAATTAATAATGTAAGTTTTATTATATTTTATATATATGGCATATTTCGTCTCGCTAGGGCATAGTCAATCAACATTTGATAATGCCTTAGTAAGGGGAAACATGTCATTCCCGTAAAATAAAATAAAACTTGTAAGATAACAGACGTTCACATTCGTTTAATTGTTTCTTGACCAATTATGTGAAGTCCTTATTACGCATATAATATGAAAGAAAACGTCTGTTATCTGAAGTTTTATTATATTTTATGGGAATGAGATTTTTGGCCTTTCTAAGGCATTATTAATTCATATTTGATAATACCTTTATAAGGCGACACATGTTACTCCAATAAAATTTTAATAAAACTTCTAAAAAAATATTATTGTTTACGAAACAATAACTTCATATTAATATTTGATTTGTGTCATTTTAGAAACACTAGTTTGATAGATAATATTAATAAATATTTTTTAGATTACGTATTTTAGATCACATACCCGTAGAAAATTATATTAAAACACGTACGCGTAAAAATATAACACACCTATATTAGTAATTCTTAAATGAGTATTAAAAATCACAATACTTACTTACTTTACTTTGCGTATGGCGGCAAATTTTTTTTTTTCTGGGCCATTGGGCCGCGTCACAGGCGAAGATCCAGGCCCTCCATCCACTTCACTGCTCCTGGCGTGGCTCTGTGAAGGTCATCAAGGCCAGGAGGGTATCTTCTGGTGGGGCAATCCTCCACAATGTGCCGGATAGTCTGGCTCTCCGCCCCGCAGTCACATCCAGGAGATGGAGTAAGTCCCCATCTATGCATGAGGAAGCCGCACCGTCCCTGCTCTGTTCGGATCCTATTTAGGGTCGTCCACAGCCCCCTTGGGAGACTGAAACCTGGCGCCTCCTGGTGTGGTACAGCAACTAGTTGGTGGTTTTTCACGGCGTGCTCCTCCCATATGGACTTCCAATTTGCCTCAACATCCCTACAGCGATCATCAACCGTCCAGATGGGGTTTCTAGACTTGAGACGCTTATCAGGGTGTTGGAATATGTCCTTGAAAGCAGGAAGAAGCGGGTTGCTACGCACTCTATCAACCATCTTGATTGATGCCAGGGATCTACGCAGAGGTGGAGGAGTGATATTAGACAGGACTGGGAGCCACTGGACTGGTGTAGACCTAACGGTTCCTGTGATGGTGCGCATTGATTTGTTGAGCTCCACGTCCAGCTTCCCGCAGTGGTCACTGCGAGCCCAGACAGGTGCACAGTATTCCGCCGCACTGTACACCAGAGCCATTGCCGAAGTCCTCAAGGTCCTGGCGTCACTACCCCATGTAGTACCGGCTAGTTTTGAAATAATATTGTTCCGGGTTTTTACCTTTCCTTTTGTGGCTTCAATATGGCTTCTAAATGTCAGCGCTTGGTCCAGCTTAACGCCCAAATATTTGGGAGCAGGCTCAGGAGGAATAGTGTGACCGCACATTTCAACCTTCAAGTTCCTCTTAGCTTCCCGGTTGTTGAGGTGAAACGCAATTGAGGCTGACTTTGATGGATTCGGGGTGAGGTGCCATGTTTTGAAATACTCAGAGAGTATTTCAAGATCACCGTTGAGCGTTCCTTCCATTTTGCCAAAGCATCTGTCTTGCGTCACCAGAGCAATGTCATCTGCGTAGATCAATTTGCGGGAGCTTGTTTGTGGAATGTCCGAGGTATAGAGGTTGAAAAGAGTGGGGGACAAAACCGATCCCTGCGGTAGTCCGTTCTGTAGGATGCGGTGTTTGCTTATCTTGTCGTTCAGGCAGACTTTGATTTTTCTGTTGGAAAGCATTTGTTCCAGGAGCTTGGTTGTTGCCTTGCATTGAATTACTTTAGCAAACTTCAGGAGGAGTCCTTGCTTCCACACAGTGTCATACGCCGCTGACAGATCGAGAAGCACAACTCCACTCTTGTGTTGTGTCTGGAAACCGTTTTCGATATGTGTTGTCAGTGACAGAACCTGTTCACCTGTGCTTCTTCCCTCTCTAAACCCGGCCTGTTCAACGGGTAAAACTTTGTCGATTATAGGGTTTATTCTACATGCTATAACTCGTTCAAATAGTTTATAAATCACAGAGAGTAAAGAGATGGGGCGGTAATTTTTAGGTTCATTTGATGGTTTTCCAGGTATTAAGATCGCTATTACCCTAGCTTCTAGCCAAGCCTTTGGGAGTCTACCGTTATTGAGTATCACAATTATTTCACTTGAGAAATAATAGTGCGATATATCAGTGCGCCCTTGAGGTCATCTATTATAGTTCACGAATCAAAATATTAACATATTGTAACATATTGTAACACGAAACAAAATATTAACATTTTTCTTGTTAGGTTATTATCAAATCATGTTACTCATGTAAAATAATAATTACTAAGAACTTATAATATTGATTAATTGTTAATAAATACTTTTTCATAATATGTTTTACGAATCAAATACATTTCAATTTTAAAGCGACGCCGACGGTTTAAAATATATCAGTACCTTTCGTTTATTAATTAAATTAAATTTTGCGATTGATCTGCCATACGGTTCAATCAAAATTTGGAAAATTATGCTATTTGCCCTTATTTAATTGGTAGCAATAAATTAGATCAGAATTGTTAATTTGCACGACAATATCTAAAGGTTCCATTTGAAAACACAATTATGGATATTTAAGATGTTGAAAAATCAATGCTTGTCCTTCTTCTCCTTCCTCTCAATTCTTTAATTTTCTGTCATTTCTCGAAACCTGTTCATGGGATGTAAATGTTCAACTGTCTCATCATCTTTTGGGTGGTCTTCCTTGGTCGCTTTACTCATTCTGTTTTCAAAACCCGCTCTTTCCACATCATCTCTCCAGTAACGCCTTCTTAGTGTTCCCCGCTGTAAAACATCTTCGACATCGCAAATTTTCCTTATTTCAGAATTCTCACTCTGTCTTGGTGCGGAGAATCCTCATTTCTATATTTATCAAAAATCAGTGTTTCACTTAGATTTAAAACATTTGGTAGATACGTTAATTACTTCTTCATTCAAGTGTAAAAAAACATTTTTAGATTCTATTTTTTTTATATATTTTTTTTGTTTTTATTGTAATTTATTTATTTGATACATACACAGATACATACATTGTTATCGAAGTAACATAGTCACATTTAAATACAGTTTTTATTAAACTTTTTAATTTTTATACAATAATTTATTGCATTAGATAGGTAATACAATTTCATATTAACGAAATTAACTTCACATTTTATATTTAGTTATAATCTGGTTTTAATTCTATGTGTCACACAAAAAACGGTGATGGGATATGTAAAAACAAAGAAAATAATTGAAAATAACGTATATTCTATAAAATTGTATGTGTAAGATTAATAAAACAATTTTTATTGTTACGCAAAAATATGTTTTACAATGCAAAAACAGTAAATATTATTTTGATGAATATAATAGCGAATCAGATAATTCAACCAAGAATCTTCCCAATGAGAAGATTTTTGATTTATACTTCGTTAAAAGTCAAGAATGATTAATTCCCAAAAGTATCGTCGTAAGTTCTCCGGTACAAGTTCTCGAACTCTGTGTTTGGGAAAGAAGAACCCAACCTAACCATTATGTTAACATCAGGTGAATATTCATTGAATTAATTTAAGTTGTAAATCGAGGAAGGGCGGAATAAGACAGACTGTAATTATGTACGGAATAGAAGGAGATTAATGCCTTCACACTAACTTTAAGATTGTTCAAGTGTACTGATCTGAAAGAGCTACGGAAATATTATAATAAATACTCAAACTTTAGGCAGATAATTCCTTATTAACTGTTAATTTTTATATTGTAAGTATCACATACCACGAATGCGAAAATATAACCTCTTTTGTTTTCATATTTTGGTTACACATCATATTGATTACTAATCACAGAAAGTAAGGCACCAAACGAACTATTTTAGGTGTAATACTATATCCCATTTACTTTGAGCCTACTCTAAAATGTTTAATTCAATTTGTATAATATTAAAAAAAAAATTTATACAACAGGTCGTTTCAATCCAGTTACTGTATTCAATTTGTTTTTTAGCTAGGTATTATATTGATTCTCAATATATGTGATAGGTAGTTAATCAATCGACATTTTATTGTCATGTGAATTCTACACCAGACCAATGACATTGTGACAATCATACTGTCATCGCCGGGAATCGAACCCGGGACTTCGGTGTGGCAGTCGCAGCTCTTGCCACTCTGCCACGGAGGTCGCATGCTGAAATTGCAGGTTTTCAAGGTTTAACCGGTACTTAGAGCAGTTTCTTGTGGTTTGGCAAATACGACCTTTAAAACATTAAAACTAACTAACCTTCACGTTGTCTATCTGAAATGGTAGTAGCAAAGAATGAACGGCCATATTGTTCTTTATTGATTTACTTTTCTGGGTTCTTCAATATTAATCGATTTCACCAAGTCTTCACGTGGCTGGCATTTAATATTTTATTGATTTAATCGTGACACGTTTTTCTCTGTCTTCCTCTTCTAATGTTATATGGATAGTTTAAAGTCACTTCTTTGTTATAGATTGCATTTATTAGTTGAAAGTTTATAAGCGAAAACTAAAAACAGAAGCGGCTTTAAAGTGAGTATATTGTCTTCAAAAATAAATCTGATTACCTCCCTGAAACAATTTTTGCTCACGTTCAGTATATATACAAATAAATGTAATATTTTCGAAGCAATAACAATAATGATCATTTTAACACAATATTACAACGTTTGTGATAAAAGAAATTGTATAGAGCAACTAACAAACCTCCCGGTGAAAAATACAATGTTAACCTTTATAAGAAGGCATCTTCGCGTTAAATAAAAAAACTTTTCTGTTTAGGTAAAAGGGTAAAATTTTACATAAATCTTAATAGTGAACTTGTTGATTTCAAAATGAAACAATGGCTTTCTGTGTGGATTTAGTACTTTCCTTGTTTGCTGTGGAATGTACGGTTGTAAAATTAATTTTGCACGAGGTGCGAACGTTCCAGAAGCAGATAGAACAAAGAGAAGACAATTTTATTAGATAGTATTTTTCTAAAATTGCCGTTTTTGTTGGAGCGGGAAAAATAAAGGAAACGACAAAGGAAAGGAGGAATTCAGTGTCAAAAGAGAACGGTGCTCGCGTGTTTGCGTTAAGATATTTTGCGGTTTGATAAGCAATGTTTTATGTGTACACAGGAGTGTTAAGTATCCGAGTTTACGTTTTTTCATCCCCTCGAAAACACTCGACTCCTAAATAAAGTTTAAACGAAGCGGTTCCAGGTCTCGCCGCTCGGGGCGGAATGATACAAGAAAGAACCTATCTAATTAAAAGTAAGAAATTTTCTAAAAAATTTTGAAAAAACTAATAACGCGATCTGGATAACTACGCTTGAGAAAAGTGAAAAAAAAAACTTTATTTTGATTAAGATGTTACGAAAATCTTGCGAGTTTATAAAATGTTATAAACTTACGAATATAATTACTTCGTAGGTTGTTAAAAAAATTCAGTACCTATTTGGGAAAAGGACACAAGTCAGTTTTTATCGATTTTGAGATTTTAATGCCAATATGTCGTTAAATACTATATAGTATGAATAGCTATGTTTTGAAAACTTAAAAAAAATTATATTTTTAATTGAAACTTTATTATTTCATATTTAGTGGGCTTGCACTTGTGTTTAAAGTCGATGTTAAACACAAATACATCGACCAGCATGCAAGATGGCAGCAAGCTGCCGAAACCAGCCGACGTTAAACACAAGTGGAAGCCCACTAAATATATAATAATAAAGTCATTTTGTATACTTTATCTTTTTATTTTCATTATTTTCAAATTTTGCACAAAACCTATAATCGTAACCTTCTCTCATTTCATCTTATATGCCCAAACCATCTAAGTAACCCTTATTTAATTTTTGCTAATAATGCAATCCTCTGTTTTTTTCATTCCTTCCTTATTTCGTATTACGTATTAAGTATTTGATATATCTTTTTTTTGTACAGGAAGTAATGTGTAGTTACAGGTAAAGGTATCTCCCTAATATATGCGTTTGTCGTTTTCACGTATCATTTTTATCTTAAAGGATTGAATAATTAGTGGTGAGCGCCTGAGCACTTTTCTGGGCTACCGAAATGAGCTGCCGAAACCGGTCAAAACCATAAAATTAAGTGGAATGAAACAAAACATACTCCATATTATTATTTTTTATTTTATTTTAATTTTAATTATACAAGTAATTAATGCTCAGGCTAACGTGAGATTTGAGTTAATTATTTTCATTTTCCCACATGCTTCGAGTATTTACGTCTGACATAATTTATAAGACATTTTACTAACTTGCAACGAGTTTGGCGCGAGTTGTACTAGAGGGGATTTCGTGCAGAGGAATTTCAATTATAAACCGGAAGAATTCCTCGTTTCAGGATCGTCAAAATGCTGTCTAGCCGCGGATCGCACCGGCAGAATTTAAAAAGAAAGTTTATTCGAAATGATAATTCCGCGTCTGCTGCCCCAGGCGCTATCCGCGCAAACCAGGTAATACGTGTCATTGATTATTCAACCCTTCAAGATAAAAATGAAACGTGAAAATGATAAGTTAATATGTTAGTAACATTCCTATACCAGTAACTATACTTTTATTTTCTGTACTACGCTTAAATTTTTTAAAAGATTCATTATTTGCAATGAACTTCTACCAAGAAATTTTGTTTGAAAATATTAATATTTTTATTAATTATAAAGCTTAGTGGCTTTTTCTACCATGCTATGAGCTTCACTGTTGCTGAGCCGCTGTTCGTGTGCTTTATAGACCTGACTAAAGCTTTTGACAAAGTTCTGCTGGAGGATGTCATAAACATAATGAGAGAATACAATATCTTTTCATAACTAACTAACTAACTAACCATCACGCCGTCTCCCCGAAGGGGTAGGCAGAAAGAATGGACTGCCACACTTTTCTTTCCTGACATATTTCTCTCGCTTCCTCAACATTCATACATCGTGTCATGCACGCGCGTCGATTTCTGACTCCTCACATGGCCGACATTCAATATTTGATTTATTTGATCGTGCCACGTTTTCCTTGGTCTTCCTCTATTTCTGGTACCATTTACATCATTAACATATAATTTTTTTTACCATTCTTTCTTCATTCATTCTTTCCATATGTCCAAACCATCTTAATGATCCTTTCATTATTTGTTCATGACACCATCATTCGCACCGCATTCACTTCTTATATTTTCATTCGACACTCTATCGTACACAGAATATCCACACATTCGTCTAAGAGATCTCATTTCTACTGCATTTATTCTACTTTCATCCTTCTTTTGCCAGTTCCATGCTTCGCTTCCATACATAAGGGTCAGTAGAAGAACACCATTGTGCACTGCCATTCTAGCTTTTTTGGATAGGTTTTTGTTTGCGATGACAACTTTAAGTGCATCATTCACTTTGTTGCCTGCCCCAACCCTTCTTTCAATATCCCTCTCCACTCTCCCATCTCTTGTAAACATACTACCTAAATACACAAACTCAACAACTTGCTCCAAGTTTTCACCATTCACGCTAATGTTGCAGACTGTCATGGTTTCTTCCTTTTCAAAAATCATTACCTTGGACTTATTAACATTCATCATCAGATCATTTCGCATGCATACCTCATACATACAATTCACCGGGACTTGTAGTTCATGCTCGTTGTCAGCAAGTAGGACAGCGTCATCCGCATACAAGAGACAGCTTACTGACACTCCGCTCATTTTGGCACCTACATCCAACCCTTTCAGCTCTTTCATACAATTGTCCATATACAGATTAAATAACCACGGGGACATTACGCAACCTTTGACGATCCTGAAACGAGGAATTCTTCCGGTTTATAATTGAAAAATTGACGAGTGACAAAGTTCGGGATGTGCAAGGTGCCTTTATGAATGGCAGAGGATGTATGGATCAAATTTTTGGACTTCGTACATTGACAGAGAAGTTTCTGGCCAAAAATCGCAAACTTTTCTGTGCGTTTGTCGACTTACAAAAAGCATATGATTACGTTAATAGAGAAAAGTTGTGAAAAATATTGTCTGAATATGGAATAAGTACAAAACTGATCACGGCAATTAAGGCGCTATACACGGAAAGTACTGCTAGTGTCAGAGTAAATGGAGATCTTACAGCCTGGTTTGATATCAATAAAGGTGTCATACAATACCCACTATAACTGGTATAAAACAGGGAGACAGTCTCAGTCCTTTTTTATTTAACATTATTATGGATAAAATAATAGAAGAGGTGTCTTCACTGGACTTAGGTTACGGAATAGGAAAAAAATGTTATCAATAAAGTATGCTATGCTGACGACGCTGCAATACTAGCAAAGAATGAAGATGACCTTCAGAGAATGCTCTACGAATTCCACCTAACATCCAAAAAATATAACATGGCGATTTCTATTAGTAAAACGATGTGCTTAACAATATCAAAAGAGCCTCTCAGATGTAAGCTGATTATTGATAACACACCTATTGAGCAAGTCTGCGATTCACTTACCTAGGTATAGAGATCGGTAGCTACAGTGACCTATATGACGAGGTGCGAGCACAAACCAACAAAACAACAGCCGTGGCTGGCTGCTTGCGCGACACCATATGAGGGAACAAACAAATGCTAACCGAAAGTAAAGCCAAGATATACAAGGCATGCGTTCGCCCCATCATGACGTCGAGATGAGAATACCGAGCACGGCACGAGAATACCTACCATTGTACACTACCATCTTACCGTTTTTTATATTCTTTTGTTTGCGATGACAACTTTTAGTGCACTATTCACTTTGTTGCCTGCCCCAATTCTTCTTTCAATATCCTTCTCTAACCGCACTTTGTAAACATACTTCATAAATATACAAATTCATCCACTTGTTACAGATTTTCACTATTCACATTAATGTTGTAGACTGTCATGCTTTCTTCTTTTTCTTAGACTTATCAAATTGCATGCATACCTCATACATACTAGGCACCAGGGCATAAATGTAGCATATGTATGTAGCATATCCAATAAGTATCTTTCGATAAACACTTTACCTCGTCACAGTTACAGAACGGGATATACCTACTTAGTAAATGGGGAGGAAATGATAATACTGCGTCAATTTATCATTTTCCGGCGGGAAAGTATTTATGACGCCGCACGTGGCCATCCATCATCACACTTGCGCAGGGATTTATCCTCAATGGACAAATTGTCCCTTCTGGGGAGCTTCATTAAGCTAACTGGCAACATATTTCAAAGCAGACGCTTCCGTACCCCGTTTTGATTATTTCCGTCGCACTTTGATTTTAAATGTAACGAAAATACGATTGCAAAATATTTACTATTCTATAGAATTTTCTATTACGTCCCTTTATCTATTCGACGGTCTTTGTGGCAGAGTGGCAACAGCTCTGACTGCAATACCAAAGGTCCCATGTTTGATTCCCGGCGATGACAGTGTGAAAAAAACCCAATAAAATTCTTACGCTGTTTTTGGTCAGGTAGATTACACGTGAAAATAAAGATGGCGATTGACTAGCTACTTAGCACATGTCATGAAAATCAATATAATAGCTACAAAAAGACAAACTGTTTACAGTAATTGGGTTCAAAGGACCTGTTTTGTACATAAAAAAACACATTTGTGCAAAGTGTATAAAAGTGCTGTGAAACATTTTATAAAGTAATTTAAGTGAATGAAAATGTAAATTTTCTAGTGGTTTTAATATATTTTATGGGAATCACACGTTTTGCTTTGCTTAGTATATTAATTCAATCAAGTTAATATTTTCTTTATCAGCTTGTCTCCATCCGTTGTTGGATGTAAGCCTTTCAACCCTCTCGCCATCTCTCTCGGTCTCTCGCCAGTGTTTTCCAGGTCCTTCCTACCGTCCGCACAATATCATCATTCCATCTGGTAGGCTGTCTCCCGACACTTCTCCGGCCCAAACATGGCCTCCATTCGGTAACCCTCTGGCTCTATCTTCCATTATCCCGTCGGCACACAATGTCCAGCCCATTGTCACTTCATCTTCGAAATGCGAACCCTTATATCGATGACCCTGGTGCGTCTTCTAAGCTCCAAGTTGGGTATATGGTTTCTAAGCGAGATACCCAACATGGATGCGAGACATGGACGTTAACTAAAAAAGCAATGCACAAAATTAGGGTTGCACAACTGGTTATGGAAATATCAACAATGTATTTTAAATAGTTCATTGTTTTGGCCGAAACACTAAGATACATTAAAATTTTAAACTGTTAAATTAAATAACTTTGTTTTTTGTATCACAATTGTATTTTAAGTTAAACCTAATGTTATTGTTTCGTGTATTTTATTATACAACAACAAAAACAACATCACGAATGGACCGCCACACTACTCTATCCTGACATACCTATCTCTTTCTCTACATTCATACAGCGAGTCATACACGCACGTCTATTCTTCCGGTTTCTAACATGACCAACCTTTAAAATTTGATTATTTGGTCATGCCATATTTTCCTCGGTCTACCTCGACTCCGTACTCCATTTACATCGTTCACGTATACTTTTTTTAACTATTTTTTCTTCACCCATGCGCTCCATGTGTCCGAACCCACCCGTGTATTTTATTATTATATTTTTTTATGATTGTAAACATAGCACTTAAATACTGGTTCTCTAGTTCGGGTTTCTTCAGTTAAAAGTTATAAAAAACATGCAAATGGTAATAATAATACGAGTAGGAAATTATATTTTCAAGTAATGGCAGTGTGTGCCAGATGTAGGATGAGAGATAAAGTGATATGCGACGTCTCTGTCTAGATAGCCATCCCGAACATGATGTCCGACATTCTCCAAAATGTCAGATTTCTCATTAAGTCCCCTAATAAGTTTGAAAAAGGGAGGCGAAGCGTACCCCTCATCTCAAATGTCCTCCGGAGCAAGTTAGTTTCGAGAAAGTCCAAGATTTGCGATAAAACGAGATCCGAGATATGCTCTGGAAGTTTTAATTGTTTGCCTGTTGAAAGCATGTGGAGTTATACGAGTAATGATAATTTACGTTAGAACCTCTTAAAAAGTTTATAATTAGGAAAATATTGACGAGTAAAAAAAGTTTCATTAATATCAAGTACAGTAGAGTCCGTTCACTTCGGGGAGAATGTTTGCAATAGTGTGAGTAACAGTGGGTTTACAAAAAAAATAAAGGGGACACGATTTCATTTTTTACGAATAAAAAAAGTAAAAAAAAGGATCAATAGTATTTTATATCCAAACATTACAATAAACTTGTTTAAAAAAATGCTATGCGTTCAATTGTAATAATCACAGTCGATTAAAATTTGAATGTTGCTCATTGATTTTTCTTGTAAATGCAATTAAGGGTGTGACGATTCATAATGATACAATTCAATGAAATGCAATGTTTTTATTTAATTATTGTATTTTAAATATCTGGGGTCCCGGCTAGTGGCGCCTGGAAATTCCAAATTTTCTGGTAAATTCGAGTTGTTAATGGAATTACGAAATAAAACCACGAACACAAACACAAACATGCCTTTCCACCGTTAAAATTTATTATTTTTCCTAATTTTTACGAGTATTTTATAAGTTAACGGCGTGCGCTCCACCTACTTAGACCCAGGAACCAATCAGATAGCTTTCTATAACCAATTAAAGATGTGTTCCTCATACTATTGCAAATACTCTCCCTGAAGCGAATAAAGTGTACCCGGGAGTGAGTAATATACATCGGACTTTAGAAATATACTGTCTGCTATAATCGGCTTTATAAAGCGTCGTCTCTGTTATTTAAAATCTTCAGCAGCTTTTTCTAACGTACTTACCAAAGCCGAAGTCAGCGGAATATGCCCAAATGTCTCTTTCTTAGGTCCGATGTGTATCACTTACAGCTGGGAACTGTACACATTTGTAAATACAATATTTTATTTTAAATTAACCGAATAATAACTAAAAGTGAATTTATGATTTCTCATGTTCAATGTAACAGCAATTATTACATTTTTCATTGATAATGAAACAGATATTTTTGATATATTGTAGTTTTCACGAATTTGTAAACTTTTAATTCTGTCACTTAGAGAAACTCATGCTGACCATCAAAGCATGCGTATTTATTATATACTGTTTTTAAATTCTGCAAAAATAAGAAAAAAATAAAACGCGATCTATATAAAAAATAGGTATATTTCAGTTATAACAATATTGTGTCAAACAATAATAATTGTTATGATAATTGCGCGAATTGCTAAATGTGTTTACCATCTGCTCATTGAAGGCAAAGTCACGTACGAATAATTTGTTCGAGAAAATAAATTTTGAAACAAGTCATTATTGCGTAAGCTTTCACGTAATAATGTTAAAATGGCGACTGTTTTCATTTGCCGTTCAAACACATGTTTAAACAAAATGCTGATTTTTTTCTTCTAAATAGTTTATTTAAATTGAACGTAACGTATTGTTATGAAGTCAACATTATATTTATAGCGTTTAAGTTTACGAGAACTTTTTCCTTGCCATTTCCATTACTCGAGGTCGACTTTTTTTTATCATTTAGCGCCAGGTGTTTCACTAGCAGGCATCTCGTCCTTAAGGTATAGGGTCTTCATTTCCCTCTGCACATTCGTCAGCCAAGTCACGGAATACACTTTTTAACGACCTGGTCGCGGGGTATCCTTATCACTTGACCATACCATCAGAGTCTTGATTCGGATAACTATTCATTTATGCGTGCAACCTTGAAACTTCAAATATTCGTTACACCCCATATCTTTTAATGTGACTCCTCCCGACCATTGCAGCACGCATTTCTGTCGTATGGAGTTTCTGTTGGTGGAACTTTTAAGTTGACCATACTTCGCTTCAGTATAGTTATCCCTGTCATACTGCTGTTATATAGATATCGCCTTTTGTTCATATTGACATTTTTGGATCACATAGAATCCCAGTCAGAGTTCGCTATTTAAGTTTACGAGAACGTTTTAATTAATAGGGATATTAAAATAAACGTTTTTCGAGTAAACGGATTGACAAAATTTTTAGTTTATTAAAGCGGATGCAGCTTTATGGGTTAAATCCTGATTCTCTGAAGATAATGATATTTATCTTTTCTTTGAAGATGGCCCAACTTTTACCGTTAAAATGGATTAACTAATATTACTTCTAATAAAAATATTCATTCATGACATGACTTTATTTGTATGCTATTATATTTTAAATTACAACCTACGTGAAATTTCACATGTAATCGCCATCACTATAAAATTGAAAAGTTATAAAGATAAATATTTTTTTCAACTCGAAGCATGTCGTGTTTCTTTGTTTTATAAAAGTGGATACGTGTGTATTGTATTAAAAGCAAGCTTTAAATCAATATGTGTTATTTTATATTAAACTTATCAACTTTTGGCACTTAAATGAACATGTACCCGGAATCAGCATAACACTTCATATTGTGAAATATGGTTGAATAAAGTTAAATGAATGTATCCAAACCATTTTATCTGACTTAGGAATCATGAAACTAGTTTAAGATGTTTCTCTTTTCTCGCTGCATGTCCATTACTTACCATTCCTCTCGGTATCTCGATAGTGTTCTCCAAGTCCTTCTTACCGTCCGCACAATGTTACTACTCCACCCGGTGAGTTGTCTCCCGACATTTCTCCGACTCAACCTTGGCCTCTATTCAGTAACCTTCTGGCTCCATCTTCCATTATCTCGTCGGCACACATTAGTTCAGCCCATTGCCACTTCATTCTCGCAACGCGTACCCCTATATCGGTGACCCTGGTGTGTCTTCTAATCTCCACGTTGATATTTAGAAGTCGTGAAAAGGATAAAAAAAAGTAACACAGAGAACCTTTTTCATTTCGCTTCTCTGTATCCTATGAATTAATTTATACCCAAGTCTGTAGAACGGTCTACAAAAATATAAATTTATTATATAAACCTACTTACGTACACTTTTTTGATATGAAAAACGTAGAAAAGGTAGGAAAACGCTCGTTTCCTTTTAGTGCTACACTTAAGAAATGTGCGATTTTTCCGCTGAGCTCTCGTATAACGTTACACGTATGAAATATACTGAAAGTTAAAATGGAATTATAGGTCAGCTTTCTGTAAGCGAGACAAGTAAACTTTTTCAGTCATAATTTAATTTTTTCCGCTTATGCCTTTTGAAGTTAGTTTTGGCGGTGGTATGAAATTCTCGCGCACTTCCGACGCCAGTTGTTCGCCTTCCGGTTCGGCGTATTAACGAGATTCAAAGGCCTTTTCATTATTTGCCCATTTAGAGGAATATAATCACCCGACTTCGCAGTCGCTGATAACACTCGATAGAGTCGAACAATACGATTCCATTAAAGTGAAATATGTTTATAAAGCTTACCTGTCGAGCACCACGGATTTTATAAACAAACACAAGGGGTTCGGATTAATTAACTAAGAAAGTTTATCAGCAGGTTGACAGCTTTTAAAACGGGGAAATTTAATTTGTGCATCATAAATTTATACAACCTTTAAGCTTGCGTAATAATTTAGTAAATTATACAAGCAATCGGCTTTATGGTTTACGCGTAAATTTTTGAATTACGGAATTTAAAAAAATACATTTATCATTTAACCCTTTATTGGACAAGCCATTTTATTTAGGATTTTTAGGGAAAACTAAATTTAATTCAATAAACAGCAGTCCACGGTGCTTGGAAAAATAGGAGCACTTGAATAAAAATGTTAGGTACGTATGTTGACCACAGTATACGTACGCAATGACATAAAAATACATAAATATAAATTAATATGGAAATTAACGCAGAAAATGACCCTTATTTGTGGTGAAATGCTATCTTTCTATAAAGGTTTAACTGCAAAGATATTAATTTAATTTTTCCTTCACCGATTATTATGTAAAGCGATTTTCTGGCGATATTCTATATTAGCATCAAATAGATTTTTTTTATTAGTTTATCTTCCGTGGTATAAAATTTAACCAAGAACTTTAATTATCTTTATTATCAGTCGATTTTATTACATGCGGCAATCACCATCAGCTTATCGGGGTAATAAAATGAAGAGAAAAATAAAATTATACTTGTTATGTGTAGAGAATACATTAATCAGATGACGTCAGAACTCCCTATTAAAATACTCACGAAATAGGTTAGTCTTTTCCCCATAACAAATAACATTTATAACTTCATATATGCGTTCCATATGTTTAAATTAATGCAGCGATTTTTTAAAATTTTTTGTTAATAATACTTTTTTCCGCTCTACGAGTATATCTCCCGATATCAGTATTTTTAATTCTGTAATACATCGTTTTCCACATAGTAATGCGTCGAAGCGATATCATCTCTACCACATTTATTTTGCTTCGTCAGTTTCTTGCTTCGTTTCTATATATAAGGATTGGAACGATAATATTAGGGTTGTCCAAGAAAACCTGAAGGGCTGCCATGAAGGTTAAATAATATAATAATACATATTAATACTCTTTAATTTATTAGTTGATACAATTAACTGTTTAATTTGGAATATTGTTATAATATGACAATTTAATTTCGTTGAAGATGTCGTGATGCCTGTTTCGCAAACCAATGTTCGAATCATCGAGTGTCACAATAAACTCTAGTTGATGCCAACATCGTTTGGCGAAACAGCTATCGCATGCATTTCATCAAAATCAAATAAATATGTTGTGAACTTATACCAATTTTCCATATTAAGCAAATAATACTGTTGGCAGTATCATACTGTTTCCGGCAAAACAATGAATACTTTAATCATTTTGATAAATGTATTTCATGATCGAAACAAGATTTACTGGAATTAATATTGCACTTCCATTATGTTCAATACAAGTCGAACGTTTCTTGAAATAGATAAAACGAGTATATAAATGTAGATATTGGGCTCTGTTTATACGGTACAGGGTGGTCCTGGAGCGTAGAAGCCTCCGCTTCTGCCCCTTCCTTAGCCGCCACCCCCGCCCTAGTAAATGAATGCACCCAGATGTGCGGTAACCTCTAGCATTATGGACTTCATACAATATTCATGAGCTCTCACTGAGGCTCCACCTAATTACACGTTGCCAAACAATTGCGCCGACAGTCTGCCGTCGAATTAGGCAAAAGTAACGAAAATAGAAAATTCTAACCAACAAGCAGTTAACCAATTTTAAGGAATATATAATATTACGGTTTTTTCATTTATACACAGAAAAAGTCAAAATAGAATTAGAATGTTTAAAAAACATCGTACAATATTTTAACAACACTTTATAAGATCATGTTTGTAACAGACATGTTTCGGATATTTCTTATCCTTCGTCGGTGTATTAATTTTTACTTTGTACACCGGAGAAAAATGAAAACCGCTAAAATGTGTGTGGAGAACGTGTGATGCATCACAAAGCGTGAGATCTTTCCAGGATCCTACACGTTGTGATGCATCATTATCTGTTGGCTACCGTCCCCCTGGAAGACCACCGAAACGATGAAGAGATAGCTCAGAGTCAACTTCCCAAGAGAGGCCAACCTAACAATAAGAATATACTAAGGGTCTTAAAAAAAGAAGAAGAAGCACTACATTTTTTATTTTCATTATATAAGAAGATATCATTCTTATATAAAAGTTTTCATTTTTCACATTCAGAATTGCCTATCGTCACCTGAGAGTAAGAGGGTTCCAACTAACAAAATTTCACATTTGGCTTTTATTCGTGAAAAGGGTTTTTACTAACCTTATCTATACGTACAATTAAAAAAACATGTAATAGTATCGTTATCTTGATGTTACGAAAATAATCATCAGATCAGATCATCAGTTCCATCAGATCATTCAAAATACACGATTCACTGAAGAAGGATTCATTTAAACTTAGAACTTTATTATTCCAACTGTTGCCAGACAAAAATTACACGTTTCTCGGTAAAATAATCTCTGGAAATTGGAATAAAACCCCTTTATTCCAAGATACACACCCGAAACCAACAAAACTTTGACTTCATTTTTCTCAGCTTTTTACTTTTGTCAGTTGGAACCTTCTTAATCTCAGGTGACGCTATGGTAATGCCGATGGGGAGAGCAATCAAACTGCTGAACATGATCACTTCGTAGATCGACATTTTTCATACTGATAAGACAATGTTCAAAAGAAAAATATTCCAAATATATAAAAGTATTCCGCCTCATTAGCATTGTATTTGTTCATCTGTTACTTTGTAGATGCATTTTTCAAAATTGGCGACTTTAATGTTTTTTTTATTTTATATTTGTAATATTTATTTGGTTAAATAAATAAATTTGATTTGATTTGATAATACATCATATGACAGATTCTTCATCCGTTTATTAATTTTCTAAAATATCTATAATAAGTTATTGTACTTCAAATATTCTCTTGCTAGTTCCACGTAAAAGAAATGGAACAAGAATACCGTTATGTTCTGCATTTAAGCTTTTGTGGATAGGTTTTGTTAGAGATTACGTATTTTAACTCACCATGAAAACACAAATTTTGGAAATCGAAGGTAAACTAATTTAAATTAGCATTGTTGTTCGACTTAGATTAAGCTAACATCCCAAACATTTTAATTAGATCCACTCGGAATTGTCGTGAGAACGAATTAACTTTGTCGTTAGCATGTTAGGAGTGTTCAATGTTCATACGCGGTACGTAGCTACTTCGCAACTTCCTTAAGTAACTCCTGGCCGGGATCTGGCGATACCTTCTGTCTCTGCGGTTGGCAATCGTGTGTCGGGGCACACGGAGTTTGTTTGTGACACTAGCTACGTTCTTGGATTCCGTGGCGCACTATCCCGTTTTGCAGTTGCTAGTGTTGGTAATTCCTTGCAAGCGAATGTCTAAGGAGCAATATGCACTTGTACACTATTACCGTTTTTCAGAGGCGTGTAGTGATTTAAAAAAAAATATAATACATAAATCTATTAATATAAATGAGATCTCTTAGACGAATGTGTGATGAATCGGTATATTATAGAGTGTCAAATGCAAATATAAAAAGTGACTGCAGTGTGAATGAAAGTGTTATGAACAAAATATTGAAAAGTGTATATTGTGTCTTAGTTTAACTTCAATCTTATTTCACACTATCATTTTTTAATTGTTAACTATTATTTTATATTTGTGGTAGCATGTATTTGGCCTTATTTTCTTATTTAGGTAATTATTCAAAAAAAAATCTTTTTTTTATATATATGTACGAGTATATGTTATTGATATCGCTGTATGTTACCCTTAATAAATAAATAAATAAATAAATAAAATGAAGAATGTTAAAGAATGTATATGTAAACGACATAAAATGAACTAGAAATAAAGGAAGACAGAGAGAAACGAAGCACTAACAAATTAATATATTTATATAGGAGTCAGAAATCAACGCACATCCATGAAACGATGTACGAATGTTGAGGAAGCGAGAGATGTTTATCAGGAAAGAGCATTGTGGTGGTCCATTATTTCCGCTTACCCCTTCGAAGAGGTGTCGTTATGGTTAGTTAGTTCGCTTTTAAAAAAAAATCTATTAATACGATTGTATGCTTTTCATACAAAAGATTTTTTTACACTTTTGAATACATGTTTTCAAGGTTTAAAACCAGCATCGTTGGGAGAAATAAATAAACTTACAAGAATAAAATTTAAAAAAATAACAAGGGTATACCTTAATAGTATATTAAATTGTCATATGAAGTACTCATTTTGTGGTTAGACATTTTCAAAATATAAAATAAATGAAATGCTTTGTATTTAACCACAGTATGGTTATTATAATTGATGCCAACTAGTTTCGCTTGGACCCAAGCTTCATCGGGGCAGTATAACAACAATGGTTAGACGTTAGGTTTAGACGTTAGGTTTCAACAACATGTTGTTATACTGCCCTGATGAAGCTTGGGTCTAAGCGAAACTAGTTGGCATCTATTATAATAATCACCATCGTGGCTAAATACAAAGTTTTTTATTTTTTATTTTATGAAATAATAATGATGCAGTTCAGAAGACAAATACTCTTGCCTTTTGAGAGTATATTGACTTCTCATTTGAAATATCTCTCATGCGTTCCTAATATTATATTGTCTATATTATATTTTACCTGTACACAATAGAAGCCTTAATAAATTAATAGTGTTTGTAATATCTGTTAAGATAACAAACTGATTTGATTTGATACAATTATCGTTATCCTCGTCTCTTTTCGTGTCGCGGGCAGCAGCAAAAGCCAAGAGGCCCTGGATTTTGTGTGATAATAAAATTAAACAAAACTTTTACTAGCTATCACGACCCGAAGTAGTAGGAAGAAATAATGAACCGCCACACTGTTCTTTCCTGACATAATTCTCTCGATTCCTCAACATTCATATATCGCGTCTGTGCTCTAATGAGACAAGTGAAAACCAATAATTTATCAAAAAATCTATCCTATGCTGAAAAAGGAAGATCTGAAAAAAAAACAAATTCCGCACAAATATTACATTTCTTGTTATAGGCGCGGGGCCTCCAGAAAACGGGGCCCGTAACACTTGCTACTTCTGCTATATGGCTAATCCAGCACTGGTCGCGGTGTCGTTTTTTTTTTCAACAATTGGTGCCAAGTGTTTCGCTGGTAGGCATCTTCTTCCTTAAGGTGTAGAGTCTATATGTCTCTCTGAAGATATCTCAGCCTGACGGTTTAGGGTCGTCCTCCAACTCTTTTCTTAGTAGCCAGAAAAATACACTTTTTCACGATATGGTCGAGGAGACTACTCATCGTTAATGCAGAATATAGTACATTCAATTTAAGTTTACAAGATTAAAATATAATCAACAGTGGAAATACAGTGTTTTGATATATGTAAATCGTTAATGTGGAATTCAAAAATGTTAAAGCTCCGAGTTTCAATCCTTGGGAACGGTTTGCTGCAAAGTTTGTATGCCACTTAGGTTTTTTTAATGAGGTAGTTTTCCGTTGCTTTCCACATTTGTACTTGTATAAAGCAGTTTATTTGAACTTTATTTCTCACGACATGTGATACATAGTCGTTTGCAATTTTTATTGTCACGTGAATTCTACCAAACCAAAGACACTCTGTCAATCTCTGCAAGCCAGAAGATTCAAGTCCATGTACAAGTCCACAAAATCTTTATTTTTATTTTTATTATTTTTTATTTAGGGTAACAAACAACGATTTCAATATACATATAAAAACATATGGAGACAACAAAACAAGGCCAATTACATGCTACCACAAATATTGTACAACAACTGACATATGTATATAAATATATAAAAATAATAAAGTAACATAATATTTTAGTGAGTCAAAAAGAATAATGTAACAAAAAAAAAAATGAGTAACATAGTTTCATTCGCCCCGAAGGGTTACTCCAACCATTTATTTAAAATCACTTTCATTGAGATGGAACACATCGATGTTATTAAAGCACTTATTGTAAATGTCGCATATCCGGTATATTGCCGCGTTCTGAGTGTAGTCGGTCCGATAAGCAGGAGAGTGGAATATTTGGTTCGCAGTGTGTCTTGTGCGAAGCATAGGGCTATTCAGTAATAATTTGCTAAGAAGTTCGGAGTTGGCTATTTAAAGAATTATAATTTGTGTTTACAGGTTGTTTGACCTGCACATTTTGAAATTGATGTATTTAGTGAAAGTTTTTTGGATTATTCCAATGTGTTGAATATGCGCTGCATAGTAAGGAGACCAAACGGTAGATACGAATTCGAGTAGTGAGCGAACCATGGTTGTATAAAAAACTTTGAGGACCGTGATGTTCTGAAAGGATTTGTATGTACGTAATATGAATCTTAATGTTCTATAAGATTTGTCTAATATATTATACCATACCATCAATGGGACTCAACAGAGTGAGTTTCAGGTCCATCATGACTTCGAGATCTCGCACGCGATCTGAGTTAGATAATCTTGTGTTATTGATAAAAAAGTCATTATTGTGCGGGTTGATTTTGCGAGAAAACGAAAGTTTGAGACATTTGTCAGCGTTGAGGGACAGTTTATATTATCTTGCAATAATCAGAGAGTCTGTCGAGATCAGACTGAACTTTTCGGCAATCGGATGTGCAAGAAATACTTAGAAAGACCTTCATGTAATTAGCAAAAAAGAAGTGTTTAGAATAGAGAAAACAGTTGCCAATACCATGCATATAAAGAATAAAGAAAAGAGGTCCCAAATGTAGCCCTGATGAACTTCGGATGGGATTCCCACGTAGTCTTACTTGAAGCTACTAATCACCACGGCCTGTCTACGACTTTTGTTATAGGAATTTATCCATCTTAGAATATCATCGTAGATTTCAAGTCTGCCTAGTTTATCTAAAAGTACACTGTGTTTTACCTTATCAAAAGCTTTAGCGTAGTCGGTGTGCATGGCATCAGTTTGGAGTCCGCGGTGTATGTTCGAAATAACATTATCAGTGAACGGTATCAGATTGGATAAAGAAGATTTGTTACGGAGGAAACCATGTTGTTGGTCACTCAGAACACATATAAGAGAGGGATATAATTTGGTCATATATAATACGCTCAAAAATGGAGATTGGGAGATAGTTATTGATGAAGCTTTTGGGTCCTGATTTACGAACTGGAGAAATCAAGGCTTCCTTCCAATTATCTGGAAAGCAACCCTCAGATAGAGAACGGGTAAAAATGATAGAAAGAGGTTCAGCGAGAGTTTTTGCACAGTTAAATAAGTATAATGGCGGTATCCCATCACTTCCAGTACCTTTGTTGGTGTCGACACCTGATAAGTATCTGGCGAGTGTGTTCCTGTCTGTAAGACAGCTCCCGATATTAGGGGTGTTTGAGGGCTCGTGGGAGTTTATAGTACTGTGAGTAGTGTCACAATCAAAGACAGAGTGAAAATAAGTGGAATGCATGGCCAATGACGCATGAATGCAATATTTCAGTCACCACAAATTGAATAATTACCACCATGTGATATATTGATAGAATAATACCTCGCACAAAATAACATGCAATTTTACATCTTGTAAAATATTTGGATAACGAGCGCATCTCTTTGGAGTTTTGGAACAAATATTTCAGAACTATTGTTTGACGAAAAGCGAAAAAAAGGAAATAGCTGAAACATCATCCCGCGGCATTTTCTTGAAAAAAACTCCGATGAAAAGCGTAGGATGGCGCCGGCTGCTGAAAATTCATTATTCTCTTACGAAAAATGCTCTGAAATGTTATTTCGTGAAGTTGTATCCGATATTTTAAGTCAAGAAGTATGAAAACATGTAAGAGCTGAAGGGCAAAGACGTGTTTTTAGTAGTAATCCTTCCCTTACAATAATATATCCAACAGATGATAACTACATTTATTTAGGAACAGCGGCAGATCTGGACTATGGAAAATTAATAAAATATTTTAATTAAACGACTGAATTGTTGTAATATATTTGGATAAATACAATCAATATTGACAACCTTCGTAGCCGAGTGGTAAGTGTTTTGACTGACATACCAAAGGTCCCGGGTTCGATTAACGGCAATGGCAGTGTGATTGTCACATTGTCTTTGGTTTGGTGTAGAATTTGAGTGCCAATAAAATGGCGATAGATTAGCTACCTATCACATGTCACGAGAATCAATATGATAGCTATACCCTTTATGATCGCCTCTTTAACTCGCCCTGTGATGATGTAAAGAGCAATTCAACGAAATAATAATAAGAATAATAAATTAGATTTTTATATATAAGATCGCTAATTTTGAATTATAGATATCAATAGATTTAGATTAGATAATAAGATCAATAGATTTAGATTAGATAATGAGATCAATAGATTTAGATTCAATAAATATTAATAGATTTGCATACATGTCAGATCAAAAGATATAAACTTTTTGTTTAAGTTTCAATCCTAGGGATTGGTTTGCAGTAAGTCAAACATTTTTTCTGGTTATTAAGATGCCTCTTGCGTCTTTAATCTGGTAGTTTCCAGTTGATTTCTACATTTTTGTATACTACAGGATATTGGAACCCAATTCATGTATTCAACTTTTTACCTGTTGATTATATTGTATATACTAGGTTTATATATCTAAATAACAAACAGATTTCGATAAATGTAAGATAAAAATATATGATCAGAAGATGTCCGCAAGCTATCGAAACCGGTCGAAGCCATAACTCCCAAGTGGAATTTAACTGAATATATAGGGTTTTTTGTTATTGAACCAATTCCTTCTAGAAGGTCGTAGGGGAGGTAATTACCAAATAACAAAATTTTCAAAATATCCCATAAAATGTAAGCAACGGTTATCTGATTGCTGGTGTTACATGCAGCTCTCATGACTAAAAACATTGTCAAAGCGCCCTTAAGGTGAGCTATTCACGAAAACGGCGCTATACAAATTAGCCTAATTATTATTATTATTATATTATATAACCAATGAAAATGATTTTCTTATAATGTTTATGAATTTTAGGAGATTTCATCATTTTTAATTAAGAAAAATTAAAGAATATGTTGCTAAAAAAATCATAAATTTCCACCCCACTCTTTTTCAGAAGAAACTACTCAGGTTTTGTAATTGAGTTAGATAGCATCGCAGCTTTTTATACGGCGTTTTTTGAGTCTTCATTCTTTATTTTGATGAATTGTCAATGTTTATTATTTCGTGCAGAATAATAAATTAATGTAAAAAGTATTTACACAGTTAAATAAGATTAGCAATTGCGTAAGTAAATACAGTCATAAATAAATAAACTGAAAGTTTGAATGTATTTGTTTTGATTATGCCGCTCGCCAATAAATGTATTCAACTAATGAAAATACCGTTAGAAAGCACAAAGCTAAAAGACAAATCCGATTACACAGTAGCCATTTTCACTTTGTGGTGTATTTTCAAAGTTTTCACGACGGTGTGCGTGCACGGTACCGCTGTAGACACACACGTGGTGTAGTGTTAGTGCAGACTGTGTCGTGAAGTTCCAAATAATAATGTCTGCATGCAATCATCTGGTCCGGAGATTTAATTAAAGATAGTGAGATTTCATCTGCTGACCCACTTAACGTCTACAATATTCGCTGGTCCGCTTTAAAAGAAAACTAAGTGGCTTCCTCGAGTTGGACACTGGGCCAAACAATACAATCGTAATGCCATTTTATTAGAGACATTTCGCACGAAGTCTCGCCGGCCGCGCTCACCTCTCGGAGAGAATATCTCTCTCCATCGCATCGCGCCGTGTGAATCGTAGCATTAAGCATTTTAATTTCATTTATTAAACTGTTTCGCGAGCGTAACAAGCGTAGTATATTCGGAGGTAGTTAAGCTTAGCGGAGCAAGTTTCTGGAAAGTTATTTGTTCCTTAACAACTAAACACGCCGCTTTCCTTTCCTTTTTTTTTATCTTGTAACACATAAAATTTTGCCGTAAAAATACGGAACGTTATACACACTAGGAACTCTGGGTCCTTTAAATTATTTTACTTTCAAAAAGGTTACTTTGAATAATGGCACTTTGGAGAATAACTCTGGCACACATTTGCTGAATAAATTTTGATTCTTTTTTTAATTGAATTCGTCGTCGAAACTTTGAGATATGTGCCAGAGTATAAAATCTTCATTGTCTGAAACAACCCCAAATAATATAATAATCTTTTGAGTTGTATATTAGGAGCAACCTTTTCACGTTAATGTAACATTTTTTGATTCCATTATGAATATTTTTTTAATTCTTAAAAAAAAAAAAATCGGTTTAACTTTGTTTTTGATTCATTAGTCTGTACTGCTATTTTTTCTAATCGTTTATTTTATTATTATTTTTTTTACGTATACAACAAGTCGTTTGAACCCAATTACTGTAGACAATTTTTATTTTTTAGCTATTATATTGATTCTCGTGACATGTGATAGGTAGCCAATCTATCGCCATTTTATTGTCACGTGAATTCTACACCAGACCAAAGACAGTGTCGCAATCTGACAATCACACTGCCATCGCCGGGAATCGAACCCGGGACCTTCTGTATGGAAGTCAGAGCTCTTACCACTCTGCCACGAAGGTCGTTTATATCTGTGTAAGCATGTAATTGGTCTCTGTTTAACAAATCGACAAAAAGGCCACTGACCTTATCCACCGCGTAGCGACTCTAAAATAGCAATGGGCTGTTCACGAAGCCAGAAGTTCGGACGAAAAACGGTAAAAAATATTAACATTTATATCAGGGTAGGATGATTTGAAAAGGTGCGTTTTGTATCACGATCTAAACTCTGGCGGATTCTCAATGCACTTGAGGTCAGCAGGAAAATTGTTCCAGGCTGAAGGGTCTGCTACCACGAAGGCACTGAAAATCTACCGATCGCAGAAGACTTCACTGATCGCAATAAGACAGCCACGCATTCAGGTTCTCGGTGATGCAGAGTTCAGATATAAACTATGATATATAGTATTATACAAAAAACAGCAATTTCTTATATTGTTATTTAAAAGCTTACATTGTTTTTCTCTAAAAGATCCAATACGAGTATATCCCTATTGTACATTTTATCTTCTTTAAAATTATTATCAAAGCAATTGAAGAGAACCAATTCGCAATAAACTGGTACCTATCAAATATCTCAGTGAAGGAATTCGAGACGGAATTCCCTTTTATGTAAGTCGCTTGTAAGAATTGTAGGATTACTTTTTGGCGAATATGTGAAGTAAATGGTCGCGTTTCCCGACCGACGGTCCGCCATTATCCGCCGCTCGGTTGTATCGCTATTTCAGTAAGCGGCTTTGCTTTATAATTTGAAAAAGAAGATGGTATAAAATAAAAATAAATCGGCCATCGGCGATATTCGACACAAATTGCAGCTTATCAGGAAGAGTACGAAACTGAATTATTAAGTTTTTTCTTCTCCTTTCTGTAGATCTTGCGATATGTTCATACAGGATATCAATCTTGGTCCCTCTGGAATCTCGTGCATCACGATATTAAGAATCCTCACTGGGTCCATTTTCTCAACGTAGTCTCTTCAGAATTGTCTTCTAAGCCTCATCTATCTCATAATGTCTTGAATGTTGCAGGTTCCGCGAAACTCTTCGTTATTTATCCTCTCTTAGGGTTCTACAAACGATGGTTCGCAATCTTATCATTTCTGAAGTTCTAAGGACAGGTTTCGTTTTGACAGCGTCTTTTGCATTTTTAAATTAAAAATAAACGATCGTCTTGTGTTATTTTCTATATAATAGGTGTCTCCCAAGAGGGTCCATCTGCTTTAATTATTGTTTTGCCATTAGTGTTAAAGCCAAATGTCATATATTTTTACATCTCTTTCTAACAGGATATCGACATTGTCGTTCAGAAACGCTTTATTGAATGCCTTAGACGTCGATGTAGCACTTATAAGCTGTTTTTTTTTTTGTAATTTATTGATTTATTCTTGATCTGTCTTTTGATAAATATTGCGTCAGTTGTAAATGTATTTTTTATAAATCATTGCTGTTATTTGCAAATATGTGATAAATTTAATGCAGATTTAAAAAAAACGTTTTCGTCATTTCGTAAGAATAAATTTTATATTTAAAATCAGCCATTTTCTTCTAAAATAAAATAATTGTTGATTGTTTCAATAAACTTATTTTGTTTATGAATGGTTTCGATTATGTCCGTCTTGTCTGTTGATAATATTTTTTTAAAACTATTTATGGCTTTCCTAATCTCAGTGCTTGTACATTTTTTACATGTCGGTGACAATAACTTTCATAAAGAGTACAATTAGGAACGCGAAGTCGGCCGGTTAGTCGTGTAACAGGGATCGAACAAGATGGCGTTCGTGAACAAACTGTCATTTGAAATATCAATGCAAACATATTTTTATGCATTTTATCATTGTTTTAGTACTTTAGGATGTGAGATGGTTTAACAAAGTTCCGTATACATGTATGTGCATCGCAGTTGGTATTTTTTTGTTTTAATAGTGCTTCAAAATGGAAGAAATTTTACACGGCATTCGCTATGAAACCCTAGCTGTTCTTCGCTTCGCACAATCTCCAGATAGTCAGCTGAAATGCCAACATCTGCCTGAATAGGCTCCTCGTCTCTCTTGCCGACGTTTCACTGCTCCATTCTCCTCGGATGCCTCTGCTTTTGACTTGCTGCTATCAATATCCCTTCCTCCTTCCACCGCCTTCGCTGCCGACTCGCTCTACTCACATTTTCATTTACAACAAGCAATAAAAATCTTGAAAAATAAGCTATTTAAATCTTGACCTTTATTATAATATAGTATAATCAAATATTTTACTGAAATACCAGTGAATCTGACGAAACTGGTCGCTGTCGAAATAAAGATAAAAGTGGAAGTAGTTAAAGAACATGGTTTCATTTAATTATTACTTTATTATAATACTAAATAATGTTTCCTTCAACCTTCTTTTAGATTTTAAAAATATTGTTTAACAATCTCTTAATGATGAAATACCGATATAGAGTTTAATAATTTACCTAATAGTGAAAATATATTATAGTATTTCATTGTTTATAAAATAAATTACTATATATTATGTACCACCCGTGATTCTAAATTATCAATGACAGAAAATATATATTAAATGACAGACTTGTTACTATTATTTGTTTCAGGAAGGTGTGAAAGAAGAAGTAAAACTCCTGATATAGAAACATCCAAAGTTCCGCACCGTAAGAGATCTTCCCTTTTCACGATATCGTCAAGATCAGCTAATGTAAGTACCAATTCATGTTAATACCTACTTAATATAATGTAATAAGTGAAGTGTTCTTGTTTTCTTTTAATGTTTGTATCAAAGACGTATAACATCAATCCTCAACGGTATTATTTCTATTTATATTAAATACATAAATAGTAGAATAGTAGGTTCAAATATAAAAAAAATGGAGCGTTATCATTTTGGCCTAATTACTTTATGGAAAATTAGTATTAAATAATGAAAGTTTACGCCAGATCAGTAACAAGATGGCGTTCGTAGGTAGCTGTCATTTGAAAGTTCTTACAAAAAGTTTTTTTCTCTATACCCCCTCCCTTTCTACTATCTGTATCCCATTCTGTACCTCAATTGCCATTGCCATATTGGTCCCCACCCATGATCTTGGTTTACACCCATGACCACTCTCGACCTACTTGGTTACACTCTCTGTCACCGTCCCTCGGTTCCCACTCAAGATCACGGCCCCAGCTCAAGGCTACACTTGACCAGTCTACACGCCTTCCTTCCCGAGTAGTCAGGTCCAAATGTTGGACCCAACCCACCACATCCTCCAATAAACCTTCGTCTCTCCAGTATCCAACCTCAACACCCAAGAAAGAAATTTCCAACATGTGGGGGAGCAATAGCCTCCGGGATGGTACTCCCGAAAAGACAAGCTTCAATAATCCAACAAATAATAATAAACAACATGTATCCAATAATTACATTGCTAAAGTTTATGTTTTGATTCGAAATTGAAAACTTTATTAATAAACGGAAAGTTATAAAACAATTTTCTATGATTCTACAAAGTTCAAAAACTTATACCCGTTAGTAAGTTTATGATCTATTTACGACTTTAGAGAAAACGTGATTTTTTAATTTGAAAGGATGTAAAGAATTCCATTTTCGGATTCACAATTCGAGAAACGAAGTTCAAATCGATTGTCTGAAGGTGAAAATTTATATATTCAAAGCTCTGGGAGACCCCTTGAAATGTTGCGATTGACCCTTATTAATATTTAGTCAATTGAATCAAATGTCGTTTCATTGAAGATTCACTGTTTTTAATTTTTTTTTGTCTTTTTATAAATGAGATATTGTTTGATAGTTTATATAAAAATCTACGATAAAACCATTTTTATAATTTAAAAAATATGGTATATTATACAAATTTGGGTAGGTATATTAAGTTTTTATAAATACCAGTGTGGAAGGTAAATTACTATATTTGTTTTCAACCTCCATTATGTAAATTTTTTACGCATAAAATAGTGTTACTAGTATTTTTATATAATGTCAATTAATGTTTTAAACTTGACAGAATAATTTATTTCAAATAAAGCATAAAGAGCTGGCTAGTTTTACAGAATATATTCATGTTTATAGCGCTATAATTAATCAAAAGTGCAAATTTTAATTACCACTCCGTATAAATAAAGCTCACCCTTTAAAACGCGATTTTATACAACAATTAACAGTGATAATTATTATTATCTCTATTATTAGTCAACTTATTATCAATTCTAATTTATTATTACTTATTATTAGTCTACTATTAGTCTATTTATTATCAATTTTAACTTATGAAAATAAATCTAAAATATATATTTTATACTATATATTTAAAGAGGTCGATTCATATTATGAAGGAGAGATAGTAAGAGTTTTTTTTAACTTTTGGTTCAGAATAATTAATAGGGTTTTCCTTTCATATAAGGCTCCTCTCAATTTTTGGTGTGACATTAATTAAAATCAATTAAATACTTTATTTAACACAAAATTATTTTTCTAGAAGTTTTATTATATTTTATGGGAATGACATGTTTCACCCTTCTAAGGCCTTATCAAATGTGCTAAAACTGACGTTTTCATTCGTATTAATTATTTAATATGGAGTTTTATACAAAATTGTTTGTTTTTTTAAACTACCGACCATTTTAGCTACGAGTGCATTTTTTCTTTGTAGCAATCGAACGGTTTGTTTTCTTACCCTGATTAAACTCTGGTAAGTGTTTCATTTTGTTCTATTAGGATTTAAAATTTATTTATATAAGGTACATTGAAACGAGTACATTGAAATGAATCATACAATTTAGTTTATTAGGACTGTTTGTTTAATTTTGTATTAGTTGCCTTTTAAAGTTCTAAAATTTCTGGATTAGTTTAATATACCTTTGAATTTACAAATCGAAGCGATTTACAAATTTCCAAAAATCTTAAAATCATGATTCATATTTTTTAAATAGTATGGTTATCAATATCAGGAAACTTATCGTAGCAACGCAGTGAAAATAATAATAAGATTAACAGTTTTTTTTAATAATAAGATATTTAAAGATTTCAATCCATCCGCCATTGTATGATGTAGCAGACTGGAAAATATTTAGGAAAAGTCAGTGGAGAACGGAAAAACGTTTGGGTTTATATTCCTCTGTTGAACATAATCCCAAACTATAGACCCATGAATATTGCAGTCCACATAAACTATTGCTTGGCGAACTAGCTACAATGATACTTCTCGTAACAGGTCGTTTCAGAAGACAATATAAATAATATTAAATATTTATTCTATATTCAAAACTACAATATCATTTAATAAATTAATATTTAATTTATACATTTTGAAATAGTTTAAGATATCTGAAAAAAAACGGATATTAAAATAACTTCTTCTTCTTTTAGACTCTTGGACTGTTCCTATTGTAAGGCAGACCTCTCTTAGGAAGTAGACTCCCAGCTATCCTTCCAATTTTTGGTGGTCTTCCCGGGAGACGATTGCCAACACGAATCCAATGCATCCTCTGCAAGTGCGCATGCCAGTGTCTTCTGCGTTGTATGCCCCATCGGACAATATCTTCCACCTTGTAGATTTCGTGGATAGCCGTGGTCATCACCTCAATTTCGAAGAATATTGATAAAGCTCTTTCTAATTTATAATCATTTAAATGTACCTTGATAAGGAAAACAAATGATAAAAAAACGTGTAAAAGTTTTAACATCCAAAATATTTGTCAATTTTCTTGATTACTTCTAAAAACTCCAGTCACAAGTTAATTTTTGTTTCATAAAAAAAACTACTAAAAAAATTAAATTCGATTTATATACCCCAACATATTAACAAATTTATTATATATAGTTACTAACTAACTAACTAACCATCACGCCATTTCCCCTGATGGGTAGGCAGAGAGGATGGATCGCCACACTGGCCTGTCCTGGCATACCTCTCGAGCTTCCTCTACATCCATACATCTTACCATGCACGAACGTCGATTGTTCCGACTTCGAATGTGGCCGCCTTTTAGTAATTGATTAATTTGGTCATGCCATGTTATATATAGTTGATAATAAATATGTGTGTTGCAATTCATATTACAAGTAGGAAAAAAGCGTAACAACAAGATAAAGTTTTAAACTCTGTCACGCCATGTTAACGAGAACAAAAAAATAAGATTAAAGTCATTAATATAATTTTTTTTTTAACTGTTAATTTGAAAACAATTTAATTAAATAAAAGAAAATAAAAAACAGGGCCAGACTAAAAGGGGGTTCAAAATACTTAATGTGAGACACCTAAAGGAAAAATTGCCCCTTCACAAAACGAGGAGGGAAGTCGTTTGGAAAATCGGGGAAAATTAAGGTCGACAGTAAGAAAACTTTATGGCAACACCCTGTGAAGGCCTTCTGTTCTATTTACAAATGACAAGACCAGATAAGGGAACTTTTTTCAATTTTGTACCCAAATTATTACAAACAATGTCTTCTAATACAATTTACACGAGATGTGACGATAATGCCTGCCGGTGAATGTGTTCCAACGTATTTTCTACAATTTAATATTCCTACAATCTAATTTGGAAGAAAAAATATATAAAACACAGCTTTTGTTAGGACAAAGAAGAATTTTATATTATCAAATTTTATTATGCTATGTGTGAAACTCATGGTAATTTTTTCACGCCCAGATCGCCGGTCATTCTAATCGCCCTATTCGCTCTGTATGCTCTGATTGCCTACGATAGATATTTTGGAAACCGGTCAGTGATAAGAAGCAATCAGTGGTTGAAGTAAAATTTTGATTTAGTTATAATGCTTCTCCTTCTTCATCTACTTCTTCTTTTAGACCTTTGGTCTGTTCTTGTAGTCAGGCTAGCCTCTCTTGGGAGGTTGATTCTCAGTCTCTTTGGCGGTCTTCCGGGGGAACGGTAGCCAACAGGAATCAGATGCGCCACAACGTGTGGATTTCTGAAAAGATTTTGATAGCAGGAAAGACTCTTCGAGATAGGGCGAGGAACGCGGCTATCAGCGAAATCTGCAAGGTAGAAAATATCGTAAAATGGCAGACAATGCAGGAGATACTAGAATGCGCACGTGCAGAGGATCCCATCAGTTATAACGCGTGACCACAATTTAGTGCTTATAATATTAATAATCACGTCAGAAAAATTCAAATAACATGGTCGCCCTGTAGTAGTTTCGAACACAAAAGACTGTCGATAGCGGCCGCTCAGTCATTTAGACTGCCATATTATTGCAAACTCTTCCGCTGCCTGAATTTGTTTCCGCTTTTTGCTAGTGGCGATAGCAACAGAATCCAGATGAAGTACTTATTTACATAACGATCTGCCGGATAGCTGTTCTGCCTCATAAATATCAAAACTTCCTCCTTCCTCGGGTTTATCTTCCTCAATGTCACCGCTCCTTTCTCGGCTGGATTGTATTGTCAATACACAAATCATGCGCAGATGGAACCAATTTTGAAACAATTGTTTATTTATTTCAACGATATTTTTTAAGTTTAGTTTAGTTCAGTTTTGTTAAGATTGGATGATAAAGCAGCCTGTCTCCTCTTTGTAGGAAATAATACGACAATTGAACGGTAAAATATGACGGTAAATTGAAACAGACAGATAACCATGCACAATGATACACATTGTATAAATATACTGGAAGATCGGTTCTGAGATCGATATCCAATTATAGTTTAAGGTTTCAAATTCAACATATTGTATATTAACAACGGAATTGTACTTATATTTACTTGACGCCAATTTTCGTCAGGGCAATATAAAAACGTTTTTTTATTGAACTTTCTGAGTTTGGGAACAAGTGAAACCGGTTGGCGTTGAGTATAATTAGGATTCCGTGGTCAATAAACAATGCATTGATTTATTTTATTTATTTATAAATTAAAAATGTCTAACCACAATGTGAGTACTTAACATGAAAAAATACACAATGTGAATATAATTTTTATTTATTTATTAACGGTTTCATTATTTTTTGTTTAAAATTACTTTTCTTTATTAACTTCTATTTTTTAAATATATATAAAAGCTTTTAGAATAGGTAGTTTGTGCAATAGTGTAAACGACATTTTATATAAATGTATTTTAATTATTTTGGTAGAATTATGCACGATCAATTTGTTTTATATTGAAATGATAATCTTTAAACAACAGACTCTTGAGTCTACAGAGAGTTGTAAAAGGAGAAGAAGAAGAACATATATTGGAATATTTATTCTAATCAGTGAATTTGTGGCCAAGAAGGTGTACTATATCTAAAACACCCGGCGCCCCTGGAAATTGACAAAATCGGCAAAACCGTCTACCGTAATTGCAAGGAAAATATGAGAGATGATGTCTTTTTAAAGAACGAATTAGATTTTTAGATTTTAGTTCGTGTCCAATAATAGATAAGTTATTTTTCGTATATCAAGAAGCAATGTCCACAAAATGTCATTGTTTACTTCTGTATTTAATGTGTGAACGGCGTTATATTTTAAATTCAAATCATGGAATGAAATTTTGAACGTTGATGTGTTGTTCAGACCGCCGCCAGAGGGGGGGGGGGGGGGCTGCAATCAAACACAAGGGGGAGGATTTTTGCAATCATTGCAAACACGCAGCAATCGTAAAATGACAATATTGTGGGGTTATTTATAACATGACGTGAGCGGAATATGTAAACTAGACGTGCAAACAATTAATTATAATATCACCGCATTAATTACTGATTTGAATATATTTTTTAATGGCAAGTAATGAATCGCATTTATAATGCTAATGCTTTGTATTATATTTGAACGTATCTAATTATATTGAATATATAAATGATCAAAATAATTTTAAACACTTTTATTTTGTTTTTACACTACTTAATTTTGTTTTATCGAATGAAACGGTTTCGATCCGCCGGAGTTTAGTCAGGGTTAGATAAATAGTCTGAGCTCAGTTTGTTTATGTGACCCTCACGAAGCTCGGCGGGAACGAAACCGGTTGGTTCGATAAAACAAAATTAAGTTGTGTATAAACAAAACAAACGTATTTAAATTTATTTTTAATAATGCCACACAACAAATGAAGTAATTCAAAGGAAAGTAAAATAATAATAATCCTTAAATTAATAATAAATTTATTATTGTAATATCGGAGAAATCGGTGTGCGTGCATGACACGATGTATGAATTTCAGGGAAGCGAGAAAAGTGTGTCAGATGGAAAAGAACAGTGATGGTTAGTTAGTGTTGTAACTGATATATATTAAGGTAAATAATTGATCTGGAGTATCGGGCTACCTACCTTTACTGATCTTCTACAAGTTTGGCTTTGTTTTACTATTAACATTTAATTTTTTTTCCATTTTATTTTGTTTTTATTATTTTATCAGTTTCGCCTCTACTTGAACTTTTTCAAGGTAGAAGGACATTAAAAGAACGATATTTGTTTTAACTTATTGAACGCTAAGGCATTAACACTGGAATTCCATAGTATTATAATGAAAACCTAATTAAAATTCAGATTCCTCATTTTACTCCTTTCTCCTTAAATACTTTGTCTACATTTAATTTCCCAAGCTCCCATTCCCAATCAAATGCAAACTAATCACTTATTAATTTCTGTATAAATTATGTCTTTTCAAATGTATGTTTTTCTAAATTACAATTTTTTATATTATATTTTTTTATATTATCATGTATTATTATTATTTAATTTTATTTATTGGTTCTTACTGTAAAAAAATGTTAGTTATTATAACAAATAGCCCAGGTTAATTTTTAAAATTGAATTATTGTATTCAATTTTAAATGCGTTTTTATTTCTTCTTACTTTGTTTCGTTTTTATTATATTTTTACACCTGAAGATGGAGGTATCCTCCGAAACATGTAGTGTTTTTTAATATATTTTTTAATAATTAGTGAAATAAACAAAACTCTTTTAAATTTCCGAAGGATATTTGTTTTATTATCATGAAAAAGATTCGGTTGCATTGAAGTACGGTTTGCATTGAAAATAAAGTAACTGTAATAGAGAATATTTCTGTTAATTTAAAACCAAAATTAATTAAGTATTCCTTATGTTATATTATTTTGTTTTGTCTTTTGATCAAAATAAGTGTAGTATTGTAGTAAACAACTATTCAGATATAGTTTCTAATTGAAACTCTTACAAGAGACAAGTATTTCGAGAGGAATTCTTACATTTTGGACAGCAATGGAAAGTTCATCGACAACGAATGTTAGTTATTTGAAGTATTCGAACGATTTAATTACACTGGGATGAGTAATAATATAGTAAGCTCCGTGCAGGACAAGGTACGCCTTGGCGTCTTAGGTAACTTTGTTATTATTTATAACCCCCAAAACAACAAGGAACTCCCGAACTTTGATGCTGTGCTCCGAGCCGAGACGAGATAAATTATATTCGAGCAAAAAATTGGAGAATATTAAACCACGTGTGCACTGTTGGAAATAATTAATTTTGAAGTTAGAATACATATGTACACGTGAAAGCATAATATGTATTCTACAATATATAGGTCACGTAATAAATGATCCCTCTAGTTTTTCTACATAACAGGGTCACCGGACGTAAAATGTTTTAAATGTACCAAAAATCTTGAGATGGATTTTATACTACTTTTATTCTATTAAATAAAATGAAATAAAAATTATATATTTTTAAGACCTAATTCCACTTTTTATCGATAGTCACACGTTTCGCCAGGCTTACTGCCAACGACAGACTAATGCTAGCGAGCCTAGCGAAACCGGTCACTGTCGAAATAAAGACGGAATAAAGTGAAAATAGATCCTAAAAATACGGTTCTATTTAATAATTATTTGAATAACATTCTATCAAGAGATTTTATTAATTATTTTATTCTATAAAAATAAAAATATCCTTTGGTCTTCTCTCAGATTGCGTTTTCACAACTAGCAAACTATATTTATGTTTTTAACCCTGATTTCACTAAACGTCTTACATCCATAATTGTCAATAGCATAATTATCATAATGGAAGACATCAAACAAACGGAAACTCAATCCATTCAATACAAATTTTCACTGGACTTTTTTTTGTGAAGCGTCTACAACTAATCGATCATTTTTTTAATTTCAACAGGCGACAAAGTTATTGTTCCACCAAAATTCAACAAACTTTTTTGTGTTTATCTTGATAAAAAATTTATCACATTTTAGAAAATGATCTTCTTCTTCTTCTTCTTTCTTGTTGTAGACCTACATATGTGATCTGTTCCTCAGAGGGTTGCTCCTCCTGTGAGGTAGAATCCCAGCTGTTTTTACATCTTATAGATCTTATAGGTCTTCCATGAGGACGAGTCCCGTGAGGCTTATTTTGTAGAGCAAAATAATAATAGTACTTATAATATACTGAACCTCACATATCTCTCAAATTCTGGTATTCCTCGTGCGATCTTTCAGTGCCTTGCCTGCTATAGTCCTCAGTGTCTTGATCTCGGAAGTCCTCAGAACTCGTTTGGTCCTGACTGTTTCTGCCCTTGCTTCAAATTTATTATTGGTCCTTATGCAACTGCAATTTCTGATGCTCTAAAATTCACAATATGGTAAAACAAAGACATGGGCATTAAGAGTAAGATGAGAATCTATAAAGCATGCGTAAGACAATTGAAAATGATCTAAATCTTGTTACAGTTTAAATAAATTAAGATATATTAAAAACTACACATTAAATTATATATGCGTATTGTACATATACAATGGCCGTGTACTTACCATTAACTAAGTAGATTTACAACCTTTTAACCTTTGACATACTTTCACAGCAGTCTATTTTAGCGGTTTATATAAAATATTCAGCACAAAATCAAGTAAAGTGTCTCATATCACATTGTTAGTGGTATAAATTGTGAAATATTATTTTAGAATTGCTACATACTCGTACATTCAATATGTAATAGGCCTTAAGATTAACACGCAACCCACAGTGAATATTCTTATTCTTTTTCTTCTTCTTCAGCCTTGCTCTGTCTACTGCTGGATATTGGCCTCTTTCAAAAGTTTCCACTACATCCTATCGCTCGCCTTTTCACTCACTGTTTATCATCTATCGAGATCCAATCACTGCAATTTTTTTTCTACACTAGAGCAAAGAAAGTGTAATGTATATTTTTCTCACACTGTCATTGCCGGGAATTGAACCTGGGACCTTCGGTGTGTGGGAAAAAAATGTCGTTTATGCCAAATTAATAATAAATAAAAAATTTACTCATGCAGAGCGTTTTCAGTCGAAAAATATGCAAAGCTTATTCAGACGAAAAAGGTTGTGGATGACCGAATATCGTGAGGATTATTCTTATTTGAAATATTTATATAAAAAGTAAATAAAAACGTTTAAAATGGCAAATCGTAAACACTGCCAAAATATCTTTGTGTATTTATATTACTAAGTAAAATCATACTTACTAACTAACTAACCATCACGCCGTCTCCCCGAAAGGGTAGGCAGAAAGAATGGACTGTCACACTTTTACTGATGCGGCACTCCATCCTTCTCTTTCCGCCCCGCGGGAGACGCGGTGTGATGGGTTGCGAACCTCATCGCCACCAATAGGCATCTCCTGCGCACACTTCGATCGTCCAACACCCACAAAATAAATCTAAAACAAATAATATAAAATACAATGATATAAAAAAAAATAACAAAATAAAAATAATTATACACAAAATGTTCTTTTTAGATGGTGCACATATTGACTATTTAATTTATGTTCCACTAATCCACCGTTTTTTTTAATTTAGCACATAATGTAATAACACATAATGTTTTTTCGATTTTGCACATGTTGACATGGACGATCCGGACTTTTGTGTATAATCATATATAAGTATAATCATTAATTGCCAAAAAGTCTGTCGAATGACAGAAAACCCCCCTACCATTGAAAAAGAAGGAAAGGAAAAATCAAAACACCCCTTCTAAAATATAAAAGCAAGTCGGGCGGAAAACCTTCAAATGACTTCGATATTTGAACCTCGTATTACAGGAATTATTATGAATGAAGTCTGATAAATTGAAATGATCAGATCTCCGATGGCGGGAGAGTAATGAATACATTTGAATCCGGAACTTGGAACAAAAGCGCGCGGAAGTAAATTTCCTTAGATAAAAGTTTCCGGATTGAATAAGTGATTCCAGCAACCAATCTTACGTATTTAAATTGATGTTTAAGTTAAAGCACAAAAATGTTAATTGGGTATTTTGTCTTTTAATAATTCCAAATTTTGAAATACAACGATGACATACGTATCCTAATTAATTAATTAATTGATGTTTGAAATACATTCAAGAATTTTTAAAAGTACTTTTAAGTTTGCAAATATTGTGTTTTTGTTTTTATTAATAATAAACTTCATTTTAGAGAACCAACCCTATAAAAATATTTAAAAAAATTCTTGACAGATACGCGGAAAAATAACCTTTATCGAACCTGAAGATGGCAGCGAATTGTCGAAACCGGTTGGAACTAGAAAAACAAGTGGAATAAAATCTATTTCCCCCTTTAACACACATTATAAAGAAATCTCTAATTTTATTATTTACTGTATATACTGTAATCGTAATAAAAAACCTAAATATTTTTAAAGTTTCTTAGAAGACCGATGTTGTAAACATGAAAATTCCTTTGATTTTAATTTTATTTTTATTTTTAAAAAGACTAATACCAAGGATATAAATCAATGATACTAGAATTTAGTTTTACAATCTTCAATGTGAGCAGAAAATAGCTCATTATTATGAAGAAGGAATCTGGTCGTGTCCAGGTTTGAACCCAAGTCCCCTGGATCAGGAGTCAAGCGTTCTATCCCCTAGACCACCACCCGAATTAAACCATTATCAAATAGTATACTCGTATAATATAACTAACTAACTAACTAACTAACTAACCATCACGCCGTCTCCCCGAAGGGGGAGGCAGAAAGAATGGACTGCCACACTTTTCTTTCCTGACATCTTTCTCTCGTTTCCTCAACATTCATACATCGTGTCATGCACGCGCGTCGATCTCTGACTCCTCACATGGCCGACAAATATAACTTACAAATAAAAAGTACACACTATAAAACAAAAACCATTAGACGTTTTCTTTCGTATTAATTGTTGAAAGAGTTTTGGATAGTTTTCAAGAAACAATAAATTAATACAATTTTCTTGTTTTGATTCACGATTCTAGTATTAATATGATAATGTGCTTTGGAACATTTCGATATGTCACCTAACAAGACTTCAGATGGGAATTGAGTCATAGAGAGGAAAAACTTAGATGCTCATACATCAGAATCAGACATGTCAGCCGCGAATATCTAAATTAGGTTACAAATAATAATTTTGGAGAGATTACGGATTAGCGCGGTATTAATTAGGGAGGCGTCTCAACAAGAGATTGTTTCTCTAATAACGCGGATATGAAAGCTGGCGATTAATAACCTCCAGGCAATACTCGGATTAACAGCGGTAATACGCAGTAGAAGTCTTATTTAGGGTAATATGTAATCATCAGGAATCAAAGATGATAGGGCTTTAACCAAACTAATATACATATGTATGTGATACAAAATACAGATCTTTTCTCTTTTACTTTTTCTTCTTAGAAAAAGGCCTTGTGGTCTATTTCTTGAGACAGATTGGCTTCCTGCGAAGTCGATTCCTTGCTGGCCGATCTATCTCTTTGGTGGTTTAACGTGGATTTGACCGTGCAACACAATAATAGGGAGTCTCGATAAATCCATTATTTCACGTGTGCATACCAATATCTTCACCCTTGCCTCACCCACAAAACGATATCGTCGACCTCCCATACTTTCCTTATCCTCGAGTTTCATGTTCTATCACGTAGTGTCTTGCCAGACATGTTTCTCAGCGTGTTTTCTGAGCATGTTTGAAAATATATGATATACCATATATAAATATGAAATATGATTTGACAATTTCCTCAACAAGATGGATAATACTGATTTTAGTGAGAGTTGTTAATGAGTTATTAGTGGCTTAAACAAAATATAAAAACGGTCTGGAGACGACACAAAGTCCCCTAAACCTTCCACCACAATGGAAAGGGAAGAGAAGAGACTTGGTTATTTTTAGGACCATTTTACAAAACTAGCTTGCCTCTGATACGGCGAAAAGTAGTCATATGTGAGAATAATTAAACGTTCTTTAGCTCCCTATACGGTGATATATTTGCTCAAGATGCTCTCGACCAGGACGCTATCTGCCAATCTAACTCCCAAACGAACCCTTCGGTATATTGTGCAGAAGATTTTTATGTCGCAGCATATGCATTTTGCACGCATTTCCCTGTAACGTTTGACAGCTGCCAGGTTTTCTCGGTCCTCTTGAGAATCTCGCCATTTGTATTGTGATCTCTCTAGAAAATTCTCAGGATTCAACAAGTCCACACCCGAAGGCTTTAATTAATTAAGTATTTGAAAGGGGTCTTCTCATTACGTGATCGTACCATCGGAGCCTTGTTTCTGATAATTTTCCTTTGATGGGTAAAAACTTAATACTTCTCCTCGCATATTCGTAACGTACCTTTTAATTTAATGTGTCTTTTCTAGACCATCGCAGCATATGCATTTCTGGCGTATGGATTTTCTTTTCATGGATCTTTTTAACTGCCCACACTTCAGCTGTTTTATAAATCCCACCTTTGTTCTTATTGGTGTTTTTGAATTACAGAGAAATTTAGTAAGCTTTTATTATATCCAGATATTGTTTGGCTTGTTACGTCCGCATCAATGGATCCGTCCTCTGATATGACTGATTCAAGATACTTTAAAGTTTTTACTTTTTATGTCATCTTAACTGATTCTGAGCTTAAAGCAGCAACTTGATTGAAGTTACACATTATAAATTCTGTTTTTGTTCGGCTAATGCGCAAATCATTCGACTCCGGTGAATCTCTTCATTCCATCACATTTAATGAGATATTCTGGATGCAGTTAACAATAAACTAAATTAAAATCATTCATCCTAAAATAATAATTCATTTCAATTCTTAAAAAAAAAACGATGAAAGAAACGTGGCATGATAAAATCAATCAAATATAATATTATATTATATTAAATGTCGACCACATGAGGAGTCGGAGAAATCGACGTGTGTGCATAACATGAAGTGTGAATGTTGAGGAAGCGAGATTATTATGTCAGGATAGAATAGTTTCTCGGTCTATTATTTCTACCACTTCGGGGAGAAGGCGTGTTGGTTAGTTACTTAGTTTATTATTAAATTCTTATGAATGATAATTTGTAAATCTTAATTGCAGGGGGTTCATAATTTATTATATTTTAATAACGGATACGTTTAAGTTTTTTTCCTTTTCTATCATTACTTTTATACTACAATAGTAGATGTAAATGCAAATCTATAGTGAGAACATAAAGTATAGAATAGAAACCTATCGCATATCCTTCCTCTGTTGAGATTCAATATTCGAATGTAAACACTATCTACCGTTGGCTCATGATATCGCGATTCAAAAGTGGAACAAGGATCCTCGAGATCGTTGCATGATGCTCTGTGTAAACTAAATAAACCGCGTCTTCCGAACCTACTCAGTGGTTATACCTAGCGCATTATAACTAATATGCTAAGTTCCTCACGTGACTTGCATTTAAGATAGCTCTTAATTCCGTTAAATACCATCATTGGGTACATACTCTAAATCAATCAATAGTAATTTCATATCTGTAATGTACAATGAATATTTCTTGATAAATTAATGATCAATGAAAATATTTCTATTTATGGATATTTAAAATAAGAATGCATAATTCATAAGTGTTGTATCTTTTGTTTCTACTAAAATTGATTGCCTTTCAAGGATTTTTATCCATAAAAAAATATAGATTATATCAACAAAATTATATGTACTTTTTCTAAAATAGCTTAGTTAAAATTATTGTGCAAATAGTGGTAAAAGTTGAGTTTTGTTATTAGGTTTTCTTCTAATAATTTTTTACCCTTAAATAACGCAATATCGTGTTATTATAAAGAGTGTTTTCTTAACCTAATTTAAAATTTAATAACAATTCAAAACTTTGAAATCATTAGAACTAATCAGTTTTAAAATTGGAAATTTCACCCGAAACTGAAAGTTTCGACGTGACATATTTTTTTTCCTTTACATATTTAAATTCCCCCACTTGAAATAACACACCATGTTTTGTTATTTGTATTTTAGTTGCAAAGTTTTCAAAAGTTTAATTTTTAACGATTATAGAAAAGAGTTTCATGTTATAAATTACATTTGAAGTATTTTGATGAATTGGTGATAACTTTGTAAAAATATACGTTTTCATCGTTCGGTTGGATTTGTACAGACAGGTAGGTTAAAAACAAATAATTTGATTATGTTTAAGATATTGTTTCTCTTCTTCTTCGGCCTATTCCGGTCCATTCCTGGACAAAGGTCTCCTCCATTGGATTCCACGTCATTCTGTCTCTTGCAGACTCCATTCAGGTGATGCCGACATGTCGGCTTAGGTCATCTTTCATTCATTCTTTCCATGTGTCAAAACCATTTTAATGATCACTGTTTTATAAAAATAGATATGTTTAAATGAAATCATGAAAGACCAAGGAAAATGCTGCGTGAACGTAAAATACATTTTTACTTTTTTCCCTTGTTGAAAGTCAAGAAAATTGAGAGGCCTTCATTATATGCTATGTACATTTGGTGCATGTTGAAGTAGTATGTCTTGATAGAAGACGGAGCGGCATATTTTATCATGTGAATGGTTAGCTTGTTCGTAAGTAAAGTCAAATTTAAATAGTTTTATAAAGTTAGGATATTTTTAATCATTTTCAAACTCGGTAATAATGTTATAATTTTTTTAACAATAAGCATCAAGTTGAGTTAACAATTAGTTTTGTAATTAACTAACAATCACGTCGTCTCTCCGAAGGGACAGGGAATATAATGGACCCCCACATTATTCATTTCTGACATACTTCTCTCGATTCCTCTACATTCATACATCGTGCTATATACGCAAGTCGATTTCTCCGATTCCTTACGTGGCTGACAATTAGTATTTGATTGATTTGATCATGCCACGTTTTTCTCGGTGAATTTCGTAATATCCTAATTATGAACTGTAATTTATGCCATAATATTGTATATATCTCTAACTAGACGATGGCAGCATTGTTGTTGAAACCGGTCATGAATAATGGTTGAAAAAAAATCTACTATGTGTCTGAAATCAAGTTAAGAGGGTAAAGAGTGACACCACAGTGCAAACATCAACATTTGCTTAAGTCAGCCGCGATAATCCACTCACGCAATTAATCAAAACTTATCTTTGAACGTTTGAGAGAAAGCTGATAATTTTAAGATATTGAGATCACGAAAACAGAATGAACCGAGGTTTTTTCTTTTTCATTATCATCGAGTCTATTTTTAATATCGATCCCTGGTTTCTCGTTGGGAGGTCACAGTTGATCTGACTTTAGGACGTGCGAGGCATGCAAGAAAAACGATTTTGCAAGGATAATTTGAGAACGTTGACGCTCTGGAGTATTTTTTTACAAATTTCTCGCACACTCTAATTTCTCTTATACCGAATATATAGGTTATGTTTTTACTTTCGAAAGCATATATTTTATTTGATAATTTATTTATTTTTTATCATTTCGGCCTTCTTTTAATTATTGCATCAGGTAAAGTCTGTCCTGTGTCAATGAAAATCCATTATAGAACATTAATAATGATAATTATAATTAATAATGCAGGAGAAAAGATGAAAGACTATTAAATGCAAATATAAAAAGTGAATTCAGGGCGAATGAATGTGTTGTGAATAAAATAATAAATGGATCATTAAGGAGTCGGAGAAATCCACGTGCGTGTATGACACGATGTGTGAATGTTGAGAAAGCGAGATAAGTATGTCAGGAAAGAGCAGTCTGGTGGTCCATTATTTCTGTCTATCTCTTCGGGGAGACGGCATGATGGTAAGTAAGATATAATCGATGTAATCAGCGGTAATAAAAATAATAATAAATATAGTACAAGTGTCAATCGGAAAGAGTTATCAAATAGTATAAAATATAAAGTATTATGAGATGATTATCTTGAATGCATGTGTGAAGTTATGTTTTGTTATAAAAGTTGAGGATCAAACAAATCACTGCTTTATGATTAATGATGTTGTGCGTAGGCAGACCGATAGATCAATTGATCTACCATGAGAATTACATACTCAAAATTATTATATTATAAATACTGATGTGCTGGGTTCTATCGGTCTAGGCTTGGCAACTTCTAAAATTGCGAACTTTGTGGCAGAGTGGCAAAAGCCATGGCTGCCACCCCGAAGGTCCCGGGTTTGATTCCTGGCGGTAAAGGGGGGTTCTCAAACTCTCTTTACTTGTGTAGAAATCAATTGACAATATAACAGTGATTGATTAGATATCACATGTTATCACAATTAATATAATAGCTTAAAACAAATAGTATACAGTAATTCGGTTTAAACGACTTGTTATACAATATATAATAGGTATTTAAAATAAATAAATAAATGACTGTGTATGTAATAATATTAAAGTTAGAGCTTGTGGAACAGTGTTTTATCTCCAGCATACAACAAAATTAAATTAATCCATTTGAGTATAAAATACATTTTATAAACGTTGGCACCGGTATTTTCATCCAGTGTTTGAATAATACTCGAAAACAAATTAATTAATTATAAATTTCCCATCTGTACATACATTTAAACTTAATAAATTAAAACAGTTTTGATACTACAAATAATGACAGGTCTGTCTAATGATGATACGTTCCCTTAATAGAAGCTGCACAGAGTAATTACGGCACATCACTCAGAGTCAACTACACTCAGTGTGAATGTAACAACGGAAGAATGAATGTCTCTTTACTATGAACTGAACAGACATCATACACGAGCGCATAATGAAATTAGAATATGTATCAAGATGTGTTATTGAATGTCGGGGACAATTCAGTATTTCTTTCTATTTTTAATTGTAGCTCCGATTGGTTCCATGAGACAATACTAGGTCAAAGGTATAATATTAAATAATCAGTAAAGTAAATTTAATTAGCTTTTAGGATATGTTTTCTGGACAATGCAATGCACAATTTTACAAGTAACTTCATATCTTATCTTCTTTTTAGTCGTATTCCTCATGATTGAGGGTCGTGTCCATCCTGTAAGCCATTGACTATGGCACGCTATGCGCTCCTGTCACCCGGCTACAGCTAATGAGAGACCAATCAGCTCCCTGATTTGATCGGATTAGCGGGCCAGTGGTCATCTTTGTGCCTTCCCTCCATGCCCACGATGATGTGCTTTTCAAGGTTGTCCTGAACACTCTGAGAGCAGATTCGTGAGAGTCTTGTTCTGATCCCCAGCTGGTCAATGATCGTCTGGTTTGTTCTTCTTGCCGTTCAGGGTATACGCAGCATTCATCCCCAACATCACATCTCCAAAGCACCAATCTTGGGTCTCTCTGATGGTGGCATAATCCAAGACTTGTACATATCTTGTACAGCTCTCCAAAATAAATTGTGTGGAGGCAGACCGATAGATCAATTGATATACTATTTACTATGTACAATATACTATATACTATATACTATATACTATATACTATATACTATATACTATATACTATATACTATATACTATATACTATATACTATATACTATATACTATATACTATATACTATATACTATATACTATATACTATATACTATATACTATATACTATATAGTATATAGTATATAGTATATAATATATACTATATACTATATAATATATAGTATATAGTATATAGTATATATTGTATAGTATATACTATATACTATATACTATATACTATATACTATATACTATATACTATACTATATACTATACTATATATTTATACTATATATACTATATACTATATACTATATACTATATACTATATACTATATACTATATACTATATACTATATACTATATACTATATACTATATACTATATACTATATACTATATACTATATACTATATACTATATACTATATACTATATACGTTATACTATATACTTTATACAATATACTGTACACTGTACACTGTACACTGGACACTGCACACTGCACACTGCACACAGCACACAGCACACTGCACACTGCACACTGCACACTGCACACTGCACACAGCACACTGCACACTGCACACTGCACACTGCTTACTGCACACTGCACACTGCACACTGCACACTGCACACTGCACACTGCACACTGCACACTGCACACTGCACACTGCACACTGCACACTGCACACTGCACACTGCACACTGTACACTGTACACTGTACACTGTACACTGTACACTGTATACTGTATACTGTTTACTATATACTATATACTATATACTATATACTATATACTAATAACACGTTTATTTCATGACTTGAAATAGAACAACATAAAACAGATATAATAATAATATTTACTATCATGTATGGTTGGTATTGAAAGATAACAGGAAAACAATGAGACTTGGGGTGCATGGTTAAAGCTTGTCTTAAGCAATCTACAGTTACTTGGCAACTCGATTATTTTTCAAAAAGTTACGAGATGAATTTGATGAATTCATTTGAGATGTTTTGTGTTAGCAGAATGTAAAATAGAGGTATGAAAATAGGAAATGAGTTATCGATGTAAAGTAGAAACTCTGTATAAAGACAGGAAAAGGTAATTACACTTTTTATATTTTTCGATTTAACTTTTCTCATTTGAGGTTGAAAACTCTCATGACGCAGTTGGATCGCCATAGAAGTATTACATTTGAGCGGGGTGATAAATAAGCAATATTAACATTTTTTTACTAGTACATCGTCAGAGAGTGTACATGGAAATTGATACAAATGTTTTTTTTTCTCGTGATATTGGAAATAAATTCGTAATGCAAGTGGGGACTTATATTCTATATTTAATACTTATCATTTTTCCTATGTCTAAATGTATTCTCATTAAACAATCTTTATTGAAAACACAATATAACTCTATATAAAACCTTCACTTGTTTTAAGACGCCATTTTGACGTGTTCAATTTCAGTATTATGAATACTCTGCGAATTCTATATTTGAACACCGCAAAGCGCCGATACTAGTAAGATCCGTTAATATGAAACATAAGCAAAGTTTCCGGGCCCATCTGTATTCCGGTATATTTTGCATCTCATTGCAGAGACGCGCCGCCGCTTATGCCGATGTCTATTATTCACCCCTGTCTAAAGGGAATTCCCATACTTTATCGGGAGTAAAGCCGCCTTGACACGCGACCGAAAATTCATAGCTTACTCAACCTGAAAATCATTGTTACGCCTAGAGCCATGGCGTGCACCGCATCCTGTCATCTTATTAGGAACACTGCAGTTCAATAATTCTCCTTCGCCTTCAACTTGTGCATTTAAGAGTCTCTTAATGTGGGATTCTCTTTATATGGAATAAAATTATTTTTATTTTATTTTATAACATTGTATTTTATATAAATTGTTTTAGATTTATTATGTAGACGTTGAATGATCGAAGTGTGCGCGGGAGATGCCTATTGGTGGCGATGAGGTTCGCAACCCATCACACCGCGTCTCTTGCGATGGCGAAAAGAGAAGGATGGAGTGCTGCATCGGTTAAAGTGTGGCAGTCCATTCTTTCTGCTTACCCTTTCGGAGAGACGGCGTGATGGTTAGTTAGTTTTTTTTCTCTTTATATGGATGCTGAACTCCAGCTATCTCCATTTATATTTTTTTCATTAATTTTTATTATTATGTACATGTCTAAATTAGAAATATTAAAAATAAAAGAGTTCTTACGTAATACAAGATTTTAAAATATATTGTTTTTGTCAAACTACTTTACCTAAATTAAAAATTTATTTTCAATTACAATTTTATACCGCATAATGATTACTTTTTACGAAAAGATGTGAATATTTTTTCCTTTTTTATTTTTTCTTGAACAGTGGTGTAATACTAAATGTTTAATAATCAATTTTAATGAAAACGTCTGTTTTCTAGAATCTTTATCATATTTCATGTGAATGACATGTTTTGTCTTAGACAGGCGAAACATGTAATTTAAATAAAATATAATAAAACCTGCAGAAAATATACATTTTCATTTGATATAATTAAAAAAAAAAATCCCTTTTTGGTCCTAATAAATTGGCGCGGAGCTGTGTAGCTATCAACGTGTTTAGGCGGTGAATCCTCAGAAGAGGATTTCAACGATAAACCTAATAATGGAAGCCATTTTGATTTCCGTTGTTGCGAGCTCGGAGTGCGTTTTTAGGATCCGCCATTTGATGTATTGAAAAGGCCTGATTAAATTTACTAGCACCTCTTTTCCACAATGCGAGACCGCCGCAGATATCAGCGCCTCACGATTGGGACAAGACGGATGGGATGACAGATGATTAAATGGTTCTTTATTCAAACCTTTACACTAAAATACCCTCTGTTATGTGTTTGAATACTGAAGCTACCACAGGATAATCAATCTGACTGCAATTATTTGAAAGTAGATGAATAAGAATTTAATAAATAGGTTCAATAATTCGATTTAATTTTTAAAAATCGGTATCAAATGACGAACTTGCAAATAGCGATTAGGAGTCATAAATGACGTATTTTATTAAAAATTCCAACAGTTATTGAAATGTTGAATTGAAATTAAATATGTTTTAAAACTCAGCTAAATTCTTCTCGAGTTGTGAAAATAAAGAGGAAGAAGAAGAAACAAATAAAATATTTCGTCATCAAAATAATAAATAATGCGTTTGGTAGTAAATTCTATTACATTCTATCACCATTTCAGCTCCCTTCCCCCCTATAGAGAACATACACCTCCCAAAACTTCACCCATTTCCATCTCATTTTGACCTTCTTCATACATTCCAGAGAAACATTTCATAATATCAACTTCTCTCATTAATAAGGAACATTTGTGTGAGCTATTTATCCCTAGAAATTCATACATATTAAAAAGTTACACACACGATTACAGAAAAAAATACAAACTGTTTAAATTTAACGTTTTAAATTTTAAATAAAAGTTATTTATTAGATTTCTCCAACTCCTCACGTGGCCGACATTCAATCTTTGATTGATTTGATCATGTCACGTTTTCATCGGTCTTCCTCATTTATTTATTTCATGTATTCAAACCATCTTAATGATCCTTTCGTTATTTTTTTCATGACTAAGAACTCTAATTTTAACTGCATTTATTATACTTTCATCCTTCTTTTGCCAATTTCATGCTTCACTTCCATACATAAGGGTCGGTACAAGAACACCAATGTGCATTTCCGTCTTACTGTTTTTAAATAGGCTTTTGTTTGCGATGACAACTTTAAGTGCACCATTCACTTTTTTGCCTGCCCCAACACTTCTTGAAATATCGCTCCTCCACTCACCTATCCAGTTATTTTTAAACGTACTCGTAATATTGTATTATGTTCACAAATGATGGAAAATTTTATTTTCAACAAGAAAATAAATAAATAAGAATTACTAGGCTAATCCGAACATTCCTTTCAGTTAGGTTGGCAAATTCAGCAAAGGGAGTAAAGCGCAGATGGGTTACACCTTGAGCGCAAATTTTCGAACGTGAATAGCACATTTAAGGATCTTCTCGGCATTCTCGCGTGTCTGGCAATATCCTTATCGGATTGTACTAGAAAAGGTTCCTGATATATATTTACCGGTTAAGTGAAATTGATAAGGTTAAATATGCGTCTTCTTTGATGGGGAATTTATTGTAATAGCTTATCGCGCTTCGAATATATATTGTTATGTATTCGGGAAGGAGAGGGTTCGGAAAGTATGGGTATCCGTCTTTTTCGGAAAATTCAAATTTTACGGAATTCTGAGGTGTTCCACCACAATGACTGGGAAATAAATATTGTCAAACGGCTTAAAAATATGTAAAAAATATTGTAGACCTTATGAGAAAAATATATTGTTTTCATATGATATTATCTTATATAATTCATTGAAAGTCTTCTTCATCTTCTCCTTTTAGACCCATGGTCTATTCCTATTAGGCTGGCTCCTCTTGGGAAGTTGACTCTCAGCTATCCTTCCATATTTTCGGTGGTTTTCCGGAGGGACGGTAGCCAACAGGAGTCTGATGCATCACAACACGTGGGATTCTGGAGGGATCTATCCTCTGCACGTGCGCATGTCAGCGTCTTCGGCGTTGTCTGCCCTCTTTGACAACATCTCCCACCTTGCAGATTCCGTGGATAACAGTGTTTTTCACTCAATCTCAAAGAGAATTGCCTGCTATTGTCCTCAGTATCTCTGCCACCCGCACCTTAGCCTTCGTTCTTGTGGTATCCTCTCTGGTCTCAATGCTATATGTCAATATCGGCCTTATGTAGGTTTTATATATTTTGTCATTGTAAGTAATGTGAATAAAAATAATGTATTTTTTAAATGTTTACTTTTCGGACGCTCGACCGGTTGGTATTAAAATAAGAATTCTTCTTCTTCTTATATCTGTTTCCCTATTCAAGTTCATCCAGGGTCGGGCATTGTTGTACGCAAGGACCAGGATTTTTGTCCTGGGTTGTCTTCTTTATCCGTACTAAAAAAAAAATTGTTTGGTGGTTCTCTCTAGAGAACTAATTGAGAAGAACTTATTTTTCTCGGCACCCAGTGTGGGATTTGGCTTCCTCCACAATAGCCATCATTGGCTCCTGTCCCTGGCCATTCCTCTCCATATATGTTTTTGCCTAAAGCGTTGTTTATTGGGAAGTCCAAGTTCCGAGACCATTGTGATGGTGTTCGTAATCAAGTGTACTTTTACCATTCGGGATGATTAGCCCTGGGATGAACCCTCCTCCTATTTCCACGCATAATAATCTATGGTAATGATGTACTCGTATCAGGCGGTTTTAGTAAATATTTATTGTATATTTATTTTTTTCATTATTTTTATATTTCAGCCTGAAATATTTTCACTAACAAATGATGAAAATACTTCTTCTTCTTCTTCTTCAAGTGCCCTGATCGCCAACGTTGGCGATCACCTCGGCGAACCTGTTCTCACCATAGTAAATATCCTGGGAAAAGGTAATCAGAGTGGTTTCCCGTTGCCTTCTCGATGGGTTTTTCTGTAGAGGTCACCTTCCCTTAGCTCGGAGGGTCCGGCTTTATGGCGCCGGATACTCGTCATTCGCCTATAATCTGCTATGACACTGACGGTAATATCAGTAGTCACATTGCCCGGGGTTCGCGGGACCCGAGAGACCACTCGAGGACGCTAATTAGTTGGACTTGGTAGTAGTGTTGCGGGTGTTATTGCAACATGGCGCATTACGACATTTTGTAGAATTACACTTTCCAGCAAAGTACTCGTATACCCCATCGTAGCCCTACTCCTTACTATGAAAAGACTAATCAAATGAATTAAATTTTTAGCATTGAGGAATTGCACGTTTTCAGGTCCAAAAGTTTCGTCTAACTATGAATTTATAGGAGTATATAGCGAGCCAGGATTGGTTTGTATATGCCTAGCCTTCGTAGATGGTTTACGGGATAGATACGATCCTCTATCATTGAGTATGGAGAGAGATATGGATGATAAAATGTTTTATTTGATAACAATACTAGTCAAAATACATTTATAGATTCATATAATTTCGAGATTAAACCTATAATTTTTTAAATAAGTTAATCATCCTGACACATCGATTGCTTACATTCTAATACTTGTTTACGAATTTGTTTTCGGGAAATTGAAGGCGTCGTTAGGGAGCAGGCGACGGTGAAGACATTGGTATGCACACATGAGAACAATGGATTCATCTATAATCCCTCACATTGTGTTACACGGCCAACCTCAAGGTAGACGACTGTGCGACACCAAAGAAAGGGATCGAGAGCTAGGAGACTATTCCCTCTTAAGAAATAGGCCACAAGGCCTATATTAAGAAGTAGATATATATTTTGTTATTACGCGTTGAAATATTATGATCACTTTTTCCTATGGTTTTTATATTAAAGCCGGCTTTCTCGTACATTTAGTGCTTTTCTTGAAGTTTGAGGTTTTTAGGTCATATTCGTATGCGAGCACAGATAGGTCACAAGAATCAAAGATTTGTCTTGCCTTTTGGGGGTGATTACGTGACTTTTAGATAAATGATGAATTTCTTTTTCATCCTAAGTAATGTTACCATTTTCGGTTTATCTAAGTTGTCCGATTATAAAATAGTGAGAATAAAATGCTCAATAATAAAAATATATAATTGTTAAATAATAAATTAATAAGCTTTTTTCAAAAATTAAAAAAAAAGTATATTGCTAATTTTATCTGATTTCCTTAGGTATAAAGTTATTTGTATTATTATGCTGATTATAATCTAGGCTTCAAACTAGAATTAGAAAAATTGAGCCTTAATTCAGAAGAAATGTGTGAGATTAAAAAAATAATTATAGTACCATATATGTTATGTCATAAATGCGATTTTAGCTAAAATTCTGATTGAAATTGAATAATTTTTTTATTAGTTTAGTACATTTATTTTTAATTCAATTTATAGCATTTTGTATACAATAAATAATATTTTTATTTACGTATTTAAGTCTACATGATTAAGAATAATCATTATTTTTCAATATTTTTTGTATAATTTCATTAAGCGTCCGCTTAACCCAACCAATTGCAGGTCATAAGTCCTGTAAACACCTTGATCAACCATATTCAGTTTCCAGTTTGCATCTTCGTCTCTATTGAGATACAATTAAATTTCATGAATTAATCACCCACCATGGGTGAAATCCAGTATTCGTATACAAGTATAAGTATACATTCACAAAAAATATTGTAATCATTCTGGTCAATTCTTTGGCATATACTCGTAGATAGGAGTGACATCTCCAGGCGGCTTCTAACAATGCGCTAATGGCGATAGCCTTCACATTGTGTTAATAAAGTAGTTCTGCTAAATGCTAAAAATTAATCTCCATAGATGGCGTTAGTGTGTGGATTATATAGATTAATCTTAAAAAGATTAACATATGTAATCAAAATCTACATAGATGGCATGTTGAAACTGACATGTGAAGTTAAGCATAGATTTGTAACATATATACAACCTCCAAAAATTTGTCTTACATGGTCATAAAGAAATAGGGAATGGGGAATGTTGTAATTACATAAATCGTGCGCTTAACCCAACCAATGACAGGTCATAAGTCCTGTAAACACTTTGATCAACCATATTCAGTTTCCAGTTTGCACCTTTGTCTCTATTGAGATACAATTAAATTTCATTATTTTTCAATTAAAGATACAAAGTAAACATATTAAAAGAAGGGTTTGGGGCAGGTAACAAAGTGAATGGTGCACTTAAAGTTGTCATCGCAAACAAAAACCTATCCGAAAAAGATGGCAGCGCACAATGGTGTTCTTGTTTCGATCCTTATGTATGATAGTAAAGCATGGAACCGGCAAAATATTGATAAAAAAATGATCTCTTAGACGAATGTGTCGTGAATTTGTATATGATAGAATATAAGAAGTGAATACGGTGCGATGGAAAGTGTTCATGATCAAATAAAGAAAATATAAAATATCAGCTACGTGAGGAGTTTGAGAAATCGACGTGCGTGAACGACACGGACACGATGTGTGAATGTTGAGGAGTGAACGAGTAGGTATCCCTTTGGAGAGAAAGCGTGATGGTAAGTTAGTTTTTACTTTTATATGCACAGTGTTATAGTAAATTATACGGAAACGGAGATTTTTACGTATAAACTTCGAGAATAAATTTCCCTAAAATAAGTTTAAATCGGAATTTATAACTAAATGCAAAGTAAGTTATTTAAAAAATTGACTTTAATAATTATTTTTATTAGGTTTTAGCAGAAACCCACATAAATGTTCTTATACTGAATAATTTATATTATATACCATACGAGTACATATTAATATTTGTATACTTTTTTTAAACAAGTAACATAATTAACATTCATATTTCCGTATAATTCTAAATTCCGTTTAAGGTAGATGAAATGACGCTTGAAAATCCTGTCTGGAAATAGTTTATTTTCAGCAAATGGTACCAATTCGGAGTCGGAAACTTAGCCAAATGTCTTGGACTAGTTCACACGTAATAATAAATCTATTGTAATAAATTTAAGGTCGAGATAAACACCTGATATTGAATTCAATTCTTTTTATGTCAGACCCGTGTGACTGACACCATTCAGAATTGATTTTTGATATTTTGAGCTTCAAGAAATCAGTTTATAAACGTTTATTTATTCCTCTCAAAATATTTTACAAATTTTACAAGGATCAAACACCATAAAAAAGGGATTGATTGGATTGATACAAATGGATTATTTTATAATTTGAATTTGATAAGCTAAATCATTAAGCTAAATCATTTATTTTATATCTGACGTACAGAATTAAAGCCCTTATATTTTTTATGTAATGTTGATGAAAATGTTACTTTCTTTAAGTTTTTTTTAAATTATATGGTGTTTCAGAAATATCGGTCCGTTTTACAACAGAAGGCTCTGGCTTATTCAAGTCTTCAAATCTGGCGGCCATTTTATTTTAGTAAGCCTGAGCATCTTTCAATTAATTTAGTTCGCGTATGCGTCTTATCGCTCCTCAAAAGAAGCATTTGCGGGAAGTTCTGTTGTTTTGTTTTATTTGGAAGAAGAGTGCACATGAGGTGCATAAAATGCTTTTGGAAATTTATGGCGATCATGCCCCATCGGATAAATCATGCAGAAAATGGTATAGATGCTTCAAAGCTGGTGATTATAACGTTGACGGCAAATATCGGCCTGGAAGATCGAAAAAGTTTGACCGAAAAATAAACTCCTCAAACCGGGTGAGACGGTTTTGGGGGAGGTCTACCGACAACAACTAATCCGATTAAAGCAGGCAATGGCTGAAAAACGACCGGAATGGGGCAGCAGGCACAGCAAGCTGATTCTTCACACGACAACGCTCGACCTCACATCGCAATCGCGGTCAAAAACAACATACAGAATGTGGGTTGGGAGATTATACCGCACCAGCCTTATTCTCCAGCCGTGGCACCATCGGACAACCACTTGTTCAGATACCGCATGCCTTAGAAGAGTAGCAATTCCATTCACTTGCAAATGTCAAGAATTAGATCGATGCCTAGATTACCTCAAAAGACGAGACGTTTTTTTGACGTAAATAAAAAAAAATGTTTAATTGGCGTGATTTTTTATTTTAACTTTCAAATAAAAGTGATTTTCATACAAAAAACGTACCGAACATTCCGAAACATCCAATAAATCGAAGGATCGCTCTCTACTCCTCAATCATTAGTTGCAGTTCCTCCCGCTCTTTGCTGATGAGAACGATGGCATTCGCATTCAGGAGATTCCACGGAGCGGGGCGTTATATCTTCGCTGTCAGTGATTCATTATCAGATAAAACAGGAGCGGGCTCAACAACGATCCCCGATGGACTCCAATCTCTAACCCAAACTCATCGCCAGTTCTAGCTGGACTCCTAATCTTTATCTTGACATTTCGATACATTTCTACAATGATCGAGATGTAGTGCTCCGGAACACTTTTAGCTCGTAGGGCATGCCGTATAAATTTTCTTGGCATACGATCAAATGCCTTTTGTAATATTTTCCTCTATATTTTTTTGAAATAAACTTAAAAAAACGTATTTGACGATTTGGTGTGAATCGTAACTAGTACTGTGGTGTTACGAGACTCCGCGGTGTTCAATAAATGTTCTAGTCACAGCGAGTTGACACACCATTCTTTATTGCTTGGTAAATACCAGAGGATTGTGAAATAGTCGGTTTATGTGTGTTTACGCTAAGCACTAGGTAGTTCAAAGAGAACTTCTGTTGAAGAATGAAGGATATGCTTGTAAATACTCGTATACACATTTTTGTGGAACTTGAAAGCAAGTTAAATTGTAAATAGTATGACGACACCACATTTATAAAACATTAAGTTAGCCCAATATATTTTTTAATCATAAATAATTTCGACCAATGAACGTAACTGTGTATTTTATAAAAATATTTATTTATTTAGGAGCTGACCGGTTTCATTTATGACCAATCACGATTGGAACCGATTGGTTCTTTAGTTAACAAATATGTGGTATATTACAAATATATTTTCATTTACTAATATTATAGCATAACAATTAATTATTGAATTAAATTTATAAAATTACTTAGATTGATGGGAATCATATTTTGTAATTAATTTTTTTTTAATATTAAAGGAAAAATAAAGAAGTATTTAATTAAAAATAAATTGGTAGTGGATCATGACCGGTTTCAGTAAATAAACAAATGAGAATAGGTTTTTCCCGTAACCCATTTTAATCATCCTAACCATTAATAATTATAAAATTGATAATATTGTTGTAATAATAATAATAGCAATACTAACCATAAATTAGAAAAAATGGTATTATTACTCTTTACGTGTAAAGAGCCAAATCGATGTAAAGGGTAAAGCTATCTATCGCCATTTTATTGTCACCTGAATTATGCACCAGTTCCTTCCTTCATTAAAATTATTTCGTTGTGTGTTTTAATAGTTTTGAAACACTCTATAATCAAATACATACACAAATATTCCTGAATTACCTACCCATTAATCCAAATGTGCAATCAGATGAAATCTATCTTATTGTCCATGTACCTAACTACTAATAACTTTGATTATGAAGCAGTAATTCGTTAATTCAATTTTATTCCATGTCTAACAAACACAATTTAAATTAGATTTTTGAAATATTATTCAAAACTCAATTGACTGATTGAATATTCCTACTGAGCTTTATCATCTCGTGCACCAGCTGCCTGAAAAATATCACCCCAGACATTCCTAACGGGTTTCTTCCCGGGATCAAGATTCTCGTCTGCAAGGCCAACGAATTGAAAAAGGGAATTATATAGTGATATTATTTTCTCGATCCTATTGAATAGCAGCTACATCGGTATATATTCTAGTATAAAACATGAGTTTTATTTGTGGGAAAGAGTTTTTTATTTATTGTTTCGAGAACTGTTATGTTTTATTTATTGTTGGATGAATAAAATAACTACCGACTTGGAGACCATTCGCCGCAGAGAAGTGCTAAAAAATAAATGTAAAATAAAGTAAAACTATTAGAAAACAGACGTTTTCATGCGTGTCAATAGATTTTTTTAAAATGTGAATATGCAAATCAGAGTAAAGGCGAATAAGAAAAAAAAAAGCGAAAAGAGAAGCATGGAGTGCCGCATCATTAAAGTGTGACAGTCCATTCTTTCTGCCTACCCTTTCGGGGAGACGGCGTGATGGTTAGTTAGTTAGTTAGAAAAAAAAATAGAAGATATATAATGAAACAGTATGTTGTGAATAAAATTGTTATCCACTATTTTAAATTAAAACTAAGTATGAACATAATATTTAGGTGCCATGGCAACATGGTGGGCCAACATGGAAAAGGAGCTCCAACGCGAGAACCTGACAGTGGAAATGATTGAAAATAGGAAAGTTTTGCGTTTTCGTACGAGGAGGGCCGACCCCAGATGATGGGAAATGGCAAAGAGAAAGAAGAGAAGAGAGATGAACATAATAATATCCATTGCAAACATTTGTTTCTGGGCCCATAGCAAAAAATAAATCGTTTAATTAGCATGCTGATTATGAATGAAAAAACTTATTAAGAAAAAAAAATTATTAAAAAAAAAAAAAACTAACGAAATACTTGAGCGACTAAAGCTTGATAATATTTAGAAAAAATAATTTATTTTAGGTATTCTATGAAACTCATCGTCGTTAAGAGAAAACTCGCTCAGATTTGGGTCTTTTCTTATTTTAAGGGTTATTGAAAAATCATTCTTTAAAGTAAATTGAATTATTATGTAAAAGTATTATTGCGGTATTTTTTAAAGTTATTTTCATTTTAAATAAATCGATGTTTGTATTCAACTGATAAACGAACAACATTTTAATTTCTAAAAAAGAAAAAAATCTGTACACATAAATCTTCGTCATGGAGTCAAGGACTTAGTCAAATCGATTGACAAAGGATTTAAAGGCCTTGGCGAATATTTTATGGCCCGTAACGATGAACCCAATGTCCTGGAAAGTGTCCTTTTAACCACATTTTAACATCTAATCTATAATAAACGTTCGGATCCTGACGCAAAGTCTTTTAAGCTTGTTTCGCCCAAAGGTTTAAAAAACCGGCAATATTTTATACTATCATAATTTAGTGTATCACTCGCGACATTCATCTCCGTATTTTATACCGGTGTACAACACAAGATGATGGATGATCAAGACGATCGAACTTTCAAACATGTTATTATTGAGTATGGTGTAGAGATTTTGTAAAAAGTACGTATTTCAATTTAAATTACGAAATAACTTATTACTTGGGAAATCATTGATAAACATTCTTTTTTAGTTTCGAATATATCATTATTATTTTTTTCCTCCTTTTGTATACAACAAGTCGTTTGAACCAGTTTGAAATCGTTTGAACCTCATGACATGTGATAGGTAGCCAATCTATCTCCATTTTATTTTCACGTGAATTCTACACCAGACCAAAGACAGTGTGACAATCATCTGCCATCGCCGGGAATCGAACCCGGGAACTTCGGTATGGAAGTCAGAGCTCTTACCATTCTGCCACGACGTCGACGCGTCGATGATTTCCTGGGAAATGTTACTGGAGTGAATAGTGATAAAAGTATTATTTATTGTAGGGTAATATACAGTGATTGTTAATACCCATACAAATAAACAAACATACAGTTAAATAAAGACATTGAAGGTTACCAACCGCTTATCCGAAGCTGTTGTAGGACGCAGCGGCGCCTCTTCGTCAGCTTCACTGATTGAATCCCTAGACCCGTACCCCGTCCATGTGGGTCTTAAGTTAACTATGGAATGTAACATTCCTAAAAAACAGCAAAAGGTAAAGGTTCCCAAAGCCACATGTAATCGAGTTTAATTTCTATTCACTTCTATGTTCCAATCTCGCAAAAACAGATCAAAACATGCTATATGATTTTATGGCCTATCATAAAATTATTACAGACAGATATTGATAAGGGTAGGACAGAGTGTAAGATGGGAGAGAATATGTGGAATGATGAAACGTTTATTTTTTTCCTAAGGAAATAAAGAAAACACTTGTTATGAAACTAGGGGTAGGAAAAAGGAAACCTAAAATGTTAGTGTATACAAAAGAAAATTAAGATTGATTCCAGGAGTTGTTACTAGAGTGGTTTCCTATTGTCTTCTCTTGGGGTTTTCTGTATGGGTATCCTTCCCTTAGCTGGTGACTCCCGGTTTTGTAACGCTGAAGATTCGCCATACCAATCCTGATAGTAAGGTAAGTGATCACATTGCCCGGGACTCAGCGGATCACAAGGACTACTCTAGGACGTTTGACTGGAAGTCTTGCAACGTTGTGTTTCAAATACTCTACAAGATATAAAATAATCTTTTTCTATTCGTATACACGGTGGCGTATAATGACTTAAATGGTAACTTGAAAAAAAATCGTGGTAAGATACGGTGCAATCATTTCCAAGTGCGAAGTAAGATTGTGAAAATATTGAGTGTGTAAATGGCTAGTATAAGGAACATTTTTCTTTAAGATTGGGAAAATTGTGTGATTTTTATTGCGATTCTAAATAAGGCACAACAAAAAAAATCACGCCGTTTTCCCATAAGGGTAGAAAGAGAAAATAGGCCGCCCCACTTTTCAATCCGGACACACCTCTTTAGCTTCCTTCACATTTATACATCGAGTCATTAATGCATGTCGATTTTTCCGACTTTGAACACGGCTGACTTTTGAGATTTAATAAACTTGGTCAAGCCTCGGTCTTCTATTTGGTTTTCCTCGACTCCGTATTACATTCACATAGTAAACGTATACTTTATTAATCATTATTTTTTCATCCATTCGATCCATATGTCCCAGGGGATAGAACGCTTGGCTCCTGATCCAGGGGACTTGGGTTCAAGCCTGGACACGACCAGATTCCTTCTTCATAATAATGAGCTATTTTCTGCTCATATTGAAGATTGTAATAATAAATTCTAATATCATTGATTTAAATCTTTGGTATTAGTATTTAAAAAAAAAAAAATCTTTCTTCCGCTCTTCATTCTTTCTTGATATCAGCATTTGAAATGCTGTCATAGATAGTTTTATCACATATGGGTTTAAGGGATCTCATCTCTACTGTATTTATTCTGCACTAATTTTTCTTCTGCCAGTTCCACCCTTCGCTTCCTTACATAAGAATTGGAACCAGAACTACACTGTGAACGACTTTTAATACATTAATATGTAAAATGTTTGTAATAACTGGATTTCAAATATAATGGTATATTTTTATTAACTTGATTTTACATTGAATTTGCAAGCGTAAAATTTTGATTCAGATGTACAATTCGGATTAAATTCAAATGTTAAGTAAACAGATGCTTGCATTCACGTAAATTTCCGTACAATAGCTGACCATGTATCAAAATTATAGCCTGAATTGCCCATTTACTTATTTGGCCTGGTCCCAAGTTTGATTTAAAAATTGTAAATTATCACGTTAATTCAAATATATTTGTTTACTTACACTGAAAAAAAAAACAATCAACGGCATTTGCATAAACGAGATTTTATTAAATTTTCATACGTATTTAATGTGTTGTTTGATAAAAATGGCCGTCCGCGAGTGTGGAGAGGAGAAAAAATAAGTATTTTTTGAAAATAATTAAACATATGCACGATTTTTTAAACGTAAAAATCCGTAGATATTCATTGTTTTAAAATTATATATGTAATGCATTTTGTAATAAATAACTGCCGATATCCGAATGGACAGTGAAGTAACGTCGAAAGAAACATTTGTGCGTGTATCAAAGTAAATGGAGCTTCGTAAGTAGTTATTGGGACAATTAATCAATTAAAGCGAAAATGGCAATTCACAATAGTGTTCTGGTTTCAACCATTCTGTAGGAAACGAAGTATGGAACTTGATTTATTAAATCGTGCCACGTTTTCCTCGGTCATCCTCTATTTCTAGTTCCGTTTACATCGTTAACATATACTTTTTAAACCATTTTTTCTTCATTCATTCGTTCCATATGTCCAAAACATCTTAATGTTCCTTTCATTATTTTGCTCATAACATTTTCATTTTCGGGATTTCATTAAGTACTGCATATGGGAGTCTGTCATCATCTATTCTTGCTACATGGCCTCATCAGTATCATCTTCTTGTTATATACTCCACCGAACAATGTTATCTGTTTCACAAGGTTTTTTTCTCTTCATCTTATCATCTTCATTTATTTGTATCAAGCATTAAACAAACGATTTGTTTTAATTAGATGCAAAGTTGTTATTTCCTTTGAATAATCTGGCCATACTTGTAAATGCATTTGCTTTTCAGTATGTACAGAAAGATAACAAAATGAATAATTCACGAGAATTTTCGTAAGCTAAATTCCCATGTATTATAATACATACATGTTAAAAGAAACTAAATACTTTGACACATTTGTGAGTAGTGGCGCTGTCTAACAAATGGGAAGTAATTTTTTTTAGCGATGAATGAACTCAACTGGAATAAATCTTTGTCTGCTCGTTGTGAATATTTTATCCTGAACGTGTATTCAAAATTTACGTTTCTCCTTAAATGCGTATATAATCCGTGTGGAAATTGCATGCATTTAATTATAAGTTTTTGCGTTTACATTAAAATAGTTTTTTGAGCTAATGTATTTTTTTAATTGATCAGATAAGAAATATGAAAGAGTTAGATTGTAGAAAAAAAAATAGCTGGGATCTAACTCTCTTTAATAAAATAAGTCACGATTTAAACTTTTTATTTCATGTTAACTAGATAAATTTTTTGATTGTTATTTATGGTGGAACCTTATAAATTATATATATATATATATATATAATAACTAACTAACTATCACGCCGCTTCCCCGGAGAGGTAGGCAGAGAGAATGGACCACCATACTGCTTTGTCCTGACATATATTTCTAGCTTCCTCGTTGATATTTTCAACTTCGGATATGGCCACCAGTTAGTATTTGATTAGTTTGGTCATGCCATACTTTCCTTGGTCTTCTACTATATAATAATGCTATATAAAAATGCATAATGTAAATGTACTTGATATTTATTCCACTATTTATGAGAAATATTGTTGTTATAACATCTTGTCTCTCACATAGTGCTGAAAAACAAAGTACGGTGTTTTTTTATTTTATTTTAAATACAAATATTTTTTTTTTAATTGTCTAACCACAAAGCGAATGCTTTATATGAAAATTTAAAATTTCGTTTACAAACAAAAAAAATACGTCTAGAATCAATTAACACTATTATATAGAATCATTAATCATCAAATCCCCCACCATTATCATTTCATATATAAGCCTAACAAACTATGGAGATGTCAGCGATTTGCCGAAACCAGTCAATGCCATTAAACTTAGTGGAATTAAACTGAATATATATTATATATTCAGTTTAATTCCACTAAGTTTAATAATAAATTATAAATTAATATAAGAAATTATTGATAATTTTTTTATGTACATTATTTTAAATATATTAATGCTATGAATAATTTATTTTAAGGATTGTTATTATTTAGTATTCGATCTCTAAAATTATATGGTCATATTTTAAAGAGAATAATGAATTTTTGGAACACCGTGCGATATAAGTGTGGTGTTCACAAGAGTTTCATTAAAATCCATGCATCTGTCCTCGCTTATTGTTGTATAGTCCTTTACGAAATACTGTTTTACTACGCTATAACACAGATTTATTGTTTCGATACAATAGGGAAATGTTTTTCAATATTCACGTGCTGTGAATTCAATTTAGATTTTTACTAGTGGTTTGTTCATTAATTTTGTGACGTGTTTGATATGGCAGTATTTGTCCACGAATAAAAAATAATTGATATTTGATGATCAGAACCGTCACTCGAATAGAATGTAAGATTTATCAGTTTCATCAGGTAGTGTGATAGATATGAAGAGTCGAATAAACAAAGTCTTTTTGATGTTCGCAATCGAAAATATCCTAAATTATGTTATGTTATAATTTACCAAACTGAATTAAAGCAGTAAAAGACAGTTTAACTCAAGAAAGATGACCTCCAATAAGATTAAAGGACAGCAGAAGGCAGTCCAAGAAGGAGCTTGATACAGCGAATAATAAGTTTCACTGACTTCTTGTAGATTGAAAGCCTTTGATATCGACAAGCATAATATAATCCTTTAAACTTTATGCTTATATAAAATTATCGAGACTGGGAACGTGTGAATAATTTTACCGTCCAATTTATAGGTCAAATCTTCTATTTGTTACAATTGTTGGAAGGCGTATTGACTTGTTGAACAGAAAAATCTTACGAATATCCACTTTTTATGTCAGTTCTAAGGAATTAAAAAAAACTTATATGCACCATGTAATTTCAAACATATTGTTTTTATAAATATTTTAAAATGAATTTTATGTAATAGGTGATATAAACCAAAAAAAAAAACACAAGAAAAAAAATTAACGAAATCGACGAACTTAAATATCAGAAAGTGACATGATTGTTTCTCTAACTACTAAATAAAATTATTAATATGAATAAAAACGTCTGGTTTCTAGAAGTTAAAGTATATTTTAACCCTTCATTGGTGACTAGGAAACTAACTTGTAAACATGGATAAATCAAGTGGTAAGAATTTTCCATTCGGTGCAATACCATAAATGGTTAAACTAATGACACATTTCGCCTTGCTGAGGCGTCATTAAATATGTATTGAATAATGATTATGCACGAGTAAAGCGAAACATGTTAATCCGATAAAATACAATATTAGAAAACATATGTTTTCATGCATTTAAAATATGAAATTGTCAAGTTAGCCCTTGAATAAGTTGTATTGTTGGTTTGTGTTTAGCCATTTTTATTTAAATAACAGCTTCATTTCTCTAGACTTTGTGTCGCCAATATCCAACTTACTGAAGAAATAAATATTTTGTTTATGATATGTTCTACCATATAAATTAACTTTATTTTCTTCGGACAATTTGGAACTAAAAGTATCACGTACACGTACGTTAGTGTGCCAATAATCTCATTACGGCCTTTGCACGTAATTTTCTCATCTCATCGTCGCATAACGCAATTCCAATTTTAATATAAAAGATATTGCAGTGTGTCGCCGGGGATAAAGCACGTCCCCAGTTGGCAGGGGTAGGCACCCACTGATGCTCACGGTAGGCACCCGCTAATACTGCCGGGTAGCCCGCAGCCCACAACCCCGCGCACTGGAGTACCCCACCGGGGCGAGACAATATTGATGGGATCAATTTCTTTCACGTCATATTATGGTCACTACCTAATTGATTTATTACAGAATATTTTTTAGTGTACCTGCTTGAAGCAAGATGATGGTAATGTAATGGTACATCATTACGATTTCTTCGGCCACTGTATTCGCCCCAATTCTCCCCAGTTAAGTACCTCTTCGAAATTTATTTCCAACTTCTCCTGTTTGCGCCCTGTGAGCCACCGCCGCCTTCCCAATTGGTATCACTGCTTTTTCGGTACTCTATGCTTCGAGGCAGAAGCCCGTCTCTTCCCTCCAGTCAGCCGTCGCGGGTAGGCCGCCATCTTGTGTTCTTTCGCCAGTGCCCAGTTACCACCACGATGTAGGAGAAACGTTAATCCGTTTGCATCCGGCTGGACCAGCAATGGTTCAGCCTTTCTCCCATCATATCAGGTAGAATACTAATAATAATATCCATATCGAAGACCGCACATTGGTTACACATGTGCGTCATGTGTCCGCGTGTCTGCGATTGATTCCCTCCGCCACGGTCCGAGCCATCCTCTGCTCCCGAAATTGCCGCCCACGTGTTGTCGCACATCATGTCCCGACAACGTGGTTGACCTCACCAGCCAGCGGAACTGCGAGGACCACTTCTTCATGCCGCTTCAGACAGCACCAACAGGTTAGGGAACCTCGTGTCTGCCAGGTGACGCTCTACATATTGAATTGCTGACCCACCATCTTCTGGTCAGCGTCGCTGATAACGTCTACGGACGACGTCACCGGTCGATGTCCTGACGAGCACGCCATCGAGGAATCACCTCAAACAGCCTCTTCATTATTTCATCATGTGCCTTTTTATTATGTATTCGTACGACATCCCTAGCCTCTGGATTATTATTATAATGTTAACTAGATAATAAACCTTAATGTTTCCCAAAATAACTGTCTTTATATTTACACCTGTCCCTGAATCGAATAATATACCGAAAAGAATCTCACGATTACCACCCTGAAGATAAAAACCATGCTCTCTGTGCTAACCGAGGAGGTACGTTTCACTGGCGCCCCAAACGTGTGGCATTTCGGTGTTATTGTTCGATTTAGGACTCGTGTAAATTTAGGTATCCTTATCATATCTGCAAACAATTTCAAGTTCTACCATGCAAAATTCATATATCTTTACATTCAAAATGTTTATCCTTTTGTAAAGATCGTAATTTCAAATTTATCGAATTATTCCCACATGCGCATGCGTCGATCTTCCTTTCGGTACACATGTACTCAGCGCGTGTATCCGCCGCGTATTTCATTCTCAAATTTTCAAACGCTTCGCGCGTGAACCGGTGGATCGAAATAACTGTCAGTACGCTTGCACTTTGGCATAAGGGAAATTCATAGTATTTCGCACATTTCCTTCTTATCCCGCATGGTAATCGTTATTAAATTTTCTCTCGTCTCTCAACTGTGGCTAGCAAAGTCGCAATATCATGAGTGTATATTTTTGTTAATATTCTATCTGACCAAGTATTCACCTAATTGTAATAACCTTAATTTTTTATACTAGTTGTAAATAACATTCAATAATAAAACTTCTGTGATCCTCGGGCTGTAAAAATAATATGTTTACAACACAATAACTATCTGAACTGACAAGAATGGTACATTGTCAAGTGTGAATAGTTTCTAAGTTCAACTCAAAACTTAGTGGCGTCCAAATTAATATAAATCAGTAATTAAATTCACTAAACACGTATACTTTCTAGATTTAGCTGGTGAAAATCTAGTGGCGTCCCAATTTCTATCTTACTTGCGTTTGTAGTGTCTATTGTGTAATGGTATGTATGAATAAGTGTCTGATGAAGAATAAACTGCCCCCATTCTCCACTTGGTCTAGTTATGTTAGAAGCGCTTTAAAAGAAGATGCATGAATCAATAGAATGAATGAATAAATGTAAATCTCTCGAATGCTAGAGAAACTTGATAGACCTACAAACTCATTTGTATTATGGTTTGGTTATATTTTCCCTTCCTACTTGAATGTTCCATCTTCTTGTATGTTCTGGGTGGATTAGGCTTCCTTTGTTTGTGTGGAATACTGAATTGTCCATCACTTATAATGTTATGAACTTTTCCATCTCAGCAGAACAGAAATTTCATTGACATACAATTTTTGTATGTGCCAATTATCTAAATTTATAAATATTGTAACACCATTTTTTTTATACTTAGTTTTTTTTTTTAATTATCTTTCATTGCTATATACATTTGTTCTTGTGTGTTCTGGATGGATAAAAACTTATTTTATTTGTGTGGAATACCAGATTGTCCATCACTTATAATGTTATGAACTTTTCCATCTCAGCAGAACAGAAATTTCATTTACATACAATTTTTGTATGTGCCAATTGTCTAAATTTGTAAATATTGTAACACCATTTTTTTTATACTTAGTTTTTTTTTTTTTAATTATCTTTCATTGCTATATACATTTGTTCTTGTGTGTTCTGGATGGATAAAAACTTATTTTATTTGTGTGGAATACCAGATTGTCCATCACTTATAATGTTATGAACTTTTCCATCTCACCAGAACAGAATTTTTCTCCACATACAATTTTTGTATGTGCCAATTGTTTAAATATATAAATATGGTAACACCATTTTCTTTATAACTTAGATTTTTTACTTATCATTGATTGTTTTATATGTTCATGTGTGTTTTGGGTCGTGAGTCGGTTAAAGGTGTTGCATATTGGATTGGTAATCACTTTTACGATTGAGTTCACTTCTCCGATTCACCTGAACAATAACGTCCATTATATGTTTTAAAATGTTGTAGGTATATATGTTGTTTCAGTCACCTGTAGAGTTTGTTTTTGTTGAGAATAGAAGGAGTCAGAACGCTATAGGTATACAGCCTTAGAATATGTAGATGTGCCTTATTTTCCGAGGCGAAAGGGAGCCAGACCCTAATAAAAAGCAACGCTATAGGTATACAGCCTTAGAATATGTAGATGTGCCTTATTATCCGAGGCGAAAGGGAGCTAGACCCTAATACAAAGCAACACTATAGGTATACAGCCTCATAATATGTAAACGGACATGCCTCTGCTGTATGTAATTTAAATTTTTGTTTTTACTGGTGACTGAACACATAATATTGTTGTAACTGTTTTTCTTTATAATCTATCATCTAGGCTAGAGATGTCCAACAATAATTTACCTCAAGATCATAACACTTTTTCATTTTAGAATCAGTGAGTGCTATTTACCTGCAAAGAAAAAAAAACAATTGTCTCTTTTGTGCTGTGGAAACTTTAAAACAATGATAATTTTTTGTATTTATAACTTAACTGCATTTGTGTTTTTACCTGAACTGTAATTTGTATTTTTTTTTAAACTTAACAATTTGTAATATGTCAAACTAACTGCCACCTAGGACTTAAACTTGTCTCTCCTGTGTTTAATGATCCTTAATTTTCTGAACTAAACTATAATTTGTATTTTTTTTTTTAAACTTAACAATTTGTAATATGTCAAACTAACTGCCACCTTTTAGGACATAAACCTGTCTCCCATGTGTATAATAATGATCAACTTTTTTTTAAGCTTGTGAATCTGATTGGTACCTTTAAATAGGCTGTCTTTGTATTTCTCAATTGTCCAAACTGTCACCTTCTAGAATTTTTATCTACCTGCAACTTTTGTATGCCATTCACTGAAGGAGCTTTTTTTTATTATTTTTTTTATTCCACATAAGAGCGAGTGTAATGGTACATCATTACGATTTCTTCGGCCACTGTATTCGCCCCAATTCTCCCCAGTTAAGTACCTCTTCGAAATTTATTTCCAACTTCTCCTGTTTGCGCCCTGTGAGCCACCGCCGCCTTCCCAATTGGTATCACTGCTTTTTCGGTACTCTATGCTTCGAGGCAGAAGCCCGTCTCTTCCCTCCAGTCAGCCGTCGCGGGTAGGCCGCCATCTTGTGTTCTTTCGCCAGTGCCCAGTTACCACCACGATGTAGGAGAAACGTTAATCCGTTTGCATCCGGCTGGACCAGCAATGGTTCAGCCTTTCTCCCATCATATCAGGTAGAATACTAATAATAATATCCATATCGAAGACCGCACATTGGTTACACATGTGCGTCATGTGTCCGCGTGTCTGCGATTGATTCCCTCCGCCACGGTCCGAGCCATCCTCTGCTCCCGAAATTGCCGCCCACGTGTTGTCGCACATCATGTCCCGACAACGTGGTTGACCTCACCAGCCAGCGGAACTGCGAGGACCACTTCTTCATGCCGCTTCAGACAGCACCAACAGGTTAGGGAACCTCGTGTCTGCCAGGTGACGCTCTACATATTGAATTGCTGACCCACCATCTTCTGGTCAGCGTCGCTGATAACGTCTACGGACGACGTCGCCGGTCGATGTCCTGACGAGCACGCCATCGAGGAATCACCTCAAACAGCCTCTTCATTATTTCATCATGTGCCTTTTTATTATGTATTCGTACGACATCCCTAGCCTCTGGATTATTATTATAATGTTAACTAGATAATAAACCTTAATGTTTCCCAAAATAACTGTCTTTATATTTACACCTGTCCCTGAATCGAATAATATACCGAAAAGAATCTCACGATTACCACCCTGAAGATAAAAACCATGCTCTCTGTGCTAACCGAGGAGGTACGTTTCAGTAACAAGTAACAAACAAAAATATGCTTCAAACCTAATATTATACATAATATATTAGCACATATTTAACCAATGGACGTATATTGAATAGAGACATGGATGACACCACTAGAATAATAATAATAAATAATGCCCATTGCCTGTGGGTACGAGCATAAGGAACACAAACATATTTTGGTCTGTCTTCTGTGCCACCGATGATGTAGCTAAATAGTCCTATCCTAGAATGACAGACTTTCTCACACTCCGGACAGGGATATTCTGCCCCTACGGCTGGACCCCGTCCTCTCCGTCCCTCCGGCTCCTAGCACATAGCAACAACTCTTCTCCATTCCGTCCTATCGGTTACCAACTGCTTCCAGTCCGTTTGTCTGTCTACACTCTTTACTGCAGTGTGCAGGTTGTCCTTATATATCTTGCGCTGTCCTCCGTGCTTCCTCTTCCCATCTAATAGTTCACAATATAATATGTTTTTGGGAAGCCTGTTATCGTTCTTGCGTAGCACATGACCAGACCATCGCAAGAGAGCGCGAGTGTCCTTAGCACCTCGGCATTAGAGACCTCATGGAACCAGCGTATCCTTTGTAGTTGGCGAAGATGACGCTGCTGAAGTTTTTCCAAGGACTTCGTGTGGCGTCTATAACAGACCCATGTCTCGCATCCGCAGGTGGGTGTTGGAATTATAACATATATATTACATTATATGGCGAACTTGGTACCTATTGTGAGGTTGTGATTGTCAAAGACCCTCTTTCGTTATTTCCAGGAAGCACGAGAGGCTGCACTCAGCCTATTCTTTATCTCGTCGTCCATATTTGCTTTTTCATTCACAACATTACCCAAGTAATTAAAATATGTAACCTGCTCGATACTCTGACTATTAGCAGTGAAACCACTAGAATAGAGTCTCATAAGAACCACAAAAATGAGGACTCTGCGATCCATCGCGCGAACGATACTCCGAGACAGAGTGAGAAATTCTGAAATAAGGAAGCTACCTGGAAGTCAAATTATTTCACCAAACTCATCACTCTTACAACTGGTAGCTTTCCCGATGAAAACCATCGAAAGATGGTGAGACAGCTCGACATGTATATCCCAGAAACGGCTCCAAGATGACAGAACACAGTCCTATAGAAAGCATAAGATTTTGACATTAAATATAATTATATATTACATTGTTTTCAGTCGTTGAAAGCCAACTCAAATAATTTACGCATAATATTATATTAGTGTTTAATTTATTTAGTAAGCCTAAGAATATTAAATTTGAACTGAAATTTCTCATAAATGCTCAGTAAACAGCCTTATAATAATATTAAAAAAGAGAGTTATTTTTTAAATACTAACTAAAAACGGTCATGCCGTCTCCCCTTCGGTAGGCTGAAAGAATGGACTGACACACTTCTCTCACTTCTTCAACATTCAAACATCGTGTCATGCACGCACGTTGATTTCGCTGACTTCTCATGTGGCCGACATTGAATATTTGATTGATTTGATCGTGCCACGTTTTTTAATCGTGAATTTTTTTCATTATACTACGATGAATTGAAAAATAAAACGACGAAACATGTTTTTAGAAGAGTTTATTATATTTGATAGTTTATTAATGTATCGGACAGCAAAAAATAAATACAAGTAGATCTATGTGCGTTCAATTTTCATAAAATTTCCAAGCACAAATGCAGCAGAATGCTGAATAGAGATGTTAGTGTACATTCAGCCCCTGGGGCATTTGTTTGCGACAGTGTTCATATAAATCCGGTGACAGTTTCGATGGTAACATTGGACGGAACTCTATTCTGAACCCTCCGAGTCGCTGTCTGTCGGTTTCTCTTGCGCTTTTCTTCCGCAAACACCAGAAAATATATTGCTAACTGAGACAACTTGAAAGTTTTAAAAATACAAAAGTATGTACGATAGTTTGTTTTGTGATCCATGGAAAGTAAAAAATAAAATAATGCAATTTCCAAGTAAAAGTTTTACCAAGTGAAACAGTATTTTTAATTTAATTATAATAATTCGTTTTAAACTGGATTGAAACACGATCCCCCCCATATTGAATAGGAAACAGTGTTTTAAAAAAAGTAGAATGTGTGTTTAATAAAAGTAGAATAAGTATCCATTAAAAAATATAATAGTCGTTATAATTGCATGCTTCATATTCTCTTGACTTATAGATTTTCTATAATGTCAGCGAATAACACAGCAGTATGATTTTAGCAAATAAATAAATCTCGAATAAATAGAGAAGAACTTTGTATTTTCACATTTTTATTTTATTTGCAGAGCTGTTTCGGTCCTTCTTCGATGCACACATTTTAAAATTTTAAAATTTGGGTATCGAAGTTATATATCTGGCAATAAAAAAAACTTTTATATTCGCCATAACTTTGTGTTGCGAATTCAATAATGTTTCTTTTCTTTTATAATTTTATACACACAACACACAATTTATTACAAAAATAAAAATTAAATACTAACTAACTAACTAGCTAACCAACACGCCGTCTCCCCTAAGGGGTAGGCAAAAAGAATGAACTGCCACACTTTTCTTTCCTGACATATTTCTCTCGATTCCTCAACATTCATACATCGTGTCATGCACGCGCGTCGATTTCTCTGACTCCTCACATGGCCGACATTCAATATTTGATTTATTTGATCGTGCCACGTTTTCCTTGGTCTTCCTCTATTTCTGGTTCCATTTACATCATTAACAAATAGTTTTATTACCATTTATTTTCATTCATTCTTTCCATATGTCCAAACCATCTTAATGATCCTTTCATTATTAAAAAAAAAATTCTGTCAAAACTGACCACATTCATGTAATTAAAAAAAAATTGTAATTTTTATATAATATTTTTTATATATCACTGATGAAGGACTTCTGTGTCTGACATATGTTTGTGTTATAAAAATACAAAGTTCTTTATTATTAATCCTAATTGAATCCATAACACTAAGTGAAGGCGAATATAAATGAAATCTATAACACTTTCATGTGGACTGCTTATTTTCTCATATCGACGGTTGATAATGTATCATATAGATTATTTATTTTATGTTCATTCTTCATTTGCCAGTTCCACGTTTTACATTTACGCGTAAGGATCGATACAAGAATACCGTTCTTACTCCATTTTAGGTGTTGTGGTAAAGCTCTCGTTAGCGATGTGAATTTTCGCAGCATCACTCACTGTTCTATATTAAAAATAAAATTAAGATTGGTCTTGAGAAACATTTCAGACGTATAAAGCAGATTTTTCGAAATAATGTCTTTTTAATTACTTCTGTATCTCAAATACTCGTTCATATTCCGGAAGTTTTCTTTGTACTCTTACTTAGGTATTATTCAAATTTCCCCAGAAAACTTTTTCGGGTGTTGAAAACCAACTGTGTTTATGTCTTATAAGTTCTCGCTTAGATGGGCTGAGAAGCGTTTTAATTTTACAAATAATGTTTTTATTTTACGCTTCTTTTACAATGACGTTAAACTATATAAAAAGTGGTCAATATATAGGATAGTAAATATATAAATGTGTTTTTTAAAGCTTTTATTATTTTTTATAAGAGAAAAATGTTTTTCCTCTCTAAGAGTAGTATAAAACATATATTTATTGATATTTTATAATATTCTGGCATGATAAAACATATATACGAGTACTAAAACTTTTTCAATATAATCGTACATTTTTTACATTTTTTAATTGAATCAATAGATCCATTTATAATAATAAAAATTACACTGACCAAAAACGATGTTTTATTGAAAAAATTATCACATCAATACTTAACGAGCTTTAATATATTTTTATACCACAACATAAAGAATTTGCATCTGGCATTACGTTTAATTAGATTATTTTAAAATATGAAATAAAATGCAATAATTTGATGTTTTTTCACGATACCTTTTAAATTTCGAAACAGGTAGAATATAAGTCCAACAATAAACTTCGAAAAAAAAATTGTATTGTATTGTTTATTTTTATGAAAGAACATATATGTAAATTTTATTGTACCAGATAAAAATATACAAGTTAGTTTATAGTCTTATAAGCCGAAAAAGTATACGAGTATATGACTGATTTTGAAAGCTTTATTATTATTTTCATAAACGATTGGTTTTCATATGATCTCATTACATATGCATAGAACGGTCTTTGATATATTAAGTATAAATCCCACCACGCAAGACATCCATACTATAAATGGAATATTTTATACTAAATGCATACAGCAGAAGGAAATATCCAAGTTTTATATTATAAGTAAAGTTCAGCGTATTTGTTTTACAAGTGTACGTAAAAGCATAATGTGTAAAGATACTCTCTCATTTTCTAGTGTGTGTGATATCTCTGTATCACAAGTATACTAGTTTACCAGTGAATACGTTTCTTAAAGATGCACTCTCCGCATCGCCTCCTCCGCATCTCCGTAGAGAATTCAACACATCTGTATTGCAATCTCATTCCACTTTTATGTAAATGAACAGAGAATTACGTCGTGGAAACACCATAATAACAATCCGATTACTTCGTGTGAATAAAATGGACCACACCAGAGTAGTTACTTTATAACAAACTACAGATTAGGTAACTTCCTTATACCTGTTAGAAGTTCCACTGAGAGTGGTACACAGAGAAAACTACATTATGTGAAAATCCTTTGTGATGAATCTGCGGCAAACCCGCTCTATTTTCCGTAGCCAGCGCCGGCTAGCGTGCAAGGGCAATGCAAGTTAACAATTTCCCGGCTGAATAATATGTAAGCGTTGAAGCTTTTACGCTCCCAGATAAGATAGAAACTTTTACGTGTTAGAACATGCTGTAAATAAAACTTGCGGGAATTTCTGGCACTTTACGCTCCTGAGACTTTGAAAAATATTAGGTACAGCAAATGAAAGTCCGCGCCATTAAGTTAATTGCTGTACGCGGAGGATTGTGGCCCATGCGGGCCAGATGGTTTATACCGCCCGTTTATTTATTAATCCGGGAACTAATTATTTCAAGAAATTCTAATAAAACCCGTAAAGAAGGTAAAAGCTTCCTGAAAAATCGTATAATTACAAGAAATGATATATTTTGTGACGCTTAAGAAATCGCAATGCTACCGAGGGCTCATACAAATTAAACCATTTCCACATCGTTTAATTTTTTTCTATTGCATTTTCTTATTCAATAATCATCGTTTGATTTAAATCTTCAAAAGAAACAGTTCACACACAATATTTTGATGATGAAAATACAAACAATACTTTCATAAGAGTATAATGTACGATTATTTTGGATTCGATGGCAAATTATGAGTACTAATGTGATTTATTGTGTTTTGACACTAAAAAATTTGAAAATTCTTAAAAAAATATATCTTACTTTGGCATTTAGTGATACATTTCGAAATAAACTTATTTTAGTGTAACTTATTCTCAAATTTAAAATTAAAAACTCCAATTCCGTATTTATTTTTACTATTACACTGTGCATTTACATGTACAAACTAACTAACCATCATGCCGTCTCTCGGAAGGGTAGGCATAAAGAATCGACCGTCAAAGTATTTTTTCTTGACGTACTTCTCCGCTTCATTCACAACATGGTGTCATGCACGAACGTCGATTTCTCCGACTGAGGACATTTTAATAAAAATAATAACTAACTAATCGTCATTGCATCTCCCCGAAGGCGAAGGCGTAAATAGTTGACCGCGACGAAATTCTCTCGCTTTCCCTATATTCACACATCGTGTTTTGCACATAGGTCAATTTTTTCGACTCTTTATGTAACCAACATTTATTGATTGATTTTATCATGCCACGTTTTCCTCAGACTACCTCTTCTTCTTGTTCCATTTACATAGTATACATACATTATCTTTGGCATTTTTTGTACACGGTAATGGAAGAGCAAAAGCAACTCATCGTCATCCCGTTCTTCTTTCCTTGTCGTTGTTAGGGAAGGATGACACATATATTTTGTATTAATTTTGCTTCAATCGACGCTCGCACGTTATCAATTATTTAGTATGGCACTGTTGCTATCTGAAGGGAGAACAAGTCATTTCAGATGATAAATACTATTATGTTAATGAATAACGAAACGCATACCAAACCACGAAATGTTCCTTGAGACAAGAACAACACGAAAAACAATTAGGTCTTGTAATTCAACAATGAAACACAGCGATTGGGATAATTTCGGCAAATTTATTGTTATTTTATTATCAAAGTAAATTCCCCCCCATTCGGAAAGAGAAACGCAAAGTCGAAATTACATAAAAAGGTCAACAATAAAACGACAAGGCCGTTTTTGTTCTTAAATTTCGATGTTAAAGACATTAGCAAAGTGGATTAATTCTAAAGATCTTCGAATTTCCAGATAATAATAATAAAAGGATAATTTTTCGGGTATGTCTGTGAAACATTTCCCCTCCTGGGTGCCATTATGGATGATCTCTCAAATATTATCTTTTTTTAAATTGCCACGAATTTCCTGCCTTAGTCTCGGCCGCGGAGGCAGTTTAAGTAGAAATACGTTCTGCGTAGAAATGTAATATGTTGGAAGGGGATTCGAAGAATTCTAGTGGACGTACGAAATAGGGTAAAAAAGTTTAGGACTTAAAAGGGATTGTTAAAAATAACGACATAAATTTTTGTTGTGATTTGCAAACAATAATGTATCGTTGTTTGTAAACACATCGGGAAATGTTATCGAAGATCGCCGTTCGCTTGAAACAATTGCTATGCATCTATAACGTTCAACGAATATTTGAAATAAGAACTAAGTTAGGCAAGGTAAGGTTTAGGTAGCAATACGCTATACTATAAAAAACTACGGCTGCAATGTATTTGACTAAAAAATAATAATTATAATAAAATTTTACAACTCTCTATGCGCATAGTTTGTACTATTTGAAACAATTGCTATGCGTTCTATGACGTTTAATAAATAATTTAAAATTTGGATTACGTATGGTTAGGTTAGGTTATTGTAGCAATGCGCACATTTATTAAATCCACGACAACAACTATACTACTTCAACACGAATTTTCGTTATAATATGTTGCAACGTTGGATAAGCATAAGTACTATGTATAACAATTGCCGTGCGTTCTATGACGTGCAATGAATAATTTGAAATACGGATTTGGTTAGGAATGAAAATATAACTGATGTATGCAGCATACGGTGCACAAGTGTGGATGTAATTCGTTAAGCCTCACGTAATTTGTTTTCATCAAATCGATTAGTGGTTTTATCGAAAACTTAATAAAGCATATTAATGAAGTCGCCGCTGAGGCCGCATGCGAGGCGTATTATGGATGGGGAGTCAGTTGGGTATGATGATTAAATTATTATTTCATATTTTAAAACCAAAAATAATCGGATTCCAGTAAAAATGAAAATCTAATTATCTTTAAATCCTTTAACATACTTTTATGATTTCAGAATAATTTTCATTAAAGAAAGAAATCTTCTCGAATAGATTCATCATCAGTCGTCTGTCATCCACTGCTGAACATAGGCCTCTCCCAAAGCACGGCACCGTCCCCTATCCATTGCCGCTCCCATCCATTCATGTCCAGCAATCCTCTTCAGATCGTCGGTCCAGCGGGCAGGGGGACGTCCAACTCTGCGGAATCCTGTACGCGGTCTCCACTCCAGAACCCGTCTCCCCCATCGGCCGTCATCGCCAGCCCATCGCCATTTCAGCCCGCCCATCCTCAGAGCCACCTCAGCCACCTTGGTTTGTTGACGAATAAATTCGTTTCTAAATCTGTCCTTCAAGGTTATTCCAAGCATGGCTCTTTCCATGGTGCGTTGGGCGACCTTAAATCTGTAGACTAGACCTTTTGTCAGTGTCCACGTCTGGGCTCTGTACGTCATGACTGGCTAGACGCACTGGTTGAAGACTTTAGTCTTGAGGCATTGTGGTATGTTAGAGGTGAGGACATGACGTAATTTTCCAATGGCCGCCCAACCCAACTGAATTCTTCGGTCGACTTCTTTCTCGAAATCGTTTCTACCTAATTGAATGATTTGGCCTACCTAATAGATTATTTTTCTCTAAACCAATGTATGCGTCAAAAACATCTAAAACCCTAGTCAATTTCGTGAGTTAGTATTATAATTTCTTTTTTCGTGCTTAAACAATGGAGTTCGTGTTCCAACCTTTATGTATGGGAGCGAAGCATGGAACTGACAGAAGAAGAATGAGACAAAAATTATGCGGTAGAGATAAGATCCCTTTAACATATGTGAGTAAAACGATGTATGAACGAGAATTTAAATTTCCTTAAGATAGGAATATTGAGCGGAATAAAATATTATGACCAAAATTATGTGCTGATTGCTGCCTTATATTTGACATATGGAACGCATGGATGAAGAAATATGGTTAAAAAAGTGTACATTAACAATGTGAATAGATTTTGGAGTCGAGGAAGATCTAGAAAAACATGACACGACTAAATTAATCAATTTTTAATGGTCGGTTATGATAGTACTATTCTGGCGCTCTAAAATCCACAATATGAGAATCTACAAAGCATGCATAAGACCAATAATAACATATAGCGTCGAAGCGTCTAATTAATATTTTTTATTTTATTTATGAATGACACGTTTCGCCTGTCTAAGGCATTATCAAATGTCAGCACCGATAAAGGGCTTCTGTGTCCGATACGTGATTGTGTTATTTCAATTATATTTTTTTAATAATATGATATGTAATAACAAAGAAATAAACATTGTTCCAATATTACTTTGATCAAATAAATTTATAACTCGGTATAGCATTTTGCATTTTTTGTATTACTTGGTAAATCTACGATGATTCAAAGTAAGGATATAAATCTGTCCTAAATCCGCATCTCTCAATCTTTCTTTAAAAGAGAATAGATTTTTTTATCTACATAGCGTGCTTTTAAAAGTAATAGATTTTGAACTCTAAGATTTGTTTCTGTTTATTTCTTTCGAAATGTGTGCTTATAAACAAGATTTGAATTAAAATACCAAGAATCAAATAAATTTACAATATTTTTTGTCATATTGTTAATAACATATTGCTATTTATAAATATTACAAATGTATCAAAATCTTTAGTTAAATTAAAAACAGTGAATCTGTTGGTTTAGATTGTAGGATCAAATCCTCATTGCGAAATTTGAATATTTTTTTACAATATACATAGTTTATATCTTCGTTTTGAATAAGGATTTAAGTTTTATGTTACGTTGGATTAAGTAAGCGTAATATATTTTTTTATGGGGAATAATGTTGAAATTTATTGGTAAATATATATTGCATATCATATTAAATTATAAGTATCTTAATTTAATTAATTATTTTAAATAATTAGTTGCCACTGCCGAAACTGGTCAAGTAAATAATCAACTCGTAAAGGATAAAAAAAAATAAGAAAACATGTAACTAACCATCACGCCGTCTTTCTGAAGGGGTAGGCAGAAATAATGGAACCCCACACGGTTCTTTCCTCATATACTTCTCTCGCTTTCTCACATCGATTTCTTCGATTCCTCTCGTGGCCGACATTTAATATTTGAATTATTTGATGATGCCACGTTTTCCTTGGTCTTCCTATATTTATAGTTATCGTTTACATATTATTTTTTCTATTTTCTTTCTCCCCATGTGTCCAAGCCATCTTAATGATCCTTTATTATAAACAAGAATTGAATATATATTTTTTTATAACACGTGTGGTGTAATTTTAGTACATTGATAATGATTTAATATGTATATGCATAAGGACGTTCACTTTTACGTAGGTTTAGAAAAAGGTTGGTGAAGTTTGTGAAAATTTGAGAATATTGCAATGACAAACTTAAATTGAAAAATACAAAGAATTTGCGACAAGTCGTGACACGACTTGGTGTCATTTCCGCGAGCAGGGGGTCGAATGCGGGGTGTGCGGGGGTGGGCGGAAACTTCAGTCTGCAGATGTTCGGAAACTTTAGGATGGAAGTTACTAGAAAAAAATCTGTCGCGGTACGTGATGCTGCAGGCAAGAGACGAACAGAAGGGACATCTGCGGCTGGACATGTTTCGGATATTAGTTCGTTTCGGGAAACTTTGCTTCATCTCTTAAGACAGAAAGCCGTTGAAAGACTTAAATCTTTTTCTTAAACTTTTATGGTACAACAAAGTGTGTCTCTGAGTGCTGTCGCTATAGCATAGTTTTTAAAACAATTCCAACTATGAAAAAGTATTCCTGATTCAATTGAAATATTATGAATTCACTCATGAGTTTGGTTTTTTACTTTTCTACTGAGTCTACTTTTCTTAATAATTATTCTAAATTAAACGGCAATTATAAAGTTCGTGTATTTTAACTTTTACTGCGACAAACAATTCATTAAGCTGCTTTTATTTGGGTAAAAAATATTTTTTTTCAGTAAATGTTTTATTTTTTCGTTTGATAATACATCGTTTTTTAGTAAAGTTTATAACAAAATAAATGCGACACGATATATATTCGTAATAATACTAACAACAGAAATGACGATGAAGATTTGATAATAAATAAAATTTTCAGAGATTCACCTAAAGGAGAAAATAATGTGTCACTATAACTAAAACTGTAACTATTGCATACCCGTTGCAGATATCTCACTTACCGTATATACTCGTAAACTTTTGTCAGCGGGTGCGCTTGTTAACACGCGTAGCTTGAAATTGATATACAATTATATTTAATTTTACGTCTACATTAAATATACAAGTATGCCACTAAAACTATGTAAAAAAACACGCTGCACCGATAGTTTATGTTAAGTCCTCGAAATATATATTAACGCATTTCCCATCACCAGTCCTTTAAACGGGTATTAATACCCTTCCCGCAGACAATGGCTTTACAATGATATTGAAGTTTTATTGCAGAATTTGTGTTAAAACTATAGTGTTTTCAGCCGGCCACACCCGCAATATTTTACCTTTTATACAGGTATATCTCGCGAGTCGACTGTATAGGCAAGCTTGAGTGTGTATGTGACAAATCTGCCAGAAATCTTTGCTTATACAGACGACCTGAAAATAATGAAAAAAGCTTATTTAATACCAGGTGTCATGTTTGCCATTAGGCAAACCTGCACGTGTATGTTATCTCGATTGTGCAAGTCAGAGTTGTTTCGTCCACCTCGTAGGGAAAGTTTGGACGTGAAAAAGTTTTTGATAAAATGTTGCGTGTATCTCCGGCCACAGGAAAAGTTGAGTATTGGTTAACTTGTCATGTTTATCTAAACAGACAAACCCTTCAGGTAAAACGTTGCATGTATGGCCGACTTTAAATGTTACATAACACAGTTTGTTACATTCAAAACAATATATATATAGCTTATTATATACTTTAGTACGCTACCTCAGTGACAGGGGAGAACAAAGCGTTTGAGTGTCACAAATGATTTGGGTCTCCAAATATCCAAACAGAACACTTGTTAACTAAGATAAAATATTAGTTGCGTCTAAAAGATATGACAGAAATGATTTATTTTCCAATTCGATTTGCGATAGCACAAAATGTCAGATACATTGTTTCATATCTAATTTCAATAGAACAACAACTGTAGTACATCTTTGCACATAAATATTAATGTATCAATGGATGTATAAATCTATGGATGTTTATTTATATATACAGAACTTTGTCAGGTAGAGATAGTATTTTTATTTTATTTATGAATTTAGAGATAGTATGGCTGTAAACTTTAGATACATTTTATACGTGGTAACATTAAGAAAACTATCATTGAAATCCCAAAGAAAACCATTTTACATATTTTTTGTTTCTTAAACAATAATTTAAAACTCCATTGTAAATATAATTATATAATTAATACGAATGTAAACGTATGTTTTCTAGAATTTCTTAATTATGTTTTATGGGAAAGACGCGTTTCACCTTTTAAAGGCATTATACATTATTTGATAATGCCTTAGAATGCTGAAAAATGTCATTCCCACAAAACAAAACAAAACTTCTAGAGAGAAATGGACGCAATCTTAGTATGTTATTTTATTCTATATCGATTAGATAATTTTTTAAGGTATAATATCAGATACGAATACAATAAATCGTCTTTGTGATTGCGATTTAAAAAAATTAACACCATTTGTATATTCTAGAAAGTTAATGAATATCAGTAATAAAATATATTATCAAATTTGCACTACGAAATATACTAATCACAACATTCCGTTTATCAGTTATATATTTCTTACATTTTAATTCAAAATTGTTTAATTTTTTCTTTTTTCTTTTTCATCTGGCCACAATAATTAAAAATTCTGCATAATTAAAAACATACATAAAACGCACTAAACATATTAAATTTTTTTTACAACATTTTTTTAATGTATACAAATACTTGTACACGAATACTGGATTTCACCCATTGCGGGTTATCAATTTAAGAATTAATTGTATCTCAATAGACACGAAGATGCAAATTGGAAACAGAATATGGTTGATCAGGGTGTTTACAGGACTTATGACCTGTCATTGGTTGGGTTAAGCGCACGCTTTATGTAATACAACATTCCCCATTTCACATTATTTTTTTCAGGTCAGGTCATAAGTTCTGTAAACACCTTGATCAACCATATTCTGTTTCCAATTTGCATCTTCGTCTCTATTGAGATACAATTAATTCTCATATTCATTATGTTCAGTAATGAGATTGATTGAAACAAGGAATAATCCGATACTGAAATTTCCTTTTCAACATGAAAAATATTGAGTTCTTTTGTTCTTCGAAGTTCGTGAAATTTTTTACAAAAGATTGATTATTTTTTGTTTTGAATGGATATTGTTTTAATAAAAAAGTGACATCACAAAGCTTGGGTTGGGAGACGGAGGGGGACAGGGTCCATCTGTGTACCTTATATTATCAACCGGGAGATAATGTAGAGTCCCCCGCCCGTGTAAGGGAGTGATAATCCTCGGAGGCCGTGTCCTGGAGACAGGTCTATTACTGTGTACGGGACGCGCCATGATTTATAGACTGTCTCACCTCGGGACAGTGGCGTTTGGAGGACAGTACCGAAACGATTCGAATTAGTAACATTGCCAGGTATAAAAAAAGTGATGGCAATCGGAAACCAGAATTTATTTATTAAGATCAAATAGTTGTTTATCAAGAAATCTTGGTCCTTTGATCGTTCATCGCAGTAAGCTATAAAATAATAAAAATTATTTGTACTTAATACAAAAAAAAACATTTAAAAAAAAGTTTTTTGTTTTATTTTATTTATTTATTTATTTTTATTTTGTTAAATCGCTCTTTACATCATGACAGCTTAAGCCAAATCGACGTAAAGGGTATAATAGCTATCATAGTGATTCTCATGACATGTGCTAGGTAGCCAATCTATCGCCATTTTATTGTCACGTGAATTCTACACCAGACCAAAGACAGTGTGACAATCACACTGCCCTCACCGGGAATCGAACCCGGAACCTTCGGGGTGGCAGTCAATGCACTTACCACTCGGCCTAGAAGGTTGTTTGTGTTTCCTTTAAAAGGAAGTTGGTAATATTTTAAATAGGATTGATAATATTTGATTTTATTAAAACAATGTTAAGAATTACGTCATAAGACAAGATCACACGATGAATGAGTATGTTGGGGGTAGTTTTAATGCTGCCTTATAAATAAATATAATATTTTTAACAAATCTTTAAGATATTGCTTTACCTGTGCTTGAACATAGTATGAATTGAATTTATCCTGCGCTTGTCACGTCAGAAGTTGGAGAAATCATCGTGGCGCATGACACAATGTGTGAATGTTGAGGAATTGAGAGAAGTATTTCAGGAAATAAATGTGTGGCAGTCCATTCTTTCTGCCTTCCCTTGCGGAGAGACAGCATGATGGTTAGATAGTTAGTTAGTTGAATTTAGTATAACCTTGATTTCTTCTCAACGCTTAAGATGGGGTGGCCATGTAGAAAGACTGCCAGAGGACAGAATACTGAAGATTATGTGCAGATGGGTGCCGCGCAAAAAGAAACCAAGAGACCGAACAAGAAAAAGATGGTCCGACTGCATGAAAGATGATTGGGAGAAACTGGAGAATGGAGAGGGATAGCCAGGGAAAGGAGATCAAATCCCTCTGGAGATCAAATCCCACACCAGAATATAGCACCGAAAATAAGAAGAAGGGAATATTTTTATTAAAAAGTTATTTGGGTATTATCTGCAAATGATGGTGTTATGAACAAAATAATAAAAGGATCATTAAGATGATTTGGACACATGGAAAGAAAGAATGGTAAAAAAAGTATATTTTAACGATGTTAATGGAACCAGAAATAGAGGAAGACCTAGGAAAACGTGACACAACAAATAAATCAAATATTGAATGTCGGCCATGTGAGAAGTCAGAGAAATTGGTGCGCGTGCATGACACGATGTATGAATGTTGAGGAAGCGAGAGAAATATGTCAGGAAAGAAAAGTGTGGCAGTCCATTCTTTCTGCCTACCCATTCGGGAAGACGGCGTGATTGTTAGTTAGGGTATTATCTGTTTATGTAGAGAGAGTTACGGAGGTTTGAGGTTATATTTTATTTTCATATTATCCAACTCAGTTCTGATTGGTTCAAATAAGTCCACGGGAGGTCCCTGCAGGGCGCAGGTTGTGCAACCCTCGCGACCGAATTTACCGTTATGAGCTGGCGGACGGGCGAGAGCTCTCCTCGGGGCCGTCGCTAAAGATGAGAAATGTAACTTTCCTCGAGGTTTGTTGCGGGATTCGCGCCAGCGTTTGTAATCCAATTAATTTTTTGGGGTTTTTCGCGTTCGCTATATGATTAATCATTCTCTTGAAAAATCTTTGGTGAATTTCTTAAAATACCAACGGTTACTCAAATATAACAGAATTTTCTCCGAAATTGTATTTTTTTGTAACCATACAATTATAAGATCATATCGTCAACCTTTGTTACAGAGTGGCAACAGTTATGACTGTCACACCAAAGTTCCCATTATCTAGAAAAATCTTTGGTGAATTTCTTAAAATACCAACGGTTACTCAAATAAAACAGGATTTTCTCCGAAATTGTATTTTTTTTGCAACCTTATACTTATGAGATCATATCGTCAACCTTCTTTACAGAGTGGCAACAGTTATGTCTGTCACACCGAAGGTCCCGGGTTCGATTTCCGGCGATCATAGTATGATTCTCACACTGTCTTGAGTCTGGTGAAGAACTCACCTGACAAATAAATGGTGATAGATTAACTAGCTATCATGTCACTATCCTATTAATGTCATGAGAATTAATATAACAGCTATATCTTATACATTGATTTGGCTCGCGCTGCAATGACGTAATGAGATTTAAAACAAAATAATATTAATAAAGTAGAATCATTATTCTACGAATGGAAATTAGCATGAATTAAATACTTAATTAAATTGAAAGAGTTATTCCGGACGACTCAAGACATACATAAAGACATGAGTAAAGAGAAACCTTTACAGAAGTTTTATGCTTGCCACGTGAGGAGTCGGAGAAATCGATGTGCACGCATGACGCGATGTACGAATGTTGAGGAATCGAGAGAAGTATCCCAGGAAAGAAAAGTGTGACAGCCCATTCTTTCTGCCATCTTTTTCCGGGGGAGACGGCGTGATATTTAGTTAGTTAGTTGAATTTATTTGATTAAATGAAAGGATCATTAAAATGGTTTAGACATATGGAAAGAATGAATGTAGAAATAATGGTAAAAAATTATATGTTAACGATGTAAATGGAACCAGAAATAGAGGAAGACCGAGGAAAACGTGGCACGATCAAATAAATCAAATATTGAATTTCGGCCATGTGAGGAGTCAGAGAAATCGACGCGCGTGCATGACACGATGTATGAATGTTGAGGAAGCGAGAGAAATATGCCAGGAAAGAAAAGTGTGGCAATCTATTCTTTCTGCCTACCCCTTCGGGGAGACGGCATGATGGTTAGTTGAATTTAGTATAACTTCGATTGTGATGGCCAACATCGGAGAAATCAGATATGGTATAAGAAGAGAGATAAGAAGACTGTGAAGTTTTCATTAGTACTAATTATTTAATATGGAGTTTTACATCATTGTTCAAGAAATAATAAATTACAATTTGATAAGTGAACTTAGGTTGACACTTATGTAATGAATGTATAATATTCATCCATATAGTATATTCAAGAATTTTGTAAACTTTTCTTCCCTACGTTATTTGTCATTCAGAAACACACAGTTTTTGAAATTCGTACTTAATCCAAATCAATTAATCATTTCACGGAATGAACGAATCAGTTTAATTATTTATGATTAATGAGGGTGAAATTGTAGGACTGTTTCTCTTTTGTCAAGTACAAATCTCTTCATTTCATAAATAAGGGGTTCGCTAATGATACAATTAAGAATAAACATTACGTTCATTGGATAAAAACAATTCCTTTCGAAATAAAGATATGAAAAAAATGTAAACTAACTCACCAATTACGCCGTCTATCTGAAGGGGCAGGTTGGAAGAATTGACTGCCACACTGTTCTTTCCTGAAATACTTCTTTCGATTCTCCAACATTTCGTGTTTGTCATGATATTGAAAATAAAATTCCAGCTGTTTAATTTAACATTAATGTTATATAATAAATCTGGTCTGGAAGAACAAGCACATGCGTATCGACAGCAAGATCAGAATCTATAAAACATGCGGGCGACCTATCATGACGTACGCTGTAGAGACGCGGGCTGACACTGTGCGAACCACGGGACCAATAAGAACATCGGAGATGAAGGTCCTAAGATCAATTACTGGAAAAACCCTCCGAGATCGTGTCCGCAACGCAGACATAAGAAAAATCTGCGAAATAGAGGATATCGTTCAGTGGAGTAGATCTAGAAGAAGATACTGGAGGGACCATGTAGCCCGAATGGATGGTGACAGACTCGCATATACTCGTACAGCCGCTTATGAAATCCCTTCCGGACACCGCCCACCTGGAAGACCGCCTAAAAGATGGAGGGACAGCTGGATCTCATCATCCGACGAGATATGATTTCTGTGTCACAGATCGTCAGATCTATTAAAAGAAGAAGAAGAAGAATAACAATGTATATATATCATAAAATATTTAAATATGCGTTTTTGTATCTCACTATCATAAACCATGATAGTGAGATACAAAAACGAAGATGGAGACTACAATTATCTCCGAAATGTCGGCCGAGGAAGATAACAAGTTACACGAATATATCAAAGATCTGAAAAAACGTAATTTAGATTTATTTTTAGAACTATTTTAAATGATATCAGAGTAAGTTGGGGATTGTTTATGTTTACATGTCCACATATGTGAATATTATGTACTTATATATTCATGAATGAGATTTATAAATTTGAATATCCAGGATTAAATAGAAAACATATTTCCCATGATTAAAATTCGCGTACTTTGATATATATTTTCAGATGCTTTATTCGATTTGCGGAACAGTTACAGAACGATCGTTATAGTAATTTATCTTGAACACAAATCCCAGGAATGAAGTAGAGATTCCGATTGCTATAAATTGATTTGTTTTACATTCTATAAAATTACCCACTTCTTTACTGGGTTATTTTTCAAATGTGTTAACCTTTTCTCTCCATGTTTTGTTTATTTTATTTATTGTTTATACTATATATTGCATTAAAAAATATGAAAGTAGGATAAATGCTATAAAAATGAGATCAATGAGAGGAATGTGCGGGGAAACGATCTGTGATAGAATACCGTAAGACTAAATAAGGAAGAAATGCAAAAAAAAATTAAAAAAAAATGAGATAGGTTGGACATGTGGAACTCATGGAATAGGGTTAAAATTTTGTATGTGTGTATGAAAAAAAAAACCGAGGTCGGCCGTGCCTATAATTAAAATACGGTCTGAAATAAAATAAAATTAATAAAATACGGCACATTTGAAGTTGATAAATTCGACGAGCGTGCATGTTACGATGTAGAAATGTGGAGTAAGCTCGAGATATTTGTTAGGACAGAGGAGTATAGCGGTCCATACTCTCTGCCTACCACCCGTAAACGGCGTAATGGTTAGGTAGTTAGTTAGTTTGTTATACATTAAACGTTTTTAAAAAGGCTTTTAAATTGATTTTATACAAATATTAGGAATGATTAGCTAAAAAAATTGTTTACATTTAATAATATCATGGCAAGGGGAAATATTCCATTCCATTAAAATAAAATAAAATACTAGAAAAATTATGTTTTCATTCGTATTAATTATTTAATATGGAGTTTTACATCTTCGTTTAAGAAACTATAAATAAGTCTGCAATGTTTAAAAATAGCAAGAAAACGAGTAAGAATAAAAACTTTTTTTAAATGAAATAATGAACAAGAGATCAAATCTTGAGTAACGAATCAAATGAAATTGTAATTTTTTAAAATCTTATATTCACATTTTAATTATAAAAAATAGCAATGAATTCAATGTTGGAAAATTTAATATAGAATCTAATCAACTATTTCATTGTTTCCAGGTTTAAAGATCGTAAATCTGGGATGACTAAGATTTTCAATACTATTGATATTTCCCTTAAATACTGACAGTAAGCGTAGTAAAAAGAATTATTGTGAGTAGTCATAATTGCTGCTATTAAATCAAACAAAAATTTCGCTTATGAATTTTTTCATGAAATTTTTGAAATATTTTTTTGTATGTATTTGTCCTTTTTGAAATCTGTAAATATTTATGAATTAAACGCAATCTTTAAAATTTCATTTAGTCACGTAATGGTTAAAAAAGTTCCATATACATGTTTATGCATCGCTGTGGGTGGTTTATCGCTTTTATGGTACTTCAAAATCCAAGAAATATAGCACGGTTTACGCTCTCATATCCAACTGTGCTTAGTCCTGCATGCCTTCCCGTCAGCCAACCAGCTTCAATGCCAACCTCTACTTGAAAGGGTTCATCGTCTTCCGTGTCATCGTCACAGTTCCCGACCATCGCAAAAACTGCCAACCACTGCCCATCTAGCCCACCACATCTCCCAAGAAACGCTCTTCTCATCATCCAACAATATTCATTCTGAACACCCAAGAAATAATTTCCAAGATGTGGAAAGCGATAGCCCCTAGGCTGATACTTCCCAGAAGATATGATTTAAAATTTATATGTAAAATGGCGCATTGAAAATAAATTAAAAATAATATAGATAGATTCTTTAAATTTAGTTTCCTGATCTCAATAAATTCAATTTTATTTCCAAATTTAAACTAAAGGAATCCGAAATGTCCTACTTGCAAAAGTGCCGCAAATAAAATATGCATTTGACACGCTTTTCAGATTAACGTTAAGCTTGTTCGGCAGTAAATTCATTCCGGTAATTTCCCTCGAATAATTTTAACAGCAGATCACTTCCACGTTCAATCCAATGAAAAAAATTTCCGCCTTTCGATTTTTCCAGAATCCAGTGTAAGTGATACGCCGGAGCCTCACAATGGCGGAACTTTTTCGGATATAAATAAAAAACGGCGGTATTGTCTACGTGCGGTTATGTATTCAATAAAGTATGTAATAAAATTGTGATTCAGGGGAGCCTACTGGGAAAGGTTTGACGTAAGCCCACAGGCATTCGGGTTATCGCTTTAAGACGGCCGATATAAATTTAGCATACAAATTTCTCGGAATATTTTAATTTGATAGACTTCAATTCAGGATTACGGTAGATCTTCTCATATTTTTTCTAAATATTTCCAATATAAAATTTCGTTTTCAAGAATGTTATGTCTGATATATGATGTTTCAAAAAAATATTACGTTTTTTTATTTTATTATTATTATGGGAGTATTAAATTATACAATTCCGTGAGCAGTTAAGGTTACCTTTTTTCTAAGATGTATTTACCTTGGGTTCATGTTTTATTTTATGAGTCCTGTTTGGAGATATTGCAAAAAAATAAAGGGTAAAATAATACTGAATATGAAATAAGGTCTTGTAGTTACATGAGATCGCTTCATCTGATCCTTTTTTCTTATAGGCTAGCGTGTACCTACGAATTACTTAGTAGTTTTGAATTTCGAATGACTGAAACGGCTCCGGAAAGAATTTTACTACCTTCATAAAGTATTTACAGGAATAAATGAATCGCTATCGCCATTTTATTGCCACGTGAATTCTAGATCACACCAAACACAGTCTGAGAATCACATCGCCATTGCCGGAAATCAAACCCGGAACCTTCTGTCTTGCAGTCATAACTCTTGCCACTTAAATACCGGTCACTTTTTAAATTACTCTTTTTTATAAAATAAAAATTATGAATGGTACGTTTGTGAGTTCAATGTTAAAAATATTAATGTTTATGGAACTAAGAAATCTAATTTTGTTTTAATTTTATAAACTAATGATATAAAAATGTAGAATTTTATACAGAGGTTTTTTTAATAAATTAAACTGTATTATCCGCTACTTGTCCTGTCATACCTCCGTGGTGCATAGGGCCTGAAGGAGCCTTCTTCACCCGACTCTATCGCATGCCTGATGACTAACATCATCCCAAGTGAGGCCTGCTCCTTTAACCTCGTCCTGTAGGGCTCTTCTCCAGGTGGCTCAAGGTCTGCCTCGCTTCCTCTTTCCCCCCATAGGGGACCAGTCTAGTTCACCCTGAGCGATGCAGGCTGGGTTCCGTTTTAGAGTGTGACCGATCCACAGCCATTTGCGTCTAGCGAATTTTTTGTAATTGGGTTTTCGCCTGCCATGGTCCAGAGAACGGTATTTTACACTGTTTGGTTAGATCTATTGGCCCCAAACAGTGTCAATTTGATAAACTTTTATAAATGTAAATTTCACAAACACCATAACGTTTCCAAAACATTATATAGGTATTGCTATGTTATTTTAGCTTTTTTCAATATTTCAATATACTATAATATCTAATCGAAGTGCTTAAGTGAATAGGGTTATGGAACTATTAGCATCTGATGTACATCATCACATGTTAAACATCCGTTAATTAACTCTCGGCAGGGATGGTCCGAGCGCATATGTGGGCAGGTACCCTAGGGTACCAAATTCCGGAATTAGTCGTTCTCTAAGGAAATGACGCGTTTCCCCTCACAGATTACCGGAGGAGAGACGGGGCGGGGCGGCCGTCCCGACCGGCCAATGATGGATGGCGGAATCCTTCCAAAATTGAAAACTCATTTTAGTATTTTTTCAAAGCTATCACGGCCTGTTATTCGGGAGGGTAGTCACTCGGATTGGCACGTCGTAAAAACATTTTTCGGTGACATTCTTTTTCAGTTATAAAGGCGAATTATTAGTTCTTACCTGTAATATATCATTTTATCTACTAAAATAAAGAGATATATTAATAATCATCAATGTTTCGGTTCTCAATATAATTTGTTGGATATTTAAAAATTCTACTATAACTGATAATCATTGACAAAATAGAGGGATGTCCGGGAGTTGGTAAAATGCAATTATCCTGGCTACAAAATATAAGATAATGGTAAGGAATGAGCAGATTTAAGAACCAGTTACAAGTAGCACAGGACAAAGATGCATTCGCTGCAGTTAAAGTCAAGGAGCTAGGTTTGTATGTATTATATAACAAATGCATCCTTAAGTAAGAGTAGGAATTGACTCCAAAAATTCATTCGTTAGACCATAGGTTTCTAACCTTTTCTAGATCACCGCCCCCTTTTTAAGAAAAATAAATGCTCAACGCCCCCCCCCCTCCCATTAAAGTTGTCCCAAATATTTAGAATAACATAGTTAAATTTAGTCATGTGTGTCGACGGGATGATGGAAGATGGAGCCAGAGGGTTACTGAATGGAGGCCAAGGTTGGGTCGGAGAAGTGTCGGGAAACAGCCAACCAGGTGGAGCGATGATATTGTGCGGACGGCGGGAAGGGCCTGGAGAACACTGGTGAGAGACCGAGAGAGATGGCGTGGGGGTGGAGAGGCTTACGCCCAGCAGTGGATGGAGACAAGCTGACGAAGTTAAATTTATAAATATTATTGAATCTTCTATATATTTTTATTTTATCAGTAATAGTTTAGTGAAAACAGTAATTTCAAATATTTTATTATTATTTTTTGGAATAGGTACCCCACGGCCGCCTCCTTGACTGCTTTAATTTATATCATTTTTTTTCATATCATCCAATTTAATGTAGAACTGAATGTAATGGAATCTTTCAGTTCAATATTCATCCACTTCCCGGACTACCAAAATATGTTAATTTTTGCACACGCGATTAACATAAAATATTACATAACATACAATAACAAAAATTAGAGAACCTAGGCGCTAGACGGTCTTCTTCAGGGCTATTTCACGTAATGCTTAAAAAAATCATCGTTGCATAACATATGATTCATAATTGTTTGTATTAAAATAATTTATATGCGATAAATTTTACATGTCTTTTATACGCTTGTATATATTATATTAAGTATTGGTCTTGTAGAATTTGATTGACAATATAAATGGCGATAGACTACCTTTCTATCACATTTCATGAGAAACAATAGCAAAAAAGTTATATACAGTAAGTGTGTTCAAATAACTTCTTGTATATAAAATATAAAAAGCAACGGGAAACTACCACATTAAAGGCTCAAGTTGTATCGAAAGAACCAGCAAAACATCTTAGACTGAAAAATAATATTAAAAAAATATATATAAGAAAGAGATAGCACACATCCATTAGGCGGTCTTTTTCACGCACGAATAATTAAGTGTTTTTTTAAAAAAAATTATAAAATTAATTATACATGTTTTCATTTCTCGATATTATTAAAAAAAGGTAGCAGCCAAAGGGTTGAAGAATGATATTTGGGGGAAAACATGTTTTTTTGGAGTTTGCTTTATTAAAGAAATGCCCGTCATACCCTAGGGGTACACATTTGCATCCGTTTATCTCGGGCGTGCCCAGCCATAAGTCCTACCCCAACGTGTTCTCCACTTCTCCGGGCCGAACACGTGTTCGCGAGAGTAGCCCGTACGGGCCGCGCTAAAACTGTGCCCGGATCGCGAAATAAAATACCATTGTTTTGAAAAGGGTTCGTTGAATAATTCAAGCGGCGGTGTTTACGGTTTGACTCACTGCACGGGCTTTTCGGGTACTGAATGTTTTTTAAATTGCTCTTTATTAGAACGGGCGATAGCTTTCCCGTAGAGCGCGCCGTCATAAGGTGTAATTCTACTAATCCCGATTTACATTCTTGGCCGGTTTTGCACTATTATTTAAGTCAAACGCTTACCTTCATGAAAAAAATAATTTTATTATTTGAAATTTCACGGTAGAAGTTCATTGTAAATAATGAAAATAAAAAAATAAAACTGTAGTTTTTTTGTTATGTAACATATATTTTATTAAAATCCACTATTGTTTGTATCTTCAACCGGTTTCGACAGATCGCACCGAAAAGAAGACCGAGGGAAACATGGCGCTTTGTATTATGGATTCACATTTGAATAAATTATTGAAAACACTGTAACACAATTTTTTTCTGTAATCAAAATATAAAACGCGTATTATTAAAATAGGTAAAAATCAGTGGTTAAATGATCTCTACTAATAATTTACGGAATCACGATGTTTGATTAATTATCGAATGAAGAAATGTGAGACAAATGAATACATAATATGGATAAAATATGGATATTTGACTAACTCAAGTTTATAAAAAAGAGATTATTTAGATTACTTTAAGAACCGATTATTTTACTTTTAATTTATTAGTATACAAATTTTGATAAATTTTCACCCCCTTTGGGGAACGTGTTATTATTAAATAAAAATTGCAAAAAAATAACAGTTACTTACTAGCTCTATAGGAAAAGAATTAAGGGCGATACTTATTTGTTTTGCCTATATGCTAAGAGCGAACCTAATGGTACATATAATATATTATTTCTAACTGAAAAGTATTGAAATTGATATTTTAATGTACCAAGCGAATACATCTAAACTTTAAGTTCACATTTTAAAACCCCATTTTTATACAACACACACATAAACATTTATTTTTAATATTTCATTTAAAATCTGTAATCGGATTTTTTTATTTATTAGATACTTTGAGTGGAAATTTAGATTTTTTTATTCTCATTATTGCGTAATATAATTTAGTATTACGTAAAACAATTTTCTTTTCATTGCTGCAATAAAAAGCGTCAAATTGCGTACATTAATCTGAAATGCGAAATACGAGTGAGCAGATATTATGTCGGTATAAAGTACAAAAGCTCTAAGAACTCGGGAAAACCTTAAAATGTAATTTATATTTTGAACATAACAATCATAATTCCATTGATACTGAAAACTCACATTATCGTTAATGCGTAATTACATAATTTTACTTCATTTTTATGTTTATAGACGCGTTCGTGGTTATGGAACTCATGGTTAAATCAAATTAATTATTGATGATGACGACGATATAACTTGTTCTTATATTTGAAATTGAATTAAACGAATCGCTATTCCGACTTTGGATGTTAAAAGTTGTCACTTAAGCTCTAACGCAAGGGGAGGTTTTATTGGAAGTCACCCACTTATTCTCAACTTCGAGTGTAATTCTGTGTTTTCCTTAAGATAAAAAAATATTTTATCGGTCTGTAAAGTTAGTTTAAGATTATTGTAAAATTGTTTATAAATGAAGTATATCGTGATATTTCGCATATGTATATAAACAAATAAATCATTTCATTTAACGGTACGATTTCATATATTGTATATACGAGTACAAGTATGTTACAGACGACGACATTTAAATTAAGTTATACAATACATAATGTTTTCTGTCTCATTTATTGTTTTATGTACAATGTTATGAAACTCTCCATGGAATATATATACGAATGAAAACCCCTGTTTTCAAGAATTTATTTTATTTTATATTGATATAATGACATGTTTGGCTTTGCTAATAAATAAATATTTGATGGCCTAACTTCTAGAAAATGGCGTTTTCATTCGTATTAAATATAAAAATCGGTTCACACTTGTAAATGTGTTTAATTTATAACAAAATATAAAGTGAATGATACATCCATTGAAATGAAAAATTATTAATAATATTTTTTTCTATGAATGTTTTATGGGAGTGACATATTATATCTTACTAGAGCTCTATCAAATATTCCATAAAATATAATAATAAATAAATACTTCTATAAAACGCACGTTTTCATAAATAGTAATTTTTAAATAAAAGTTTCACATAGTTGTTTCAGAAACAATATGTATGAACAGTAAGTGACAGTGAAATTTTCTATCATCTATCACTTCATATAAACATTTAATTTAGAATTTTTACTTTTATTGTAAACGATGGAAATTTTGTAGACTTTCTTTTAAGTAAGAATATTATGCATCAAATAAAACATTACTTGTCAGATGTGCAATAGAAAATACTTTTGACAACTTCCAAAATGCCTTATTGAACAGATTTTTGTTTATTATCAATTTGTTTCTGTAACCCCGACAAAATTTCGGCGGGAACAAAACCGGTTGGTTTCTTAAAACAAATTAATTGGTGTAAAAATCAAATATCACTTGAAAGTGTTTTTTCATAATTATTTTTAATAATGCTATCCCACTAATTAAGTGCTTCACACGAAATTTAATAAAAATATATAAATATTTATGTGCAAGTACTCGTAATATTCCTCTAATTAGTGATATTTTGTGATCTGGAAAACTTGTATTGAAAATATCCTGTTTGTATTAAAATGCTTTATCTGCTCCTTCAGACGTGACGCGTGAAGTCAGAGGAGGAGTAAGTTTTAATGTATTATTGTCGGAGTTCCTCGGGCCAGATGGGGTCAGATGTGTTATAGAATCGATATCAAAAAGAAGGATTGGCGTAATGTATACAGAGGAAACTCGGATCGGAACTTACAACGGGAGAGATAAACTTTAGGTCTGCATTCATTCTTGGATTTATTTTATACAATGAGCTTCACCTTTTACGATAACCTTTCTTTTAAATCTAAAAATGTTACGTTATAGTTACATGTTTGCTATTCGTAACTCTAGCAATCTTAGATAAAAAAATCCTATGTGTACGTACGTGAGAAGTTACACTTATTTGGCGTAATAAAACTTACTCTCTTAAATGTGACAGTTTGTTGATACTATTTTACACTTTTTACAATTAACTTTATTTATGTCTCATTTCTTGATATGTTTTCGCAATTCGTGAGTTGGAATGTCCGGCCGTTATCATTGTTGGTTAACTAACTTCATCATGTCGCACTTCCGTAACAGGGTGCGCGCGCAGCTTTTAATTTTACCCTCTACTAAACGCATTAGAGAAATATAACTGCAAAAAATCTGTTGCAATGTTGACACCATTAAAATTTGTCAAATTTCATATCTGTGTCACATCCTGAGATCATCAAGTAAAATGTGGAACTGGCAGAAGATACAAGTTTGGATCACAATATATGAGACTGTACTGGCATAATGAGCATAAAGAAATTGATTATGACAATGCTGGGCAATGATACCTTTGCAGAAGTGTTAGCAATCGTCAGGGAATCTTGATTTTGCACAGGAAGAAGACACCGGACAATGACAATATTTGTATTTAAGCTGCTGAAGTATTATCATGTATCTAAAATAATATATTTACCAAGATATTTATATACATTAGGGAATGAGAAGTTTGTATGAAGTTTTTTATTTATAATAATTAAAAATAATTTTTGAGTTTTAATTTATGATAAAGCACATTTAAGACTGTAAACTTAGTTCGAATAATTGTACTTTCAACAGCTAAGACAGATTTGATTTTTGTAAGTTAATTTGAATGTATTTTTCCTTTACTAAACTGCTAGCTTGTTCAGTATCAGCAGGTACACAATAAAGAGTCTACATTGTATTTGATTAAATAAAGGATATACAATCAAATGATTTATGTGATTTTTGATTGATTATTAATATTATATTAACATAGTCTGTTAATGCTCAAATTCAAGTTCAAAACTAAATTTTTTCCAAATATTTTATACATTACAAAAAATCCATATATTTTTTCATATAATAGGTGTATTAAAATTGCTGTATGTTACCCTAAATAAAAAAGGAAAAAATACTTTGGAGTGCAAACAAATACTCGTAATATAAATAACTACATACGTAATTATAAAATTTTGAATTTGGTTTAAAACGATGATGACCATTTTTGTAAAGCCAAAAATAAGCTACTTTGGACGTGATGTACGAGGATTTTACAACTTAAAGGATCGATCTTGGTATGTCATAATGAAATCAGGTGTACCGTCGCAGGATGGATAAGCTCGAAGCACAAGACGTGCTCACTATGATTGCACATTTGTATGTATGTGTGAATGTAAGTGTAGGAGTGTGGGAAGTAGAGGTGTAAGTGCATCCACCGCGGATGAAGTTTGAATATTAAGTAAGTGCTAGAGACATGGTTGCTATGCAAACCATCCGCAGGTTATCGACTGTCATAATAATCACATGAATGCTATAATTTATTATTGATTAATATTACAGAGAGTTCACAATGTATACCCATATTACCATTGTTTGATTATACAATTCATATTACAAACGAAACATTTTTTAAATATCTGTAATCGACAGGTTACAGATTTTAAAGATATAAAATTTACACCTCTGAGTTTCTTTTCCTCTATATATTATTACGCTGAAAATTTTTAAAAAATATTTTTTATTTTATAACTACCTTCTTCTTCTTCTTCTGGTTCCGTGTCAGGTCTCCACAGCGTTGGCGATCACTGCAGCAAAGGCATTTCTGCCCTGCGCCAATAACTCCATACAATATAAATTTTGTTGCATTGCATTGAGTTTAAACAAGTTATTATGGGAACAGTGTTTATAAACATTTTTTACAAGTAGTGTTACCTCATAACATGTTTTAATACTTATACCTACATATTTATTTATTTATTAAACTAACTATCTTTCTAATCACCACACCTATTCCTCGTAAGGGTTAGCAGAAAGGATGGACCGCCACTCTGACTGTTCTATCCTGACATAAACTCTTGTACCTCTTCTATGTTACATTCATATATCGTGCCACGCAAGTCGTTGTTCCGACTTCAAACATGATCGTCTTTCAGAAATTGAATAATTTGGTCGTGCCATGTCTATCTTGCCTTTTTTCGAATTCAATTTCCATTCACACTACTTTTATGTATCTTTTAATCATTCATCTCTCATTCATTCATTGCATATGTCCAAACCATCTTAGTCATATCTATTTTTATTATACATGAACAGGTTTTAGAATATCGCTAAAGTAAAAAAATCTTATTAACAATTTAAAAATATTCATAATTAACGAACAAAAAAATATATAATTCAATCTTATAATTCAAGATCTATTGAAATTATTTAAATTTGACAATTGAATTCTTAACCTTAAATAATATAAGTTTAACATGCCTAACATACTTCAATGATCAATTTTGGTTTGTGAAATTTCTTGGTAGAAGTTCATTGTAAAAGAAATGAAAATAGTATTCCTGTATTCCCCTCAATACTAGAAGATGGTCATCTTCCGAACAGTGGTGACCTATGGGTGTGAGGCGTGGACAATGACAGCGAAATCCGCAGAGCGACTGGATAATTTTGAGAGAAGGGTGCTGCGCAGAATTTTAGGACCTGTGAATGACGGCGAAGGCTGGAGAGTGCGGCATAATGACGAGCTGTACAATATTTACAAAGCTTTCAGTCTCTCCACACAGGCCAGACTGAATAGACTGAGATGGGTCGGTCACGTGCAGAGGATGCCGTCATCGCGAATCCCAAAAAGATTGCTGGAGTGGCACCCGGGTGGTAGAAGACCAATTGGACGACCAAGGCTGCGATGGGAGGATGAAGTTGGGAGAGATTGGGCGAAATTGTTACAAGTGTCAGATTGGAGGGTTGAAGCGGAGGACAGGAGGAGTTGGAGGCGAAGAATACTGGAGGCTAAGGCTCGATTTGGGCTGTAGTGCCATCAAAGAAGAAGAAGAAGACTAGAAGATGGTAACGAGATAGCTTAAACAACTAGTGGAACAAACTAAATGTATATTGCAAAGAAAAGTGCCGAAGGTCCTGGGTTCGATTCCCGGCGATGGCAGTGTGATTGTCACACTGTCTTTGGTCTGGTGTAGAATTCACGTGACAATAAAATGGCGATAGATTGGCCACCTATCACATGTCACGAGAATCAATATAATAGCTAAAAAACAAAAATGGTATACAGTAATTGGGTTCAAACGACCTGTTGTGTACTTAAAAAAAAAAAAACAGTAAAAATCTGAAAATTTGGAAATAGTTTGGTGCATAAAATAGTATTATAACTACTGTATAGATTAAATGCAAATGTGTGTTAAAATATCGTGTTTTTTTTAGTAAAATACAAAAATATACAAAAATAATGTTTGCGTCATTTGATTACGCTTTGTTGTATTAGAATATAGAAGCCACTCTTAATTATTATAATAAAGGTGGCATATAATTCCAAAAAAAGTAATTGTGCTTTTTTTTAAGTAAAGTAAAATAATAACATTATGGTACTTTTATCTTTTGTGCCATTTTCATCAACTAATGCATTTCTTTATAATAATTATTCACGCCTCTTGCATTATGTCGTAAGAGAAGAAAGATTTTCTAAGAGAAGAAAGTACGTACATAGGTATAGACCAGAGATTTGATACAGAAGAGAGAAGAGACTAAATGAGCGACCAAGAAGTATCAAGTAAAATATTCTGAAATACACTCGGGTGCATTCATATTAAGGCAAACCATGACTTAATAAAACTTATGATTAAAATAAAAAAATTCTATGGTTTTGTTGCTATTTTTTAAGTGTGGTGCTATATAATATAATGTTACTAAAATTGTTATATTATACAGTACCACACTTTTAAAGACGACCTTCGTGGCAGAGTGGCAAGAGCTCTGACTGTCATACCGAAAGTCGCGGGTTCGATTCCTGGCACTGCCACACTGTCTTTGGTCTGGTGTAGAATTCACGCAACAATGAAATAACGATGGATTAACTACCTATCAGTTGTTGATTTATGATGTATGTTGTTGATGTATTGGAATTTATTTATTTATTTTTAACGTGTTATTTTTCTCCAATTTTTCTTAACATATATTTGATGAAACCAATTTACCATCACGTCGTCTCCCCGAAAGAGTAGACCGAAATAATGGATCGTCACACTGTTCTTTGCAGACATAATTCGCTTGATTCCTCAGCATTCATACATCGTGTCATGCACGCACGTCGATTTTTCCGACTCCTCACGAGGCCGACATTTAATATTTCAGTGATTAGATCGTGCCACGTTTTCCTCGGCTTTCCTCTTTTTCTAGTTCCGTTTACGTAGTTTACTTAAACTTTCTTAACCATTCTTTTCATGTCTCCAAACTATCTACATGGTCGAATCATTTGATTAACATTTAATGTTTTTCTTATTCTACAAGGATTTTTTTATGTATAAATTTACCAATTGTAACGTTTGCAAAATAACATTATCGGAACATAATAAATACATATTAGTAAATCTTTTGTGTAGTAACACGAGTACAAGGATTATAAATTTAAAGTTATGTTAAACTAACAAAACTACCAAATTTTTTAAGAAAAAAAACGAGATCACAGTTGTATATATTTACGGACTATAAAATAATTTTCGATATATTTTGTTGGTGCATTATTTGAGAGAACTGTAGGCATATTATACGCCCGGATCATTCTATTCATATTTTCCGCTTCTTATAATAAATAAAGAGACTTTCATTTTCCTTTTTCTTCCGAGCAACGGTTGGGCCGTTCTGTTACATCTCATTGTAATGGATACCAACTTAGAAATATTACTGGTTCTTCCAGCCATTGTTTTAAATTCTTTGGTTGGCAGTGTCTTGGAATGGTACCCACCTGCTAATTGTCAAAATTTTACTTCAACAACTAGGACAACGAGAGAAAAAAAATTAAGTAGCGATTATTTACTTTGTACGTGTTATTGTACATTTTTCATAAATGTAAGATAACATTGTATTGTAGAATTCCATAATGAAGAATTGTTCAAAGAATTAAAACATATTTTTATTTTATTTTTGGGTTCATTTTTCGCAATATGTTTCGAAGGTATCCTTTTATCACCGGGAGAATATTATAATCTTTTCGTTTATCATCAATTGTTTTATACATTAACTAACCAACTTACTACCTAACCATCACGCCGTTTTCCCTAATATTATCAACTGTCTTAACATTATTTTAACATTTAATAACATAACTAGTTGTTACTCGTGTAATATTCACGGAAGTTAAGATTTTCTTACGTTTAAAAACTTTGTTCACTGTACAATTATAATCAGTAATAATTTGTAACTTTTAATGTAAATCAATTTTTTTTCACTCACGTTAAAAATATCACAATAAACATTACTACATTGTTATCCTTTTGTTTTCTACACTACTGTTATATAACAATAATCGAAACAAATTTCTAAATAATTCAGAAACGTTCTTGGGCATGAGCATTGTGTGCAATCGAATTACTCTCTTCATCTCTCGTTCTCTTGTATTCAAAATATTCTCTCACTCTTTTTTTTTCTTCTCTCTTATTGATTTACGAGTTTTCAGCCTATTTATATTGGGACTTAGAAAGACGAAACATTTCATAGTATAATAATATTAATTATAAACTATAATAAAACTTCTAGGAAACAGAAGTTTTCTATCAAACTAATTATTTGATATGAAGTTTTACATCATAATGTTCGTGGAACTTTAAAGGTCTGCCGAATTTTTGTGTAACTGTTAACCATAAGGCACCGTTGAATATAATTTATATGTGAAAAGAACGTGTATGTCATTATTTCCATTGCATTGTGAGGTATTTTATTTGAACATTTGAACGTGCAGCGGACCGTAGCCTGGATCAAGGGTGCATCCACTCCAAAAGTTTCCGCCGTGTTTGATCTGCGACATCACGTCCGGTCACGTGTTTGGTTAGATAGTTAAAATCGAATGGAAATCGAGCGGACGTAGCCCCCAGTACCGTTGTGAACGTGGTGAAATGTTTTTATTCGAAAGATAAATAGTGTTACGATGTGTCCACACTCTCTTTACTTTACGAATTAAATATCAACAATAAAAATTAATAATTGAGCTTGGAATAATAGCTTGTTTTTATAAATGAAATATTAAGAAAACATATATAAAAAATACAATTTTAATAAAATATGTCATCACATATATCTATATTTATCCTTGAAACGGTAGAGGATTTTTCATCAAAAATGTTGTACCTACATTTTATTTTTATTTCATTACTAAATTTTTCTTTTACACTTCTCTCGTATTTTTTTCTCGTATCTAACAATACTATTTAAAATCTTTTGTTTAAGATGTTTTGTTGTATGAAAACAAAATAGTGTTGATTATAAAAGATTTTGATATATATAATGAATTAATGTGTTAAATCATGTAATCAGGAGTAAACATTGTGAATACGAGTTAATACTTTATTATTCTTCATCTTCATAGCAACGACAAATCTTTATATCTCATCTTTCTCTTGCCATTGTGAGGAAAGGGACGTTTCCAGGAGCGCCGGGTGTTTTTTTCCGGAATAAGAAAAAAAAACAGTGATAATTGATTTTGTTTCGCATTTTCCGACAAAATATTTTTTTTGTAATTATAATTGCGAGTGGGTTTATTATTTTCAATTGAGATATGAATAAATATAAGATTTAAAATGAACAGTTATTAAATTATATTTAACCATTATCTGAGTATTTTTGTAAAATTCTAAATAGTTCGTCATAGAAAACTTTAAAAATGTATGATAAAATTAAGATAAACCTATACCATCTAACGTTATTTGAAGAAATATATTGTTGATTCTCAAAATAAAACAATTTTTTTTATTAAACATGTGTTATGAATGTAGTTGTCGATATCTTTTAAATTATTTGAAGAATAAAGATGTGTTGACACCATGTTATTTTTTTTATCAATTTAGGCATCAATACTTTATCATAGAATTATATAACGATTTTTTTTAATGGGAAAAACTCTATTTTTTCAACTTCTGATTTTATTTTTCTCGATATGTTTCGATAGTGTTTGTTTTTTCAAAATAAATGAAATTTTTTTCTCGACATGCTTTTAGGAAAACGATATATATTTATGTATACTGCTTTTCATTATTTCGTAGATAAAAAAAACTCAAATGAGAAAAGAAACACCACTATTTCTGAAAGTTTTAATAATCAATACTAATAAACGATGTGACGTACAAACGTATGTATCCAATATAAATGGTATAAGGTCGCTAGTATTTGCGCACGTGAGGTGGTTCATTGCATTCGTTATAGCAACTAGAGACCACTATTCCTTCTCGTTCAAGCTTCGGTAGTTTTATGCTTTTTTCAGGAAGCAGTGACCTGTTCGGATTATATGGGGTCCTATCCTTTCTAATAAAATGAAATCGGTGAGACGCATCGAGACTTCTCTAACAGAATAATAAAGATAGTTGAATTTAGAATGTAAATGGGGTTTGGTATTTAAATGTAGAAATATTAATAAACTTCATTTTTTGATGGTATGTATTACATTCATTGTTGTACGAATAATAATATAAAACTCCATCATCATCATAATCAGCCTATATCCGTCCACTCCTGGACTTAATCTGCTTCCATTTATGTCGATCCTAGGCAACACGCATCTATGTATTACCGCGGCGGTCTTTTAATGTCGTCCCTCTATCGAAGTTGGGGACGTCCTTAGTTTCGGGTCACAGTTCTATGTCTCTATGTCTATCTATAGTCAGAGGTTTGGGCGACGGAGCGACGTTTCCTATGATGTCCAACACTCCGTTTTTTTTAATTGTGGTGTATCTCACTCTGTCCACTTTTCTGATCTCTGATAATTTATTGGTGCTTATCTGACATGGCAAGCGCGGAGTTTTAAAAATCTACAAATACCGAGTCGAATTCGAAAACTGTATATTAAGTAAAAAATAATTCTGACACGTTATGCGATAAAATGAATGTAAAGTGCTGCAACTGATATTCCAAGGTAAAATTAAAGGAAATCGAAGGGTCGCGAGAAGAAGAAAATCTTGTTTTAAAAACCTTCGAAAGCGGTTAGTTGCAGCACAACGTCCATGTTAAGAGCAGCTACATCCAAAGTAAAAATAGCCATGATATTGTCTAACCTCCGATTGGAGAGGAGCAATAAGAAGTTTGAATATATATTATGTGTGACGTGTTTTTTCGCCTTGTCATTATCAACTATTGCGAGATTCAACCGAGTATATGTTTATGAATTAAAACAATTGTTTTATTTTAGCTTTGAATTTATTTTTCGACACATGTTTTAGGTTTTACAACATTTATATTAATTTAATTTTAAGGGTCTTCATTGTAAAATTCATATAATACACAAAAGTTGGTAGAGATATGCTTCATAAGCGTTTGTGCGACAAACTTAACAATATTAACAACATCTTTCAAACGTGAACTCACAACACAAAATGGATCATAAATATAGAAAAAATATAAAGATTCCGTAATATATTTTTAAATTGAAAATGAAACGTTTCTACTTGGCGTCGTCATATTTTTGATACTGCTTTCATATTTTGCGTAGATGAGCGGTACAAGATTCAAGCCTAATATTTTGTAGAATCTAGATAATGGTGATTTATTTTAGTATGAAAACCTTAAAACTAAAATTAAGTTGCTCCCTCAGGAATAAATGTTAACAAAATTGAAACTTTTAATACGTATATTAAAAAAAATAGATTGTTTAACACGGGTAAATTAAGACGATATATTTATTCGCGATTTATTATCTTAATAACTTACGAAAGCATATGAACCACGCTAACTTTATGATTTTGTATATCAAACAAGTAATATCTAACAGTGAAATTATGTTTTACTACGAACATAGGGGCCTTTATTTGTCCTCGAGGAGATATTAAGTGATGACTTGCGGATAATGGTTGCATAAAATTTGTGTAAGGATGAAATGGGTTGTGATAAAAGCGATAACGAATTTAATACCCCTGATTAAAATTTAGGGCCATAAATTGTGTTACCGGCGTAGTAGGTGCCCGCAAGGGCTGCAAGGACTCCAATTTACTTCCTTTAACTCCACATTCCTAGTCAGAGGTACCCAAGGTACAAAAATGTTAAGTTATACGAAAACGAGACTTTAAATTCGTGCAACGTCGGAGCAAGTGAATTTGAAAGGAGTAATGTAATACTAATCATGTCAAGCAAGTCGCAACGGATTTATAAAGGGAAGTTGAAGTTTGCTATTCAATATTTAAATGTAGACTAACTAAACTTATTATATATGGGATATTCAGTTATTTATAACTAACTAATTAATTAACCATCACGCCGTCTCTCCGAAGGGGTAGGCAGAAAGTATAGACTGTCACGCATTTCTTTCTTGGCATACTTCTGCCGCTTCCTCAACATTCATACATCGTGTCATGCATGCACGTCGATTTATTCGCTCCTCACGTAGCCGACATTTAATATTTGACTTTTGATAATGCCTTACGAGGGCGAAACATGTCATTTAAAATATAATAAAACTTCTAGAAAACGAAAGTTTTCATTCGTATTAATTATTTAATATGGAGTTTTACATAATTGTTTAAGAAACAATAAATATTATTTGACTTATTCATTCGTGCCACGTATTCCTCGGTCTTCCTCTATTTCTAGTTCCATTTACATCGTCAACATATACTTTTTTATCATTATTTCTTCATTCATTATTTCCGTGTGTCCAAAACATCTGAATGATCCTTTCATTATTTTGTTCACAACACTTTTATTCGCAATGCATTCACTTCTTATATTTTCATTCGACACTCTATCATACACAAAATTTACACACATTTGTCTAAGAGATCTCATTTCTACTGCATTTATTTATTCAATTATATTTTTATCCAACCTATGTATCAAATTTTAGCCATTCTGAGATTACTAATTTATTTCAAAATTTGTTTTTACACAATCATTTTTGTCTCTTGTTAATCTTCTCATATTTCCAGTATTACGAACTAAGTATTACGATTTAATCGTCTTTAGAACCTTAAATCCCTGCCTCCCTAGAACGGGTTACCCTAGTTGGGAGGTATTAAAACCATGTACTTGGTAAACGATTAATAAATAAATAATTTATATATAATATTTAAAACCCACAAAACGAGCTTTAAAATAGCAATACATGTATTTTATATTTCACATATTTGTAAATACTTTTATGAATATTATTTTATATTCTATGTGAATGCCGTAGAAATAAGATCACTGAGTAGAATGTGTGGGAACTACGTATAATTGAATGCCGAACGACGAAATAAGGAAGAAATAGAAGGCAGATAATTGGATCTTAAATAAAATTAAAAAAAGGATCCCTGTGATAGTTTGGACATATAAAACGAATAGATGAGAGAAGAATCGTTAAAATATTGTATACAAACAGTGTGAGTGGAAAGAGAAGCCGTGGAAAACCGAGGCATGCATAGTATGACCAAATGATTCAAATACTAAATGGCGGTCACGTTCATGTTACGATACGTGAATGTAGATGAATCTAGAAAGGTATGTCAGGATAGAGCAGTATGGTGGTCCATCCTCTCTGCCTTCGGCTTGATGGTTAGTTAGTTAATTAGTTATTGTTATTATTTTGAAGCAAATATAGGTGAAGCTCTTTATTTTTATAATTATATATTCCGGTTTCAGATGGAATAAATGTATACGAAAAATATTAGTTATAACTTTGTTAAAATACTTCATGTACAGGAAGATAATTAGGAAGAGCTAAATACGGTCCGCCTTTTCCCAAGTTAACACGATTATTAAAAATATCGTTTGAGCTCTCCTGGGGCCGAGATTTATCCTAGTTTCCTAACCCCTTTCTATGGCAACCGAAAGCTCTCATCGCATTCTCTGCTCGGTGCAAAGTTCTCATCAAAAGCTTTGACTTTCTGCCGTGACGTATTCACAAGGGTACTTCAGAATAATGATCAAACTTTCGATATATCAAGAGACCTAATCACTCAATAAGACCATGGCATAATTATTTCTGATTTCATTGCTGAACTATGATTTCGTCAATTTTCAACACATTATTAATATTCAGTATTTAATATTGATAAAGAGATCTACATTTGACAATATTCTAGCAAGGTGAATCATGTCATTCCCATAAAATCTTATAAAACGTTTAGAAAATATAAGTTTTCGCATTATATCTTTATTAGTACAAACCGGTCACGCAATCACCGGAGCTTGATCGGGGTAACAAAATAAATTAAATAATCAGAGATAAGCAATGTATATAGGAAGGGGGGATGTTCAAAGTATGAAGTTGAGAGGACGAGAATTGAGAGGAGTAAAATTATCTATTTTAATGGATTAGAGTAATTGTTTGTAGGAGACAAATATAATTGTGAGATTTAATATAAGGTTATAATGTTATAACGTAAAATAAGCTTTGAGCATATTTTTCCAAAAGCAAATAAAGTTTAAATATTATAGACCCAAATCTGATGGTTTTCATACTTTAGAGTTTTGAAACATTTCGACTGACCATTTTATTTTAATTTAAAGAAAAAATACTGTATGGAATTGATAAATCAACAAAATCTTACAAAAATATTTTTGAATTGTGAAGATATCTAATGATATATGACAGGAAAAAATAAACGGCTGTCCGTTCTCTATACCGATGAGGGTGTAAAATCATGTGAGGGTTTAGAAATGAGAAATCAAATTATATAAATTATGTATTATTTAAAAACGATTAAATTGTTTGAAAACTAACAGCCGATAATAAGTAATCGAAAACAAACAAATAAAGAAAATGATATATTTAATTGATAACTTAAATGATCGTTTCTTCTGTGAATTTTCTTAAAATATGTATGCTATGCTTAAATACATATAAAAACCCCTAGTTGATATAAAGTTGTCAACAACAAAAAAAATCCTCCAAGAAGTTAGAGTTTTGTTCAAGTGGTGTGAAAGAAAGGTGATTGGCTCAATTCTGTTTTTACGACTCACTTCCAGTTTTCAACATTTAATGACACAAAACATACTAAAAACATTGAACGAATGTTGATTTCGGGAAAACCATAGACGGTTTCACTTCTTCGTAGATATTATTCTACGAATCCTTCGTATTTAAGTACCTATATTATACTATGTATAATGTTTCTCAAAATTATATATTATATTAAAACGTTAGCTTTATGAAAAACAGTACAATTTTAAAAGTATTATAATTGTGAATATCATTGTTGGAATAATTAAGTCAATAATTATTATATTATTACGTATGAAAACATTTTCTAGAAGGTTTATTCTACTGGAGTGAAATGTTTCGCGTTTTAATACATTATTAAATGTATGAAATAAACTATAAAAAACTTTATAAAACTTCGAGAAAACAGACGTTTTCATTCGTAATATATAAATAGGCAAAAACCACTGATGTCATCAAAAAAAGAGTACGAGAATATTCTGAAAGTGAAAGAGCGAGAGAGGAATGTTTCGATTCTCTGCGAAAGTAATTCGAAATTCACACGATGCGCAAGCCCGAGAACGTTTCTGGATTATTAAGAATTGTGTTCTGGTTATTGTTGTATGATATTAAACAAACAACATTTTGAATGCTTACAAATTCTTGTAGACAAATACAGGATTTTACCCATTGCGGATAAATTATTATTTTTTGTAAGGATTAATTGTATCTCAATAGAGACGAAGATGTTAACTGTTTTTCTGGGAACAGAATGTGGTGGCCGAGGCGCTTACAGGACCTATGACCCGTCATTGGTTGGGTTGAGCGATCGCTCCATGTTCAACAACATTCCCCATTCCGCCCCTCTTTCGACCACCACACCCGACAAACTTTTGGATCCTGCATATATGCTAGAATCCCGCGCTTATCCTCACATATTTTAGTTCACTCTACACCAGCGTCATTCATTAAGATTGGGAAGCATTAAGAAGAATGCATTCTGCTTTCTGCTTTCTGATTCAGCAGAATGCGGGTGTAGGCCTCTCTGTCCTGTGTCAGACGGACAACTCCCCACCCCCCGAATTCCGGTCCACTCCTTGATATTCTCGAGCCAGGATATTTGGGGTCTTCCCACACCGCGCCTACCCTCGATCTTCCTTTTCATGATGAGGTGTAGCAGATTGTATTACTCGTTGCGGATAATGTGTCCCAAATATGCTATCTTTCTAGACTTCACATCTGACAACAATTCTCTTCGTACCCTGGCTTTATGAAGCACCTCATTGTTGGTGACCATATCAGTCAATGAGATTCGTAACATTCTGCAATGGAGCCACATTTTAAGTGCTACAGTTTATTGAGTTCGTGTATGAATGTTGAGAAAGCGAGAGAAGTTTGATGGTCCATTTGTAAGTAAGTTAGTGATTATTATTGTTTAATAGGTTTCTACGATGAATCATCAATTGACCATTATTTAACTCTTTCGGGGAGACAGCGTGATGGTTCGATAGTTAGTAAATAAATTATAAATTAGTGCTTTTGTATGCTTCCAGGTAATATAATACATGCACAATGATGGTAGTACTAGGAAGCATTTTGAGTTATCTTGTGTCTAAAAGAAAAAGGGCGAAATAATTGGATGAATATTTGAAAGAAATAATCACGCAGTCAAAAAAATTCCAATTCAATCTTCACAAGTGTCTCCTTAGAAGATTCGTCCGTCATCGTTAAAACGTTTGAAATCTGTTTATTGAAAACCCTTAGACATTTTATGTACGAGTACATTCGCAAATAAAAATTATTTACTTTATTCAAGCTTAACACGTGTAATAAGGCTTAAGATACTGGAATTATATATTTAATTTGGAAAGAAATTTAACTTTGTATAAAAAAAATTGGTTTTGTTACCCTGATAAATCTCCATTTATAGCGAAACTGACTGTAATGATAAACTAGCTTATTAGTGTGTTATGTGTGTGATAGTGTGTTATGTGTGTGTTAGTGTAGTATTAAAAGAATGCAAGGCGGGTGAATGCGTCCTCAATAAAATAAAGAAATAGTCACTAAGATGGTTTCGACATATTGAACGGATGGATTAGGGAGGAATGGCTAAAAATATATAAACAAAAAGTGGGAATCAAAAAAGAATAAAAAAAAATTATTCTAAATAATTTTTTTTTTTTTTTCTTGAAGAATGATGTTAAACTCCATACTTAATATTGCTAAAAACATTTTCATAAATATTTCATATACCATATGCACTATACCTACATATACACACTATACACATTTAGCGGATATGTTGTGATCAAGTTTATTATACGTTTACAGTTGGCTTACATAATCACAAAACTGAAATACGTTTTGGAGCAGCCCTTATAATTATTTGTATTTATGCAAAATCTTAAACTATCTCAAAGTACGGAACCTCGGGCAACTAGGGAAGACGATAAAACCACTTATGTTAACTCAATCAAAACTTCAGCCTTTATCTCTTGTGGTGAATCGTAGCTGGAGTCTGCTAAAATAATAGCTTATTTATAGTCACACGAAATTAACTTATGTATTATACCTATTGACATTTAATAGGATAACTCCTAATGTTCTAACTTGCAAGGTGTTTGGAGCTGTGACGGGTTATTCAGTTCACCGATTCAAATCAATGGAGTTCATTTGCGATGCTAAGTTGAAGTGAGATAAGTCAAAATTTAATCATTAGACATATGTGTTCAGATTAGCGCAAATCGACCATCCAAACATATCAAATGCCTGGTCTACCAACGCGAATTGCAAATAAATGAACTCTTTTCGCAGTTTGCAGCGACATTGCATGTTAGGAAGGATGGGGTAGTTTGCTTTCACTCTTTGTTGTCAGGTTGTAAAGGTTTCCGATTCTGAAAAAAAAAATTTGCTTTTATACGCAGTAGCAAAAGTTACAACAAAAAGGCTGCCGATTGTTCAAATCGTTCCATTTAAAAAAAAATTAAATTAGTTTATTTCTCTCAAAAGATAAAACAAACATATTGACAATTTAAGGCATCTAATTTAGAATAGGTAAAATATCACGTAAAAGAGATGGCTCGACTTTAGGAATACACAATACTCTCTAGAGTTAGAGTATTTTCACCTTTATGAAAGACGTCGATCTTCGAAGCGATCATCTTCAGCAGTTTGATTTGATTGCTCTCCCCACCGAAATCACCAGAGGCAATTGGTTCTGCATGTTGGGAAATAAAACAGTCTATGCTGACGTTGTCGAAGATGACCACCTGGAAAAAAATATGGTTACCTTCTAAGATGACGGGATTCTCAAAGAATCTATAAATAAGTTTGAAGAAACGGGTAATTGCCAAACCAGATCTGTAGACTATTGGTCCCCAGTATGCCCAAGAATAATGCGGTCCATGCTTCTGCCAATCAAATTATGATTTTGTAGTCCAAATGATTAAGGTCATAAAATAAAATGTAACCGCTTGCGCACTTTCCCTACCAGTAGTAATTTAGAATCAATTGAGGTGTGAACAGCAGAAATCTGTACACCACAACTAAGAGCGAGCTAATGCCGCGAACTTGGAAAGTTTGATCGCAGTGTGTGGAGAGGATTCATACATTACAACATGTTTACAGTTTGTTGTAAACAAAATTTCGTTGTTTGTTACGAAATTCGCTTTCTGTTTGACTAGGCCTGTTCAGTATATTAAGGTGTTAATTTTACAACGGTTGGCTTTTTTTGCCTTACTATCGTTTCATTATCATGCCATTGTGTAATGAAACTTGTCAACTGCGAGATTTGAAATAAATTGCTTTTCATAATTTTTTTTTTTTTTTCATAATTAATTTTTTTATTTTTATGTACAGAACAGGTTGTTTGAACCTAATTACTGTATACAATTTATTTTTAAGTTAATATATTGATTCTCGTGACATGTGATAAGTAGCCAATCTATCGCCATTTTATTGTCACGTGAACTCTACACCAGACCAAAGAGTGACAATCACACTGCCATCGCCGGGAACCGAACCCGGAACCTTCGGTATGAAAGTCAGAGCTGTTACCACTCTGCCACAAAGGTCGTCGTTTTAAAAGTCGAAGTTTGAAAAGGCGAATCGCAATATTCGTTTATAATTTGAAGAATAGTTAATATTAATGCTCATGAAACATTGTAAGGAGACAGGCGTTTGCTCTAGATACATAATATATAAGTTAGAATCTGAATATTACCCGGATTCTTCTTCATTGCTGAGTATTAATAATAATAAATATTAGGTCCTTACATATGAAATTGGCTTTTTGCCGTACTGGTAACTTTGATCTCAAATATCTTCTCTTTGGTTAGGAATTCCAAATTCAATTTTATACAGCTATTTACTTAAGTATTTGTGTTTCGAAAATTATAATTCATTTGTTTTTTCCTCAATTGTTTTTTTTTCTTTGCGTCACTCAGTTTACAAAATGGAAAACTTGAAATATCGCGTTATTTACGAGTACGAGTTCCACCGTGGCACCAGTGCTGCAGAAACGGCTCGAAGGATTAATGATGTGTATGGCGACGGTGCCGCAAAAGAAAACACAGTGCGTTTTTGGTTCCAACGTTTTCCTTCTGGAAATTTTGACCTGCAGAACAAGCCCCGTGGATGGCCGGAGACCAAAGTTGATAATGAAGAATTGAAGGCTATTGTGGAAGCGGATCCATCGCAAACCACGTCCGAGTTAGCTGCAGGCTGCGGTGTTAGTGATAAACTGTTTTAATCCACTTGAAGCAAATTGGGAAGGTGAAAAAGCTTGAAAGGTGGGTACCTCACGAATTGAGTGAAGCAAATCAACAAACGCGCGTTGACTGCTGCGTTGCATTACTCAACCGGCACAATAATGAAAGGATTTTGAATCGAATCATTACCTGTGATAAAAAGTGGATCCTGTATGATAATCGGAAGCGCTCATTGCAATGGCTGAACCCTGCCGAACCAGCCAAACCATGCCCCAAGCGAAAATTGACTCCAAAAAAGTTACTTGTGAGCGTTTGGTGGACTAGTGCTGGTATCGTTCACTACAACTTTCTTAAATCTGGCCAGACGATTACGGCAGATGTCTATTGTCAGCAACTGCAAACCATGATGGAAAAGCTAGCTGCTAAACAGCCGAGGCTGGTTAATCGCTCTAGGCCACTGCTGCTTCATGATAACGCTAGACCACACACTGCACAACAGACGGCTACCAAATTAGAAGAGCTTCAATTGGAATGTCTAAGACATCCACCGTACTCTCCGGACCTTGCCCCCAACAGATTACTATTTTTTTCGAAATTTGGATAACTTCTTGCAAGGGAAAAAATTCAGCTCCGATGGGGCAGTCCAAACCGACTTCAAAGATTTTATTGATTCCCGTCCGAATGTTTTTTTTAGTAAAGGGATCGATGAACTACCTATGAGATGGCAAAAGTGCATAGATAGCAATGGTACATACTTTGATTAAATAAATATATTATATTAAAAAAAAATCAACTTTATGTTCCTCCCATACAAAACGCCAATTTCATATGTAAGGACCTAATAATAGTATTGAATATATTATTGGTCATAAGCTAAAGTAAATGTAAAAAAAAAAAACTGTTATAGTTATAATATTCTTTCGTATTAGTATACGAATGAAAATTAACGTCTACATATAAAATAACATTACAAATAAAATCGCAGTAATTAACTTTGTTTTCTTGTATTTAGCAAACTTAAATAATTAATACGAAAGAAACGTCCGTTTTCATGAAGTTTTATTGTATTTTATGGTTATCTATTATATTTTATGATTATCAAATATGTAATGCTTTAAAAACCAAAATATGGCATTCCAATTAAATTTAAAAAACTTCTAGAACATATGTTTTAATTCGTATTAATTATTTAAGTTTGCTAAATATATGAAAACAAAGTTAAAAGTTTCTGTGATTATATATGTAATGCATTAGTAAAAATAATCTTTGTATTCTCAAAATATTGAATAGGCTATAATAATTCTTAGTTCGAATTCCTAACTTATAACTAAATTTTAAATATTTTTCTTTACTTGTCTTAATATACCGAATTACTAAAGGATTTGCCCTTTATGTGTAGAAGCGATCCAGTGAAAGATTGGAGAGCTTAAATGCAGTAGATTCTGTGAATACATCACTTAATTGAATCTGGGTCGAGGAACTGAGGTCAGAGAACCTCATTAAATTAGTATATTCAAACAAATATGTGATGGCGTCGCGATTCGAAATATGAATTATTTGTCAATTATTATTATTTCATCTTCTTCTTCAAGTGCCCTGTCGGGTCCCCCCAACGTTGGCGATCACCTCGGCGAACCTGTCCCTGTCCTGCGCCGCTCGGAACAGCTCCTCCACACTTCGGATGCCGTTCCAATGCCTCACGTTTCGCAACCAGGACATTTGTCTCCTTCCGGGCCCTCAGCGTCCCTCAAATTTCCACTCCAATATCAGTTGGAGAAAGTAGTACTACTTTTATGACCCAGATGTGAGATCTTTCGAACTTTGATATTTGATAACAGTTCCCTGTCAACTCTAGCTCGTCTCAGGATTTCGGTATTGGTAACCATGTTTGTCCAGGCAACTCTGAGCATTCGGCGATGGAGCCACGTTTCAAATACTTCCAGTCTGTTCATTAAGTTAACTTTCAAGGTCCAAGTTTCACACCCGTACAATAAAACAGACTACACATAGCATCTGATCATTCTCTGGCGGAGTTTCAAGTTTACGTTATCTTTGCAGAAGAGTGATTTCATTTTATTAAATGTAACTCTTGCTGCCTTAATTCTGCATTTTATCTCTGCATCTGGGTCAAGAGATTGCGTTAGTATGATGCGGAGGTATTTAAAATTTTCCACCCTTTCAACGTTACGGCCGTTTAAATGCATTATTATTTAATGAAATAAAAAATATTATTTCTAAATTTAATTCTCTAGATCCAATTCCTACTTCAAGCGACTTCAATATGTACATCTCATACTTAATTGTTTTAGCAACAATTTTTATTCTTGAACAAGAAAGAGAGGAAGACCGGGGAAAACGTGGCACGATCAAACAAATCAAATCTTGAATTTCGGCCACGTGAGAAGTCGAAGAAATCGACGTGCATGCATGACTTCTCCTCGCGGAGACGACGTGATGGTTTGTTAATTTTTTTTCTTGTATAACTTTCTTACTTCACAATGTAAACTGATTATTGAATATTAGGTCCTTACATATGAAATTGGCGTTTTGTATGGGAGGAATATAAAGTTGATTTTTTTTTTAATATAATATATTTATTTAATCAAAGTATGTACCATTGCTATCTATGCACTTTTGCCATCTCATAGGTAGTTCATCGATCCCTTTACTAAAAAAAAACATTCGGACGGGAATCAATAAAATCTTTGAAGTCGGTTTGGACTGCCCCATCAGAGTTGAATTTTTTCCCTTGCAAGAAGTTATCCAAATTTCGAAAAAAATAGTAATCTGTTGGGGCAAGGTCCTGAGAGTACGGTGGATGTCTTAGACATTCCAATTGAAGCTCTTCTAATTTGGTAGCCATCTATTGTGCAGTGTGTGGTCTAGCGTTATCATGAAGCAGCAGGGGCCTAGAGCGATTAACCAGCCTCGGTTGTTTAGTAGCTAGCTTTTCCATCATGGTTTGCAGTTGCTGACAATAGACATCTGCCGTAATCGTTTGGCCAGATTTAAGAAAGCTGTAGTGAACGGCACCAGCGTCCACCAAACGCTCACAAGTAACTTTTTTAGAGTCAATTTTCACTTGGGGCATGGTTTGGCTGGTTCGGCAGGGTTCAGCCATTGCGATGAGCACTTCCGATTATCATACAGGATCCACTTTTCATCACAGGTAATGATTCGATTCAAAATCCCTTCATTATTGTGCCGGTTGAGTAATGCAACGCAGCAGTCAACGCGCGTTTGTTGATTTGCTTCACTCAATTCGTGAGGTACCCACCTTTCAAGCTTTTCACCTTCCCAATTTGCTTCAAGTGGATTAAAACAGTTTTATCACTAACACCGCAGCCTGCAGCTAACTCGGACGTGGTTTGCGATGGATCCGCTTCCACAATAGCCTTCAATTCTTCATTATCAACTTTGGTCTCCGGCCGTCCACGGGGCTTGTTCTGCAGGTCGAAATTTCCAGAACGAAAACGTTGGAACCAAAAACGCACTGTGTTTTCTTTTGCGGCACCGTCGCCATACACATCATTTATCCTTCGAGCCGTTTCTGCAGCACTGGTGCCACGGTGGAACTCGTACTCGTAAATAACGCGATATTTCAAGTTTTCCATTTTGTAAACTGAGTGACGCAAAGAAAAAAAAACAATTGAGGAAAAAACAAATGAATTATAATTTTCGAAACACAAATACTTGAGTAAATAGCTGTATAAATTTGAATTAGAAATTCCTAACCAAAGAGAAGATATTTGAGATCAAAGTTGCCAGTACGGCAAAACGCCAATTTCATATGTAAGGACCTAATAGTTACAAAGACTTCTTTTGGGTGGTTAGTACTGCAATTTGTTTTTATACAAGTATGAAGGGGTTGGATTAAGTGATTTATATATTAATCCATTTTTTTACAGTCATAAAGGAATGAATCGGTTATCTGAAACACGTTTCTTAATAAATAAATAAAGTATTCACGAATTTATTCCAACTTTTTCACACAAATCATACAAAATAGTAATAATATTGATTTTCTGAGTTGCGGCAAAATTAACGTTTTTTCAAAATAAATATTTTTGTACAAGTAAACAAAAGAGTACAAATTTTTTGTACAGGTAAACAAAAGAGTGGCATATTTTTTGTGTGCGTGTTACAATGTAAAAAAATAAAAAGAGACAAACGTTTTAAGTTTTTCAATTTATTTCCCTTACTTCATATTTTTATAGTCCATTTTGTTTACTTGTTGAGGCTTCTGAGGAACATTTGTTACCGGAAATATGAAATTGTTTTCCCAGAAATAGAAAGGTCACGCGAGCAGCTGAACCCCGAGAAGCTGTCCAGGTCGGGCGATTTATATTTAAGACGAATAGTGATTTATTGCTGCAGTTGGCTCTATCTGAGCCGAAAACTGAAGAAGATTATTATAACTCAAAGTTTTTCGGTACATATAATGTAAAACAATAAAAGATATGTTGTGACACTATTTTACTTTGAATAACACTCGATTTTTTAATATAATAAATAAGGAATAGTTTTAAACAATGGTTATATTTTGGAGTTAAGCCTCAATGTCGATGCATATTTTTTATACGATGTAAGATATCTTCAATTATAGCGGAATAAGCTTGTGTGTTAATAAGAAAAATATCTTATATTTTCGTACAAAGTCTGATTACAAATATTTAAATAAAAATTTACTTGATATTATTTTTTACTATCAAAGAATTTGTTAATATTAAAGTTACAACAATTAAATTTGTTAAATCTTTAGATTTGTTTGTAATTAAAATGCTGGCTGCATTACTTGATACTTGATAAAAGACACTTTCTTCATAAAAAATGAAAGAATTTTTATTTTATTTAATCATTATACCATCTCCAATGTGAGCAGAAAAAAGCTCATTATTATGAAGAGGGAATCTGGTCGGGTCCTGGATTGAACCCAAGTCCCCTGGATCAAGAGTCAAGCGTTTTGTCCTTTAGACTACATATACAACCCGGTTATGATTTTATTTTAATGAAATATAATTATTTTGGCCATAAAACTACATGATTTATAATATTTTGTACTCTCTTTAGTTATTCTTTTTTATACAACTTTTATATTTATCATGAGTTAAGTTGCTTAATACTATTAAGATATTTATAACATATAGATAGTTAGATCACATATAGATAATATAGATAGATAGTTTTCACAGCACAGGCCTATAAAGTATGACAATTATAATACAAAATGTTAATTTTATGAATTAAATCAATTGATACCCATAAGGTGATAGAAATGAAGATGCTGAGGTGGGCCACCGGGATTACAATGCTGGATAGAGCTAATAATGAGCATATTAGAAGAAGCTTAAGAGTCACCCCCATAGGGGAAAAGGCTCGAGAACGACGTCTGCGGGTCACCCCCATAGGGGAAAAGGCTCGAGAACGACGTCTGCGGGTGGTACGACCATGTGAGCAGGAGGGACGATGAATACATCGTCCATAAAGCTCTGCAACTGAAAGATGGAAGGAGGGGACCGGGTTGGATTCCTGCAATTTAATTGTCCACAGTTATGTACAGCCTGAGGACACTTGACTTGACAGCCAGATGACCCTGGAACGCGAAATTTGGCGGAGCCATATTAGTACAGCCGACCCTAAATAACGGGAAACGGTTACGTGAAAAAAATAAATAAATGAATTCAGATTTACCCAAACTATGGGTTTTCATTCATATATAAACACTGCTAGAGTTTTGTTCGTGGATTTTATGATTTATAATATTGAATATGAATTTGAACCATTTGTTTTTATAAGAAATGAAAATGATCAGCTGGATTGTCGCAATATATGAATTAAATATAATTTTAATTCGAAAATTTCAACACAAATTATCACAATGGGCACAATCTTAAGTAATTTTAATAATTTCGTCAAATTGTAAACCATTTTTTTCGGTAATTAAAACAACAAAATTTAATTTGAATAATTTAGGAAAATTCTCTGCTGTTTTAAAAATTGGGAAAATGTAATTAGTTACAAAATCAACAAATTTCTCTGTCTTTTCCGTTGAGAGGAATTTCACGTGATAAAATTGCAGAAAAAAGGTCATTTAATTTCGTGTACTTTTTTACATGCTTTTATGTAAATTTTATGTTTCTGGAGAGCACATATTTTAAACAAGTATTTAACGAAAAAGTTCATTAACTTATAAATCTTTTCACATGAAAAAATCTTTGTATTACCTTTTTAATTCAAAGTATCAGGTTTATATAGAAACACTTTTGCTAACGTTGCAATATATTAACTTTTCGCCTTCAGTAAAGAGAAATGGGCAAACTTTAACGATTGATAAAGCATGATTTATATGGCGTGCTTATATGATTTGATGGTCTATTGAAAATACCATAAATTTTGTATAAAAATCCTATAAATATTACATGTTTGTATATTATACAAAGCTTCATTTTACTTTCTTATTATAAATTTATTTATAAACATAAAAGTAATCGAAATAATATGATAAATATAATATTTAATGAAAGTTGTGAATTGAAATAGTTAAGTAAAATACTATTAATATTTTTTGTAAAAATTATATTATTATTATTATTATTATTTTGTTGAATCGCTCTTTACATCATGACAGCGTGAGCCAAATCGATGTAAAGGGTATTATAGCTATCATAGTGATTCTCATGACGTGTGATAGGTAGCTAATCTATCGACATTTTATTGTCACTTGAATCCTACACCAGAATATAAATAAATAAAAAATCATAATACATCCCTTCCTGATATCAACATACAGAATTCTATTATGCCTCGTTTTAGCACATATATTTTTAAAATATCTCATTTGTACCTAATGATTCTGCTCTTAACCTTCGTCTGCCAGTTTCATGCTTCGCTTCCATACATAAGGTACGAAACATGAACCCCATTGTTAAAGAACAAAAACAAAACTAATTCATGAAATTTACTTCAAGGTTATAGATATTTTGAAAGTAATAATTAACTAACCTTCTCGTCGTTTCTCCGAAGGAATAGACAGAGAGAATAGACCGCCACATTTTCCTATACTGACATAAATCTCACACCTCTTCTACATTCGCGTCGTTTGTTTCGACTTCGAACATGGCCGGATTTCAGTAATTGATTAATTTGGTCATGTCATCTCTTTCTTCTTCTTCCTTGACTTCTTATTCTATTAATACTGTTCGTATATATCTTTTCAACCACTTTTCCCTCATCAATTCAATGCATATGCATTTTTAAAGTACATAGTACATTGGTTTATACGCATCCACGTTGCAGGAGGCTGACTAGGTCCTCTCCTTCCATCTTCATTGTTTTATTACATACAACAATAAGTATGAATATGACAATACACCGTTATAATCAACGTATATTTTCAATCGACATTTTAATTATGATAATATAATTCAATATAGGTAAATGAAAGCATCACTAATAAAATGACTAAAGGATTACTCGATTGTTCAGATTTCCACATAAAAAAATGATGTAAGCAAGAGTTGCAAGGAAATACACGTAAATGTTGTGTTTTGAGCACAATTTCCAAGGAAAACATTCTATCACCAAAACATTCGCATTTTAAATGTCGTGTCAGGAGTCAGAAATCTATAATTATTTACAGGATTTCTTATTGGTTTAATGTAATTGTGGATTATGATGGGTATTATCAGTGTTTGTTTATGATAAATATATTTCAAATATCATCGACGATGCAAATTTGTAGATTCAATACATTCATGAATTTATGAAGCTTCAATGTACTTGTTGCCTAACAATGTGAGTTGAATACAATAAAAAACCAAAACTGTGTATGTATTGTCCTATTAACTTTATCTTTCATACTGAAAATCGTAAAATGGATGTACTAAAAACCGTCAGTTTCTAAAGATATTTTTATTAACTGTTTTGTAAGGAAATTCACCCTCCTGAAATAGAATCGGGGTTACCATTTCAAATAACGATAGTTTTATCGTAAATGTAAGGAAATTTTACTACCCTTTTGTAATGGATTTCAAATAAAGAACAAGAATTCTTTTCGAATTTATGACCATGGAGAACAGAAGGTGCCTTGCCATTTTGCATAGAGCCTGCCTCTCACTTCACACCGCTGCTTATTTCACGCCGCTTCTTACGCATGATGAGAGTATTACGAGACCGCGTCAGCTGTCAACCATTTTCATGCCTTTTTTATTCCTGCCCTGAAGACAATCTGAAAGGATTGCTTTTCAAGCAAAACAAAATATCATTGGAATAAAGAAAAATCATCGGAGTATGATAAAGTTGAAGGTTTGATTATTCCAGGGAAGTGCTCGGAAGCAAATTAAATTAAATTAAATTTATACTCGTCGTCAACTCTCAACGTATTTTTTCTAAACTGTATGTAAAAATGTCATTAATTATGTGTTATTTACGGTAAACATTGTTTTTCAATTAAATTAATTTATTAATGATTTGAATATGGTGCAAAATATAAAATATCGTTTATAACAATCCGCATTTTAAACAATTTGATGCGATAGGAATTTGTTAGATATATTATATTTATATAAATTAAAATTTTATTTATATTACCCATAATATAAGTAGTGAATGCGGTGCGAATGAAGATGGTTTGGACACATGGAATGAATGAATGAAGAAATAATGGTAAAAAAAATATGTTAACGATATAAATGGATCTAGAAAAAGAGGAAGATCGAGGAAAACGTAGCACGATCAAATAAATCAAATATTGAATATCGGCCACGTGAGGAGTCAGAGAAATCGACGCGCGTGCATGACACGATGTATGAATGTTGAGAGAAATATGCCAGGAAAGAAAAGTGTGGCAATCCATTATTTCTGCCTACCCCTTCAGATAGACGGCGTGATGGTTAGTTAGTTAGTAAGTTATATTACCCATACTTCATCACATTGTCTGTGGAAAATGTATTATTAAATATTTACTGAGCAGTTGGTGTTCACCGGTAAAAGTATGAATCCATTTTTCGCGTAATCCATTTGAAATTGAATTGTTAACGTAATTTTGGTATTTTTATTTTATATCAATACTTACACGGTATGCGTGGTAGTTGTCAGACGAATTTATCTGCAGGTAAAATGTTAATAGATATAAAACTATAAGGTCATTGAAAGTGAAAAATGACATTAAAAAATACCTTATCGAGGCGAAACATGCCATTCACATATAAAATGTAATAAAACTTACGTTTTCATCCGTATTTAATATGTAATATAAGAGTTTTACGCCATTTTTCAAAGACCGATACAGAAATTAAAATGTGTTTTTTTATGAGAGTGAAAGGTTTCAATTTTAATTACACAATTAATTACTAAATAAATTGAAGAGAAATACAGAGCTATGTAAAAAAAATGAATTTAGATTTAAAGGTCACACTACGTTCCCGGTGGAAATGTGGTTATAAGGTTCATAGAAATGTATCAACTGGGATCAATAATTCAGACGAGTTGATAAATGATTCAGGGTAACATGCTCCGATTTCTGGATAAAAATACATCCAGGCCAAAATACGAAAGAACTCGGTTAGTACAATATTAAAGTGGCGAACACGGAGTCGCTCAATTAGAAATAAAGGTCATCAATATTGAATTGGATGAATTTTCATAAGATATCTCAAATTATTGCAACCAAAATCACAATAACATAGAAACACCTTAACAAGGAATATGCTCTGTTAACTTTATAGAATGCTTTAAAAACGATGTAAAAACCCATATAATTCTTCTTCTTCTTCTCCCCCCCCCCCTTACTGTAGATCTTGGGATCTGTTTATACAAGATATCAAATTTATTTCTGTGATGAAGACGACCAGTTTTTTTCCATCTACCAGGACGACCACCAAAGAGTTCGTTCCTTCCACCGTTTGGTGGTCGTTCAAATCACCCTTTGCTGGTTGTCCTGGTGGGCGACGGTTCGTCTAGAGTTTCGCGCATTACGATCTTAGGAATCCTGGCTGGATCCACCTTCTCAATAACGTCCTTCCAGAATCGTCTTCCCTGCCGTGCTACAACTCACTATGTCATCAAATTTTGCAGGATCTGCGAATATTTTTGCTGGGTATCCTATTTCTTAGGTTCTACCCACGATAGGTCGAAATGTTTCATTTTTGTTACTCTTAAGTGAATATGGTTCTGACAGTACATTTGACAGTAAGTCCCCATATAATTGATAAAATATTATTAAATATTGAGGAAAACGAATGCTTACTAAAAGACTCTGCTTCTTTAACTTGATGTAGATTTAAGAGTATGTTTAAAGAAAAAATCTACTAGTGATGCTAAACTTCAGTTATCTCGATCGTTTTGTGGGTCTCCCCGAAGGACATTGTTCATTTGATATTTCATACAGAGCCGCGTATGGAATTTTTGGGAATTTGATTACATGATATATAGTTGTTTAATATCTGCCATTTAACGTGTATAGATAATACGAATATACAGGTATATGGGACATCCGCATGTTCTCAATTCATCAGCTATTTTGGTTAAAGGTATAGCCCCTATATGCTAAAATATCAAGGTTTTAGTAGACATTAAATTAATTTTACGATTTTTAAAATAAGCGTATTTTATTATACTTATAACTGTTATAATTTAAAGTTATAACTTAAAATATTTTTATAAATGAAAATTTGAAATGATTTCTAAAATTCTATTTAAATTTGTGAAAAACTCATTAATATGCATACACGTGTAAGTACTTCGTAGACATGAAAGCTTATTATTCTGCAAATTAAAAGTTAAGAACGCTTCTCGTAAAAGCTCCAAAATATAAAGTAATTTGAGAACCCTACGCTCTTACGTGTAATAGATATTTGTGATACGTATTTGAGTATTTCCATTTATTCACTAGGTGGGAATGGGCGATTCGTATTTTTTCTTTAATCTCTATATTAAATATATGAAAAAATAAATACAAATCCCTTAGAGTAGAATCGTTTAATATCAAATCAAATTATTTTTCACTCAACATTTTTTCACTCATTACAAACAGAATAAACGTTTAAGGCGTTTATTGAGTACAGGTCAAATATTATTATATATATATACAACATAGAAGGGTTGATGCGGGTAACAAAGACGGTGATGTTTTGAAAATTGTTTTTGGAAACAAGAATTTATAAATGAAAGTGAAAACGGCCGTTCACAATGGAGTTCTAGTCCCAACCCTTATGTATGGAAGCAAAACATGAAACCGGCAGAAGAAGGATGAAAGTATAATAGAATAAATGCGGTAGAGATGAGGTCCCTAAGACGTATGTGTAGTAGAACGATATACGACAGAATCTCAGAGCGCATGGATGGAGAAAGAATGGTTAAAAAAGTATACGTCAATGATGTAAATGATGTACGGAGTCGAGGTAGACCGAGGAAAACATGGCATAACCAAATTAATCAAATTTTAAAGGTTAATTATGTAAGAAGTCGGAAGAATCGACGTGCGCGTATGAATGTAGAGAGCTAGAGAGGTGTGTCAGGATAGGGTGGTGTGGCGGTCCATTATTTCTGCCTACTCCTGCGGAAAACGGCTTGATGGTTTGTTTGTTTGTTTGCTTGCATAATACCAGGAACTCATGAGAGATGGTTCGACATAAGGAAGACAGGATTTGAATAAAGAACTCGTTTAACCAGCTGTTAATAAAAAACGAATTTTACAACGTTCACGTTGCTAAAAATATAGTTTAAATGCTGACAATGCTTGTGACAGTCTCATTAATATATCCGAATGATTTTCAAAGGGCTTTAATAAGTGAACTTCATCTAAGTTTAGTTTGCCCTAGCCTCGGGATTCCTAAATTTTCAAAGGATCGTCATAACTTTGTCGATACGAATCCTAGAAATTCAAACATTTACTTGACATCACTCAGAAGTAGGCAAATTGTGATGTTGAAATTATAAATTCATGTGTAGAAGTAAGTAATGATATTTTACCCTTTAAAAACTTGTTTCACTGTATAGTCATAATCGGTAATAAATTTATCTTTTAATGTAATTTTTTTTCCACAACGTTATAAATTTCACAATTAACAATACCATATTGTTCTCCTTTTGTTTTATACACTACCGCATATAACAATAATCAGAACAAAATTCGTAAAAGATCCATCGAAGTTTTTCTCTCTCACTCTCTTGTATTGGACGTGGACGATTGAAGTGTGCGCGGGAGACGCCTATTGGTGGCGATGAGATTCGCAACCCATCACACCGCGTCTCCCGCGGGGGCGAAAAGAGAAGGATGGAGTGCCGCATCGGTGAAAGTGTGGCAGTCCATTCTTTCTGCCTACCCCTTCGGGGAGACGGCGTGATAGTTTGTGAGTTATATCAAATTTATATTTATTGTTTCTTGAATACTGCTGTACTCAACTCCATTTTTTATATACAACAGGTCGTTTTAACCAAATTTATCCAAATATTGATTATTGTGACAATTTGTTTTCCATTTTTATTATCACGTGAATTCTACACCAGAAATCTTATTTGAATATTTACACGTTAATTCTATATATTAAAATATAATAAGACTTCAAGGAAATTATCGTTTTTTAATAAGTATTATTTAGTGGTTGACATTATAATTTAGCGCCTAAAATTTCTTTCCGCGAAACAATTTGTCGCAATTGACATGAAATAAAAAGGGCTTATAAATGATACAAAGCTTCGTAGAATTTAAATATTAAGTGTTAAGTGTTGATACTGATCGTTAGAGCTTTATAGTATTTTAATATATTTACTCAACAAAATAACTGTGTTAGTTTGGATAAATACATAATCCAAGAATAAAAATTAATCGTATTTTAAAGGTCGGGAGGATCAACGTACGTGTATAATTAGCTACATGATAAAGTAGCGTGGCGATCCATTCTCTCAGCGTTCCTACTCCTCCTCTGAAATGGCGAGATGATTCGTTGTTGCTGTAGTTTTACTTCTTCGACTTTCTTCGATGGCCCTACAGCCCATATCGAGCCATAGCCTCCAGTAATCCAGTTGTAGTTTTAAGTAATTAAAAACGAAATTCAGATAAACTAAAACCAAACCAATCTTAATAAATCCCATTTTTATTATATTATTTACATTTATTTTTGTCTAGTATCGTTTGTCTATCTGATCATTCAATAACACATTAGATTAATTTAATTACAACCTCATTTAATTGGATTAATAAAGATTAATCCATATTTTCCATCGTAGTGTACAATAGTCTAAGTGATTAGCAACATCAAAAATATAATACTATATTTTATTCCCTGTGAATATATGTAGCTGTTCTCTACATACACTAAATATAATAATACTAGCCTTGTTATTCGTTGTTTGTGTATATTTCGGCAGTGATAGATTCGGGCTGAGCAAACATGACAGATTTGAAAAATGAGATTTATTAATTTAATCACATAACACAAACAACAATCACAATAGTGAGAGTCAACATGGACTGTTAGAAAGTATCTACAAATGTGTAAAGAATAAATAAAACATCAAATATATGTTTAAATCTGTTATGATGAAAAATATACTATATTTATCCTATTAATAATAAGGATTTAAAACTTTACATTACATATAAAACATTGACGACCATTTTCTAATAGTGATATTTTGTTTTATGGTAGTGGTGTGTTTTGTTTTGTTGGGACATTTTCAGATATAATTCAAAATTGTGATATGTTGTTTCTTGAAAGATGATGTAAAACTCCTTATTAAATAATTATTACGGATGAAAAAGTCCGTTTTATTTTATCTTATTTTATAGGAATATCATGTTTCACATTGCTAAGGCATTATGAAATATTGTTGCAATATTTGATTAAGTCTATGCAAGGCAAATAAAGTCATTCACATAAAATATATAATGAACTTTAGAAATTTGAGATTATTGTTAATATTCCAACTCGGAATCATTTCCTTTTTGTAACTGTGACACAATTTTTGTTTGCTGTTCATTTTAAATTCTAATTTAAACTATATAAATTATGTGACTACCAACGCCTTACCTCGACGTATTTTTCCGTACTTATATTTTATCGAGATAGATGGCGCTATAGGTACCTAAAATTATAATAAATCGAGAGTGCCGTCTATCGTTGTAATATATCATACCTATATAAATATATGTATAGCGTAATACAAAGATTTCATTTACAAATATAATGAAGTAAGTGATATAAACATGAAGCATTGTAGCTATTTTGTAATTTCCACGCCACTGTGATTCATATTTAGTTCAAGATAAGTGCCTCATGGGAACTTGATATAACACAATAATGAAAATACATACTTTTGAAAAATGAGACCAAATTAAGAAATTTATTAGAAAAATATTAATATCATTCAAAATGTTTATTTTGCTTTAAAGTTTTTGTGTGGCATAAAATTTAAAATTTCCATAAAGTTTTTCATTCAATTAAAGTTTCAATTATTCACGCTTCTTAATATATTTATATTTAAAATCTCTTAGGAAGAATCAGTGTGTCGATAAGTAAGGAACATTGACACTTTTTAAGGTAAATATTGTTATTTTATTCAATACTAATAAAATATTATGGAGTTTCATATCATGACTAAAAAAATAGTGAATTATTATCGCGAAGGATTCTGCTTAGAGAGATAAATTTATATTTAAGTTATTGATGGTAGCCGTTTTAATTTGGCAAAACTCCTTTATTATATGTGTAAAATCAATGTGTAATGGAAGCGTGATTGCTTTTTCGGTTTTACATTGATTTATTTATATATAAAAATATATAAACAATAGTGACAATTTTTATGTATATTTTATATGTAAATAAATTAATGTAAAACCTAAAAAGCAACTACGCTTTTATTTAACATTAATTTATATTTACGTATTTTTTCTTCAAAGTTTCAATAACATTGTAACATGAATTTCATAATTTCTTCTTTATTAATACGGTAGTTATCAACACTGTACCCAATTTATCAACACTGTACCTAATAATTTTCTTATTTTCCCTGTAACATAAAATCAGTGCCGATCTAGAGCCACAGCATCAAGTAGGCTGTGATTCAATAATATGACTCCCAGGATATTTATAAGTAACACTGATAAGCCTTTCAACCTTCTTTCTGTGATCAGGAATTTATTTCCCCCAGGGCCAATGTTTCTCAAGAAAACCTTATATTCCCTAATTTAACATTTATTAAGATAAACAAAGGAGCATAGCAAACATGTCATGTTACAAAATAATGATGGGATTATTTAAATACGAAAATGAGTATTCCTACATACACCACCAAATCTCACAGGTACGAACCACGAATGTCAAATAAATTATTCTAAATATTAATGTTCGTTATTTAAAATTTTTGTTATTTAATAAAAAGGGAAAATCGCAGTCGTTCAGCAGTTTTTTCCTATTGTTTATTTGATATTTATTTATTAAGGAATTAATGTCGTCATTTGAAATTTCATGGTAAAATTTCACTGGTAATAATGAAAAAAAAAAATGTTTTTAAAAAATCTTTACAATGTATATTTAGTTAAAATCCACTAATTTTTCTGTTTTCAAATGGTTTCGGCAGCTCGCTGAAACTGTTTATTTATATATTTTTTTATTTTCATTATTTATCTATCAAGTAACATTGAGCAATTTTAATACATATATAAAAAAAACAAAGAAACAATAGGATAAAGGAAATTACATGCTACCACAAATATACATGAATAGAATCATTAACAGACGACAGTATGAAACATAAAGTATAATTTTTAAAATTATACTTTTAAAAACACATTATTTTGTTCATGCAACCTAACAATAAAATTTTAAATGAATTCTTCTTTCTTCTATTGTAGACATTGCGATCTGTATATACATGATATCCAATTTCTTACTTTGATGAAGACGTCCAGCTTTCTATCCATCTCTTTGGTGGTCGTCCTGGTGATCGACGGCTCTCCGGGGTCACGTGCATCACGATCTTATGAATCCTCGCTGGATCCATCCTCTCGATGTGGTCCCTCCAGAATCGTCTTCTCTACTTACTCCATCTCACTATGTCATCAATTTTGAAGGTTCTGTGAATCTCTTCGTTGGGTGTCCTATCTTTAAGGGTTCTACCCACGATAGGTCGCAATGTTTCATTTCTGCTACTCTTTGGAGATGTTTGATTCTGACAGTGTCTGCTCTTGCTTCGACTGCGTAAGTCATTATGGACCTGATGCATGTTTCATAAATATTAACTTAAATTAATTAATGTTTCTTTTTTATATACTTTGTATACAACACTCACATTATTAAAAAAAAAAAAGAATAATAAAATGTTAAACTTGTTTCGGACTAACCAGCCCTTCTTCATTGATATTATATAAATATTAAAAATATAATAAAATTGTTTACAAATACGGTCAGTTTTAACAGATGTTATAATTAATTTTATAAAAAAAAATAAAAACTCGCTTAATATTTTTTTTATATATGTTTAATGTTTTTTAATAAAAGTATCTACCTATTACACTTGTAAATACTAATTGGTGGGCAAAGGATGCAATGAAATGTTGTGTAATTATTTTATGGGTTATAAACATATTTTTCCTCAATCACACCCTTAAAAAATCAATTTTAATTAAACTAAACAGTTTCGGGATTTTCATACCTTTCCGACATCGTTAACATTATCTCAATGCTCATTGCTTCAGTAAGACATCCATCGCTGATAAAGCGAGGCACAGATTAGAGGCGTGACCTATCGGATTTATGTCGAGGCTAATGATAGCTCGTATATCGCAGTTTCCTCTGTGCAGATGTAGCAGGAATCCACGGTCCAAATATTCCGACTAACGAGGGACTAGAAATGGACAAACTTTTTTTATTAGGGTTATATTCTCTGGGCGTGAAAATTGAAAGTTATAACTACTGTTCTTTAAATGGTCGTCCAGAGTTTTAAATCTGACTTGTTGATACCGATAAAAAAAAACAGATTATATTCTGAACACGTGGAATAACAACTATGAAAATCACACACTTGACGATGATAAGAAATATGATTGAAAGCGTCGGTTTTTAAGAAGTTTTATAACTTTTTATGGGAATGACATGCTCTGCTAAAAATTGTTTTGAGGGATTTAGCTAGAATCAAATGCGTACCTGTTTTTGTAACTTGAGTTAATTGAGCAGAATAAGGTACTAAATGTGAAAATATTACTTGGAAAAAATTAAGGTACTTCATGACTACTTATATATATACAATACAATGATTCCAAAAATAATGAAAGGATCATTGAGACGGTTTGGACATATGGAATGAATGAATGAAGGAAGAATGGTAAAAAAGTTATATGTTAATGATGTAAATGGAACCAGAAATAGAGGAAAGCCATGTGAGGAGACAGAGAAATCGACGCGCGTGCATGACACGATGTATGAATGTTGAGGAAGCGAGAGAAATATGCCAGGAAAGAAAAGTGGGGCAGTCCATTCGTTTTGCCTACCCCTTCGGGGAGACGGCGTGATGGTTAGTTAGTTAGTTAGTTGATTCCATAGTTAAAACTAAATAACAATATTATTTGACATTAAACATATCATAAAAGTGCTAAAGAGTTTTAGCTCCTTGATGATTTTATTCCTAGCATTTCAACCCTGCGTCTTTTATTCTCACCAGTCCGTTTCGTCTTACCTAGCCAAATTAGCTAGAACATTATCCATTAGGCAATGTTGGTCTTACTCCTGTTGGTCTTGACATATACAGGGTATTGATTGCTCTGGTCTCTATGCCTCGGTTTACGTACCCAATCAATGCTAGGCGATCTGGTCTCATTGTGTTTGTTATAAGGGGCTGTTGATGCATTGTACGAATCTCCATGTGGTTGCTCATATACCTCCAAATTTCCAGTGAAACATCAGATATGGGTCCTAGGATTATTCTTATGAACCTTAGGTGCTTAAAAATATTTGCTTACTTCCTATGGCTATACAACTTTTGAAGAGTTTTAGCTTCCTTGATGATCCTCCTCCAAAATCCTCGATCTTGCGCCTTTTGCTCCTACCAGTCTGATTCCAGTTCGAGAACATTGTCTAATAGGCGCTGACTAGGCCTTCCTAGAAGTCTTACTCCAGTCAGTCTAGACGCATACAGGGTCTTGATTGCTCTGGTCTCTCCGGCTCGGCATACGTGTCGTCCAATATATACTTAAAAGATAGATACAAAATCTAATGTTTCTTAGAATAACATGTCAATCACTTAAAACTTCTATAAATCAAACGTTTTAATTTATATTCAGTGTTTAATATGGAGTTTTACGTCACAATATACGAAACAATTAAAATATGACGATAATAAAAACAGTGTCATTTTTTAGAAATTTTTTCAAGAACACCCTACCTGAAACTGAAAACGTCTTTTTAAACATTCTTCATTGTTTTCATCGTGCTTTTGATACCGTAATAATTCCATTCTGACAGCATGGGATTATTACGATATCAAAAGCACGATCTGCGAAATTTGAAGTTTCCGAACGCTGTGGGATAAGAACTTCATATATACAATAGTTATTCCATATTCTTCACTTGCCGATCGTGGTGTATGCTGCTGAGTTAAATGACATTGCAATGGTTTTTGAGATAGTGGGTAGCTTGCCTGTGAAGGGTTTTGTGAACGAGTATACATAGTTTACACTCAATTTGCCCAGGTTACCTAAGTCAAGGTCAAGAAATTGTTTACTGCTTTGATGTTGGCTTTTAAATTGACCAGGACATTGAGAGTTGCAACAGTCGACACATGATTATTGTTGTATTTTTGTAACAGAATTTGTTTAAAAAAAACTTATTGATAAAGTAACAAACAGCGATTGTAATAAAATAAGGCCAATTACAAATATTAATGACAATAATAATTAACAGTATACACTAATGAATCGTAATCGAAGTTGAATTTAATTGAAACCAATATAAAATAATATTCTCAAGAGTTAATCAAAATTACGATAATTATGAAATATATAAAAAGAAAAGTAACATTATTGTTTCATGAGCGCCGAAAGGTTGCTCCGACCATTTTTTTTAAATCACCTTCAGATAGAAATTATCGATGTTACTACAGTACTTTTTGTAGCTGTCACAAATCCGGTACATTATCGCGCTTTGAGCGAAGTTAGTGCGATAAGCACGAACGTTCACTTGGCTCGCGGTGTATCATGTACGAAAACATAGGGGTATTAAGTGTCAATTTACTAAGAAGTTCGGAGATTACTATTTTAAATTGTATGCTTTTTGTGAAGAAATATTTCTTAAGTATAAATTTGTTATGCGTAACCATCTTTGTAGCTGAGTAATTTGAATTCTTGTATACATTTGTAAAATGGTTTATAACCTTTATATATTATAGCTTTTAAACCCGTTTATGATTAGATATACAGTATCGCACAGCCCCAATAATCTGAGCAAATCTAATAACGCTGCGAAAGTAATGTTGCGTAAAATAGGGATTGACGTTTACATCATGCCAAAAATAATTTCAGCTCGGGGAGGCGAAATTTGGGAAAGGTACGGGTGACGTCACATTTGCAATGCACGCAATTCGTTCCCAAAAAGCCGCTTCGCTTTGGAGAATTCTTACGTGGGAGATGAGAAATCTCATAGACGTTATGTGCGGAGGAGCGGGTTCCATTGTACTCTCAGAAGAGGAAATAATAGTCGCTTAATATACGTGTGTTTTAAATATGATTTAACTCGAGATATTCGGAGGAAAATAAGCTTTTGTTTATTTATGTTACTAGTGCTATTTTACTGATCACACTTTTTATATAATATGTACATGCTTTTTGTTGTTTGACGTATAGATTATTTCTACTAAACACATACAATAAAATGAATCATTCTGATAAAAAATTCATGTATTCATAAAATACACGTTTTAATAAAAACATACAAATATTAATTTATAGGTCAAAAGCTCATAATGTCTTTACGTGTTAACTAAATTTAATTTGAAATCGGTTAATTTACGAATCATTTCTGAGTTCATCCAGAACATTATAATCTGGTATATCTTCACACACACTGTATACGAGGGAACCTCAGTTTATCTTAATTTCTTGTTATATAAGAATGTTAATGCTGATTGCTTTGATCTACCTTGGATTCTAGAAATGTGTCTATTCTAAATTTTATAAATTAGAAAAAAAAACCACTGCAAACAATTATTTGTATAAAGTGATCATTTAAGCTCAATCAGCATCATATTAATCCTGGCATATCTGCTTCTCTTTAATATAATTTTAATTGATATGTTTTGTAGAATGGTTACTCTTTTCAGAATGAGAATTCCGTCATCCTGGAGGCTATCCATCTTTATGTTCCGGATGGTTATCTTCGACAGCGTCAGCACAGACTGTTTTATCTCCTCTGGTTATGCCGGTGGGGAGAGCAATCAAACTGCTGAACATGATCGCTTCGGAGATCGATGTCTTTCATATTCGTGAAAGTACGTTCAGAAGACAAATACTCTTGACTTTAGAGAGTATCTTGCATTCCTAATGTCGAACCATCTCTCATGCGTTCCTAGTATTATATACTTATTATATTTTACCTGTTTTCAATAGATGTCTTAAACTATTGTATTATATAATAATTGTTTGTTATATCTTTTGAGAAAATAAACTGATTTGATTTGATTCATATCCTTTCAAATGACTAACTAACCATTACATCGTCTCACCGAAGGGATGGGAAGAAATAGTGGACCACCACACTGTTCATTCCTAATATATTTGTGTCAAGCACGCACGTCGACTTCTCCGACTGTTCACGTGGCAAATCTTTAATATAATATTTGGTTGGTTTAATTGTGTCGTGTTTTGCTTGGTATTTTTCTATTTATTGTTCCGTTTACTTCGTAAGCATATGCTATCTTTACCATTTTCTTCATTCATGTTATAGATGTGTTCAAATCATATTTAAATCCATTTAATATTTGTTTATAACATTTTCATTCGCACTGCATTTATTTTTTTATATTAGCATTTTACACAATCATATGATTTACCACAAAATTCGTTTAAGAGTTCTGTTTTACGTATTATAAGATTTTCGTCCACTTTGCATAACCATATATGAAAAAATCGCAAGGATTTCAATGAATAAATTTACCTTTATTATATTCAATGTTTATGACAGTATTTAAAAACAAATGCAAGCTTTTATTACCCATAGAACCACAGGCTTCCAGGTTCGGCAGACCCTAATTATTTCCAGACTTGATTATTATTGCGAGTGTTAAAATATTAAGCCGAAGAGTTTCTTATTTTCTTCTTTCCTTAATTACAATGAAATGGAATTCCTTATTCAAACAGCCTTCTAGATGTTGAAATTTCGAATCGACTGTAACTTTTGTGTTATTTAACATTTATTAAGGTAAAGTTTGTACTGAAGGGGCTAATAGTACGAAATAAATAATGATTTTAAAGTTTGTGAATAAAATAACAAAAAATTCTCCTACCGTTTCTCTTTTTGTTATTCTTAAAAACGTGTTCTTGTCAAAGTCTAATAGTATTGAGCATAATCTCTCATGATATGTGAAAAATTCAATGATATTACATTTATGTAATCTGAATATAATTAAATATCGTTTTTTTATTATTTAAATTCTCTCTTGTTTTTGCCCGTGAACATTATCAATCTTGAAAATCGTTGACAAAAGGCTTTTAGAGTACAAAAAAAGTAATGTACCGTTTTTAGTAAACGTGAGCCGTTTATATTGTAGAATATTATGAAATATTTTTATTTAAACTACAATACAAAAAAAAACACATTAATTATTTTTTCTCGAGATGTTTAGAAGACATTATAACTTTATCAACGGGAGAACGCTATGTGTATATTTCGTGGGAGAATAAACAACAATCTTCTATCCTTACGGGGGTGAAATGTTTTTCCTTGATAAAACAATAAAATGCCTTATTTTTCTTCTTCAGCCTATTCCCGAAAGCTTCTGGATAAAGACCGCCTCCATTTGCTTCCATGCCACTCTGTCTTGTGAGGACTACATCCAGCTTATGCCGACTTGTCAATTTAGGACATCCTTCCACCGTAGTTTCTGTCGCCTTGTACTTCTCTTTGCGGTTTAGTATATAAATCAGCAGTCGTCTTGTCCATTTTTCGTTCCTGTAGCTGGCTACGTGACCTACCCATTGCTACTTTAGAGTTGCTACACGGTGGATGGTGGATATAAAATGACTTAGCAAGATGAAACACGTCAATTTAATAAAATATCATAAAACAAACTATTTTCATCCTTAATAAATATTTAATATTGGGTCTTTCGTCACTTTTTATAAAACAATAAATATTTAATGGAATTTAATTAATATCCAAACAATAATAATAAAGTAAAGAACAAAATATAAAAGGTGCATAATTAAAAAAAGCTAACTAATGATATTTATTTGTATGGAAAACATATTAAATACTGAACATGCCAATTTTTCCCGTTATAAATTTGCATAATACCAGAGTTAATAATCAAAATTTGATCATTTTCATTAATTCATTGTTGAACACTCTTGTAATCACGTACCAGTATAAATATCAACACTTGTATTTATGATACTCGAGTATTATGAAAATCATTGAGCAGTGGTAGTTACTTATTTTATTTTTTATAGAGATCTCACGTGAAAAGATATGTCCAGGAACACAAAAATCATTTTCATTTGAAGCACTCGCATTGTGTTTAGATATTTTTATTTTAAAAATATAAATAATAATAACAATCCCAAGATTCTCTTATAAACAAGGCATTGAAGATCCATGAGGATGTTGCTGGAGCAAGTCAGAAATGAAATATATACCAATAGATTTAAAATAAATTGAGTAAAAATATAACGACATATTATCCCTATGAATAAATAAATATAGTTGAATTTATTTGAAAGCATGTTTTACATACATTTGTTCTATTTAAAATTACTTATAATAAATGAATAAAATAATAATAACGCTTTGTTTTAAGCCGTTTTTTCGTTATACTGAAATTTGGGTACAAGCGATATGCTTCAAATTAAAAAGAATAATGTGGTTTATTACAAAGTGTTATTTATTTTTATAAATTTGAAATAAAATCAAAAATAGCAATATGACAAAATAGTCAATAAAAATAATGTTTGCATTAGGCAAAAGATTTTTGATTTAAAAGCGAACCGGTTTTGTTCATTTTCAATTTGGTAATAGCAATACAACTGGTATGCGATGGTTATAGTTATATTGTAGTGCCACGTCGAAACCGAGTCACGTGCCGAGCCAATTGACTATTGAATGCCTTATATGTTTACTAATATTATGTTTTGTTTATATTATCTACATGCAGATTTTGTAGAAATGAGGTCCCTTAGACGTTATGTGTGGTAGAACGATATACGACAGAATCTCAAATGCTGATATAAGCAAGGAATGTAGAGCGGAAGAAGGTATTATGACCAAAATTATGAAAGGATCGCTGCGATGGTTTGGACATATGGAACGCATGGATGGAGAAAGAATGGTTAAGAAAGTATAAGTTAATGATGTAAATGGTGTACGGAGTCGAGGCAGACCGAGGAAAACATGGCATGACCAGATTAATCAATTTTTAAAGGTTGGTTATGTTAGAAGTCAGAGGAATTGACGTGCGTGTATGACTCGTTGTATGAATACGGAGGAAGCTAGAGAGGTTTGCCAGGATAGAGTAGTGTGATGGTCCATTCTCTCTGCCTACCCCTGCGGAGAAAGACCGTGATGTTTTTTTTTGTAATTTTAAGTTTTTTTTAAAACTGTTTCACCGTGTTCGATATTTACCCAAAAATTTTCCATGCCACCTCTGTTAAAAGTGCTTAAAGCGATATTTATTACATGTTTAGTAGCAATAGCTAGACAATCAAATCTGCATACACGTAGGTCAGAAAAAAACATTTAAAAAGTGGTAATACTCGTATACTTATGTTTGTTTACGAGAGTGTTATTTCCGTATTTAATGTGTTAATTATTTATTTCAAGTGTTTATTCATTTTAAACTATGAAGTATTTATATCAGATATTATTTATGATTTGATTATATGCATTGTTTTCATATACAAGTAATATGTATTTTATTTAAAAAATGGGTTTAAAGATTAGTAGTTGGTAAAACACTGTTAACTTCGATTAGTTTTTATTACACTTCTGTTTACTACTATATAGGGTGGATGAAACATAATTTAATTTATTCCATAATTAAATTTTTTCGAAATAAGTAATTAGTGCACCATTACGCAGTTTCCTCGAATGCAAAAAATATATATGTTTATTTATATTTCCGGAGCAATGGCGTGAAACTTAACATATTTATTAATTTAGTTATTTTGACTTCGTGTTAGCATACATTTCGGACCTGCGCATGACACCTATGCCAACGGAAAGGCAACGTTCACTTTGATCAATGGAAATCAATTCAAACAACATTGCAATTCCAGCAAAAGCTGATAAAGCAAACTTTTATAATCGTATCTTCAGCGTTGCGGATCCGTTGACATGGAAAAATCTTCCCGTTAGTATTAAATATGAAGATGGTGGCGTTAAATTTAAGGGGCAACTGAATGGTGCTATGATCTCTTTTATCTAGTGCGCCTTTGGAGTAATTCATTTTACAAAATGCGATACTTCAAAAAATAAATAACGAGAAGGGAAATACAGTTTGACATGTTTTTTTCTTATTAAAAATTTATCAATTTGTTATATTTACAGATATTTTAACAGTGTCCTTATGAGGTAAATCAAATTACCAAATTTATGGTCATAATGTATTTTTTTTTATATATAATATCTTATTATTTTGTATTCTGTCTTAATTGTATTCAAATCAAATCAAATCAAATCAGTTTTGTATCTCAACAGACATTACACATTATATTTATGTTTAAGGCATATATAGAGAACAGGTAAAATAAAATATATACAATATAATACCAGAAACGCATGAGAGATGGTTCGACATTGGGAAGACGAGACACTCTCTAAAGTCAAGAGTATTTGATTTCGGAATGATATGTGTAACATATATGAAAGACATCGATCCACGAGGAGACCGCGTTCAGCAGATTAATTGCTCTTTCTACCGGTGTCACTAGAGGCAGGTTGGTTTTGGGGGTCCGGTAGGTAAAACAATCTGTGATGTCGCTGTTGGAGATATCTATCAGGGGCTAAAAGACCAACATACTCCAGCACGACCGATACCAGTATACCAAAAGAAATGGCGTGGGATGGATTCACGGATGGTTACCATAATCCCTCATGAAGAGATACCACAGAATTTTTTTCTAAACCCACTCTAACATAACGGAATATCTCGCCTCGTGAGGATTTCACATCATATGTGTGTGAACCAAGTGTATGTGAACAATATTGTATGCTAGTTGATAAGTATTTAAGAAAATAGTACTGTTATTATTATTTCGTTTAAGGATACCATAAAAAAGATTTTCATGTCAAATTTCGTAAATAGATTTATTAAATAATCAAAACATTAGTAAGCCAGATTTAAGTACCAGTCATCCTGTATGTCAGTACAAACTAATCGATTAATATTAATAAACATCCCGTAGAAATTATTTGTCATGACGTTTGAGAATTTTGGGTCGTTTAGAACTAACATAATAAATGAAAAATGTGGCGTCATGGACCTTTCGAAATCTAAGAAATGTACTGGAAAGCAAAGAAATAAAATATTATCTTGGACCCGAAATCAGTTACCCGAGAGTTCGGCCCTCGCTCGGTCTATTTAAACTCCAAAAAGATTTTGTGTCACCTTCTTCTTCTGAAGTTTAATCTTTCGTTCCTTGTCCGATTCAAATAGGAGTTCGAATTAAAAAAAAAAAACAAAATACCTAAAGAATTCAGGCAAATAGTGGAAATTCTGCTATTAATAAAACTTTTACACGACAAAATATTTTATAATTTGAAAAAAATTATTTTTCGTCAGAGCGTCACAGTGTTAAACTATATTAAAATTTATCGTTTATTTTTAATTATTAAATTTTGGTAAACATAAAGCATCAAAGAAAGACTGTGTATTAAAACACAGTATATTTAAAAAAATATTATATTTGAGATTATTTTACTCGATATGTTTAGAAGGTGAACTACACCTTCATGATCGGGAGAACGATATAAACTAATATCGTCTTTATCGTTCTCCCGACGACGAAGGTGTAAAATCTTCGAAATATGTGGAGAAAAATAAATACAAAAGTGGATAAGAAATGTGTTTTAATTTATAAAACATTCGTTATTAATTATTATATGAAGAAAATATCCGTATTATAGAAGTTTAATAAATAATTTGGGAGTAATAATATATGTCTGATTACGATAAAATCATTTATGTTATTTGATGATGCCTTACTTGTCACTCCTATATAATATAATAAAACATATACGAGAAGGACGATTTTATTAATATTTAATACTTAATATGGAGTTGTTTTGAGAAAAAATTTCAAGAAACAATTATTTATAATCAATATCATGTATTTATTGATTTATTACTCATTTACTATCACTGGTTTCATACCTTCCATTACTGGAAAATCTGTTCTAGGGAGGTTTTATATTTAAAATTCATTAAAAATTTCTACAAAGTATTGTCACAGTCCCAAAAATTATTATACTGTTTTGAAATGAGAATATACGCAACAGATAGATGAATATTAAGATACAGAAATATTGTATATTTTTAATAATTTCGCACTGGGCACTTAATTTAAATTAACATTAAAAATAACATTTTTCTTTAGGGTGAAAAAATTACTACTCAGCCGTGTTTTAGTATTAAAAAACCGTTCTAAGACTACTTCATTTAAGTACTCATCGGAAAATTTTATTTTTATTGGTTAGGTATAAATATTATAACTAGATGTTAATTAATGGCATTCCGTCAGTGTGTCAGTCATAGTGAAATAATAATACATCGAATATATAATCGCAAAATGTTCAGATGCAAATTGAATATTGCATCGAGTCTAAAGAATTTCTCAACAGCAATACTTCGATAACAATCCAATATCTCAGCGGCTCCTCTTCATATAATACTAGGTTGTGCCAAAACCCAAGGTGATAATTGTGTGTTATAGTGGTGATAATATATACGTTATTGCAAATCGCGTAAAACACGAGATTTGTATCAAGTGAAATTATTACGCTGTTGCACAGTAAGGTTATAAAAATCGTTTGGTCGTATTTCACTAAATTGATATACTCGTACACATAAAAAATGTTAAGATTAATACGATTTTTTGACGAGTTTACTATACCGCGTCGATAAACTGCATTTTAGTTTGTAAAAAGTACACATTCAAACGGCGCGGCGTACTTATCACAAATATATATGTATTATAATGTGGCTTATGAAGTTGGTCGAGCGGGCGCTGGGGGAAGGGGGCGCGGAAGGTCGCCAGTTCGAGGCTTTCGCGGTCTTTTTGTATCGCAAACCGCTTCGAACGGTTCCCTATCCATTTCAGTTTAGTTTCTGTCTTCGGCGGGGATATGCACTGCTCGCCGTCGAAAGGAACCGACCATGTTACGGACGGAACGCACACACGGTGATGCGAAATTTTAATGTATAATATTACAAAAAATAAAACATTTGGATGAATAGAATTGAACTTAGTATTTTTATTACACTTTATTACTATTTTTACATATATTTTTTGTTGGTTGGGATCCACCTTTTTCGGTGTACAAACATTAACTGTTAAATATTTTTTGTGAATGTATACCTGTACTTGTACACGAATCCTGGATTTCACCCATGGTGGGTGATTAATTCATGAAATTTTAATTGTATCTCAATAGAGACGAAGATGCAAACCGGAAACTGAATATGGTTGATCAAGGTGTTTACAGGACTTATGACCTGTCATTGGTTGGGTTAAGCGCACGTTTATTATCTACAATATTAATCTCCATAGATGGCGTTAGTGTGTGGATTATATAGATTAATCTTAAAAAGATTAACATGTGTAATCAAATCTACATAGATGGCCAATTGAAACTGACATGTGAAGATAAGTATAGATTTGTAGCATATATACAACCTCCAAAAAATTTGTCTTACATGGTCATAAAGAAAAGAGGTGGAATGGGGAATGTTGTAATTACATAAAGCGTGCGCTTAACCCAACCAATGACAGGTTATAAGTCCTGTAAACACCTTGATCAACCATATTCAGTTTCCGGTTTGCATCTTCGTCTCTATTGAGATACAATTAAAATTTCATTAACTGTTAAAATTAATGCAACGAAAAAATACTAAGTTCATTTCTATTTGAATAAATATAAATGCACTTAAGATTTTTACAACACTTTATTATACTTTTTATGGACATGTTTCGGTTATGACACAACCTTTTTCAATATATAAATTTTTTTTTTTTTTACACTTTGAAAACGGTTTTGTCATAACCGAAAAATGGCTGTGAAAAGTGTAATAAAGTGTTGTAAAAATACTAAGTGCAGTTATGTTTATTCAAATATGAATCCACAACACAAAGTGAAGGCGAATATAGAAGAAATAACATTTCTATTTATTCAAATATGAATCTATAACAGGAAGTGAAGGCGAACATAGAACATTATAAAATACACTGTAATTACAATACATACAATTATTTTTTATCGCATCCAGCAAATTAGTATTAGAGATACATTTAACGGGTGCATTAAAATTTAAAAAAATTATAATGTTGAGAATTTATAATGTGGTATTACAAAAAAACAATACAAATCTCATAAAGTAAATGAAGAATCCAATGTTTTGGCCGAATCACTATAATACTTCAACACTATTAACTGTTTAATTTGGAATACTGTTATAATATGTATTTATCTTATTTCAATGAAATTGTCACGATTGCTGTTTCGCCAACTCATATTAGCAATATCAGGTGTTACAAACAACTGACTGAAGTTTCTTAATACCCGATGATTCCATCAGAGGTTGGCGTTACAGCTGTCGCGACAGTTTCATAGAAATTAGATAGGTAAAATGTGATATAAAAACAGTGTTACAAATTTAACATTTAAACAAATTAGTATTTTTCTACTTATGAACTTATTTTGATTTACTAAGATATTTGAAAATAAGCTGTTTCAGTTTATTAAAAATATATACCTCTGTGGAATCTCAAAGTTTTAACGCCTTTAGTATACAAATCATTATTTATATTGTTGCTTGCAAACATATGACAAGCTATGCATTCGAAATTTATTTTACGTTTTCAGTAAGCTCAATACAGAAACGAAGATTTTGAAGAAAGGAAGAAGCAATTCTAAATAAAATACTAAATTTTAAAAGACAAATAAATGATGGTTCAAAGGAGGGCGTGTGAAGGTTTCGAAGAACTGTTTAAATACGAAATAATCGGTAAAACAAAGTTGTATCGACACAAAAATGTTGAAACCTAAACATAATTCCATTATTCTGATCGTTATATAAATTTAACATATAAAATTCGGAAAGGATTCTAAAATATTAAAACGGTGTTGTTTTTATTTATGTAGGTAACAACATGTACAGGTGTGTTGTTCAAAACTTAATAAACTCAATACATTTTTTAAATATCATTCGAAATGTCTTTACTTCTAAAACTTATCGTATTTTAAAATACGCAAAACCTTAATATTTAATCTTTAATTTTCATTTATAACAATGACAAACAAAAAAAAAACGCAATTCAAAGTAGACAATTTTAAAATCAACAATTTTTTGAAAAAAAAAACGCAATTCAATGTAGACAATTTTAAAATCATCAACTGTTTTCTGCATACCAATGGTACAAAAGAATATTAAAAAAAAAAAAATCCGAATAAGCAGTATTATATAATATAGTATTGTTGTAAAGGATTCACGAACCAAAAATTATTTGACGTTATAGAAATAATTTAAATGAATGGTTCATATATATATTTTAATAACATTTCAAATAGTTTTCAAACACCGTGTATATTGTGTATATGTTGTGTTTTTAAATATACGTTTCATTCCTGTTTTAGTCTTTGTTCAAGTGACGGACAAGAGTGTTGTGTTTTTTGCGCATGCGCGAATTTTTTACGTAAGAGTATCGTGTTTTGAATCGCAACGTGTTTCTAATAAAAAGAAAAAATGCATACCATATATGGAATACATCGCCATTTTTAAGAAAGTGAAAAAAAAGTGATGTACCTATTTAAAAAGTTATTTTTGATTTGTTTTTATATTATTTTTAAGTAATCTAAGTGCATACTGTTTTTTTATTTATTATAAATATATATTTTGATATAAAAAAATAGGTTTAAAGTCAAACTGTGTTTCGAAAAAAAAAAACGCGTGTGATGGCAATGTGGATGTTGTGATTTTCTTGTAGTGATTAAAATACAGTAATTAAAAATGTGCATTAAATCACAATGTTATTAATTATTGAAAGTGACGTCGGCATAAGTAAGTGTGGTTCAAAGGACAATCGATAGATGGCAGTCATGAGAAGACTATTAGCGAAGACGCTGAGTTGCCATGACAACAGTGCGACCAGCAAGGGTTTGTTTTATATCAATCTTTGGTTTATAATTTGAACAATGCAACTAATTAAATATTACAAGTTACTTCTTTCCTTACCAAAATCGTTACACATGTATTTATAACTAACTAACTAACCATAACGCCCCGGAATGATAGGCAGAGACAATGGACCACTGCACTTTTCTATTCTGAGAATTCTAACGCATCTTCTCCATTTACACAACGTGACATACATGCTCGTCCGTTGTTCCGACTTCGAACATGGCCTTATTTGAGTATTTGATTAATTTGGTCATGCTATATTAAAAAAAATAAAAAAATGGATTAGCATGTTTTTATAATTTTTAACAATTATCTGGTTTCACGTAACCCTTTCCGGTTATCGAAAAGGGTTACGAGTATTCGGACTCTGCGTCGGATATTTCTGAGCATTTTTCTTCTTCTTCTCCTCTTTTTAATATATCTGTTTATCTGTGGCACCGAAACAATTAGCAAGGGCAGGTATCTTTTTTATTTCTTGGTCCAAGCGGTTACACTCGGCATTACAATACACTCGACCGTTTATTGTTTGTTTGGGTTGAAGTGCTTCAAAATAATTGTTTCCCTTGCAGTTCCTTCACGCGCAAAATAAAACTTATTTAGCTGTGAAACCTGGTATTGGAGTGTGTTTTGCTATCTGCCCATTGTTTTTTGCGTCTTTGGCTAGAATACAACACCCACTTTTCGTCTCCCGTTATGAGCACCCAACAACGCATCGCACGCGTTTATTCGCTCACTTTGATTCTTTTCACTTAACTCGTGCGGTATCCATCTTCCTTGCCACCAATTCTTGCCAATTTTCACCGTGCTCCGAGTTTGTCTGCGATTTCCTGAATAGTTAATATTGGATTTTGCTTAATAAGCATAGTTAAAACATTGCCATCCACTTTAGCTGGTCTTCCACTTCCAGCATTGTTTTTTAAATTGAAATCCCCAGATCAAAACTGTTTGACCACCTCTGACATTATCAAACATCTAAAACATCCCCAAATGTAGCGCAAATATTTTTGTAGCACTTGTTGCGTTCTCTTTCTTCAAAAATGGTACAGCATAATATTTTGAATATAACCATTGCAAATACGGTAATTATTATTTTTACTTAAAATCGCAATACGTTTCAGGTTTTTATATAGTATTTTAGTATTTTAATTCAATAGTATTTTAATTCAATAGTATTTTAATTTATAAATAGTCAACGATACAACCCAAAAACGTTGTTTAAGATCGGCTGGCGAAACACAACTGACCATTCAAAAAAAAAAAAAAAAAAAACATTACCTCTCTAGATTCCTCCACATTCATACATCGAGTCATACACGCACGTCGATTCTTCCGGCTTCTGACATGACCAACTTTTAATATTTGATTCATTTGGTCATGCCATGTTTTCCTCGGTCTACCTCGACTCCTTACTCCATTTACATTGTTAACGTATACTTTTTTAACCATTCTTTCTTCACCCATGCGCTCCATATGTCCGAACCAACGAAGCGAACCTTTCATAATTTTGTTCATAATACCTTCTTTCGCTCTACACTCCTTCCTAATATCAGCATTTGAGATTCTGTCGTACATCGTTCTACCACACATACGTCTTAGGGACCTCATCTCTACCGCATTTATTCTGCTCTCATCTTTCTTCTGCCAGTTCCATGCTTCGCTTCCATACATAAGGGTTGGAACCAGAACTCCATTGTGAACGGCCATTTTCGCTTTCATTGATAAATTATTGTTTCCAATAACTACTTTTAAAGCTCCATTCACTTTGTTACCCGCACCAACCCTTCTTTCAATATCACTGTCCGTTCGGCCATCCGCTGTGAACATGCTACCTAAATACACAAATTCGCTCACCTGTTCCAAGTTCTCTTCATTTACACTTATATTACAAACTGTCATTTGCTCTTCCCGAGGTCCATTCACCATTCAAGGTCGAGAACAAAAAAACTACAATCATTTCCGGTCCTTCTTATATTTATTATTTCTTGGATAATTATGAAAAACTCTATATTTAATAATTAATTCAAACGAAAACGTCTGTTTTGTATACGTTTGATTTTATTTAATGGGAATGACATGTACCATCTTGTAAAGAAATTAATATATGTAAGACATTTGATCATACTTTAACAAGGCAAAACGTCAATAAAATAAAATAAATCTTCTGGTAAATTTATGGCGTTAACTCTGGATTTCCATAATGATGTTTTTTTTATAAATTAAAATACAGTTTTTTCCACTTTTGGATTAATTTTTCTCGACACGTTTCAAATATTTTCTCCTTCATTACACATAAACCTTCATCATCCTTCGAAATATGTCAAGAAAATAAAACTTAAAAGTGGAAAAAAACACTATTTTAATTTTTAAATAATCCGCCAATAAAACTTTGAGTAAACAGCGGGTTTCATCTAAATTAATTAATTAATATAGCAATCTATCGGTTCATTTTTGCATCGCATCGAGAAAGTGATAAGAAAAAGTGTTAGTTATTTTTACTACTAGTTATTTTTACACGATTCAAATGAAATTTCTTACTGCAAAATCACGAATACCGATTTACGCTTCTTCCGATGGAAGGCAAAGATTTGAGTGCATTTTAAAGTTCTCGGAGTATCTTCGTTCTCCAAAGTGACCCAAATTCAAGCACTTCATCTCGGGGCATCCAGCTCCTCAGTACTTGTGCGCTCCCCGCAATCTGGAATCTTCTGTAACGGTCCTCGGGCACATCTATTCGTGAGATTGTATAGCCGATGTCGGCTATATCCATTTGTATTCATATCCGCTCATCGAGGGCTTGTGAAAGGAAATATAAAGTAGGTCAAATATTTGATAAGGATATTGAAGTGATTTGAAAAGTTCGAATTTTAAATTAGCACTTTAATTATACCAATTTATTCAAAGGACGATCGTTCAGAAATATAATATTTTACGAGCATACGTATTTTTAGATGTATATTTTTGTGGCGGGTTCTTATGATGAAAATGTTCATTAGAAACTATATTGAGGTCATATTAATACTTCTTCCACTATGTTCTCAAATGGCCATCTCAAGTCCACTCTTACTAGTAAAACCCTCTGTCATCTGATGACTTCGCTAATTTTCGGAACTTAACATTCGTCTGCCATCGACTTAGCATGATTTTAAAATATGAATGTTAGTGTTTTTAATCCCTTAGTACTCGAACATATGGAACACTTTGAAAGGAATAGAATGGTTAAAAAGTTGTATAGAAGTAGTGTGAGTAGAAAGAGAAACCGAGGACCACCGAGGAAAGCATGGCACGACAAATGGCATGACAATTAGAATGCATGGAAAATTACGACTTCATTCAATGTCAGACAGATCGACAAGCGTGCATGTTACGACGTATGAATGTAGAAAAAGCTCGAGAGGTATGTCAAGCCAGAGCAGTATTGGGGTATATCCTCACTGCCTAACCCTCCGGGGAAACGGCGTCATGATTAGTTGGCTAGTTAACTAGTTAGTACACGACGGAAGCATATACGAGTGTTTAAAAAAACGTATAATAGAAATCTCGTAATTACTCTGAGAGTCCTTGCATTTTATTAAAAAGAAAAATGCCAATCACGCCTGTCCAAGAGGTTTGGACTGGGTCTTAGATTTATAAATATTTTCTTAGTTCTTCTGTTTTATTGAGGACTGTATCCTGTTATTTTTCGGAGCCTGCTTCTAGATGCCCAATTGTCTCGCCATTTTTTCGGTGGTCTTCCTTGAAATCGGTAGCCTGTTGGAATTTTATTTCCCGTCTTGCTTATCACTCTTTCAGAACACGATATTTCCAAAGATTTTTCCAGTAACGTCTTCTCGTCTTATCAGTCTTCCCCATTATACAACATCTTCGATATCACAGATCTTCCTAATTTCAAAACTTCGCTTTGTCTCTGAATGTCGTTTCCTCTATGGATCGTAGAGTCCTAATTTCGGTGGATCTTCGGAGACTTTTTTTTCTGATGGTTTTAATTCCATATGTCATTATATAATAGATTCTAACATTATAAAGTCAAAGAAATTACTTAGTTCACTCTTACGTAGTTATACTTAATAAGGATAGCTTAAAATGCTAAATGATTTTGCCTTGTAAGACTGAACATGTTTAATAGTTAAAAACAAAAAGCTGCAATTGTTATATCAGTACACAAAACTTGTACGTACCTACTGATTTAGGAAAATCCGTTAAAATAATGATAAAATTAAATGTGATCGGGTGGTAGAAACCCCGTTAAAATAACAATAAAATTAAAGGAGATAAATCGGGTGGTGGTCTAGGGGATAGAACGCTTGTCTCCTGATCTAGGGGACTTGGGTTTGAGTCTGGACACAGCCAGATTCCTTCTTCGTAATAATGAACTATTTTTTGCTCATATTGAAGATTGTAAAATAAATTCTAATATCATTGATTTAAATCTTTGGTGTAAGTCTTTTACAACCAATTTTTTTTATATGTTTTTAATAAAAGGTTACAATTTGTACACTGTAGTAGGACGTAAAGTCTAAATAAAACACGTTTTTGAAAACCGAAAAGAAAAATTTATTTGAATTTTTCAATCAATCATCTTGAAACAAAGAAAAAATACAAAGGGGTCTTTAATAAATGTATAATATAAAAGTTGAATGTGGAAGGATTAATATTTATCGTAAAAAAACCTTAATTGCATTATGATGACTAAAAGTTAATCGGATTTTACCTCTATTACGCTCCGTGTAATGAGTTTCAAAATCCTTAATGTAATTTATTTTATCCGGGGATATTGTGATTTTGCTAACCTGTTAAAACCCTGCAAAATCCATTCATAGAAATATGCGAGTCCAAATGACGTCACGCGTGATGGTGCGCTATTATTCGCCGGAGCCGCGAAACAATACAACCCGCGGCGCCCTGATCCGACCCGTTAGAGGCAGCACGACTTTTAATCCGTATGCGGGAGCTGTAAAAAGGCCGGATTAAATCATGATATAGTCCGGCTCTGGGGTGGAGGCGGCCAGCGGTGTAGCAGCTTTTGCTTGTTTCCCAAGGGGTAATAAAGTCTCTATCAAAAATATCGTAAAACCATAATGAATTCTTTACTAATTATTTCTTAATGTTTTAATCCTAGGGATTGGTATGCAACAATGTCGAGTATCTCTGTGGGTACTTGGGATGCCACTTGGGCCTGTTTGTTCCTTTCTACATTTTAATATATTATATGACAGGTTATTTGAACCCAATTATTATATTTATAGTATAAGAAAAATATTACTTATTGAAATTATAGAATACCTAGCCCATTTTTTAAAACTGTATCACAAAACACACATTTCTGAACTTTCTGAAAATGTTTTTTTTGCTTTCTGGCTATAAAGACAGCTCGCTTTGTTTTAACAAAGAAAATGTTATAGTATGATATTGAAGACCAAAGAGCTTTTTTTAAATTATTTAAATCATAAAATAAATATATTACGTATTTGTTGAACTAGAAATGAACTAGAAATAGAGGAAGACCAAGGAAAACGTATGAAAGAACAATGTTTAAATGTTGAGAAAACGGGAGAAGTTTGTCAGGAAAGAAAAGTGTGACGATCCATTCTTTCTGCCTACCCTTCGGGGAAACGGCGTGATGGTTAGCTAGTTAAATAAATAACTTTAAAGAACAAAGTTTAATTTTTAAAATTAAAATGAAGATGCAAAGGCATGGTATAAAAGTGAGGATGACCCAGGTCTCCAAATGTAGAACGAAGATAAAAAAAATTCACTGGTACAAAAAGAAAGTGAGGATGAAGGTGATGATGGAATCTCAAATGAGGTTGATGAAGGAGAACAAATCAGTCATGGAAAAGCATTTACAGCGTTAGAAAATGCTCAAAATTGCTTCTAGGTTTGAAGAGGAAAACAGCTCAACTCAAATGCGTTAAATAAACGAATCCGCGATTTAGATGCAAAAAAAGACAAGGATAGCTTGTTTAAAACTGTTTATTTTTCCAGTACTGTAGAGTAATGTAAGCCTTTTATGTACATGTACTCTATACATACTTGTTTTTGCAGTAACATTTGTAATTTCATAATCAATAAATGAGCCGAAGAAAAAAAAGATTCCCGGAAAACCTTCGGTCCCAATTAGTCCGGATAAACGACGTACTTTTGAAAACAAAGAATTGAAAAAAAAATTCGAATCGTAATTAAAAAAGTTATTTACATATTATGAACATTATTATCATTATTATTGTTTTTTTATTAAATTTTTATCAATCCCTTCATTAATCCGTATTAATCAAATGGAAACATTGGGGAAACAAAAAAAATGTGTCGAAGAAGGCTGCAGAATAGATGGGCCAACGATTTAACCTCAATAACTGGAAAACAGTGGGTAGGAAACACGAAAGACAGGAAGGAGTGGAAACGTTTGGAAGAGGCCTTTATCCGGCAGCGGAGGGATTAAGAAGAAGAATGTTAAAACATCATACAAAAAATAATAATGTATGAAGGGTATTATAATTGAAGGTCGGACATTACAAAGGTGCCAAGTATCAAAAAGGCAAAAATGAGTTTTTGATCGCAATTGGTGTTAACTTAAAGGCTAATAACTGCTAATATGTATTGTAGTTTTAAAATCACCCTAACACCCGTGATACATGAAATGAAAGAATAAACACTTTTCTTTTTTTCTTTGTTTTATGTTTAAACCACTGTGCAGCTTTGTAATAATCAGCTTTCAATTGTGTAACGTAGTGGTTTCGCTCTAAAGTTTTTCGTTCCGCTACTGATAGAAATAACAATTCAGTTAGGGTTGTATTTGGGAACAATTCAGTTACAGGTAAGAGGGATATCCAGAGATCGGGCCCCGAAATAAGACTCGCGAGGAGTCCCCCATTGTGAGTTCCCTCTTATACATTAAATCCAGTCAAATTTATGGCGAGCTTTAAGGTGGGAAGTTCACTTAATTGAACGCGCGTAGTAGACGCCTTTGTGGATATCCCGATACGTGAACCTAATACCTACGTTTGTACAATGTTTTTCTTGTATCGAAGTAAATAAATCTTCCGATAAGGTTAACTTTACACTCTATTAGGATGTCGGATAATATTCTGCTCTTACGCAAGGATATGCCGCTTTACGAACAATTTCAAACTTAATGTGTTTACCTTTTCTATAGGCTCTCTATTGTAAAATTATATTTTAGTTATAGCGGATGTAAATTGAAGAATTTTTTTACTTATTTAAAAACAATAAACATGTATAACAGATTTATCGTGATATATATTATTTTATTTATTTTTATAAAATACCAATATTCGTTTTAGGTCTCATAGGCACATTACTTCACAGTACTATGGTTTTAAATAATTTCAGAAATAAACGAAACACTAAAATGTTTTCGATCACATTACAATGTATATTTTTTTAAAAACAGTTAATTTTTTTTTTAAATGTGACACCATAAATAAAGTGCGTTATACGAAAGTATAATACAGTTTCAGAAATCACATTATGATTCCCTTAAGAAGGCTTTTTTGTATTCTTAGATAAGAGTTCGAATTTTTGAGTGATTCGAATACGAGAGATTTCGTATTTCTTCCATACCTTATTTTTCTACTTATTCACAGATGAAATTCATATAATACAATAGTGTTTCTATTCTGTATAGATATAAAACATATTAAATTATGAAATCACAGTGCAAAAAACTAGGCAAATATTAACCGTTTCTTACAAAGCAGTGAAGATAATTTGAAACTGTTTTGTACCAAGTTTATCTCACAAAAAATTGGGAGATCAAAGCACTCAAAAACACTTGTTTGTGAATGTTATTAAAAAATGAAAATAATAAATGCCGTATTTTAGCGAAACGATTCAATTAGTGAAGGAGCCTAAAAATAATTGAAAATGGAAAGCAAAACGAAAGTAAGTAAAATATATAGCAGAACGAAAAATTTCCTGCCTTTGCAATATTCTATAGCGAAACGATTCGTGTTTTAGTTCCCTTTACTTTTAATCTCTATGAGATTAAATATTCATTAAAAATACGGAGGAAATATCCAAGTAATATATTCACAGTGGAACAGCTGTTCCGTTCTTTCACCGAATCGGTATTCTGAAGGACTTTTTTGTACAACGGTTTAATCTTCAATTATTTCACTCCGCTAGAAGTTTCAGTTTGTTGAGATAGTTTAAACTTTGGCCATCATTTAAACTCCACTACAAATTTTATCGTTAAGTTCATTATCTCTGTAATTATGCTTATTTTACATAATGTTTGATTAAAGAAATTTTCTTCCATAATCGCTTTCACTTTGTAATAACACGTATTTTTATATATTTAATTTGCGAAAAAAACCCCAGTCAATTGTTATAGAGGTGTTGAACAAGTTAACAGAATGGATTGAAAGAGTGTGACTAATGCAAAATACGTATTTTGGTGTGTTTTTATAATAATATTGTGATGTGATGGATTCACATTTTATGAAATAATTTACGCTTTGCATTTTCCATTTTCATAATGCTTTATTTTAATACTTGTGACACAAATTTTAATTACATTAAATTTATACAATAATACATCAAATATAAATGTATCACAATCAAAACAAGTTTATTAACTGTTTAATTAAAACACTGTTATAGAATCAAAACAATATGAAAATTGATTTTACTTCTTTTGAAATTGTCGCGACAGCTGTTTCGCTAATCAATGTTAGCATCATCAACTGGCCCACAATTTCAGAAGAAATAAAGTCAATTATGATATTCTGTAACATTGTTAACATTTTAGTTTAAAAGGTAATACTGTTAAAATATGTGTATGTGTTTCCACCAAAACAATGAATTATCAAAACAAGTTTGTAAAAAATTAAATAAATTCAACGTGAGAAATGTATGTTCGTTTGTGAAAACCGCTTAAATATAATATTTTTAAGTACCGCTTGAAAACATTGAAAATTATATTTGTCATGTACACGTGTATATATTACTTGTATATAAGTATTGATATTGAACGTTCACCCTTATCAATAAAACCTGAAAATTATTGATAACATATTGGTTATTCCGAACGGTTCCAATCTCTCTCAGAGAACGTGTGTATTAAAATTTCAAAAGCACTTCGCTAATTAGAAATATCATACGGAGATACGTATTTAGATCTGATGTTGAATTGAATAGGCCCGCTGAATAATTGAAGTACCCAGATCAGGGCTGACCGCGAATCAGAAAGGCGAGATTAGAGAGGAACATAGGATGTCTGAACTTATTTAAAGCAACTGAACCACACAGAACTAATTTCCTGTTCGCTGCCACTGGAGTATCGCTCATTGGTATTTTATAAGCGGACCCATCCGCATGAATAGATAAGGCAGTGGCGGGAGAAGTTAAAAAATATATTTATAGTAGTTTTTAGAATGTCAAAGCAAAATTTAAATATAATATTTCACTGCCGTATCAGGTCTAAAAAATCTGGTCTGGAAGAACAAACATACGAGTATGCGCATTAACAGAAAAATATTAATTTTATAAGACGTGCGTGTGACCTATTATGAAGTTTGGTATAGAGAAGCGAACCGATACTGTACGAATCAAGGGGCTGCTAAGAACATGTGCGATGAAGATCCTTAGATCCATTGCTTGAAAAAGCTCCGAGATCGTGTCCGTAACACAGAAATAAGAAAAACTTGCGAAGTAGAAGACATCGTTCGGTGGAATAGATCCAGAAGAAGATACTTGATGGAACATGTAGTCAGAATGAATAGTGACAGACTTGCAGTTGCTTACGAAATACGCTCCGGACACCCTCCACTTGGAAGACCACCTAAGAGATGGAAGGACAGTAAGCATGCATGCTATGAATTTGATTTGATTATTGTGTTACTTAAAATCCGAATTTGTTTTAAAAATTAGTGTTTACCTATACCAAATATCCGAATTGAAAATTTTACAAACATTTCATAGTAAACGTTTGATAATTCCTTTGTATACGGAAACACGTCACTCTTATAAAATGTAATAAAATATCCAGAAAACTGACGTTTTCGTCAATAATAAGTATAAAAAATTGTCAATTGTTTTGGCCGAAACACTATGATACCTTAATATTTTAAACTGTTAAATTAAATAACTTTGTTTTTATGCATCACAATTGTATTTTATTTTACACGACAGCTGTTTCGTCAACTAATGTTTATATCATCAGGTATTCAAATAATATGTCGAACAGCTGTCGCGTAAAATAAAATACAATTATGATACATAAAACAAAGTTATTTAATTTAACAGTTTTAAATCAAACATTGTGTTTTAAATGTTTGTTTGAGTATCAATAAGCTCATCAAAATAATATTAAAAATATCGGTTCTTAAGTGTTATATTTGAATAAGTCCATGTTATAAAAAATGTTTATTTCGAAACTTGAATAATTTCGGGAGACGGCGTGATGGTTAGTTAGTTAGTTAGTTTTTGAATAATTTAAAATGATGTGTATAAAGGTGACATGAGAGTTATCTGATTATTTATTACAAACATGAATTTAAATAAGAAATAATAATATTTATTGTTTCTTGAACAATGATGTAAAACTCCATATTAAATAATTAATACAATGAAAACGCCAGTTACTAGAAGTTTTATTATATTTTATGGGAATGACATGTTTCGCCCTTCTAAGGCATTAGTAAATGATACCACATTTGATAATACCTTGGAAGGGCGAAACATGTCATTCCCATAAAATATGATAAAACTTCAAGAAAACTGTCGTTTTCATCCGTATTAATTAGAAATAATAATGTTCATAATTAACGAATTAACATATTTTATTGTGTTTTTATTTATTATTAGTGTATATTTTTAGCATACAGCAAGAAGAAGACGAGTATTTAATAAAAAAAAGCACATTTATCAACTAACTAAACATATTAAAATATTCTTTCTGTAGACCCTACAGTCATCGGACAAAAAAATGTTTTCAATATAAAATTTAATAAAGTAATCCATTCTTCCAAAATATCAAAAATGCATTTGTTCTAATAAGTTTATTATTGGTAGTCACACGTCTAAAAATGCATTGCAAAAATCTATTGAAATACTTCGAAAACTGTTTTAGCCAAGTTTCAAACCAAAGGAAACATCTTTTCCTCTAAAAGGAAAATGTTTCCCTTAAATGGCGTGTTTCCCTGATAAAATGAAAAGGGTGAATCGCATATTTGTCGCTAGATGCCACGTCTGTATGGAGAATTTTGTTAAAAATCCACCTCCAATAATGCTTAACATAAATACTTGAAAGGCGTTAACATTTAGAATTCAGAATATAATACCAAAAAGTAGAGGGTGTTTTTAGTTAACAAAAATAAAATATACAAAAAGTCGCATGTATAAGAAATAGCCAAAAATCATTATATATTTGGTTTAGAACTTTTAAGTATTGAAATTAATATTAGCACTATAAAATTGTCATATGTTTATAATGAGACCTATAAAAGGCACTTTTTTGACACTATATATTGTATCGCCTACTCTTTCAGCTGTCAATGCGCTCTCTCTGTTATTTTTAAGAGATTTGTTTTATACTCGTTCTGTCTCATATGGTATGGCTGATAATAATGCACGGTATATTCTAAGTAATTTTCTATTTCAACATAAGATAATCAGAAACAGTTTGATCTTCGACAGCTTGTATCCATCCACTGCTGGACGTGAGCTTCTCCACGCCCACGCCATCCCTCTCGGTCTCTCGCCAGTTAGATACTTCATCATTATTAACGGTTTAATATGAAACAACGCTATTTGATCACAATTTATTTATTTAGTTTTATCAAAAATTGTTGTATCGTCAACCAATGTCGGAATCATTAGGTGTCACAATGAAGTAAACTTTCAACTATCATTAAGTATCACAATGAAGTAAACTTAAGAACTTTATACTGAATACATAGGGTGCAAAACTCAGTACCTAAAATGATCAGTAAACACGTGAAAAAACCAATCAGAATGTTAAAAACAAATGCAAACAAATAATTTTAGTAATGAAGCTGGGGAAAAAGAGTGATTGGAAGTATATATTTGTCTTTTTTTATATACTTTGTATATACAACACTATTAAAATTACATATCAGACATGTTTCGGACAACCAATCCTTCTTCATTGATACATATTACAAAGATACATATTTAAAATAGTATTATAATACTATTTTAAATATGTATCTTTATAATATGTATCAATGAAGAAGGATTGGTTGTCCGAAACATGTCTGATATGTAATTTTAATAGTGTTGTATACAAAGTATTATATATAAAGAAAGAAAAAGATAAATCAAACAACTACAACACAAAGTATGGCGAACATAGAAGAAATATATATATTTATTGAATACTATGAACTATTTCAATCAATTGTGATATAAAAGCCGTGTTCCTAATTAAACAGTTAGATTTAACATTTCTATCCAACAATAAATGTATGATAAAACTAAACTTATATTAAAAGTTGTCTAATTTACTTCATTAATTGCCTGAATTCACCTTATTTTTCAATATTGTTATAAACCTATGAGATCTATTCTCCAGAAGGTTGCTCCTCCCGTTAGGTGAATTCCCAGTTGTCCTTTCATCTTTTAGAAGGTCTTCCACGAGGATAAATCCAGTGAGGTTTATTATGTGGTATAATATAGTTGATTCTGGTTGTGCCCATTTTTAGAACATGATTATACCAGTCACTCTTCGCTATCTTTTCCATCTTACGAAACCCTGAATTCACCGAATGAAGTTGTTCGGAAATTTAAAAAATCCGTTCAATATTTTCTAAAGCGTACGTTTCAAAAAAATGACATTTGATAATGCGAAACACATTACTCTTTTGAAACACTCGTTTAATAAAATAAAAATTCAATTGTAATGAAGTACCATATTTTATATAATATATTAAAAAAAAGTAGAAATATTTTGTTGTAGCCATACACACAGAAAAAACAAAGTAGTGAGTACATCGAATTTAATTTCGCTCCAGTGAATGTTGAAAAATATTTCAGTCGAAGGGAGAATAAACTCAGATGGATTCACATTATTTTGTTGTCTGAAGCCCGTCTGTGTTTACTCACCCCTTTATGCACAAAATGATTCGATTGTTTGCTGTACAAAGAAACTCTCGTAATGAAAACTGTGGGAGAGCCCTTTTATTTTTTTTAAATCTTCACTGTTTAAATTAAATTGCATTTTTGTAAATCAATTTTTGTAAAGAGGCGCTTCAAACGCATAAAATTTAAAATGTTCTTCTTTTAAGTTAGACTGCTGGACATTGGCTTCTTCTTCAATTCCAATATTTTCAGTCTTGGATATTGTCGTCTGTCAAACTTTTTTGGTCTTCTTATATCTCTTTTGTTATTTTAAGGCCTCCACTTCACGGTTTGAAGTGACCATTTGAAAAAATCGACACGTCAAATAACAGACACGTATCGAGTGACCATCACATTTTTCACAGAGACCATCGTTGTTTCAGAATCTAATTAAAACGTTATTAAGTTGTACATCCAATAAACTATTTCTTTCGTGTGATTACAAGATTGAGAAGACAATGTTCTCTTTGTCTGATTTTGTAGCAGATGATACAAAGTGCTTTGTAGTAATGACTTTTTGTCCCCATTGTCTCATGATATAGTTTCCCTGAATCGACGCTTTGTCGTAAAAGTTCTGGTCCCTCAATAAGCCTTTATTGAGATAGATTGCTTTTAATAGACGGAGAAACGGCTGAATTAATTGAAAAGCTTTCCTTTAGGGAACAAACTTCAACTTTATGCTTTGTTAAATTTAATACACACTAAGTTTCGCCATTTTTGGTAGGTGTCGACAAGTTTCTCGTTTACAATACGTAAACATAGGGTTATACATTATTAATTTGATTTGTTTTACGAATCAATATTTTATCTTTTTTGGTTGGACACAATAATTGCCATTATCTCTCAAAAACATTTACTTTGCATTTACTTTTATTTATTACATTTGCTTCGACGGAATTTCGCAGATCCTTGCATCTTATGGGTATTTTAAAGAACTCGTTAAACTATTCAATCTAATGATTGTAAAATATTTGATTTTCTTTGTAGAAACAAAAACTAAATAAATAGTTTTATAAGATAACATGTTATATTATTTATTTCGGTGAAACTGAATATGACGGTGAAGGCTGGAGAGTGCGGCATAATGACGAGCTGTACAATATTTACAAAGCTCCCAGTCTCTCCACACAGGTCAGACTGAATAGACTGAGATGAGCCGGTAACGTGCAGAGGATGCCGTCATCGCGAAACCCCAAAAAGATTTCTGGAGTGGCACCCAGGTGGTAGAAGACCAATTGGACGACCAAGGCTGCGATGGGAGGATGAAGTTGGGAGAGACGGGCGGAATTTTTACGAGTTTTAGATTGGAGGGTCGAAGCGGAGGACAGGAGGAGTTGGAGGCGAAGAATACTGGAAGCTGAGGCTTGATATGGGCTGTAGGGCCATCGAAGAAAAAGAAGAAGAAACATTGAATTCAAAAATTATTTTCTTTAGAACAGCGAAAAATTTCTTCTTACATGGCTAATTTCAAAATATTATTATTATTATTATTATTATTCTGATTTATTTAGGACTGCGTCCTGTTATTTCTCGGAGCCTGTTCCTGGGATGTAGATGTCCAACTGTCTCGCCATCTTTTGGACCTGGAGGTCGATTTCCTATTGGTACATTATTTGCGGCTATATTTATCACTCTTTCAGAACATGTTCATTCCCCATGATCTCTTCAGTAGCGTTTTCTCAGTCTTCCCCATCGCACGACATCTTCCACATTGCAGATCTTTCTTATTTCAGAATTTCTTACTCTGTCTCGGATCTGTCTCGGAGTGTAGTTCCCGCAACAGGTCGAATCAGAATATTAATATTCCTTTTTCAACAACGTTAATTTGTTATTGAAATATCATAATAGAAGTATGTCGGAACATAAACACACTTTCAATCTATGTTATACAAAAAAAACTTCCGTTTCATCAGGTTTCAAAACAGACGAAGATTTTTTCAATTTCGTGATTGAATGACACAAGTACCCTTGTATTAAAACTCCTCTCACTCTATAAGGGGGTGAACTGTAGCTACCTTCATTGCATTCATCGCCTTTGGCAGGAAATTAAATTCCTTCCCGCCATTCGTAGTGCCTTTCAAATGACTGTTCTCTCTAACAGACGAGACGCACCCTATCGGCAGCCAATTGACTCGCTTCAAATGGGTAATCAGAAACCTGTGAGAATTTCTGTAAAATCGTAATTGAAAATGATAAAAAATAGGATAGCATTCCAAAACCTAGGATCGAAATTAAATAAAAAAAAAAAACAAGAAAAACGCAATTTCACGGTTTCTGTACTTAAGCACACAGTTTCGGCTATCAAATATTATTATATTATAATATTTATATTAATTTAGTTACTACAAAACTTAAGGATTTTTTTATATAATGGACTAATTTCGTATTTCTATGACTCTTTCATCTAGTTAAGTCTAACTAGCTATCGATTGTTACTATAAATATTAATATTTTAGCAATAAGATATTCTACGGTGTTTTAATATTTTTTGGATAATTATGAAATTTTTAACTCGGTGCTTAGTTATTTACTTACAAAAATAGAATATATTGACATTGTCTACAGATCTTTTATAAGCATCATTCATCGATGATTAAAACTTTCTGTAAAAGTCATTTCAGTAATGCAATATACGAGTATAAGAAGAAAGAGTATGTTTATTATTATTTCATAATGGAAGTAGGAAAAATTAAAATATAATATTCTGCAATATATTTCTACATGTATTATATAAATTTATTTACTTTAGCGTTTTAAATTTGCATACATTTTTATTTTTTCGTTCGTCCTAGTAATTTATATCTAAATACCATAAATACCTTCGATCACGAAGTGAGAGACCATTACATTAATATTCTTAATTTGTATGTCTCCTACTTGATGCAATATTAAATAATCTAAGGCTTTATATTTTTATCTAAATAGATTTTCGTTTTCCGTAGTAAGGGGATTTATGTCTAAATAAATATTTTCTTGAATTAACATGATATCAATTTGTGGTTAGACATTTAATTTCATAAATAAAAAATACTATAATCACCCCATATTTAACCGTACAATGATAATTATATTTGAAACCATCTAGTTTTGCGTGTACTTTTGTTACTTAAGCTTCACCAGGAAAATATAAAAACTTAAGAAAGTTCTTGTATTGGGTATAAGCGAAACTAGTTGGATTAAAATATAAATACAATTCTATGGGGGGAAATAGGAAGCGAGGCAGACCTAGAGCCACCTGGAGAAGAGCCCTACAGGACGAAGTCAAAGCAACAGGCCTCACTTGGGATGATGTTAGGCATCAGGCATACGATATAGTCGGGTGGAAAGGCTCTTTGAGGCCCTATGCACGGAGGTCTGACTAGACATGAAGAAGAAGATATAAATGTAATATTTCTTTACTACAGTCATTAATTAATACAAAGCATTTTTTATTTTGTGTTTTGGGGACATAAAGTTCTTAATTTTACAATAAGTAAAGTTTAGTTATTATAAGAAAAAAATCAACATAATCAAATTTATCTAAGGATTGCAATTTAAATAAATGTTTGGCAAGTATGCGTGCACTTAAGTACATTGCAACGAAAATAATTAAGTATGCAAGGCGGAAAGTTACCGTTAGTTTATTGTTTTATTCAGTTCCATAAAATGCATTCTTAATTAAAGCCGCAGACCACTGCGGAATGGCTGTTCTGTTTGATTGTTCCGTTACATACCCCCCTCGAGACAGGATATGCAAAAGTTTTTCCGTGCAGTTGTGCGGTGTAAGGAAGCGTTCAATTCGTGACAACAGGCGGCCAATGTGAACTTGGCTAAAACCACTGCAGCTATAACTGCTTGATTAGATTTAACAAAAGATGAAGTGATTGATTGTACCTACTATATTTTTTTTATACATTGTATTTTTTTTGTTTATAACATTTATCACAAAATCATTTTTTGAATTATTATTGATATAATATAATAGAATAAAAATATTTTTTGATTTGTTCCAAATTTGAGTAATACATGTATTACTTTACCATAGTTACCGGTTTCATCACAATGATAAAATCAGCGATGTTGACGAAATCGGGAACGGAAGAAATTAGCTTCAAGAAGGAGTATGCAAAAATAATGGGCAACGCTGTTCTTTCTGTAGGGTAAGGTAAAGTATTTTAGCAGTATAGGTAATTTGGCAGTACTTTCTGAAACACAATCGTACTGAATAACCTATCGCTATGTAAGCTTCGGAAACTCACCAAAAGATGACAACATATCTAGAATTAGACGAATAAACTTCAAAACACAGTTATCACACGCGCCTCCGCTGGTACAAAACATTGATGTGCGAGTCATGTTCAAACATATACTGCCAAATTACCTTACCTTACCCTATATATATTTCTCTTGATTCCTCCACATACATTCATCGTGTCACACACGCACGTCAATAACCCCGACTCCTCACGTGGCCGACATTTAATATTTGATTGATTTGATCACGCCGTGTTTTCCTCGTTCAATCTCTATTTATTGTTCCATCTATATCGTAAAATACCTTCACTATCATTCTGTTTTCATTCATTCATGTGTCCAAACCATCTTAATAACCCTTTCATTATTTTTCACTAACACTTTCATTCGCTCTACATTATCTTGACTCTCTGTCATATACACCTTTTTTACACATGCTTCTAAGAGATCTCACTTCCATTGCATTTATTCTACTTTTCTCATTCTTTCGCCAGGTTTATCCTTTTCTTTGATACACAATATAATATAACTTTTACATTGGTATTTTATTTATATTTCTTTAATCAAGAGCAAAAATAAACGTTTTGTGTCTTATGTATCAGAAAAATTAGTTTTGTTTCATTTCGGTTGAATTATTTTAGTCAAATTTACATTGCACCTCCATGTCTGTTGTCTGTTAGTCGTGTGTGCACAAGGCTTAAAGGCGACGTCAGAGTGTATAGTCGCGTATGTATGAGCCGCAGGGACTCGTCCGATATGTGATACGGTGGAGGATCTTGACTGGACGCGTTGTATGGGATCCCGGACACTGCGGGCACAGGGATCACTGCGTCGATGGATAATTCGATTAAATAAACTTCATATTCTATTAATCGGAGTGGAAAAAGAAGTCGAGGACGACCAAGGATAACATGGCATTACCAAATTAATCAATTACTAAAAGGCGGCCACATTCGAAGTCGGAATAATCGACGTGCGTGCATGGCACGATGTATGAATGTAGAGGAGAGGTATGCCAGGACAGAGCATTGTAACGATCCATCCTCTCTGCCTACCCCTCTAGAGAAACGGCGTGATGGTTAGTTAGTTAATTAGTGTTTCTATTAATCTTCTTATTTTTCGTGGTATTGGCAAGTTTGCATCGTATGGATGACCTTTTTTATGGTGTCATCTCTCTTATTTCTCTCGCCATTGTGGTGGAAGGTTTGGCTGACTTTGTGTCGTTCCCAGGGGCGCCGGGTGTTTTACTAACATAGTTGAAGCATCTTTCTTGCGTCCGTTTAATTAATTATTATTTTGAGAAACGTGCCCAATTAAATAACAAATGCACTAAAATATTTTCTTAAAATTTTCCGTGTCGAAAACACGGTGTATATTTATTTGTGTGATATATTTATTTCATGGAAATATTCATGTTTTCGAAGAAAAGCTTTATGTTAAAAGCTTATGATATCTCTCTTCTTCATAGCTTTATTTTAAGTCTGCTCATTCCCATAACTTAAAGTCATCCCTTCTTGTATGCAGATTTCACACTCTGATCTTAACTTGATTCTGATCCTGATATAAATTGCTTGTGTTTAGTTCCTTTTTTATACCGGCCTACCATGTCGTCATCGGGTATTCTCAGTTCCTTGATAATATTAGAATGCTGAGCGTATTATTCACAACATGGTTGCAATTTCGACGTTTCCCATTGGCAAACCCCAGAGTCACATCGCAATGATTTTATCTTATGGTGGTAACTTTGAAGCGTCTCTGATGGTTCAATAAAAGTAAGCCTTATTAAATTTTATGATTATTTTTTATAAATCAAAACCACTTAAATTACATCAGTATTTTGAACGATTTGTGGTTTTTAAGGATTAGATTTTTTCATTTTTATTTTATCGTAATTTCATCATTTTTTAATCTTTCAAGTCAATTTAGTGTAATAAAAATTGAATAGTGTTTAATTTTGTATTTTGTTTTAATAATTTTCGTAGTGAGCATTTCATCTTGGGTGTTGATTTTACAAACATACTTTATTTTAATTATATGCGTTTTATTTAAATCCTATTTAAAAGAAAAGCTCCAGCAATATAACAAAAATTACCTCACTTAAAATGGTATATTTAAAAAATATATTAATATATAGCCTTGTGAAACTATCTTTCATAACGAGTTTTATTTCTTTGCTATTAGCAGTACCTGATATTGTAATTGTCAATTTCCTTTTAAATATAATACAATATATTTTGTATGGCAGACACAAAGTTAACGTATAATATATTCATATCTAAGTTGGAAACTAACACTTTTCGATAGACTTAACATTTACAGGTTAATGTTTCATTTTATTACTCAACGTTTTTGGGTTTAACGAAGGGAAATATTATGTAAAGTTTTCGGGTTTCACGTGTAATTATTATATTTGGTAAAAGTTCGTTAAAGCAAAAGCATTCTAACGATTTCTAGCAAGTAGGCTCGTTAAAACTTATTATAATGATCTGTTGAAAAACGTTTCTCTAATTTAATAAGAGGAAGTATCAGACCCAAAGCTGAGAAGTTTCAGAAATGGTTATTACAATATGGAGAACAATAATCATATCTCCCTTCTGTAAAAATATTTTATTGAGTGAAATGATTGAGCTAACGTTAATTTCAAAATCAAGCTGTTTTTCGAGAATTCTTATGGATAATGGATTGGAATTTGACGGCCTTTGTAGCAGAGTGACAAGACCTTTAACTACCACACCGAAGGTCCTAGGTTCGATTCCCGGCGATGACGGACAAATTCCCAGTGTCTCTAGTTTGGTATAATTCACGCGCGATAATGAAAATTGCGATAAACTGCAACAATTATTATAACCATACCGCGGTTAAATACAAAGTGTTTTATTAATTCATATCTATAAATTTAAAATTTCTAACCACAAAGTGAGTCATATGGAATTTTATTTTTACTTTTGTAAATGATATCTTATAACATGTACAAGAGAGATGAGAATTGTTTACGCTATAAAAGGTTTCTTTGATACAAAATGAAATTTGAAATACATTTTTAAACTCCTACGCAGTGTCCTGTGAAGTCCTCTCATGTTTATTTTACGGCATAAAACGGCGTAGGCAGGCCGATAGTACGCAGACAGTAGAATGTTTTCGAAGTGAGCAAGTTCTATTTTAACTTTTCATATATTCCCTCCCACTCCATGCCGCCAACTTTTGTATGAGCTCTCGATTCGCGGTATATTCCCGCACGATATGAATTCCCAAACACTGCGCAAACAAAGTTATTCTATATTACAGGATATAATGCTAATTATATATAAATATTGCTTATTTTAGATCAATATATTGTAGTAAAAGTGATGTTTCAACATATCGATAAATAATTTATACGAATGAAAACGTCTGTTTTCTATAAGTTTTATTATATTTTACGCGAATGACATGTTTCGCACTTCTAAGTCATTATCAAATATCGTCATTATCAAATGTCGGCATTATTAAATTATCGAATTTGGCGAAACATGTCTTTCCCCTAAAATATAATAAAACTTCTAGAAAACAAACGTTTTCATTCGTATTAATTATTTAATATGGAGTTTTACATCATTGTTTGAGAAACAATAAATATTGATAAATATTGTATGTATTGCCATAGTGATATTTATATCTATGGGGTAAGCTCAATACAATTTGACAGGTTTAATGTTTTTCATACTAATTTTAAAACATAATAGCAACAGTTTTACATACTGAATTTCGTTCAAACTACTTTCAAAACCTTCCTGAGACCAATAAGAATAAATTGTAATATTTTTAGTGAAATTGGTATGGTAATTTTCGAGAAAATCAGAGACAATAGAAAAAACAACCATTAATTGTATATTATATGGATACAAACATTAAATATATTTATTTTTCTATATGTACTAAAACATATTTTAATTACAATGTGACTCGGAAGATTTAAGTCATCATTATTATTCTTTATATAATTATATTATACTTGCGTTTGTTTTATGCGAGTATTGATGTTTCTAGCAGTCATGCAGATAGTACAAGTGTCAATAGGACGCTGTTTTCTTTTTTGTGTGGTCTTTGTTTTTGATAACTTTGCATTTTAATTTTGAAAAAGGGGTATTAGATAAGTTTATTCAAAAGTGTCTCTGTGTGAGATTTAAAGTAAGTGTAAGTGTGCCTGACTTGCGATTCCATGGTTATTTAATTAAAATTGAGATAGTACAAGTAGTGTCTGTCGGAGATAGTATAAGTGTCATTTAGAGATAGAACCAGTGTCAATCGGAGATTATACTAGTGTCAATCGGAGATAGTCCAAGTGTTAATTGGTGAAAGTACAAGTGTCAATCGGAGAAAGTACAAGCGTCAACCGGAGATAGTCCATGTGTTAATCGTAGAAAGTACAAGTGTCAATTTGAAATAGTACAAGTGTCAATTAGAGATGGAACAAGTGTCAAACCGAGATAATACGAATGTCAATCGGAGATAGTCCAAGTGTTAATCGGATAAAGAACAAGTGTCAATTGGAGAGAGTCCAAGTGTTAATCGGTGAAAGTACAAGTGTCAATCGGAGATAGTCCAATTGTTAATTGGGAAAGTACAAGTGTCAATCGGAAAGAGTTATCAAATAATAGAAATGGACCATGTTAATAAGAGAGTCCAATCATTTATAAGTTACAAATTTACTTATAACATTTACATGTTATCATAAAAAATAATGTTATCATTGCATAGTGATTTCATACTTATATTTGTTATTGAAAATAATAATTAACGCATATGTGTTGCTGTGTTACATTTTAAGTCTGATCGATAAGTGTATAAGTTGGACTTAAATATCGCATAAAATAACTCCTTGTATCGCAATGATCATTCAATTTAAAGGCGCAATAATAATTGAAGTAATCTGAAAGAGCACGCAAAGATGTTCCTTAATGACTGCGCTGCAAAAAATACCTTATTCGTTCTCCTACCTACCTCAGTACTTGCCTCGGTACCTACCTTAGTACCTACTAGCCGTCCTTGGTCTCCTGCATAAGCCCTGCGGTGACCAAACCGGTATGAATGAAAGACACTGCAATGCCGGCCAGGCAACTGCACACTTCGGGTATTGAAGGAATGCAACAGTTAATTAAGTATTTAAGAACAATTAATCTGGATTCAAATCTTATACGCCGATTAGTTAGCAATATCATATTTGGATTTTAGTTTTCAGTTTACGATTTTTTGGTTCCTCACTGTTTTTTTTAACGTTTCAATTAAAATTAAAAATTAAAAAATCGTTTAAAATAAAATAAATGCCGTATCAAATAGAAATTTATAAAATGATGATAATATGGTAGTACGTAATGGAGTTCTAGTATCAATCTTTATGTATGGAGCTGGCGAAAGAAGGATGATATTATGATTATGCCGTAGAAATGAGATTATTTGAGAAAAATGTGCGGGAAACTATATATATGATAGAATACCAAACGACGAATTAAGGAAGAAATGTAAGGCATATGATTGCATTATAAGTAATATTAAAAAGGATAACTAAGATGGTTTTTACATATGAAACGAATGGATAAGAGATGAATATTTAAAAGTTTAACGCAAGCCGTTTAAACGGAAAAATAAGCCGGGAACAGCTGAAGAAAATACGGCATGACCAAATTAATAAGTTACTAAAAGGCGGTCATATTCGAAGTCGGAAAAATCAACTAGTGTGAGTGTAAAGATGTATGAATATAGAAGAAGCTCGAGAGTGGCGGTTAATCCTCTCCACCATCTTTCTGGAGAAATGGCGTGATAGTTATGATATTATTCAAAGTCTGATAAGGAAGTAGATAAAATTCAAACCTAAAACTGTATTTTATTAATATTCAAAAATAATTTTAGTATCTGTAAGTTTCAAAATACTAACTAACTATACATCACGCCCTTTTTTTCTGGAGGAGTACGCAGAGAGGATGGATTGCCACACTGTTTTATCCTGAAATACATAGCTCTCGCACCTCTTCTATATTCACACAACTTGACACGCACGCTCGTTGATTTTTCGACTTCGAGCGTGTTTACCTATCAATAATTGATTAGTAATTAGGTAATGATATGTTTTCCTTGGCCTTTCTCTACTTTTTTAATATCATATAAAATGAGATTGTAAATACCATGAAAAACTATTAATGTTATCATAAATAAATGAGCAAGTCAATATCCAGATAAATATATTGAATATCATGTATTGGTGAAATGTGTAAAAACTCAATACACATAAATTCAAGAGTAAACATTTATTATAAAAGTGATATTTGAGTACTTTTCATGTGTTGTTTTGTAGATAGTGTTTGTATGTTAAATTCCATTTGCCCTAGGATGGCATATGGAAACAATTAATTGAAACAAGTCAGTATGATTTGTAAGCGAAAAGTTTATGTGGGTCAGGGTTAGGTCAGGATTATTTTACAGAAGCAATCACAGACCTTCCGTGTTAAGTGAGGTCAATCACAAGTCTTGTCTTAAGTGCTGCTGTCATCTAAAAAATCATCCATAATACGCAGCCTATACTTCTGCTTTTTACCGTATTTGGAAAGATTTTTTGCTTAGTATGGCATTTCAATTAATAAAACATTCGCACAATGATTCCAAGAAGCATTTAATATTGTACTCAAATCATATCAAATCTTTTTTTTTTCTCATAGAGACATCTCCACATAGATGTGTCTTCAGCAGTCTTTTCTCAGCAATCACAATCGGTGTAAGTTCTTTGGACGTTTGCTTTTAGGGAGTCTGTGTGAACGTTTCTCTTGGGTTAGCTGTGAGAACATAATGGTCAATATGACTAGTATCGAGACTGCCATCTTTTAGAAACAAGGGCGCTGGGCTGGTCACGTCATCAGGTCACGTCATCCTTGAGACAAGACTCCCAAAGAAAATGATGTACTCTCAGCTAATATAGGGTACACTACAAGTGGTAGCGCGAAATTCGTTAAAATACCGTTACGCAATTAAATTCATCCTAAACTTTGTTTGTTCTGATTTATTGGTCTTCGCCTTTTCGCAATAACATAAAAGGGCAATGAAATTGTATCGTATCCATTTATTATATCATCTTGAGTACCCATTAAACAAGTTCGTAAAGTGAATCTACTTCGAGTCGTGTACAGGGGCCGTGTGAAAAAGACCGAGTCAACGAAAGGCACGTCTTAAGATAGTCTAATATAACATTGCATAGAATTAATTTTTAATTGAAAATTTGAAATTTTTAGAAATTAGATCTCTTAGATGAATGTATGGAAAATCTGTGTATATACTAAAGAGTGTCGAGTGAAAAAAAAAGAAGTGAAGGCAGTGCGAATGAAAGTGTTATGAACAAAATAATTAAAGAATCATTAGGTTAGTACGCTTTAAGATTTTTTAGACAAGGCAAGGGGATCTTTCGCTATGGCCCTGTATGGCTTTCCAGTATCATTTCGAGAAAGCTTAAGCTTAAAATATTCTACAGTAGCGTTAAAAGCGCACTGCTGTACGGATGTGAGACTTGAAAATCTACCGCGGACGTTATTGGAAAACTCCAGGTGTATATGAATAGGTGCCTTCGCTCAATGCTCAAGATCTATTGGCTTCAAACAGTGTAAAATGCCGTTCTCTGGACCATGGAAGGTGAAAAGCCAATTAGAGAACAAATCGCTGGACGTAAATGGCAGTGGATCGGTCACACTCTGAGAAAGAACCAAGCTTGCATCGCTCAGGGCGCACTAGACTGGTCCCCTATGGAGGGGAAGAGGAAGCGAGGCAGACCTAGAGGCATCTGGAGAAGAGCCCTGCAGGACGATCTTAGGCATCAGGCATGCGATAGAGTCGGGTGGAGAAGGTTCCTTGAGGCCCTATGCACCGCTGAGGTGTGACAGGAAAAAATAATAAGAAGAAGATAAGTTGGACACATAGAAGTAATGAATGAAAAAAAATGCTAAAAAAAGTATATGATGTAAACGGAACTAGAAATAGAGGAAGTCTGAGGAAAACATGGCATGATCAAATAAATCAAATATTGAATGTCGGCTACGTGAGGAGTCGGAGAAATCAACCTGTTGATGAAGCTAAAGTCTTAAAAATGAATCTTATAGTTATATTCTTCATATAGTTCCATATAATTCATTAAATTGAAGTGGGCATTTCAAATTGACTATACGAGTATTAATTACCTAGAAATACTTTTATTATAATATATGTCAGATACATAATGCATATTTTAAAAGCACAGAAGTGGAAAATAAATATTTTCCCTTCATTATTTTGAGAGAATTTAAACAATATATTTCAGAAATTTTGAAAAGTCGACATGTGTCATTTTGAATTTAATTATATCTGTTTTGCATAGTCCTATAACTATGAGTGTTTGCTGTGAAAATTTGAGAACACCTTTATTATTTCCTTTTATTTGTATCTCCAAGCAAAAGTTAAACATTGTTAAATTATGAGAGGGACTGACTAGTAAAACATACATGTAGTATTAAGTTTCATCGCTAGATGGCAGTTCTTACCCATAATCGAACGTTTCGTCTAATGTCAGACATCGAGAAACTGTGTTTGTGGCTGATTGAGCTGTTAATGTCAAATTTTAAAACTCTATACTTTTAATATTATTTCATCTGATACGAGTACTTTTATACGAGTAATTTTACTTTTTCATTCAAATCTATTTGATATTAATTGATTTTGATAATAATAGTATGTAACATGTTTTTCAAATGGCACCAGAATGTACCTTCAGGGCACAATTGCCGTAATTCGTATACTCGTATATCTATCTATTTTTAAGGATATAAATTATGGAAATAATCACGTTGCATGAAAATTTTAACAAATAAAGATATCCAGTTTAAATTGGAGAATATTCTTTATATTTAACCATTGTATGTTTATTATAATGTAAACCAGCTAGCTTCGCTTGGACCCAAACGTCATCAGGTATATATAACATTATTTTATATCTATAAGTTTAAAAAGGCTAGAACTAACCACAAAGTGAGTGCTTTATACGAAAATTCGGAGAATATTCCTTCAGATATTGAAAAATCGGACGAATTTTCTGACAGCGACGATGGAGATATCGTGGTACAATTTTTTTGGCAAAAGTGTTGGATATTGTTTCTAAAAGTGAATCATTGCATGGTGATCAAAATAATGAGCAAATTTTGCAGGACATCCAAAGACAGTGGAAAAAAATACGTCAATTATAGAGTACTCATTTGTTCACTACATAAACGATCAACTATGGACATACTTTGATTTCAAAAGTCTGCCATTAGAATATTTTTTTTATATTTGTTTTTTAAGGTATCCAAAATAAGAAATATAATAATCAATCCAATTCATATGCAATCAACGGTAAATAAGCGTTTTTCCGATACGACATCACGAGCTGTGTGGATTTCTTCGCCTGTTATATTCGATTAGGTAGTGTGCCGAAAATCAAGGACTATTGGTCATGCAAACTGATTTAGAAGGCACACTTGTAAAAAGTACCATGACACGAGATCAACCTTTACAAAAATATGAAAGTCAAAAGGACATTTCATGCTTTTTTTATTGTGAAGGATTACAATGATCATATGGTCTGTTTTTTTTAAGTTTATTTTTATTTTTTGGAAATGACATGTCTCGCTTTGCGAAGGCATTATCAAATGTATTTGATTTTGGTGTCGCAACTCTGGAACTTTGATTTGTAAGTCCATATGTTTCTTCACAATTTCTTGTGTAAAAAAAACGTTTTCTAGCACAACAAAATAATTAAACAAATAATAAAAAAAACTTTTAGGACACATAAATGTATGTGCTTGTATATAACGTCTACTACTCGTATTATAGATATCATTAATGATATCTGAAATTGACTATAAACCCCATTTTATTAGAAAATCATTATTATCTTGTTCGATCTATCTGGAGCCCCGCAACGGCCCTGCTCTCAATTCTCAAATTAATGGACAGTCTGTCTTTTTATTGATTTATTTATGACGCCCAGAGTTAATACCTTTTTTATTACAACATAAATCAAAGGAAATTTCCTTCCCCGTAGAGGAGGGATGGTGAGCCCTCCACTGGCACTTATTCGTGTGTACTGACATCGTTTATGGTACCGAGGGTTGGATTTACTCATACATAACCGCTCTTTAGTGCTCTGGTACGTCATATCTTTTATGCGGTAACAAGAATGCAGCTGAAATGAGAAATTTTATGGACGAAGATATATTGTGTGTTTGTGATTTTATCTGATTTATGTTTCATATTTATACAAAACGAGTAAATAAGTAATTTTATTAATATGTATTAAAAATATCATTGCCATTTTTAATATCATACTGATGAAATAGTCCGTTATTTTTTATGTTTTAATATTATTTATTGGGAATAACATGTTGCGACTAAGATTAACATTTTGAATAGTTTACGCAGATTAATTTTGAAGAGAATACGCAGAGTGCATGTTTTGTGGGGTTACATTTTCAGATCAGTACTATTATTACATTATTAATATTTTTTTTATCTTATTTCATAAAATATTATATTTTTTTAACACCATATATATAAATTAAGTTTCAACCAATAGAAAAAATTCTCAAATATGATAAAAAAATTAGTAACCCAATACATGATGTTTTTTCGCATTGTTATAAAAATAAGTAATTTTTGATAACTATTAAAATGAAATATTAATGTAAATAATGAATAAATGAATAAATAAAAAATATTAATAAACAAATAAAAAGTAATCTTTTTTGTATTTTTAAATCAATAATTTCAGAATCAGTAAGTGTTAAAAAATATTTTGTTTTTATCCGAAAAAGGTCAAAAATGAAAGTACTAAAATATCAGTTAGTGGCCACGTGGTAATTGATATACTTGTAAATATGACTTATTTATCTACATAAGTCATAAAAAGCTGTCATTACAAAATAAAGAGCTTGGTGTGTATGGTATGGCAAGCGATCTCCGCGATATGAGAAGGAGCTTATCACAAGGTTTTCCGTAAGTAGTGCTACAACTTTAAATTGTTTTGTTTAATATGTTATTATGAAATGATAATAAAAGTAATCGCCCTTCCAATTGACGAGCTTCATATTTGAATCTTTTTTCTATTTTTTATTTATTTATTATATATTTTTATAAAAATATGTTTACAATCGTAAAACAGTTGAGATTTACGTTCATCATAGCAGGTGTATTATAAACAATACATCCACCGAATTATATTTGAATACATGTAACTATTATCAAAAATATAATAAGTGGTTATATGGTGCAAGCTTACTTGATTTTATTATTACTAGTATAAAACAATATAATAACTAACTAAATGACAGAAAGGATGAAATGTCACATTTTCTACCTCTCGAACAACTGACATGTTCTATTCTCTCGAGATCCATCTATACTATATTCAAACATCGTTACCGTACGATCGTCGATTTTTTGTATGAGTACTTCGAATATGGCCGCTTTTTAGTATTTGATTAATTTGATTATGCCGTGTTATTCTTATATTTTTCGTTTTACTACTTAAATTTCCACTTACACAGTTTTTTTTCCATTTTTTTGACTATTCTTTCATAATCCTTTATTTCTATATATTCAAACTACCTTTGATATTTTTTTCGGAATTTTAATGTTAGACGCATTACATCATGCTTTACATCCTTTCCTAATTTCTTCTTTCCTACGTCGGCTATCCGTACAGTTCATTGTGATTGATTTTTTATGTTATTTACTATACGAGTATATTCATCTTACTTTTACCAGCTTCAAGCTTCACATTCTAGTTTTTCTAACTACTATCACTGCGGTAAAAAATATTAAATATGGCTAAAGTAAATAAACAACAGTTAACTCTAAATTCTAAATTCCCTTGTATGATATACTTAATACTTTTAGATAATGTGAAGTTGCGTGCCTAATATAAAAATATATATTACCGCTGATAAAACAATCTCTCGACCTGTTTTTACTTTAAGGAATTACATAAATTACCTTACTTCTAGGTCATATGAAAAAGTGTAAATTAAAAGCTTCGTATAATAAATACACATTTTAATTTTAAACTGTCGAAATTGAATGTGAATAGCTAGGTAAGATCAAAGAACTTATAAGCTTACTGACATTATGCTATGTGATATTATTACGGTATGTACGATAGGTAAAAGCTTAAGCGTGATATGTCAGAAGCTTGTGGATTCTGTAACAGTTACAAAGTTACAATACGAAATTTATAAAGGCAATCATTGATGTTAAAAATAGCGCTTTTGGTTACAAAAACAAATGATTAACAACTATTGTATTATACATAAACATACATTTTGAATATAAATAGAGATTGTAAATATTCGAGTATTGTTGTTCATGACTAATTTTTGCAGATGAAAATATTTAGTGAAAAATCCTACCCTAATAATCTAAACTCCGACTATCCGAATCGCTGATTAACCAAATCGGTTTCAGAATTTCAGAAAAATATCTTAAGACGGAAACATACTGCGATTCGCAAAATAATGATTCTGTCTACGCGCGCTATTGTTCTTCCCTCCGCGGAGCCACCTGTCACTGTCAGCCAAGACGAAGAAGGTGTGTTGGCTAAGGATAAGTCGCTCCGCGCCACAGGGCGTGATTACAAGCGAACTGTCTCTTGACTCCTACCCAGGCACTCCGGTGTGATCGTACCCTTACTACAAAAAAAAATTGCGCTTGCATGGTGGCGAAAGCTTGGATCTTTGTTAAGGCAGTCACATTAAGACGTGCGTGGAACAAGTTGAAAGGCATAGAAGCTTAGGAAAAAGAAAAGGAAGAGACAGGAGAAGATAAGGATGATGTGTCACTTGAGGAATTCAGAAACATTTTTTGGAATATCCTGGATGTTCAAAAGTAAGTGCTGAAGATATACGAGAGTGGATAGTGTATGATTCGTCACTACGCTTAACATGTATAAGTGTTACCTTTTCATTTAATTAATTAAAAGCCCTTTTTCTTTCAAAAACAGTTTTTTTTTCTTCTATATTCAACATACTCGTACACACAGTAATTAAATAAAATAGACCGTTTTTTCGTAAAAAAATCAAATCATCCGAATTTTTGATTATCTGAATGGAGTTCGTTCCCAATTGATTAGGATAATTGGAGTTCTAGTGTAGTACATTCTTCATATTTTTCTACAACTGATTTCCATCTTCCTAAAACATTGTCTTTTGAAAATATGTAAACATCGAGCCTCGCTAGTTTCAATCCGAGGGATTGGTTTGCAGCAAAGTGTACATTTTTTAGTGGTTCTTGGGATGCCACTTGAGCCTTTAATGTGGTAGTTTCCCGTTGCTTTCCACACCGCACTAGTAATTCTAAAGTGACACTAGCTAAAACGTTTCTAGACTGGTGTCACATTTGAAATACTAATATAGTATGTTTTCAAATTATTATGCCGAGTACGTATTTGAATACGAGTTTTCTTTTTTATAAAATTTACATAGCTTATTATTATTTCTAAAGTGACACCAGTCATACACATTTCTCGACTGGTGTTGAAATATTAATATGGCTTGTTTTCATTGTATTTTGCCTAGTACGTATATTAATACGAGTTTTCTTTTAAACAGGATTAGCATAGCATAATAGTATTTTAAAAGGTACACTTGTCGAAAACGTGACTTTTACATGCGTCACTTTGAAAATATAATTGCGATACGATAAATAATGGGTTCATTGAACAACCTGATAAGTAACATGTGTAACTCTACAGTTATTGTGTGTACATGTAAGGGTCATCAGATGCCGAAGAGTTTAACAATATGTAAAATATTAAAGGAATGAAACTACTTAAATCTAAAGTGTAACTATTATATATTATAAGAAAATGAAATGTGATCTGAACTAAAATGTTATTTTATTTTTTACAGTACATGGGATCGTTCCCTGTCAACGGAACGGATCAGGCGTCTAGAGCCGAATTAGTTACCAAACAACTGCACCACATGAAGGTAAGATCCCAAAGTTAGTTGTGCGTAGATTATGAGGATCGAAATAAATCTTGGGTGAATTTAATGAAACAATTTCCCTGTATTTTTTAATATTCACGAAATCGTTCTGAGAGTGACGTGTTTCTCATAACTATGGTATAAATATATGTATGTTTATATTTGGAATATTTTTTTTTCTACGCCCATCCGTGTTTTAGTCTGAACCAGAAGAAGATAAAGTGGAATAAACTCTAAACAAAATTAAATTATTGACATTAAACACTTTTAACATTATCAAGATAAATATTCTTAGCCGTTTTAATAATATGCTTGTTTTAGAAGTATGTATGTAAATTGATACAGTTATTAGATAAAAAAAGTAGAATATTAAATAAAATGCGGTAAAATGAGCAAATATCAACCAATATAAAATAAAATGGACTAATATCGACAAACGCACACTAAACAACGTAGCGTCTAAGCGCCGCGTCGCAATCGTCGTGACCAACTCTTCCCCCACGGCGCGCCGTAAAGGTTGTAACTATCAAATTTACTAATGTTAATCGAAAATATTTTTTAAAATTCCCGTTTGAATTCTGGGCGAAGGCAAACGTTTTCGTTCCGGTACACTAAATATTGAACTGGAATAATGTGCGTGGAGGAGTTATTCCGGGCGCTGGCCGCAAGACAAATAAGCTTTTGCAGAAGTGATAAAGGAAACCTGATATGGCACGAGATGAAGAATATAAATTTTGAGTAAGTACTCAAAGCTAACGCGTTCTTGCAGGCATTGACCAATGGGCCGCAGATAATTCTTCTTCTTCTTCTTCTTCAGCCTATTCCCGTCCACTCCTGGACAAAGGCTTCCTCCATTTGCTTCCACGTCACTCTGTCTTGTGCAGACTACACCCAGGTTATTTCGACATCTGTGTTCAGGTCATCCTTCCACCGTAGTTGCGATCGCCCTGTACTTCTCTTTTCCGTTCACGATTTCCAAGTCATCACTTTTCTTGTTCATTTATCGTCCGAGCTTCTGGCTATGTAACCTACCCATTGCCACTTTAGAGTCGCTACCCGGTGGATGATGTCAGTGACCTTTGTTTTTCTCTCTCACCGTATTGTTTCTGACTCTGTCTCTTAAGCTTATTCTTAGCGTGACTCTTTCCATGGCTCTTTGGGTCACTCGTAGTTTCTCGGAACTTTGTTTGAACAATGTTATAGTTTTATGGCCAAAGGCAGCAATGGCAGAACACACACTTCATAAAATTTTCTTTTCAGGTTGATCGGTATTTACTGGTTTTTAAAGATGTAACCAATTTTACCGAAAGCTGCCCAGCTTAGTCCATTTCTTCTCTTGAGCTCTGCGGTTTTGTTTTCTGGACATTCTCGATTATGCTGCTATCCACGTTGATTTGAAGCCTTTCCGTGACAATCACCTTGGTCTTTGCCAGGTTCATAATCAAACCTTTAGATTTAGATACATCGTTTAGTTCTTGAAGCATTTCGGCTAGTTATTCCGGAGTGTTGCTCACGAGTACGATGTCATCGGCAAAACGTAGATGGCTTAAATATTTTCCATCAATACGGATTCCGTTGTCAGTTGGTTCTTAACGCCTCCTAAATTGGCATCTACTAAAAACGTCCCCTTAGATATCATCACTGCCCTATAGTGGGCGATACCAACCCCGTTAGCAACCACTATTTAAATGAAGCAATCTTTTTACGCGTTAGTACCTTCAATAAAAACCGTTAGTATCTATTGTATACTGCCAATATAGAGTGTGTGGGGAAAGTTCTTTTGTAAATAGAAATATTTATGCAGTGAAGGAAATCGTTTACCCCAAACTCTATTCACACAATTTCAATCGGCAACCTTGGCTCAGGGCGGTAAAAATCTTCTGCAATGTAATATTATCCTTCTTGGTGGGCGAACACAGTTATCCTTTTATTAAATTCTCGGAGGGATCGTTTGGCGGTGGAGCTTTGCAAGGACACGGTTAAAATATGCACCCTCAGGGTTAAGCAAGAAGATACGAAATGGAAATTTCGCGAAAGAAGAGTTGTTCACAGTCTCCATAACTATAAGTTGGCGTGGCTAGTGCTTATTTATTACACCGGGTACTTGGGTTATTATGTACACTCATCTTTCATAGGTTAAAAAAGTACCTTAGTAAAATTTCATAAAAAAAATTCACGAGTATTCCATTAATAATACCTGCTATTTTTTTTGCTTGTTTAATGTTGAATATTGAGTTAACAGTTGAGTTGAGTTTACGGACACATATACTCGTATATATATTTTTAACGTTCATCACCATCGTCAGTCTGTATCCATCCACTCCTGGACGTAGGCTTCATGTATCTGTTTACATGTCTGTCGATTCCGGCCAACACGCATCCATGTCGTACCAGATTCAACTTTTTTTAATCAAAATAATAAATATACTATATTTTTTCTTCGTCTTCTTCAGCCTATTCCCCTCCACACCTGGACAAAGGTCTCCTCCATTCGTTTCCACGCCACTCTGTTTTTTGCAGACTGCATCCAGGTAATTCCGACATGTTTGTTCAGGTCACCCTTCCACTGTAGTTGCGGCTGTTCTGCACTTCTCTTTGGTGTCCATGGTCTCCAAGTCAGCAATCTTCTTGTCCATTTTTTGTCCGAGCTTCTGGCTGCGTGACCTGCCCATTGCCACTTTAGATTCGCTACCCGGTGAATGATTTCAGTGAGTTTTTTTCTCTCACCGTATCGTTTCTGACTCTGTCTCTTAAGCTTACTTACCTAACCTAACCTAACCTAACCTAACATTGCTCTTTCCACATACGTATATCTTCATTATTTTTCCATAATAATAAAAATAAAAAAGTTGTTTCTTTTTGGTAATTATATATTATATAGAAAATATGTTTACATCTATTGTCCAGAACGATGTACTTAATTTCTTTCAATACCTGAAATAATAACTATTCGTAATAGTTCATGTGCATTCTTCCTTTGATTCCTGGAGATGCCGATTCATAGTGCAATGCGTCTCCTCAAGGCTTAACCAGCCAAAATGAAATAATTTGTGTTTGATATCTTTATATAATTTTATAAATCATCGCATATATTGATTACATTATATAACTAACTTAATTTTACAAACGCCGACCTCGTCGTCTGCTAGACATTAGTATCCTCCATACTTCTCCACACATTTCTATTTCTCCTATCATACTTCTAATAATATTATGTATTATGTATGCATAATATTATGTTATCGAAAATAAATATGAAGTTTTATTCCATTTCTTTTTCTTAAATTTTCACCGATTTCTGCAAATTACTGCCATCTTTTGGCCACGACTAGAAATAAAAAAATAATTCATAAGAAATTCATTTGAGTGAATAAAAATTAAAGCATCGATAACTTGAAAAAATAAACGCAAAAGAAGCTAGAAATTTTTTGAGAAGCATTAATTCACCCATTACTTAAATTTCTTACTGTGTTGCGTGGGCATAGAGATACATATTTTCTTATACAAATTATACTCAGTAGGCACTGGTACATTATTTTTCTGAGTCACGGTCATGTTGCCACTCGCCGAGAAGTGGAAAAATAATTCGGGGGGTGTAATATTTATTACCCCTAATAAAAATGTTTTCTTGTAGACCTTTCCATTAGGAGCGTTAATGCGAAAGCATTGTGTTCTGGGTGAATTATTTTAGACAAGAGTTATTATGGCAGATAGTAAACATTGTAATACTTCAAACATTACATCTTGTTTGTAACAACGTAATTATTGGATAGCGACGCGTGATAAATTCACGTACTTGGATAGAACAATGAAGAATCCCATGTTTAAAATAAATATTATGTTTAGTCTAAGTACAACCAAAAAAAGTTCATTAAGTTGTTAAATATCAATTGTACCCTTACCATAAGAAATTTTTTTTGTATATAAATTTATTGACTGGAATACAGTCAGGGACCTAGGTAAAACCGATACAACCATTTGAAAATCTAGTTGAATAAGAATTTACTATGATTAAACACAGATAAAATAATGCTAATCAATCTTGTATCTATGCGTAATGAGTTCTTTAAACATAATTTATTAAATATTTTAAGTAAAGAACATTTATATTTTGCTATGTAATTTTGAATACTCAATTGTTAACCTGTCAACTGTAATTCATATATGTAAAAAAACTCTTGTATTATAAAAAAAACATTGAACATTAGATTTTATGTATAAAAATCCCTGCTATATAAATTTATTTGAGTTTACGCATTTAAGAAATGATATCAGATACAATTTTTTTATTAAATAAAAGGAGTTCATAGATACTTAAAGTAATATACGAGTAATATAAATAATAAAACGTTAAAGATTTCTTTATTATACATATTTAGTAAAATATAACTTAGGATTATGGGTTTGACCAATTTCGGTCACTTGCTGCCATCTTCTGGAGACCAGAAACTGCCGATACCGGTCGAACCCATAAATCTAAGTGAAATTTAATTACATAACATATACACTACAAAGAAATTTTATTTGAATTTCTTTATTTTTACTATTTACAATGAAATTCTACCATGAAATTTCAAATAACATCATTAATATTTTTTTACGAGTAATGTACTCGTATATTAAAATAAACAATTTGGTAAATACATGTGATGGGAAAAAGATGTGATAAAACAATAAGTATAATTAAAGTATTATATTTCTAATTGTTCTGAAGCTAACTCTAATTGTACTCTAATTTAAGTTCATCTCATTTGCAAAATATATTAGATTGTGAATATACACGAGGCATGTTAAATTGATATATACGAGTATATTCTACTTCTTCTTCTCTCTGGCTCTACAATCCTAGGTGGACCTCGGCCGCCTCTAAAAAAAATCTTAGCTTTCTTCAGTCGATCTTATCTTGAGCTCTTGACTTCCACTCCTCAGATCTGACTCCCAACAATTTAAGGTCCTTCAGAACACCGTCGAGCCAATGAAGCCACGGTCTTCTTACGCTACGTCTTCCCTCCAGTCTGGCAGTAAAAAACATCAATGAATATATTGAAAACAGGAACTTTTTATTGCGCTGATACACTGATTTTAATATTAAGAGAATACTGTTTTGCATTTGAACAGAGATTAATAGATCTCACTGACCGCAGGAGATCTGGTGTTGACCTCCGATAGAAACTTGAACGGAACTATCGACTGCTAGGTAATCCCAATAAAACCGTGCAATTGCACACTGCGATTCACCGTCCTCCTTTAAATTTATTGCTATCTGGACCCAACATCTTTGGGAATACCGAACACCTAAACACTGGATATCCATTCTCTCACGGAGAGAAACCGAATCGAAATTTCAAAAAGCTTTTTGATCAATGTAAAAATAAAACGATTGTGCATTTAATGACATTTATAATACGTGAATGATCTTCTTTATCTTTTTACTTTTTTGTATGGGACTTGACCTCATCCACAACAGTCCTCCACTGGCTTCTGTCCCTGGCCATCTCTCTCCACTCTCCAGATCCTTCCAATTTCTTTCAGTCCTTTTCAACGCAGTCCGCCCTCTTGGTGTGCCCTTTAGTTTCCTTTCAAGCGGCATCCACGTGGACATAACTTTCGGTGCTCTAAAATGTAGATGTTAAGGACATTACTTTTTTTAAATCACTTTTCAATATTTTATAAAATCACTTTTCGTATATTTTAATGAAATAAAATTTGTTGTTTTGAAAGTAGTTTTAAACATAGTTTAAACAAATATCATTTGAAATTGATATTGGTATTCCAGTGATAATAGTTGAAGCTTTAGTAAAGTGAATTTATTTGTTTCTGAGCAATGATGTGAAACTCCATATGAAATAATTAAGAAGAGGTTTTATTTTATTTTATGGGAATGACATTTTTCGGCTTGCTAAGACATTATAAAACGTATGTGTGTAAATCTTTCCATAATAATTTTGAATTTCTAAAAAACGGACTTTTTCATTTATATTCATTATTGAAAGTTTTGCAATTTCTTTACAAATTTATAGTTTACTTAGTTTAAATGTTTTCTACTGATTGCCATTGCTACCGAAATCGACCGAGAATAATTATTGTACCTTATTTCCTCCTCAAATTTTTCTTTTATTCATCAAATCATATTTACAAATTAAACTTTCATATTTTTGATTACTAAATACTTATATTTTTAATCAATGACAACTTTTAAGAAAATGTTATTGATTAACTAACTAACATCTTTAAAACGACATTTCATTTTATTCGTGAATGTATGGGAGATGCCATTGCATAGAACTGTGGCATATCTCGATTCTCGCGAAGGATTTCGCAATATACCATACATAGGTATGAGATAACGTAAGAAGTTAAATAACGTCTGATAAAACACATAGTTCACCATTAGGACGCCCACCCTGTGCGAAGGTATATATCTTGGAAAAGTAAACATGTCTTTAGCTTGTGTGTGTATAACTTTGGTACACGTAAATCGCAATTAGGCGAGTATTAACGAGTTATTTGAACTTTGCGAATACACCGTGGTGCTAGTATTGTGTTCTTTAGTATACCGCATCATTATTGTTGGTAAATTATACTTAAAGTTAACATAATCCGGTTTCACGATAACATTGGAGCAAATTATAACATTAATTATTTTATACATTTTTTTTTACAATATGTAAATATACTTTAGCCCTTAACACTATGGAATTTTATAATTATGATTTTTTAAATTATTAATACTTAATTTCCTCTTCCATTTTTTAGTATAATTTTCTCGACATATTTTGAATGTATTTTATTATTATCATTGACAGAACGTTATAAACAAAACATAAAATATAAAGATTACAAGAAGCAGAAGACAATAAAAATATGACGAGAAGCTTAAAATGAATTTTAAGCCACAGTCTTTTAATTTTTGAAAAGTTTATAATTAAAATACATTATTGAATGTCGGACACGCGAGGAGTCGAAAAAAAATTACGCTTCTGCATGACACGATGTATGAATGTTGAGGAAGCGAGAGAAATATGTCAGGAAAGAAAAGTGCGACAGTCCATTTTTTCTGATAAGTTAGTTTAGTTAATTTTTTATCTTAGGGTTATGTCAATATATGTACAATACATATTATCATTAAAATTTGGTAGATATAATAATTTTTTGGTTAGACATCACATATTAGGTCCTTACATATGAAATTGGCGTTTTGCCGTACTAGCAACTTTGATCTCAAATATCTTCTCTTTGGTTAGGAATTCCAAATTCAAATTTATACAGCTATTTACTCAAGTACTTGCGTTTCGTAAATTATAATTCATTTGTTTTTTCCTCAATTGTTTTTTTTCTTTGCGTCACTCAGTTTACAAAATGGAAAACTTGAAATATCGCGTTATTTACGAGTACGAGTTCCACCGTGGCACCAGTGCTGCAGAAACGACTCGAAGGATTAGTGATGTGTATGGCGACGGTGCCGCAAAATAAAACACAGTGCGTTTTTGGTTCCAACGTTTTCGTTCTGGAAATTTCGACCTGCAGAACAAGCCCCGTGGACGGCCGGAGACCAAAGTTGATAATGAAGAATTGAAGGCTATTGTGGAAGCGGATCCATCGCAAACCACGTCCGAGTTAGCTGCAGGCTGCGGTGTTAGTGATAAAACTGTTTTAATCCACTTGAAGCAAATTGGGAAGGTGAAAAAGCTTGAAAGGTGGGTACCTCACGAATTGAGTGAAGCAAATCAACAAACGCGCGTTGACTGCTGCGTTGCATTACTCAACCGGCACAATAATTAAGGGATTTTGAATCGAATCATTACCTGTGATGAAAAGTGGATCCTGTATGATAATCGGAAGCGCTCATCGCAATGGCTGAACCCTGCCGAACCAGCCAAACCATGCCCCAAGCGAAAATTGACTCCAAAAAAGTTACTTGTGAGCGTTTGGTGGACTAGTGCTGGTGTCGTTCACTACAGCTTTCACACTGCACAACAGACGGCTACCAAATTAGAAGAGCTTCGTTCACACTGCACAACAGACGGCTACCAAATTAGAAGAGCTTCGATTGGAATGTCTAAGACATTCACCGTACTCTCCGGACCTTGTTCCAATAGATTACTATTTTTTTCGAAATTTGGATAACTTCTTGCAAGGGAAAAATTCAACTCCGATGGGGCAGTCCAAACCGACTTCAAAGATTTTATTGATTCCCGTCCGAATGTTTTTTTTTAGTAAAGGGATCGATGAACTACCTATGAGATGGCAAAAGTGCATAGATAGTAATGGTACATACTTTGATTAAATAAATATATTATATTTAAAAAAAATCAACTTTATGTTCCTCCCATACAAAACGCCAATTTCATATGTAAGGACCTAATATTCTAAATTCAAACCGAAGCTTTTATTAGGCTTTGCAAAATATTTAGTCTCTATGTTAAAATTTTCAAACACGTATGATGTTTAAGAAGAAGTTCATCTTAGCTTAATAAGTTTTCCTCACTCCGCGGTTTAAACTTTTTTCGAGTTTTCTTATAAAAATGAATAATTTATTTTCATTATATCTACCTAAGTTGGTCCAAATGTTACGTGCATTTTTGTTTAGGCGTGTGATTTATAAAATAATTTCTTGTTTTGCAAATCCCGTTTAAAGACGAACATACGAACGACGTTTCACGTTTCTCTTTTCAGTCACGTTCTTGTTTCATAGGAGTCTGACAACACGACAGTAAAATACAGTTTTAGGGTTGCACTTTTACGAGCGTGGGTATAAAATATTTACATCTCATTTTTACCGAATTTAAAGAAATTTTTTAAGGGTGGAAAAAATATAGACAATAATTTTTATGAATATCAATTTAAAAGGTGGTTGTGCTTTCCAGTCAGGGTAACATTGGCAAGCTAATTTCTTAGTGATGGCTCTAAAATGACTCTCTTTTTTTCTTCTTGCATTGCAGTTGGAAGTTTAGGGGACTTTGTGTTGATTTCAGAGGTGCTGGGCCTGCTATGATAAGACAGTGTTGTGACTCAACGCCGAGTGTTGGGTGATGGTTAATTAACCCAACGCTCCCAGTGACGATAGGCTCGTGAGTGGAGGAAATGCCACCAAACCCATTGTGAGAGAGGCAACAGCTCTATCACTATTGCTGTGAAAGCGATGAGGATGCAGCGCCAAAAGGGTAAAAAAGTGAATATTCCCATGCGGAGTTGAAGCAACAGAAAGGTCGTGTGATCGCGAAACTTGCCAACCCGGTAGGTATGTGTGGCGTTTTATTGCAAACCTATTCTTATTGACCAGGTTGATCAAAGCGATTGCTGTGCTAATGCCTAGTGATGGTAGAACGTGGAGTTGAGTGAGCACAGTTGCGTTAGCGCGACATCAGGAAGAGAGCGGAAAGTGCCTGGGTGAAGATTGTTCAAGATCGAATATAATGGCAAATACGAAAGAAAGCCAACGTCCAGGAGTGGAAAACCACAGTTTGAGTTAGAAGTGCTTTAAATAAACTGTGTGGATTCAAACAAAACTTTCTCAGACTTACCTAGGAAGGGGTTAATGGAGTTTCAAAATTATCAAGGCCAACATTGTCGACCTATCTCTTCTTCTTCTCTCTTATCATCTTCTCACTGCTGGATGTAGGCTTCTTCAAATATTTTCCATTTTTTTGTCTTGTGCGTTTCTTATCTATTTTCTTCTCCCCACTGGAATTTTTTGGAACTAGGATCGAACGATGCCCCTTTTCCCTTCCCTTATCCATTGCCTGGCTGGTTCATCTACAGGGAATGGATATATGGGCACCCAGGGTCTTGATGTGGAGACATGGGAAGGAAAAATACGCATCGACCTATGTCCATAAATGACTCCACGCCATTCTTATTGAGGTCCCTAAGTAGCATAATAGCGGGCTTGGGAGGGACATAAGGGGGTGTTGCCAGCTGACTTAATAAGACAAGGGGGGCCTTCGCTTCACTTCTTGCTTCGTCCTGTATATTTTTCTAGAATTATTTTGAGAAATTTAAGCTTCTAAATATTTCGCAGCAGCGTTAAAAGCCTGCTGCTGTATGGATGTCTTTTGCTTCCTTTTTTTCTTCTTCTTCTTCTTTTAGACCTTTGGTTGGTACCTGTATTCAGGTTGGTTTCCCTTGAAAAGTTGATACCCAGCAATCCTTCCACCTCTTTGGCGGTCTTCCGGGGGACCTGAAAATTAACCATAGTAGAAAATAGATAACTCCAGGTGTTTATAAAATGCTTTATATTCATACCACTTAACTAACTAACTAACTAACTAACTAACCATCACGCCGTCTCCCCGAAGGGGTAGGCAGAAATAATGTACTGCCACACTTTTCTTTCCTGACATATTTCTCTCACTTCCTCAACATTCATACATCGTGTCATGCACGCGCGTCGATTTCTCTGACTCCTCACATGGCCGACATTCAATATTTGATTTATTTGATCAATACCACTTTACTATATAAATCAACTGAGCAGAATATTCAAGCAGAATAATTAATGTATATGGAGATAAGTGCAAACCCAATAATCAATCTTAGTGTCTGAACCGGAAAAGGAAATTCATTTCCGGTTCCTGACTCGAGGGTCAGAAAGGACTGCGGTCGTCTCCCTTGGAGGGGATTTTAAAACGGAAAATTTCGAACAACAGTCAGTCGAAGGTTGAAACAGTTAGGTAAAGATTTGTAACAGTAATTAAATATACGAGAACTTGAGTATTCGAAAAACGCCTTCGATTGTTTTTAGATAATATTGTATGCAGTATATATTTCTAAATTTAAAATATTTGTTTATTCTTGTATGTATTAATTATGTGACTAATATCGAATATAAATTGTCGACGTGCGTGCATGACATGATGTATGTATGTTGAGAAGATTATAACTATAATAGTTCAGTTTATAATAGTATGGCAGTCTATCCTCTCTGTCTTAGGTGAAACGGAATAATGGTTAGTTAGTTTGTTTGTTATCTTATTTACAGATTATAATAAAAAAGTATGACCAATACATACCTATGTGTAACTTATCTTAATTTTTTTTTTTGATAATTATACAACCAAATAATTTAAAATACTCGATTTAAATTCAAATTTATTTTAGATTCCGCTATATTAATAAATTTGTATATATTAATGAAAAATCAAATATCCAGAAACAATAAATACGAAAAATAAATATGTAATGATAAATAAAATTATCATTTTTGCTATTATAAGTTTTAATTGTAACATACCTCAATTATTCAGGCTGAGGTTTTCCATGATTTCCGTAATGAGTACTTAAGATAAATATAAAGCAATTGTTGGAATAAACGAGTATAAATTATATACCTATATTCCATAGCTAGCCAATGGACCTCAGGGCTTGACTTTGTCAGTTCGGTAGACTTTAATTAAAATGTAAATTACAGATAAAGTTTATGTAATAACTAGTGATTTAATTGAGATAAACAGTAGCAAGAATAATATAATGGAAACTAATAAAGGAAAAAAAAATCTAATGTATAAATCTGGATAATTTTTTTTTGGTATTAATAAAATTGTTGAAAGTTACATATACGTAATTTCTTATATTCTTATCTCGCGTTTGTGTTATATCCACTTCACAAAATTGTTTGAAGGTTACGATAAGTTCCACGATGAACATGTGAACTTTATGTGTGAGAAGGAACACTAGAAGCTGTAGGGGTGCAGTCTGTGAAGGGGAATTTGTGGTTTAAGCAGCGAGGGAGGAGGAATGCATTCAGATCCAGCCGCGGACAGAAGTGATAATACTTTTGCTCCGAGAATCTGGCAATCTGGATTTCAAAACTTTATCGCTTTTACTTTATCTTACAAACCTTTTGAATGTGACATTGGATGTGTTTTAGAATATATCAGTTATGATTACATTTTAATGGAAAGACTAAGGCACACAGGTGCAATACTAAGTTATCAAAGAAAACATATTATATATTTATTGTTACAATAATAATTGGTTCATTTATTGAAAACAAATAATTATTAAACATTTCAGATCACTGTCAACCAACTCACTAACTAACCATCGCGCCATCTACCCAAAGGGTAGGCAGAAATAATGGAAGCCACACTCTTCTTTCTTGACACACTTCTCTCGTTTGCTCAACATTCATACATCGTATCATACCCCATAATCTAATGGCCATTACGGACTCTGGCTGTCTGTCTTGCAAGGACCTCAAGGATAGATGGAAAGAGCTACATATGTCTCACATTGTTGTGGTATCATTATCATAATCTCTCTGAAGTAAATAATTTCTTTTGGAAAACACAGTTTTTGATTTTGGAAATTCGATATATTAACATACTCGTATGTGTAAATATTCCAACGAAATAATGAAAATCAGTGTACCATACTGTATTCGTGAAATTAGTTTAAGTAATTTGTATTTTATGTAAATCTTTATTATTGTGTTATTTTTATCAATAATGTTTCACCATATTTATTGTTTCTTGAACAATGATGTAAAACTTCAAATTGAATAGTTGATAAAATTAAAACGCCTGTTTTCTTGGAGTTTTATTATATTTTTTTGGGAAAAACTGTGAATGTACAATTTATAATGAAATAATAAATGGCGAAAACACCTTTAGACTAAATGAACTAAAAAGTAAAAAAAAAAACTGGAGATTTAACGTTATTGCGTTTAAATATATGAAAAAAGATATCATAAATTCATATATTTCAGAATTTGTATAACGGTTAAGAATTGTTCGCGCACGACTTTAGAGATACCATTATGTTTTATGGAACACTTATATTCTTGAAACTATAAAAGGGATACGATGAAATAAATTGCATTGATTTATGCTCTATGTTACTTTGTTGAATCAATTATTTGCAAAGAATGCCTATTAATTATTTTATGGAAATTATAAATGAACCATATCCAAAGTGATTATAATCTTTCAATGGAAGTAGATTAAATGTAAATGTACCTATCTAATAAAATAAATAATCGTTTCGATCAAATGTTCTAAAAAAAATCTATTATTTCAATAATGGGTTGCTACTAGTGTAGTTACAGATAGGAACAAATAAGAAATCATATGTTTTATTTACATAAAATAAAATAGCTTAAACATTACTAAATATAATATACTTTGAAAGGTTAAGATATGCTTTTATAAAAGGATTTAATACAAATGTAAACGTTGGTTTTTTATATTATTTTTTTGATTTTACCCGCGGTAGTAATAATTAGGCCTGGATGCTTGATGTTATGGCCTATTCAGTTTGCTCACTGCCGGGTTAATCCTTTTAAGGACTAGAATCGTTTCTTTGGCCCTACTTAATACCTCGCTGTTTTGGATTTGTTCCGTTCAATGAATTCGCATCATGTGTCTATAGCACCACATCTCAAAAGCAGCTAGACGTTTGCACTCTAGCTAATCGTCCATGTTTCGCAGCTATACTGCAGCACACTTTGGACAAAAATTGTTTAAAAATGAAGAATTTCAAATATATATCTATATATATAATACAAATCGCTTTTTTAAAGATTAACAAAACTTATATAGGCACCGTGCTGTAATTAAAAGTGATTATACTTTTTCTCATTTTTTACATATCTAATGACCTGTTGTTGGTTGCATATCCGTCCTTTTGGGAAGTGGACCGTAAACTATCACACCATCTTTTCGTTGGTCGAACACTTGGTCGGGAACCCTCCGGTAGACTGTCATGAACATTCTTTGACGTCCTATTTTCTTGCATACGGGAGACATGCTTGTCCTAGTGTCTTCTTACTTGGCGCCCCCCATCTGACAATGTCTACAACCTCGCGAATTCTTTGGATTTCCGTATTTTTTATTCGGTCACGAAGGCTTTTGCTGTCGATAAAACTGAGTAGTTTCACTTCGATCTGTATAATATCAATCGATTAGATTCGATAAATTTTCGCGTTCCCATCACTAGCAGCCACTCGCTAAGCGGGATATTAAAGCGATCAGACGCGCAGTTTGCAATAAGCGGGCGCATTGACCGCTCCTCGGAATGTTGGGTCGCCGATTTGGGGACATCCATTTTGGATTCTTTATCCCGATATTGGAAAGGTCGATCTTCTCTGACTGGCTGCATACTTCTCCTGCTCCGTAGGTCGCAGACACTTTATTTGTTTCATATTGCAATATATTCTGCATACAGTCACGGTTCTCTTGGGGACTTCTTTCGAATTCCCCTGTACGTTATGTTTATTCCACATCTTGGAAATTTAATCAAACCTTATGATATTATTTGACATGAGAGCAAAAATATTAGACACCTGTACAATATAATTTATTTTTTAATAATTTTGTTTTTGTAATGATGTTAGACGACATTATTCATTTATAATATTATTGGAAACGTTGGTTTTAAAATACTAACTATGATATGTTTTTGAAAGCCTCTCCGCACGAGAATTTGACAAGGAATTGATATTTGATAATGCTCTAGTAATATTTTGTTTTTCATTTTAAATGTCGGCTAAATCGGCGGCTAAGTCGGGGAAATCGACGTTACTGCATGATACAATGTATGGATGTAGAGGAAGCGAAAGTAGTTTGTCAGGACAGAACAATGTGGCGGTCCATCCTTTCTGCTAACCCCCCACCCCCTGAGGAGATGTTAATTGGTCAGTTTTACGAGTATTTATGTTTTATTACAATATTATTTATATAAAAATGTATGTATCGTTTCTTGAACAGTGATGTTACATGTTTCTATTTTATATACTATGTATACAGCACTCACTTTATTAAAAAAATAAAAGTTAAATACCATGTTCTTTATTATTTTTTTTCGAACATGTTTCGGACTAACCAGCCCTAAAAAGTGATATTATTTTAATATAAATATTTAAAATATTATAAAAAAAATTACAAATGTGGTCAGTTTTGACAGATGCTAAAATCTGTCAAAACTGACCACATTTGTTATTTTTTAGGGCTGGTTAGTCCGAAACATGATTGGTATTTAATTTTTAATTTTTAATAAAATGAGTGTTGTAAACTAAGTATATAAAAAAGAAACATTAAACATCTACAACGAAAGTTATGGCGAATATAGAAAAAAAGTGATGTAACACTCTATAGGAAATGAATATTCATAAAAGTATCCGTTTTCAAGAAAGTACATTATTATAAATATTTTGTGGTAGTTACATTTTTCACCTTGCCAGGATATTAAAAATGTGTTTGATATATAATATAATAACTCAAGCAACGCACTCGCCTATCAACATGTTTTAATGTCCTAGAAATGCGAAACACGTCACTCTCATAAAATAAAATAAATATTTTCGATAACAAACTTTTTCGTCAATGTAAATTAAAAAAGCCCATTTATTATGGGTGGCATATTTACTTAAAAATATTATGGTAAGAATGTATATATTTTTAAGTGATATCTTGTATTTTATTTGAATTTTTTTTATTAAATTTGATTTAATGTTAATAAATATTGCAAACTTTCTTTACCCATAACATGTTTTCTTCATTTCCTATGAGAAAAAAGAACGATAATATTTCTTTTGAAAAACGGAATAATTTAAGCTTGTCTCAAAGCAATAGAATTAGAGGTTTTGTTTGAGGTAACTTTTGAAATCTCTTTATGAGATTTTGTTAAGTTATTCAAAATTAGACTAATTAAATATTTTATAATATCAAGTCTCATTAAACAAACGATAAAATACGAGAACATTACTTATTTATCGTATTTCACGTTCAATTTAATTAAAGGATGGAAAAAATTATAAAGAACACATTCAATAAAAATAAGCATTTTTTAAAATAAACTTCTTAATTAAATAATTTAAGCAACGTAATACAAAAACGTGTTTCTAAAAACTATTTTTAAAACGATATGCCTATATCGTGTCGTATTACTTATGCAGTATAAACATGTATTAAAATATTCGATAATCCATTGTTTAAAAGGTAATAATATGTACTTCAATATTAAAAACGGCTTAATTTGAAATATTTAGAGTATATGATATCAAAACTTTTATTATTTGATTTTTATCAAATTATTGCGAAACCAACTCGTATTTCGTAAACCGACATAGAAAAAATTTGGTGCTAAAATCAACTAAACGTTATTTGACTTTATATATATGTTACACCCGATTACGCCAACATCGATTGGTGAAATAGGTTTTGCTACAATTTCATATACATTGAATAAATAAATTGTTTCAAATTACTCAGTTAATAAAAAAAAAAAATCTTTTTATTCGTGTCAGTAGCAAGGCCTTAACTCCCATCTTTCTCTTGCCACTGTGGTGGAAGGTTTTGCGGACTTTGCTGTGTTGACGGTGTTATATTTTCATTAACCACACACATGAAAGCAACATTCTTGCCCCCCAAATAAAAAAAATAATAAAAACAAATTTCCTAAACGATCACAATTGTGAAGCAAACGAGAAAGGACTGTAAAAACCCTCCTGCCTTTTCCTACATTCAAATGAAAAATTAGTTCTGCGATGTTTTTTGCAATAAGTTTCCCTGTTAAATGCCGGTGATTTGTCAAATGACGATCAGGTTGGGGTTGTTTTTAAAAAAGGGTAGAAATAAAGAATTACATTCGTGTGTGCTGGCAACCCCAGCGTGCCAGAATATTCGTCAAGCGTTGCTCTTATATATTTCTTTTTCTTCACGTTTTGCTGAATGTGAAAAAATTGGAAAGAAACTGTTGAGTTTTGTAAATTTTTATTCCTGTTTATTTTTCTAAAAAGCGTTATTTAATAGAGAATATCGTGTATCAAATGTTAAATATTATAGTATTATATACCTGTTCAAAATTTAAGTGCACACAGAAACTAATTACGCAAATGCGTATTTTCCAAAACTTTTTCAGCTCAAAACAAGTTAAATTTTATTAATTTTTACTAATGAAAATGGCTGTTTTCTAAAAGTTACAATATATTTCATTTTATGGAAATGACATATTTCACCTTTCCAAGGCACTACCAAATGTATCATAATATAATGCAATAAAACTTATTATAAAACAGACGTTTCATTTGTATTAAAATAATTATTTTTATTAAAAACCAATAATTAAATTTGATTTGAAAAATACCACTATGACAATAATGTACCAGGAAATCGTAACTAAAACGCAAAATACTTTAATAATCATTCATATTAATTTGTCGCCTTCAAATTATTCTCCATTAGTTGCAAACATATGTCAACTTTTTTTCACTCCTCGAAACACTTTTAGTAGACACTTTCCGGTATGGCCTTCAGCTCCTTCCACGAATTGTGCTTTATGGCTTCAATCGTCTGGAAAAGAAAAAAACCACACGGGCCAAATACGGAGAATATGGTGGTTGATCGATGGTATTTACAACGTTTAAGGCCTTGAATTCAGTCACCATTGAGGCTCTGTGCGATAGCGCAAATTCCATGAATTGATTTTCCACATTTCCGGCCGTTTTTGACAGATTTCCCCCGCAATCATCTCAATATAGCCAAATAGTATTCCTAATTGACCGTTTGTCTGGAACGAATTCATGGTAGACCATACTGCTAATATTAAAAAAAAATACTATGTGCGGTTTTGGCATGTTTTTTTCGGTTTTGGCAGGTTTTTTTCCGTCCGTTCCGATGATTGGTGACTTATTTACATGTCATACTAAAATAACCACGTCTTATCACCAGTTATGATGCGTTCCATGAATGTTGGATCAAAATTCACACGATCAAGTACATCCAAAGACCTATGTTCACGGTACTGTTTTTGAAGAAAAATCAATTCCTTCGGAACCAGTCGAGCTGCGACGCGTCTCATGCCCAAAATTTTCACCAAAATTAAACGAATGGACCCAGGAGAGATATTAAGGTCTTGCGCTACCTCTTTAATACTCACATGACGATTTTTTGGACAATTTCTTTCACTTCTTCAATGTTATCATCAGTGTAAGAAGGCAAAGGTTGTCCAGAACGAGACAAATCTTCGTTGGTCTCTCGACCGTCTGTAAACGGTTTTTACCGATCTTATGGTCGAATTTTTGATAAAACTGATTCACTATAAACCTTTTTCACATTTGGAATGATTTTGCACACGAAATTCTATTTGAAACACAACATTTGTGACATAATGTTTGTTTTCATATTATTATATATTGTAAAACCGTGACACACTACAGAAGTGGACTGATTCAACCAGCTACTGTAAACAACCTGGTTGACAGATCCCATTGCTTTAGAAAAAAACAATTAATAATACTTAGCAACAAAAAAAATGTATTCCATGTGTGCAATTTAAATCACAATTTTAGGGTACTTTATTGTCACGAGGTATATTTTTTCCATTCATACTCGTATAAACAGATTTATGTAACATAATTTTTTAAGATTTATTTTAATAATAATTCATACGATTCGGTTTGGCAATAATTGTCCTGCTTGTATAAAGCTTCCCTCCGAATTTTCCAAATCCCCTCCATATCATCTCTACAAGGGGTAGGGGAGGAGTTTGTCAACCGCACAAATGAGAATGTAAGAAGGGTGATTTTGAAATTCTGAGTATTTGGTGCATTACCCGGGGCTATGAGGCATGTCAATATTTTACAGACTTTTGAATACCCAAGACGTTTGTTCGGAAGTACTCAATCTAATTCAAACCGTACCTATATTGAGAGGTAAATTATTCTAGGCTGTATTAATTTGGTACATATTATGATTTGAACGTTATTTTACCGTTATATTTGATGAGTTAAGAAATTTGAAAATATTGAAAATAATAAAAAGATATGAAAATGTGTCGGCTTTATGTTGAATTATAGTTTGATATCAACTGTGGATTGTTGTAAATAAAAATTGGGACGAAAATTGGTAGAAATGTTTTCAGGAGAAAAACATTTACAATCTTTTTACACATGAATAATTTAGTATTAACAAAAATGAATTTTCATTTAATATTATATTTGAAATTTGATAATGTTTCACATGTCACTGTTAAAAAAAAGGATTTATATATATTAGTTATTTTTTAATAAAAATTTTTAAGCCTTCATTTATCTAAGGTAACATAACATAACAAACCATCACGCCGTTTCCCCGCAGGGGTAGGGATCTAAGGTATATCTTCTTTATTATGTACACAGTATTCTCTTTTTCTTGTCTTGTCACTCTCCCGTTGTTCATGGAGCTTTAAGTACAATATGGTATATACTCGTATGTGTAAAAAATAGTGTATCATTTTTTTTGTGTAATATCTTCTTATTCTCCCGGTATCATGTCAGGTCTCTCCGACGTTAACTATTGCCCGACAGTAGGCGTCTCTGTCCCTGGCAGCTCGAAACAGCTCTTCGACACTCCTTAAGCCAGTCCAGTTTCTTATGTTGTGGAACAAGGAGATTTACCTCCTGCCAACACCTCGTCGATCCTTTATTTTCCCCTCAATGATCTGGTGTAGCAATATATATATATATTTTCCCACTAACCACATGACCTTAATATGTATGTCACCTTACGGGGTTTAATATTGGCCAACAATTCATTTTCAGCTCTGTCTCTCTGGAGAACATTTATGTTGTTGACCATATCGATCCAAAGATGTGCAATATTTTGAGATGCAGACCCATTTCAATGCCTCTTGCCGGTTCACGATGCTTACCTTTAAGGTCCATTCATAACCATATTAAACTATGCACCAGACGTAGTATTTGACCATTTCCTCTTAAACATTAAAATTAATGTTGACATCACAGAAAACACTTTTCAACTTTTTAAAGGTTGTACGAGAAATTTCTATTCTGCGCTTGATTTCGTATCCGAGTCGAGTTTCTACGTTAGGACCCTTCTATTTTGTTATATATTCTTTAAAATATCAAAACTTCTTTAACATATTACCTTATCACTAAACTATAATACAGTTCCTAGTAAGTTAAAAAAATTTAAAATTGAGTTTTGTATCATTATTCAAGGAATAAAAATAAGTATGAACTTACTTCTTGCACTTTTTGAGTGATTGCTCGGACCTGCGGTTCTTTTATACCAAAAACCTATTAATACACGTTTGTCACATAATTGTAATGCAAAATCGTATATTTCAAATAAAAATGAAAAAAAAACTAACTAACTAACCATCACGCCGTCTCCCCGAAGGGGTAGGCAGAAAGAATGGACTGCCACACTTTTCTTTCCTGACATATTTCTCTCGGTTCCTCAACATTCATACATCGTGTCATGCACGCGCGTCGATTTCTCTGACTCCTCACATGGCCGACATTCAATATTTGATTTATTTGATCGTGCCACGTTTTCCTCGGTCTTCCTCTATTTCTGGTTCCATTTACATCATTAACATATAATTTTTTTACCATTCTTTCTTTTAAAATAAGTATGAATGTAGCTAATATACGTTAGATAGGAAACTAATATCATTCTTTATCGTCTAACATTTTGAGAAAACAGATGTTTCCATTCAGATTGATTGAATTATGACATTACTTAATATCGCTTTTATTCATAAACTTTTAATATTTTTTGTACATTTTTAATAATGGCTACTTTTGTATTCAAAATGCAAAAATGGCTTTAATAGGAACTGCGCCATTGTCTGGGGCTCTTCTTTGTTACTAGCCTGAAATATATGTCTGAGCAAATCCTTCAAACCTCTCGATTTCATGAATACAGTCTGCTTCTGTGGTCGGGCCTCTAGTAAGGTAAAGTAATTTATTACTTTAATTAACACAATTCAGATTAAAAGCGTAATTCAACTTCGAAGGTAGGTGTTAATTGGACCTAAAGATGCTTACATTAGAAAGCTTATGTATGGAAGTGAGCTTAGAGTTAGCAAAAGAAAGATAAAAGTAGGATAAATGCCGTAGAAATAAGATCACTACGAAGAATGTGTACAAAAACAATCTATGATAGAATACCGAATGAAGAAATAAGAAAGGAATCCAAGGCGGATGAATACATCTAAAATAAAATGAAGAAAGGGTCACTAAGATGGTTTGGAAATATAGAATGAGTAAATGGAGAAAGAATCGTTATATGTATGATATAAAAAAGGAGTGTAAATGGAAAAAATAGTCTAGGAAGGCCAAGGAAGTCATGGCATGAGAAAGTTAATCAATTTCTGAAAGGCGGCCATTTTCAAAGTCGGAACAATCTACGATCATGCGTGCACGGTGTATGAATGAAGAAGAGGCGCGAGAGGTACGAGTATATCAGGATATAAAAATGTGGCATTCCATCCTCTTTGCCTACCTCTCTGAGGAAATAGCGTGATTGTTACTTAGTTCATGACAGAGAGTGCTTATCTTAGCTGAATATGAATTGAATGAATTCCAACTGTATAAAGTTAGTAGTTTCAAGATATCTAAAACCAATTTGTCTTCTTCTCCTTCTTAGTGTAGGCCTTGAGGCATTTTCTTGAGGAATTGGCCTTCTGCGAGGTCGACTCCTAGCTGTCGATCTATCTCTTTGGTGGTCTGTCGGGGGATCGTCTACCTTTAGTTTAGCCGTGCAACACAATGAGAGGGAGTCTAGATGTATCCATTCTTCTCTTGTATGCTTACATCTTTTCCTTTGCCTCCTTCACCTTACAACATCCTTGACCTCACGTATTTCCTTTTACTTTAGTTTCTAATTATATCGCGTAGTGTCTTGTTAGATATATTTCTGAGCGTCTTCATTTCTGACACGCTGAGCGAATTTTTTTTGTGACTGATGCAATTAGTTTAATTAACTACCGAACATATATAGGTACCAATAAAAAATACCGTAAACAAGTTTTGAGCCAATTTGTCCCTTTGGATCCGAATGTCGTTTTATTACGGTATCCTCTTAGTAGAGGTCCGGGACTAGACAATGCCGCGTATCCTTTGTAAGCGAATCCTACGTCCCGTAATGCCTACGCTAAACACTCATTAGCCTGCAATAGTTTGTTTTGAGAGGTCCTTCAAACAGGACCCGATTGTACGGGCCGCTCCTTGCTCTCAGGAAGTTATCCAACGGAATGTAAAATAGAGATGGTATGGATGTTTTTAAAAATAGAGATGGTCATGTCGAATAGTTTGTTTTTATATCAATTTTGTGGGAGAAAAAATAACATTCATTGTAAGGTATAAAAACATGACTTCTTTCAATGTTGATTGAAATATTTATAATATGTGTAAAAAATTATAAACGATAGTGACAATTTTGATTCGTTTTCCGAGGGCATTTTCAAACTCTTCTTTAAAAACTTCTTTCAATATATTTTTGGGGATCTTGGCTAAATCCGTGTGACTTGTCTTTCTGTACCGACGTTCGATGAAACTTCGGTCTAGAAAGATGAGTTAAACTTAATTTCCTAACATTCCAACGAACTTATTGATACTTACCGTGAAAATCTTCTTCTTCTTCATAGTGTAGGCCTTGTAGCCTGTTTCTAAAGAGGAATTGACAATTTCTACGGAATTATTTGACTACTTTCAGATTATTGATTTACTTTTATTTATAAAAATCCATTTCAAGCAGTTTTTGCGTTGAATTATTAAAAAAATTTAGTATCAAAAAACTTAACTTGAGTGTCATAAACATTTGTTTTCTAAGTTTAATGAAAATTTATACTAAAGTTATGTACGTAAAATACTAAATGGAAATTTGAAAATTGTTGCAATCGGTTGGCCTTATAAATAATAAACAAAAAATCACATTAAACAATAAAAATACTTTTTCCGCATATTCACATTAACCTTCGTCGCGCGGTGATTGATGACGAGTGACCTGTAATACGAATGTTTATTTCTATATGGACTGTCGCGTGGGCAAGACGTGTTACATACAGTATATAAATAAATGAATAAACGTTTAATATCAGATAACAATAATCAACATTGTAGCTATGGCCGTATATCCAACTAAAACATACATTTTATTCGAACATTTAAGATCAGCACAGAGCGTAAAGAATGAATTAAACACCGTAAAGCTTTGTTATTTGACTGAGGTCATGGGTTGAGCCGCAAAATATTAAAAAAACCTTTTTTGAAATTTATTTCATTCTTTGGTAAAAACAGTGGCTTAGATTAATTTTGTCTGAGATAAGTTGTATTATCCTTAATTTTTCTAAATAAATCCTCATATTAACTAATCGGGATATCCCTAATGGAAAAACCAGCTAGGTATCTCTGGTTAGAGAGAAATCCAAATAATTTCCCTTGAATGCTATGAAATTAAATCAATTGATATTATTGAATGAAACGATTATATGTTATAATTTCGATCCAGTTTAACTTTTTTATGAAAAGGTACCAATGCAATAATGTTCACAAACTTATACCATAGAATATAGTTGTACCAATAAATATAAGGGTTTTACATATGCATTCAAGCAAGTAAGGGGAGGGGGGGGCGAAATACTTGAAATACGATGCTGAATACTTTGACGATTATCAAAAAGTAAAATTGTATTTAGAGTGTTCTGCAATCTTATCATTAGACCATTACTCATGTGCTCCAGATCTGTTGTTTAAATTGATGTCAAATTTATAGTTTTTAAATTTGTTGCTTAATTTTGTATCAACATTTTAGAAAAATTTAAAGACGAGTTTATTATAAGGGTTGTGTAATATATCCTTTATACTCTCCTTCATCGAAATATTCTTTGTTGCTTTGACTCGGGGAGTTCTCCTTTTAGTGCTTCCATCGCATCCCGAGGCCCAAGCATGGAGAAATATTCGCGTATCGTGCTGGGGAGCTTTCTTTACAGGAAGATAAGTGCCATAAATTTGATGTATGATGAATGAAACTGCTGTTAGTCAAACCTTTGGCTTTGAGGCTGTAAGAGTTCCATTTTTGCGTGAATATATTGTCCGCACTGAGAGAAAGGAATATTTCATTGAACAAAAAATTCTTTTTTGGGCTTGACTCATAAAAATGATTTACAGATCGGAAAGCGATTCCACTATTCCTTGTTGTTTGATATATTTGTATTTCTCAAGGGAGTAGAGATCACAGATTCTTCGTTGTCTTTTTTTAAAAATTCATTTATTTGTCACATTCATATTGGAGTGTTATTTGTCATACAAGTAATAATACAATAAGTACATTTTAAAATAACATCATTGACTAGCATAATTGAACAGTTTAAATTAACAAAAAATAATTATACGAGTATACATATTAATTGTGTTAAAAAAGGAATAGAGAAAACTAACTAATAGATTAATTACGTAATAAAATCGTCAAATTCCTATAATTTTAATTACTAACAGAGATAAAGTGATTTAATTATATAATAACAAGTTTTCATTGTGATGACAGTAATACTTCTATGGTGATCTTCGTTGTCTATAAGTTTTACGAATATTGTTTAAGCACATAACACATTGAATAAATGTCACATTACTTTACTCAAAATAGACTTTCGAAATAGCTTAATTAGTTACTTGATAAAAATATTAGAACTATCGCAAACGAAGATATCATTGGGTCTTTTCAAGAAAAAAAAATCTGTTTATTTTTTTAAGAACTGCTTGGGTAATAGGCTAGTAAGGCCACAATAACATACTTATTCTTTTACTTGGTTTAAGCCTTTTCACCTGTTGTTTTCTGCGTCAAGCTCCTTCTTGAGAAGTAGACTGCCAGCTGTCCTTCCATTAGAGGTCGTCCTCGATGTCTGTTTTCTTGAAGTAAACCGTCCCTTTCTGGTCTTCGACTCACGATTAAACAATACCCAAATACAAAACTAATCAAATATAATAGTGTGATAGGAATTAAGAGATAAAACGTGTCCATAAAGGCAGAAACATAACAATGTGTCGTGTTGTGAAGCAAGTTGACGTGATGACGAGCATGCACATTTATCTGTGGTGAGGTTTAACGTTTTTCATTTGAGTCATTATAATAATAAAAATACAATTTGAATAATACATTTACCATAACTATTGGTTCGCCTTGCTAAGGCATTTTATATTCCTACCGCCTATGTTTCGCCTTTGTATTCGAATGTAATAGTATTATAGAAAATTCGAATCGAACATCTAAACACGAAATTGTCGTATTTAATATGGGATAAAATTAATATTTTGTTCAACGAAACCTTTTGATTCTATCATATGTAAGAAAAAACTAATTATTTAACCATCACCCCGTCTCTCTAAAGAGATAGGCAGAAATAATGGAACACCACAGTGTTCTTTTTGTTTTTTTGCTTATTTTTTTCTTTCATTATTTCCTTTCTTCCTTCTTTCATTCCTTTATTCTTTATTTTTCTTTGTAAGAAATAATGGGTAAAATTGAAAACATCATTAAATTGCAATTCGCTGATGTTTATATTTTATATTGTAAGAAAACTGTTTGTAATATTTAGATAAGCATTACAATAATATTTTCTATTTGATTTTAAGAAATCGAATAACACTTTCGTTTGAGAGAGTTTGTTATGCTTAAAGACGGCTTTGATGTTGTATCCTAAACGAGGATTCTACGAAACAGCTTAATGTAATATAATATAATATAATGATTATTTGTTTTAGTGTAGAGACGCACGTACAAAAGGGAAGCTGGGTTACATTAAGAATATTTGTTTTCTCTTGTAGTGAGTCCCGGATCACTGTCGTCCTTTTGATGTCCTTTTAAATCAACTGAGACATTGTCAAGCCCTTTTATCCCTGGATTTCTACCCTCGGGCCCTCTTTCATATTATTGTTTCCCTTCAAATGTCCAATATGTTATCTGTCTGTCGCATTAGAGATCCATCTCAATCTTTTGTCATCCGCGACATATTCTTATAATTATTTGTGGTTGGGAGAGATTATCTTAATTTGACGTTTGTAATAAATAAGCTCAAACAATAAAATAGCAATTGGGCCGCAGTGATATTTTTTCTAGTACACCTTTTCGTTTTTTTAGTGTTGTAAGGATTAAAATAAATTATGTTACATTTCATCAAAAGCAGCTCAACAAATTTAAATAGATTTTTTTTATTTTTATAAAACTAATTGATATAATAGTTTTATGTTTAATATTGTTTTCAACCATATTATATTTGCAATACACCAGTGTCAATATATTTAATTGTTTTGCAAATACTATAATATAATAAATCAACATAAATAAATGTTTAAATTACAAAACACTGTTTATTTATGCGAATGAAAACGTATGTTTCTAGAAGAATTTTTATTATTTATGTGAATGACATGCTTCGCCTGTCCAGGACATTATTAAATGTCGTTTAGTGTTCGAAACACTATTATTATACGTGTCAGAATTTATTTTTATGAGATTGTGCTGTTTCGCCAATCTATGTTGGGATCGTCAGGTGTTACAAATAACTCGCAAGGAACCGAGAAATTTTGTCTGTCTCAGTTATCAGTTAATTTTTTTTTAGTAAAAATCGTTTAATTAAGAAGAAAAAAATTACTTTTTATGGATTATTTTTTTAAATTTTAAATTCTTAATTTTTTTGTATTTTTTTTGTATTTAATAAAGTTTAATTTTTATGGTAAAAAAAGAAATGGTAAAAATATTATATGTTAACGATGTAAATGGAACCAGAAATAGAGGAAGACCAAGGAAAACGTGGCACGATCAAATAAATCAAATATTGAATGTCGGCCATGTGAGGAGTCAGAGAAATCGACGCGCGTGCATGACACGATGTATGAATGTTGAGGAAGCGAGAAAAATATGTCAGGAAAGAAAAGTGTGGCAGTCCATTCTTTCTGCCTACCCCTTCGGGGAGACGGCGTGATGGTTAGTTAGTTAGTTTTTTTTTTTTCATTTTTATTTGAAATATACAATTTTGCATTACAATTATGTGACAAACGTGTGTATTAATAGATTTTTGGTATAAAAGAACCGCAGGTCCGAGCAATCACTCAAAAAGTGCAAGAAGTACACGTAGAGCGGAGAAACCGCAATCCAATTAAATATGTCGCCAACCAAATGAAAGAATACATTGTGGATTCGGTTCTTCTCTTTTTGCGGTCGTAAACCAGTGTCAGGCATCGGGTCCTACGAGTCGGGGGAGAAACGAGAAGGTACTCGGAGGAAAACGCTGCAATATTGATCATTGAGAGTGCTATTCAATAACGTTGCAAGTGTGCGCTTCACATACTGAAACTATTGCTGTACAAGGTGTTTTAAAATTACACAATACATTCATTGTAAATATGAAAAAAAATCTACGATTGAACCGCCACACTGTTCTTTCCTGACATACTTTCCTTGACTTCTCAACATTCATACATATTGTCATGCACATATGTACAAAAAAAAATTTCCTATTTGTTTATACCCCTACGAGAAAAGTGGATTGAGGTTTACTTACGAGTAATTATGACAATTTACTTACTATCAACGACCGTAAATATTTTTTTATTATTAATTAAATAAACCAACACTAACGATTTAAATCAACGGCTAAACCTTTTCATGCAATTTCCAATGTGAGATCAAGAGATTAAATATTGGTATGAGACACAGATATCAGACATCTAGATGAGACATTTATATGAGACGTAGAGATGAGCCATATTTTTTGTGTTTGCTTTGGAAATGTGCAGTTTGTTGAGTTGGGTGTGTCGTGATGGTCAACATCGTTGTTAAATGTGTAATGTGCAACGGAGAGTGCTGTAAGGTGAAATTTAACAATTGATTTGAACTTTTAATTAACTTTTTCAGCAGGTTCTATATACACCCCACTCAAATTGGCTTCGATTATCGTTTGTTAATTATTGTAAAAACATTGGTTTACCATTACACGTTATTATTATAAATCTATTCTATAAATTGCTTTTTAAACAATTGATTGAAGCTCTTAAATATCTTGTCTTTTTCAGCAGTTCTCATCGACATAATTTAATTAGGCGTTGATCTAGTTTTTTTAATCTATTTCAAAACTAGTATCTCACCACTATACGATATTGTTTATAAAATTACTAAATATTTTCGCGTTGTTTGAATAATTTCCGAACTGTAGGTTAGTAAATATGAAAAACTACATTGATTTTATACTAACGGGTACAACTTTTGCTATGACGAAACATTTTACTAGTACTAGTAACTAACGGAGCAATACAGAAAAACTGAACTCAGTTTTTATTATAATAACAGAGATACTCGAATTAATATGTATAGAGCATCATTGAGGATAGGCTAAAAAATATTTGTACAGTTTTATTATATTTATTTTAAAAATCATGTATGCTTAAAAAGACCTCGCGAGAACAGAAGAAGCAGAGGGAGACCCCCCAGAAGACAATAATATGTGGAGAAGTATGGGATAGGCTTATGTTCATCAGTGAACGACATCGGCTCTTTAAGTAAATAAAATAAGAATGTTCAAAATGTTTTTTTAATTGTTTTTCTGTAGGTTTAATGGTTATTTGAAATTTGACATCCAATACTGAGCCATTGACTTTTATAAATAGTTTTTTAGTTTATATTTACCAACATATGTTTATAGCACTTATCTCATGTTTCCGCGCGTGTTTTGTTATTTTTGTAATGAAATAAACCTTAAGTGCTCTTAATAAATATGTAATACAAAGGCCTAAAACTGAATTTTCTGTCCTTGTTGAACTTGCCCCGCCAAGTGGAGAGCTAATTTGGAACTTTAAAACAGGCTCGAATGGAACTTTTCCATTAAACTTACAGTTTTGTTTTATTTATTTTTCCTAGAGATTGTTTGTTCGCTTCTTTTTATTCTTCCTTGAAAGAATTTCGAATTTATACTGATAAGTTTAAAAAAGCCAAGTGCTCAGTTTTAATAAGAGCAACATTACAACTAATATACGAGTATTATAAAATATGATTTTATCGGGATTATTAAACCTCAGTATCGCAGTAAAACAATCTACTATCCGTGTGGTTAAACGATGTATGACAGAATTTTAAATGCTAATATATTATGAAGAAAAAAAGTAGAACGAAAGAAAGTGTAATACACAAAATTATTAAACGATTATTGTCTAGGTTTGGACACATAGAACTCATGCATAAATTAATAATGTTTCTCCTTATTCCATTCCCATCGTAAACTATACGTTTACGACGTGAATGAAGTACGGAGTCGAGAAATACACAGAAAAACATACCATGACCAAATTCATAAAATTTTAAAAGTTGTATTAGTTAGAAATCTAAGTTTTTTGGATTACTTTTGGTGTTAGAGAAAATATTCGGAAAATCATGAATCTTCTGTTAAATACGAGCCCTATTATCCAGAGTCGTGCATTTATTATGCAAAGCGCCAAAGTTGTGTAGCACCGCTAATAGGAAGTAATGTTCCCCGTCAGGCTAACTACTGTTGATCACTCCGAGACGGAATTTATACCAATTAAATGGCAGAAGAGTTATTCAGAGTTGCTCCAAGCGTAAGTCGCTGCAGCCCCCGAGGCTGACAAAAAGAGATTAATTTTACTTGAGTAATGAATATATATATATATATTATTATATATATCTGGTGGGTGAAATAAAACTGACAAATTATAAGGTTTCATGAAATCTCTAAATGTTAAGCCTTCATTATTATGTGAAAAACGTGCGCTAGGGTGTTGTGTAATCACTACACATTTCAAAATGGGAAACTCAAATTTTTTCGCTCCATAATGAGTTCTTATATATATATATTTTTTCAATATTTTAATCCTTTCATGAGGGAATATAATAAAACTGGTATCTTTGAATATTGGAGCTGGCTAAAGAAGACAGCCTAAATTCAAGGAGATCCACACTTCGCTCTACGAACCCTTACTGCAATAGGTAGATTAGTTGAAATGCTGCTCTAGGACAAATTTCGGGGATGCAATAAATGGCCCATGAATCTTGTAACAATCTCCCTTTGTACCTTGGATGAATAAATAATCTGATAGCTGAAAACTGCAAATAAAAACCTAACTTGTATATTCGTTTTTATTTTTATTTTTATTATATACTATTTTTTTACTAAATTAAAAAAGAAAAATGAAATGTCGTCATTATTTTATATTGTAAATAAATGTTGAGTTATATAGTGTTATGATTTAAATCAACTTATGATATTTTAACGACCTTCGTAGACGAGTCGTAAGTGCTTTGAATGCCACCCCAAAGGTCCCGGGTTCGATTCCCGGCGATGGCATTGTGATTGTCACACTGTCGTTGGTTTAGTGCAGAATTCACGGGACAATAAAATGGCAATAGGTTAGCTACCTATCACATGTCTTGAGAATCAAAATGATAGCTATACCTTTTACATCGATTTGGCTTGCGCTGTAATGATGTAAAGAGCGATTGAACAAAATAATAATTTGAAAGTAAATTTGTAAAATGAAATTGAACGATGTCTGAGTTTTCGTTTTTGGAGATCAATATGCATGCCAGACATTTCCAATCAAATCGGTCTGCGATGCTGGTGTGCCCCGGTACCAGGCACCTTAGATGAAATCGGAGAGGGCTACACAAAGGGAAAGTAGATTCCGATATCAGACTGCTACTGGAGCTTCCAGCAGACCATTCAATGGAAGGTTCGTGGAGACTGAATAGAAATCGCATCGGTAATAAGTATCGAAATGCGAACTCTGATTTCACAACTTCATATACAGGATGAACGGTACTATTATAGTTAAATGAAATAAACATTTATTACTATATTAGATTTATGATTATTTTCATAATAGCATTCCCTCTGTGTTTTGGATTTACATTTGAATAATTTAAAATAAAGTATTGTATTTTCACAACGATTTTTATTATTATTTATTTCTTTTGATGTTCTGGGTATTCTGTGTACAAAAGGGTATTCTGTGTTATACGTGTAATACATTAATTGTTACAATGAGATTATGTGCATAATATTTGTTGGAAAAAAGAAAAGGAAAAATAACTTAGTTAACATTCTAAAGTCGTGAATTTTAGACTAATTTTAGATTATTAACTGAACGAAGATAATTAATATGATATAATTACAAGTTTTGGTTGTGATCACATTAATTTTACAACACTTACACTCTTTGGATGTTTCTCTTACTTCTACAATGTACACGTTTAAAAAATAGAATGATAAAAAATCATATTATTAAAAGACACGTTTTGGTATTTGGTTAACCTTTATTATTTAAATTTTGGGTGTTTGAAGCTTCACTAGCACTTAATTATACATATACATTTTAATATACTTCAATATTATACATTCTCATGTTTTCAAGTTTTAAATAATTTGTAGAAAATAAAATATTTTTAAATGAATCTGTTTTGGGCCCCTGTATATCAATTTTTATGTTTTTTCTGAAGATGATTTCAAATCGAATCGAAAATGCCCTGTAATATTTATGAAAGTTCGTCGCGTTACTTACAACATAATGTTTGTTCCACCATATACGGAGATTGGTTTTTATTTCACAGCGTCTGTAATTTATGTGCAAGCAGTGTTGATGTAAATATAATATTGAACTAATTTAAAAATATCTTAACAATACACAAACATATTACAATATATACGGAAGTAAATCTTCTTCTTCTTTCGATGTCATATCAGGTCTTCTTCGAAACAGTTCCGAAACGTTTTTTATGCCTCTCCAGTCCCTTATGCTGTAGAGCCAGAAGATTCGCCACCTGACACCTCATCTTTCAGTTATTTTAGACATTTAAAATCGTAACCAAAACCAATTACATCAGTTATAAATAAAAAATTATACGCCATTGGAATATTTACTAGTGTGTCGATGACTGAAGAATTAAAAAAAAAACTCTACATTTCTACCATATTTACATTAACACTTAGTATTGTTTATTCATATTTTAATACATTAAAGAATACTTTTGGTAGCACAGCACTTTTGTATTTCCCCCAATATTTTTTGTTTCAAGTATTTTTAATTATACTCAGACTCTTTAATATCACATTGAATACACAATAAATTCAAAATGAACTGCCATCTCATTCGTAACATCTTTATATATTTTTTAATTAAGAAACTTTATAATTGAAGTAAGTTGTAAATGTACACATGCTGATAAAAATATTGTAACACCTAAAGATGTCAACATAGGTTGACAAAACAGATGTTGCGAAAAAAAATTGAAGTACCATATACAGTGTTTTGTATTTTAACAGTTCGAATCCATTAACCATAAGAATATAAGAATATAATCCATAAGAATATAATTATATTTCTGTTTGAAAGAAAGTCATTAAAAATAATATTACGAACCAATTTAAATGTTTGAAAGGAAACTAATAGTTAAAAAGATAGTCATATACATGTATATATTAACACAGCATTCATAAAAAGCAGGTATTTCATTGTGGTTCTTATATGGAATTCTCGATTTGAGATCATTGCCCGTAGATGATCTTTAGGAACATAATCGTGCTAATTTTTCTATCACTCGATTGTTAATCAAATCCATAATAATGTTCCCAGGAAACATATTAACAGTTTGAATGAAAATTATTGAACATAATAATTTATTGTTTATGATACGGTGACAAAATGAAAACTTTTCTTTGATATTATTTTTTTCTTATATATTATACAATATTTACGATCAATTAAGGGAATATACAAATTGACAGCTACTGATTGTCAAAATAATATTTTCCTCATTTCATTATTATAAAATATAGTACATACAACTTTGTTCCACGTAGATATTTTTGTTTTAAATCAGAATGTATAAATTAATGACCAATTCGCATCCATAACAAATTTTCATTTTCATTTGGTATAGATCATCATGATAAAATATCAAAAGTATTGTAAAAGATTTAATCATATTCCTTATTTTAATATATAAGTGTCTATGGAAGTTAAAGCTTGATGATACAATTTTTGATAAGTTCATGAAGAGATTTTGAAAAACGTTTTCGCATAAGTTATGAATGGTATATAAATATAAAATCAATATATAGACAATAGAATTAAGAATAAAATACATAATTTTTAAATAGTCCATTATTTTGGTCGAAACACTATAATACTTTAACATGATAAACTGTTAAATTAAAAAACTTTGTTTTATGTATCACAATTGTATTTTTATTTTACGCGACAGCTGTTTCCTCTACGTATGTTGACATCATCAGGTGTTACAACATAATATATAATATGGAATTCCTTCAAGCTCAAAATAGCAAATTTATTTGTTATCGATTTATAATAATTTCGTTGGATGATTTATAAAAGGTGAACACATAACAGTAGCAGTTTTATTTACGACTCTTAAATTTTAAATTATAAGGCACCTAAAAAAACGAGCGTCGTGTCTTCGCGATAATGTAACCAAATTACCCCCGTGGGTGACTAATAAACGGTCAATGTGACTAGTATGCAAATACATTATTTACAATACAAATCCAATCACCTTTATAAATTGTCTGGACGCGAGTAGAAAGGATAAATTTAATAACTTATAGACGAAGCGAAAGGCGGATATATGCCGTTTTGTAATGTAAACTTTAAAAAAATGCTTGGATCTTATGTATTTAATACGCGATATTTGAAATTCGAATGTTATGTAATCAATAATAATAATAAATTCTTTAAACGCTTACTAACCATGACACCGTCTCCCTGGAGGAGTAGGCAGAATTGTTCTGTCCTGACATATTTTTCTCGCTTGTGATACTGTGGAAATCTAAAATAATGATTTAAGAAAAATAATTACCACGTTTTTTCAACACACGTGTTTATTTTTCTCGAATAGATTAGAAGACATAATACTTTCACCACGCGGAGAACGTCATAAAAATTTATGTCGTTTGAATCGTTTTTCCGATTAGGGTTTTAATAATAAAATCTTCGAAACATGGAAAAAATTAAAGGTGGAAATGCAGTGTTTTTATTTATAAATAAAATATCCATACATCTTTCAAATATTTCTTTCGGAAAAATTGGAAGAATTTTGCTTTCTTCTTCTTCTTCTTCCCTTTGTTGTATATCTTGCGATCTGTTTATACAGGATATCAAATTTCGTCCGGTGATGAAGACGGCCAGCTTTCTCTCGATTTCTTTGGTGGTCGACGGTCCTCTGGAGTCTCATGCATCACGATCTTAGGAATCTTCGCTGGGTTAATCTTCTCGATGTGGTCCCCCCAGAATCGTTTTCCCTGCTTACTCCATCTCACAATGTCATCAATTTTGCAGGATCTGCGAGTCTCTTCGTTGGGTATCCTATCTCTAAGGATATGACGCATTTTTTTTCATTTCTGCTACTCTAATAATATGTTTGGTTCTGACAGTATCTGCTCTTATTTCGATATTGATGTTTATAAATATGTTGTGTAATTACTTTGAGTTTGAGTCAAGTCCATTTTACCGCTTTGTCCGTCTGCACTTTAAGTGTGGACGTGCTTTTTTAGACAACATTAATTTTCGGCAGCATTCTTGCATAATTATTTATAGAATATTCTCCTGCGGCCACTCAAATTGAATATTCTAGATTGAGTTTGTCCCGTTTTTTTTGCACCTGACACACGTATAAAGAATTCGATTCACGACATAAAAAAGCAAGCAGTTGAAGTTATTATAGAACCATAAACATATGCGAAAACGAGTTCTTGTCGTGACGAATAATGAATGTGTGGATATCACGATTTAAGTAAAAAAAATAATGATACATGCATAGTAATTAATGGTCTTTGTAAATGTCAAACAGAAGAGTTAGTTGCATAAATAAGAGGTAAGCTCTAAAAGTTTTAGGGCTTAATAGATAAGAGATGAACAAACAAACTATAACACTGTTTCTCCGAATGGATAAGTAGAGCAAATGGAATACCACACTATTATTATATATCCCGACACACCTCTATAGCTTCTTACACATTCAAACAGTGAGTAATACACGTACCTCAATTCTTCCGACTTCTTACATGGGCAACCTTTAAAATTTGATTAATTTAGTCATGCCGTGTTTTCCTTGACTCCGCAATCCATTCACATTGTTAACGTATACTTTCTTTATTTTTTATAAATGCGTTCCAGGTCCAAACCAACGCAGTAATCCTTTCATGATATTGTTTATATTACGTTATTCCGCTCTATATCCCTTTCCAATATCACCATTTGAAATTATATCATACATAGTTTTACCACACATGCGTCTAAGGTATCTCATCTTTGCCGCATTTATTCTGTTCACACCCTTCTTCTCCTAATTCCACGATTTGCTTCCATACGCAAGGATTGGAACAAAAAGTCCACTGTCAACGGCCATTTTCGCTGTCATTTATATATTTAGTAGTGAAAGTATCTAATAATCATTTTTTAAGGTATAATAAGTACCCGTGTATGACGACAGATGGCGTTGTCAAGGCAGGTTGCTATTATCATCGTGTGGTGCCATCTGTTAAACGATGCCGAAAACAAATTTGACACTGATTTATAGGTTAGTTTATGTTCGACAACCATACGAGTATCTTCGACAGCAGTGTAACGTGGTTTTCAATCAAATGGAAAAAGTGCAGTATCGTTCAATGATTAGTTTTTTGATTTTGGATGGGAATACGGAGTAAGCGATAAAAGTGTAATTTAATGGTATTAACGGAGATCCTCTGCCATTAAATACATCAGATACTGGTAACGAATTTAAGCGTGGTCAAACATACGTTTTCGACGAGGATTGCTTTACCTAGGAAATCATTGCGTAAGTTCACGACATAATTAATTTGATTAAAATATTTGCAATTTTTTTTAAACTTATGATCAGCTTTTTAGATGAGGTGTATCAATATTATCTTCACTTGGTGATTACTGAAAATTTGCTTGAAATTATTGTTCATTAATACATACTCATAATTATGTATCTATAATTTATACATGCTAATGAAAACGCTAATTTTTGAATGTTTTATTGTATACCTAATTTAAAAGAAATATTTGAACTTGATAAGGCATTATTAAGTTTGACATTTAGAGTTTTACATCATTTTTCTATAAATAATAAAAATCAAATTGTGTAATTTTATATTATTTTTCTTTTGGTGTCATGTCAGGTCCTCCCGACGTTGACTTTTACTTGGGAGTAGGCGTCTCTGACTCTGGCAGCTAGAAACAGCTCCTCAATGCTCCTAAAGCCAGTCTAGACCCTTATGTTGTGAAGCCAGGAGATTCGCCTCCTGCCAACATCTCGTTGACCGTCGAGTATGAAATGAAACACAAAAAAAACAATCAAAATTTAAAAAATGTGTAATACGTGTTAATTTCGGTGCATTACAAAATGTTTTTTTCTGGATCGCTAAAAATCTCATTTCTTTTAAGATCCTAAGAGAAGGTGAGTAATTTTTGGATCTCACTTTTTATATATGTTAAGAGTTGTATCTACTCACCAAGTTACGAGCATATACTATATACGATAATACATACAACAGTAAAATCATTAGTTATACACTGATCGATTGATTCAACATCTTGTTCGATCAGTCAGCTAATGTAAAATAATTTCACAGAAGCAGACGTACAAAAACATTGTTGACAGCGGATAAATAAATAAGTGGAAGAATAAGAGAACAAATTATTACAGTATCCAAACCACATATTGGTTGTTTTTAATATATTTTTTGTGTTGATTTTTTAAATACTGTTATTTTGTGAAATATTAACTGGATTTGTGTATAAAGATAGCATGTTCACAGCGAATGGCCGAATAGACAGTGGCGTCGAAAGAAGGGTTGGTGCGGATAACAAAGTGATTAAAGCTTTAAAAGTTGGGATCTCAAAGTGTTGCGAAAATGGCCGTTCACAATATAGTTCTTGATCGAACCCTCGTGTATTGTATTTAAACGAAGCATGAAATAAGCAGGAGAATAATGAGAGTAGAAAAAATGCGGTAGAGATAAGATCCTTTAGACGCAAGTGTAGTAAAAAAACACGAGGAAAACATGGCATGACCAATTTAATTAAATATTAAAGGGCGACCATGTTTAATATCGGAAGAATTGACGTAAGCTTTATGAATGTGGAGAAAGCTAAAGAGGTGTGTCCAGATAGAGTAAATGATGTTGCTTATGTTTATTTTTTAAAGTATAGAACAAATATTAGTTAATTGTTTTGTTTCCGGAGTTCAAACTTACCCAAGTTTGTTTAAATATCGAAGAATTTTCCATCAGTTCGGAAGCTAGCGGGTCTAGACGCGTTGGTATTCCATGATGGGGGAAGTTTTGCTAGGGCATGGAAAAGTTACCATGGAAACGGCGTCCTCCTCCCTCCCACGTCATAATATACGAGGAAAATTGCCGCGCGAATATAAACTGCATATTAACTGAGATTAAACCGTTTAGATATGAAAGGAACACGTTTATTGAATATGATATACACCCCAAGTTACATACGGAAGGTGGGTTTCATTAATAACACGTACGAAGAAAATTGAGTTATACGTTTAATAACGGGAATAATGAATTACACGTAATTTTTCAATCTTAACAAAAATATATCATTCAAATCGGAATATTTAACTCCTCGAGGATTGTTATAAAATATTATTAAATGAATACGAATGAAAACGTCTGTTTCTAGAAGTTTAATTGAAGTTAATGGGAATGACATGTTTCGCCTTTTGAAGACATTGTCAGATGTTAATTATCATTTGATAATGCCTTAGGAAGGTGAAACATGTTCATTCCCATAAATTTTAATAAACTAGAAAACAGACGTATTAGTTTTATAATAGTTATTTAATATAGAGTTTTAAATAAAAAAACCCAATTTTTTCAAGAAAAAATAAAATAAAATATTATATTTACTTTATCATGTGAAGAAAATGTGTTTTTTGATATCATAATTGTATTATAATGATACCTTTTATTTTTGGAAAGCAAAAGAGGCGAGCGTAAAAATTTTAACCAAAAAATAATGATTGCTGGTTTAATTATTTTTTATTTTAAATTTTGATGAAAACATCAACTTTCCAAAAAATTTATTGTATTTTATAGAGGTGGCGTGTTTCGCTTCTTATGATTGCTAAGTTATTCTTATATGATCAATTACTTATATTAGCCATTCGAGTTCACCTCTGTATGCCAGAAGATCCAAGTTCAAGTCCAATAAATATTTAAAGAGAAACATGTTATTGAAATGTTAGAAGCTCGCGTCTTTCTCGGCTTACAACTTGTCGAAAGTTTTCGGCATATAAAAAATATAATGTTCGAAAATTAAAGTGCTAAAGCGATATTATCCGTACCAATTAATCATATTTTTCCGAATTTTATAAAAATACGGATTGATAGCAGATTTATAATCTTATACGCAAACAAACAATCTTAAAATAGTTGCATTTGGTAAATATTAAAACGCACTATTTGGAATGAGAACTATGTATTAAAATGCAAACTTGGTCGCTATTTTACGTTATGATTTATTTTATCACCGTAATAATATTATAATAGTTTGTTTTTAGTATTACAATTTCGAGGGATTCTATCGATTTTTAAAAACAGAAAAAATGCATTTTTGGGACACGTAATAAATGGCAAGAAATACTTTTTAAAACACCTTATTTTTATTCTTCTTCTTAGTGTAAGCCATATACTATATAATAAAAATAAATTGGATAATTTATAAAGCGCCATTTTTATGAATTACTCATCTCAAGGGCGCTGAAAACGGCCAGACAGCTGACAGCCATGTTGTCTATATGTTAAGAAGGATTGGTCTCCTGTAAAGTCGATACGTATTTTGGTGATCTGTCCGAGGTCCTCTACATTGGGGTTGGCCGTGTAACATAATGAAAGAGAGTCTGAATGGATCCATTCTTCTCACTTGTGTGTATCAATGTCTTCTCCTTTGCCTCCCCCACCCAACGACATCTTCATCCTTGCATATTTCCCTTATCTTTGATTTCCTTATTCTATCACGTAGTGTCTTGCCAGATATATGAGTGTCTTTCTGAGACTCTGAGTGCGTTTAAAAATCTTATACAGGTGAATGGTCGCGGAGTATTAATAATTAACCGGAAATAGAATTATGGAGGAGTTGATTAGTGGAGCTAAGGATAGAGAGTCATACTTTCTACTTACTTTGTGTGACTCTGATTGTATTTTTTACGCAACTCCTGTATCGAGCTAGACTCGACATTCAACGACGTATTTTTTTTTAATTAACAAAATTAATAAAAACTACACCCTCTATCTCATATTTTTGTCAATTAAATAATCGATTAATGTTGTTATTTGAAATTTCATGGTAGTAGTTCATTATAAATAATGAAAATATTTTTTATTTGTAAAAAAACTTATGTTAAAAAAAAAGTTAAAATTCAATGATGTTTTTGACTTCGACCGGTTTAGGCAGCTCGCTGCCATATTCTGGTAATGGGAACTAAAATATGGCAGTGAGCTGCCGAAACCGGTCAAAGACACAAACATTAGTGGATTTTGACTGAATATACATTAATGAAAAGATTATTTCTTTTTTATTATTATTTTAATTAATTAATTAACTCGTTCGCTGTGTCGAACACGGCTCCACTGGCCATTCAAAAATTGTAGCGCCGCGTCGGTCGCGGTAGGATAAAAATATTTAAGGAGTGCGAATGGTTAAGTTTGCATTTTTTTTGTTTGCTTCAAAAGTTATTACACTATTTAAAAACATACTATTTGTTGGTTTTGATTACATTCAAATTGTACGTTTACCGTGTGTTTTAAAAATATTATTCCTTAAACATATATGACGTTATAGAAATATATATGGCAATATGTTAAGAATATTGTCACATTTTTACACAATATGAAGCTAAATAACAACATTATTATCGCTTTATTAAGGTGCGTTTATACCTTCAAGGGAATTTCATTAATCAAATAATCTTTATGAACTCCGTTTTCGGTGTTGTTATAAAATATGATACGCTTTATACGAGGGGATAAAATTGTTACTGAGTAAATGACATTATTTTTTTTATCGCCACCCCACGGAATCTGGCCGTAAATGGGACCATAACAGATGGTCAGATCCAACCTATTCGTGGTCGTAAATTCTCTTCTTCTCCGTGCCCAGACCGGCAGTTGCATACTAATCTCGGGCGTTGGTAACGTTTTACCAAAACGTCATAACTGTTTAAATTTAATTAAATACAAATTATTCATTTTGTGAACTTCATTTTAATAATGTAAAGAAAGTACATAATTTTCAAAATTAACTAACTAACTGATAAAGCATCTTCCTCAACATTCATAATATGGTTTGGACATATGGAAAGAATGAATGAAGAAAGAATGGTGAAAAAATGATATGTTAACGATGTAAATCAAAATCTCGGGCGTTGGTAACGTTTTACCAAAACGTCATAACTGTTTAAATTTAATTAAATACAAATTATTCATTTTGTGAACTTCATTTTAATAATGTAAAGAAAGTACATAATTTTCAAAATTAACTAACTAACTGATAAAGCATCTTCCTCAACATTCATAATATGGTTTGGACATATGGAAAGAATGAATGAAGAAAGAATGGTGAAAAAATGATATGTTAACGATGTAAATCAAAATCTCGGGCGTTGGTAACGTTTTACCAAAACGTCATAACTGTTTAAATTTAATTAAATACAAATTATTCATTTTGTGAACTTCATTTTAATAATGTAAAGAAAGTACATAATTTTCAAAATTAACTAACTAACTGATAAAGCATCTTCCTCAACATTCATAATATGGTTTGGACATATGGAAAGAATGAATGAAGAAAGAATGGTGAAAAAATGATATGTTAACGATGTAAATCAAACCAGAAATAGTGGAAGATCTGAGGTATCTCTACATGAGGGAGTATGGTAGCTATCCGTGGCTCTATCCCACGGCATTTCTTTTGGGAATGCTCGGAACCAATTCTCTACAGCTTCGAAGAGATGGACATTTAATTATCCATTTCTTTAGATTAATTAGGGGATACTTCGAGAACTCGGCTGTACTGGAGGGTGTTCGGCCTTTTGTCCCCGATAGATATCTCCGACAGCGACAGCACAGATTGTTTTACCTACCGGCCGCCAGAACTAATCTGCCTCTGGTGACACCGGTGGGAAGAGCAATTAGTCTGCTGAACGCGGTCTCCTCGGAGATCGACGTCTTTCATGTTAGTGAAAGTACGGCCAGAAGGCAAATACTCTTAATTCTGGAGAGTATCCTGCCTTCCTAATGTTAAACCATCTATTATGCGTTTCTGGTAGTATACTATACATAATATATTATTTTACCTGTTCTCAATAGATGCCTTAAAAATAAATTTTGTAATGTCTGTTGATGATTTGATTTGAAGACGTGATGGTTAGTTAGTTAGTTCAACATTCATATGTCATGTCATGCACGAAAGTCAATTTTTTCGATTCCTCACGCGGTCGAAGCTAGTTAGTTAGATATTTTTTTAAAATAACTTTTTCCCTTATTTCTTTCAAAGCATTATGTTCCTTGCTGGTTACTATTTCAAGGATAATGACTATTTAAAAAAAAATATGTATATATTTTGTGTTTAATTTCAACTCTACAAAGATGACTCATTCAAACTGTCCATGGGCTATCTATGTATGTTCCGACATTCATCTAACAGCTGAGGAATTAATGAAAAACTTCAGCTGGAACATTTAGGGTATAACTATGGGGAGAGTAAAATGTTTTTTTATAATATAAAATAACAATTACGTATTCTTCTTCTTCTTTTCCTGTCACACCTCCGTGGTGCATAGGGCCTCGAGAAACTTCTCGACCGACTATATCAAATGCCTGATGCCTAACATCATCCAAAGTGAGCTTAAATCCTACTGCTTAAACCTTGTCCTGCAGATTATTTACACTTATGTTTAACAATTATGTACACGCAGTATATTCATTATGCTTACAATTATTTCATTTATTTAATAATTTTAATAATATGCACCTGCCAAGAAATTTATGTGTGACAGTGGCGGTTGCACTTGCAGGCAAACTGTGCAAATTATTATTGCCACGTAGTAATCAAAAGCGTTTAAATCTCTAGCGTCAAAGCTAGCCAAATTTATGGCTCGCTCTCTGCTCTCCGCTCTCGGCTAGCCAAGCTTAAGATCACTTTCACGCCGGTTATTAAACGTCTAGTACCCGCAGCCGTAATTATTATTGCTACAATCAGAGAATGTTTACTTTGTTGTTATAATAATTGCTACGGACATTCAATGTAAACTGCCATGAATAATTAATAGTACTTGCATGATTTCATTTTGAGAATTAAATAGCGACTTGCATGATTAAATTTTTTTTAGCATTGTATCAAAAGTTCAAAATCTAAACCACAGGTTGCCAACTTTTAATTAATTAATTAATTTTTATTATTATTATTTTTGATTTTTTTTACGTATACAACAGGTCGCTTGAACCCAATTACAGTATACAATTTGTTAAAGCTGGTATATTAATTCTCGTGACATGTGACAGGTAGCCAATCTATCGCTATTTTATTGTCACGAGAATACAACGCCAGACCAAAGACAGTGTGACAATCACACTGCCATCGCCGGGAATCGAACCCAGAACCTTCGCAATGGGAATCAGAGCTCTTACCACTCTGCCACGAAGGTCGTCTTATCTGAACAACTGTCCTTTTCATAAGAAAAAAAATCTTACGCCCCCCCCCCCCCATAAAAGTCATGTTCTTCTTCTTCTCTCTAGCTCTGTAGTCCTGGGTGGACTTCGGCCTCCTCCTAAAAGTTTTTCTAGCTGACCCTATCCTGAGCCTTGGATTTCTTCTCCTCTGGTCCGACTCAATTTTGTGATAAAAATATAATCATAAAGTTGAAAATAGATTTGACAGTTTTTCGAATTTAATGCATTTGCTCAATTCATCATCAGCCGTCTGTCATCCACTGCTGAATGTAGGCCTCTCCCAAAGCACGCCACCGTCCCCTATTCATTGCCGCTCCCATCCATTCAGGTCCAGCAATCCTCTTCAGATCGTCGGTCCAGCGGGCAGAAGGACGTCATTTAATCAAGTGACTTACATTTTTATGTTTTGTTAAAGTTACATGATAACTATAATATAAAAACTTAAATAATCATTGCATTCATTAATTTGTAAACCAGAATCTTCAATCTTAACATAATTAATCTTGTTACCAAGAGCAAAGCATTCTGTAACGCTTATCTTGTGTCTTGATTTGATAGGAAAACTACTTATTATTCTATTATTTATACAACGTTTTTAAATGATTACATTTCCACATTCAGCGATTCTGTGTTTAAGTTTGAGATTTTTGAAACTTTACACTTTATAATTAGCTAGTTTTCTTACATGATCCTCATAACAATGAAAAAATATTATTCTTAAACTAACTGATTAACCATCACGCCGTAGTCACGAAGGAGAAGGCAAAAATAATATATATACTTTTCTCGATTTCTTAACATTCATGCATCGTGTTATGCACGCACGTCGATTATTCCGACTTCTCATGTGGCCGACATTCAAATTTGATGTATTTGATCGTGCCACGTTTTCCTCTGTCTTTCTTTATTTCTAGTTCAGTTTACGATGTTGTGGCGATGAGGTTCGCAACCCATCACACCGCGTCTCCCGCGGAGCGAAAAGAGAAGGATGGAGTGCCGCATCAGTAAAAGTGTGACAGTCCATTCTTTCTGCCTACCCTTTCGGGGAGACGGCGTGATGGTTAGTTAGTTTTTTTTTTTCTTCACCATTATTTCTTCATTCATTCTTCCCATGTGTCTACCATCTTTAAGTTTCTTTCATTTTTTTGTTTATAATTATTTCATTATTGTATTCACTACTTATATTTGCATTTGATACTATAGAATACATACATTTTCCACACATTAATCTAAGATATCTATTTTCTGTTATTATTGTTCATTGAAAAGTATTATTCTATTTAAAAATATTTCATTTGGCATAGTAAATATATAGGAAGATGTATGTATACTATATATTCTCGTTGTCTCACATGGGCACAATCTAGTCCACGTCAGAGCCGGGATTAAGGCGGTGAATCTGTTAGCTTAGTGTGTCATTCAGTAACCTAGATGATGGGTATTGCACTGCATTAACATTGCCAGATGGGTGAGACTTTTGTTTTGCCGTAAAATTAATAATAACAGTTTCAAACCTACGGATTGGTTTGTAGCAAAGTCAAATATCTTTCCTGGTTCTTAGGATGTCATTTGGGCCTTTTTTATGTGGTAGTTTCCTGTTGCTTTCCACATTTTTGTACATCACATTTTATTTGAACTCAATGGATACTATTTTTAAGCTATTGATTCTCATGAAATGTAAAATGTAATTAGTTTATGTAAATTTTTATTGTCACGTAAATTCTATCGGACCAAAGACAGCATGATATTTTTTTCCATTGCTCTCGCCGGTAATATAATTTGGGACCTTCGGTGTATCAGTTATAGCTTTTATCACGCTGCCGCGAAGGCTGTCAACTATTGGGTAATCTGCATTAAATTTATTATACCATTCACTGTCTCATCACAAAATTATTACACGGTTTAATTTAAACGTTCTTTTAATAATACTTTAAAAGGCATAGAGTTATTTTATTATTTATTTTTTAATAACTTGGTGGATTTTAAATTAAATACCCATATTATAGAGTCTCTAACTAATTTATCAGTCCATGATTGCAGTAGCCTCCAACCACAAATATTTCCAATATCAGAAAATGAAATTCAGTTTTACGGTGTTAAAAAAAAGACATGAAATATTGAATAATGCCTAACCAAGGCACAACATTATGACTCCCATGATACACTTAAAACATAGTTTATAAAATTATTAACAATTAAATATAGATTTAACATCATTTTATAAGAAACAATAAATAAATAAAAATTCTACTTCGAATAAACTAAGTTCTACATAACTTTTACGCATTGAACCAATGGAAATTTTGTTTTGTTAAATGGAATAACTTTGTACTACTTGCAAAATTCATGAAACGATGAATATGGTGTGAATCTAATTTAAAATACGCGTAGCAGGTACTCTGCTAGTGCATAAACTATGAAACTTGGCCTTTATTTGGTTTCCTCGCAAACTTGTGTGATGAAACTCCGGTGTTTGCGATATTCCGTTGCCTACGATGAAACTAGTAATTTCAACAGACTTTGTAAACTTTCTTGATAACCACTAAAGTAGGGCGAAAAGGATTTTCTTGTATGAGAGATGGAGGCAGAGCTCACGGAGTGACTTTATTAAAAACGCCGGAGCGTGTTCTTACTTTCTTTCACGTAAGATCTGTTGATTAAAATTCCAAATTATTTATGAACCCTTCTCTTTCATATTGTATAGGGTGCGTTTTGTTGAATTTCTAATTTAATCAGCAATCTATCGTTTCTCTTGCTGGCAAAATAAAAATCGCAGCTAGACTTAAACGTACAAATCAGGAAGAGTGGTTTAATAAAAGGATTACAATGTTACTTGGTGAAAAGATTTATTAAGATTATATTTAGATGGAATAGAATAAAACTTTTTTAAAATAATATTTGGGTAATTTTCATACTCGTTAGTTTTATATGCCAAACATTAATTTATTTATGGTTATCCGGTTTCGATACAACCGTCATTGTCAAGGCAACTATATATTTCCTATATATTTTGTTTATTTCCGTGATGAATATATGGGCATAATATCTTAATCGATTGAAAATTGATTAAAAAGTTATCAAGTTCACAGTAATATGTTGAGTAGAGTAATAATGTGCCACCACAATAGAATTATTTTCTAAAAACATCAAAATACGAATGGATGATCTTTCTCCTAACGCAATACATATCCCAAAAAATAAATAAACTTGCTAAAGTAAAAATGAATACTGTGCACAGAAATACTTTTTCAATAAAATGTCTTCGTAATAGAGTTGTATTGTTTTTTTTAATATATAACAGATTAAATAATTGAGTTTTTTAAATCCAAATATACTGCGATACACTGTCGAAATCCATAATGATGAATTTTATAAGTATTAAATAACTGTTATTTTTCCACTATTGTGTAATTTTTTACTCGATATGTTTTATTTCTTCATCATCGGAAAATGTTTTTTTTATATGATGAAGTAATTATCGGTGATATAATTTTCACGTACTCGTATTTTTCACAATATATTAAATATTTGTTTGATTAAGTTTTAACTGTAGAATTAACAGTTTTATACATAAACAATAAATTAAAGATCAAGCTCTTGTATTTAATAAGATCTTAATATCATAGAAATGAAATGCATTTTGGAATTTGGTGACACGAATACGGCAAGTACCATAGTGTTTCTATTATGAGAAGCTAATAGATAAAAATAAATAACATTAAACAAAACATTTTTGAAATTTAGTTTTTTGTTAACACCTAAGAAGATATAAGATGTTTGTCAAATATTACTGATGCAATGTGCATTTACTATATTCAAAATTGATTTTTTAAATTTGTTCGAGTTAATAGTATGTGTAATTTACAATGAAAAGTGACTGCCTTTTCGGTAATGAATGCTAAAAGTATATATTATTGTAATACGCATGTACTCATATGAAAGCCTACAATACAATTTGATTCAAAAAGTTTCCTTGGGTCCCCTATTATTCTAGATTTGAATTCAAACAAAGGAATACGTTGTTTCTTTGTATCAAGTAAGTAGGCATACGTATTGTAGTATACGAGTATAGGTACCCTGTAAATTAATATGTATTGGCAAACAATACCACAATGAGACATTATTCATAACAATCTCGAAAATCAGCAAATTCGATATAAAACATAATGAAGTTTTGTTCTTCTTCTTCTTCTTTTGTCATGTCACACCTCCGTGGTGCATAGAGCCTCAAGGAACCTTCTCCACCCGACTCTATCGCATGCCTGATATCTAACATCATCCCAAGTGAGGTCTGCTGCCTTAATCTCGTCCTGCAGGGTTCTTTTCCAGGTGGATCTAGATCTGCCTCGCTTCCTCTTTCCCCCTATAGGGGACCAGTCTAGTGCGCCCTGAGCAATGCAGGCTGGGTTCCGTCTCAGGGTGTGACCGATCCACTGCCATTTGCGTCTAGCGACTTGTTCTCTAATTAGCTTTTTGCCTGCCATGGTCCAGAAAACGGCATTTGACACTGTTTGGGGGCGGCTTTAAGCTTTAAAAGAAGGTTTATTGTATATATATATTTTTTAATCTAAATAAAGATTATACAAGTTTTAAAATAGTTCTGTAAATTAGAAACATACAAACACAAATATTGTATGTACCATTTTATGTTTTGATATCAATCTATCCTTTGCAATTGAATTTACCCAACAATCTGAGTGAAATATCTGTATTCTGATTAAAAATCTCAACCCCTATTCAGTTCCCCCTTGAAACACCCTCTTGACTTTATTACTCCTACTCGCTGCTGGTATCCAATAGTTACAGTTGCCTGCAAGTGGCACGTGGGAGGAGAGCAACATTCTGTGTGTCCGTTACAATGCTGCCTCTATACTGCTAGAATAATGCTTTTTTGTACCCTATTCATCAAAAGCTTTTGGATTAACAGTGACATTTCTTTTATTGAAATATAAAAAAGAAAAATGATACATAAAAGTGTCTGAAAATCGGAGTAAAATAAGGGTTTTATATATAATATAATTCTTGAAAGGGAATTTTTATTTTTATATAAATAAAAATGTATGTAAAACCGATAAAACAATCACGTTAACATTATAATTCATAATGGAGTTTCACAAAATAAAAACCACAATTACCATATTATTATTTCTTGAACAATGATGTATATCTCTTTATTCAATAATTTTATTTATTTATTTATTAAGGATAACATACAGCGACATCAATAACATATATATAATAAAACATTTAGAATAATTAAAGTAAGGCCAATTACATGCTATAATATCACAAATAAAAAATTATAGTTAACAGTTAACGAATGAAAGTGTGAAACGAGATTGAAGTTAAATTAAGACAATTATATTTAAGAGTTTAAATACTAATAATAATAATAATATAGGTATAAGAATGAAAACATCTGTTTTGTAGAAGTTTTTTATTGTTTAATGGGTGACATGTTTAGCATTTGATAATGCTTTAGAAAGGCGATACATTTCATTCCCATAAAATAAAATATGTTTTGGAAAAATTACCTTTTCATTTGTATTATTTAAATCGTGTTATTTTTAAGTACAATATTTTCTTTTTTGAATTTCTTATACCACACAATGTGAAGGCGAATATAGAAGAAACATTATGGTACATATCGAAAGAGCGTAACTTGTAGAATAACTATTGTTCTTTGTATGAAAAATTAAACCTGTCATCGGTTTCCCACCCGGTCAAAGTTTCCTAGTCTGGAGGATGTTTCACTGCGGCGTTGAAGAGGCTTCAATGATTAGATAACCATAAACAATCCGGTACTTCGGGAGACTTTCATCAGATTAACCTATCAACTCTGTTCGTGTTGGACGTGCTCCAATTAGTGTAACACGCTATCTGTTGATCTACTGGGGGATATAGCTTGGTAATCAGTGTTTTTTCATGTGTAGCATTACGGTTTCATCATTCAAAATTATTTGGCATTCAACAGTAGGAAAATGTTGACGTAATACCAAATGTATTACGAATAAATTATATTTATGGATGCTCAAACAATTATAATATATTTCTCATTTATATGTCTCTTCTCTATGTCTCGTCTATATATACGAGTATATTTGTCTCATCTATATGTTTCAGTTTATTTCAGTTTATCAGATTGTTGATTTATTTATTCAAAAGCTATTGTAAGCATACTTATAGTTTAAGGCATCTGTTTGATACCAGTTAAAGTATTATACTAGGAATCCATGAGATATGATTCTACTTTAGGAAAACAAGAACGCACTTTCACTAATATGAAAGACGTCGATCTCCGAGGTTATCATGTGCAGTAGACTGATTGCTCTTTCTATCGGTATCACTAGAGGCAGGTTGATTCTTGCGACCGGCAGAAAGAACTACAAGTATCTATGCTTCTCTATGTCTCATTAGTACCTCTCTTATCTCAATGTCTCATCTCCATGTCTTAGCTGTGTGCCTTATCTCATCATCTCATTTCAATGTAGTCACTTCTCTTTATCACTTATTTTTGTCTTATTTATTCCACGCATTCACATTATGTTCCTTAAGTATTAGGTGTTTTCTTTGCATACTTTTAAATATTCAAAAATATTTCACTTATGTTCCTGAATGAGTTACCATAACTCAAGGGAATATTAAAGCCTTTATTTGAATCGCATGTAAATAAAACTAAAAAAAAACATTTGCTACATTTGATATGCTTTAGTAAAGACGGTGTATAGGCTTTACACGACTGTTTAACAAATATCTACTTACGAGTATGTTGATTTGTTTTGTCCATAAACTTAATAATACTAATATATGATGTGGGGTCGTTTAAATACTTGTTCTTCTAATAGGAATTACTATTGATTTGAATTTCATTCAACATTTAACATTATATTTATCTTTGCGTATTTATAGATTAATATAATGTCATATTCCCCATCATTCTTAATTCAATAATTTGCTTAAACACAAAAAACCTTTCAAGTTTTATGAATTCTCGAAATATAACGATTTTAACTTTATGATGGTTTATTGTAAAGGGCTGGCTTTAAAATATTGTCTTAAATAAGATACAAGTTCAAACGTCTTCATTTAAAAGCAGGAGCTTTGAGAAAAGCTTTCTTGGAGGCTTCTTTATGGAAGGAATATTTACTGAAACCAGCAAGCTACCCATTGTTTTACTTTGTATCATAAAACATGTTTGTCAAATGCAGGTATTCCTTATTCTACCTTGCCCTCAATTTTAGCATTAGAGGAGCTTTTTGTTCCTTTCATTATACTCTTTGAGGTAGACGTAAATGTACTTATGATTTTAATTAAAATTTAACTTAATACTTATACTTAATTAATGTACTTTTAAAATAAATACTTAATAAAGGTGGCTCACATCGAAATATTGAATATTAAATAAATAATACGAATGAAGATGTCCGTTTTCTGAAAGTTTAATTAAATCTGTGACATTTGATGATGCCTTAGAAAAGCGATACACGCCATTCCCTTTAATTATAATAATACTTCTAGAAAATAGACATTTTATTCGTATTAATTATTTTATACGGAGTTTTACATCATTATTCAAGAAACGATAATAAAGTGAATATTGAGTTTCTAATAAAACCGTATTTTATATATTTTTATCTTGTTTCATTGAACACGAGAATAAATACTAAATAAACATTAAAGATAAATCATTAACTTTGTATTAATACAATAAAACTTCGGTGCTTTTCCTTATTTAAATAGTGTTTAATAGGGTGGGTCATTTTTGTATGGGGGAAAAAAATTACAATATATCGAATTCTAATAGTGAAAAAAGGTTGCTAAATGACGTGTTTTAATCATATATAAAGTTTTATTACAGTTGGATATCATCTTCTGTCTCCGAATTGACATGGAAACCATAGAAATTTAAGAAAAAAAGCATTTTAATATATTTCGTCATACTGGAATGTTACTGGATTATTTTCATCTATTATCAAAATAAAACAAAAGTTCAAGGCAAATCATAATGTATTTAAGAGAAAAAAAGTTTTTAGAAATTTAAATTCAAAGAAAATTTTACAACTAATTAGTTACTACAAAATCCTTTTTAATTTCAAATGTTGGCATAATACTGCGAGACGCTATTTTCGCTTTAGTGAATCCTTCTCTTGCTGTTTTCGAACACAAAGTTGCTGAGGCTTCTGTTACATTCTTCACGGCTCTTTCGACTGCTTGTGTATGACAGGGCAAACGTAGAAGAAGTAGTTCACCCTCACTACCTTGTGCTATGAACATCTGAAGATCTTCGTCAGAAATTTGTTGAAGTATTGGTGGTTCAGTAATATTTTGCTGCCAATTTATAAGATCGTAGTCGTCTGTGGCATTAACGTTTATAATTGGAACTTGAAATAGTCTGACTTTATTACCTCGCATAGTACGAGCTTTTAGAATTCTGCGTGGAGCTAGTTCTTTTATATGCTTTTGAGGATCTGTTAACATAGCTATCAGTTAGTTTTCTGGATGAGCAAAATAGGATTTTTCCGTGTCATAGGATCAACTATAATATTAAGGTCATCCGATAAATATCTTGACTAGGTATATATATAGACTACGATAAATATGTAGACTGATAATTCAGGCATTTCTGTACTGATTTTTATAAAACTAACTACAGGTTTTTCTACGCATTTTTCAAGTTCCTTCTCTATTTGGCCTGTAAAAGTATGTGGACCGGATGTAGCGCCATCAATATATTCAAACAAATGCCTAAATGGTAGTTCATTCATATGTAGCAAGCAAACAAATCATTGTTTTGTAATTGTTTCGTTACAATTATATCTGTATTTCCAATACTCATTTTTCTGGATGTTCGCTGGTCCGTTAGAAAGCTCTGATCTCGCAAGGGTACCTAGCGATCTCTGGGACAGGAACATTGATTAATTTCTTTACATTTACTAGGCGAAATATCAAAAAGAAATTTACCACTACGATGAAATTCTTCTAGTTTTTTTCGATATCTTCGGGTGAGATTTGAGAAGATTTTTATACCTAGAATGATAAGATTTTATCATTTGTACAACTCTTGTATGCATCACTGTAGGAATTGAAGCTCTTCTCCATATTTCTTCGATTTTGTTTATTACAATATCAGCTATTACTGTAAATGGTTGGTGTTTTTTCGTAGTTGTTAAATTATTTCTTACCCACTCGAAAAATTTCATTACATCCTCATTTGTTAGTAATATATTGTCTTTAATTTCACAATATTCACCAAGCACAGCACATTTAAACAATTTTCGAGTTCGATTCATTATGACAACATCCCCGAACACAACCTCCCTTGGAGCAATACTGACTACTAGCTCGAGGTCACAAGTCTGTGCACGCGTGAAATTAGGTGCACCCCCCACCCCGACTACTGGTCCCTGGTTTTCAAAATAATTTTTTTTTTTGATTTTATTATGCAAAGTGCTTCATATTAAGCAGGAAAATATTAAAATAAAAATATAGTATCAATTTTGTGTAATATTAATGCCAGCTATAAAACATGTCAAAAATAGCCATTTTCTTAAACTTTGAGGCCAATTCGGAGACAGAAGTTTATACTCAATTCAAAAAATATTTTACATACGTAATTTTGATATCATTTGGCACCATGTTTTCACTATTAGAATCGTATAATGCATAAAAAATCATTTCGGCCCGGCCTAGTGTTTAATCAGAAAACATTGTACGTTTATATTATGAGTTATAACAAAAACTCAATCTGCTAGGCAAAATGAGAATCTAAAAACAAATTATTTTCGAAAATATTGTAGATGAATTGTATTACACCGTATTGCGACATTGCTAAAACAAAATAAGTAATATACAAAGTTATTTATATTTATTCTACTATGACAAAAAAATACCGGGAAATCGTAACTAAAACGCAATATATTTAATTATTCATCAATATTTATTTTCTCGCCTTCGCCGAGTCTCATGCCCAAATTTCCCACCAAAATCAAACAAATGGATTCACGAGAGATGTTAAGGTCTCAAGCTACCTCTTGAACACTCAAATGAAGATTTTTGAGCACAATTTTAAATTTTTTTAAATTTTATCATCAGCGTTAGAGGTCGGGTCGTCAGAACGAGCTAAATCTTCGGCGGTTTCCCGACCGTCTCAAAATGAATGAAAATGAAAATGATTTGTACCAATAGGTAGGTTGTCGTAGGTTGGAGTTATTGATAAAAACTGATTCATCATAAACATTTTGAGAATGGCAACAGCCTGCCACCTTAAAGGTCCCGGGTTTGATTCCCGGCGAAGAATGTGTGATTCTCGCACTGTCTGTGGTGTGGTATGGAATTTAAGTGACAAAAAACATATCGATTGATTAGCTACCTATCACTTGTCACGAGAATCAATACAAAAGCTATACCCTTAACACCGATTAGACTATCGCTGCAATGATGTAAAGGGCTTTTAAACAAAATAATGAATTAATTACCGCGAAATATGTCTAGGAAAATTAAGTTAACCGTTGGAAGTCATATTTTTTGGGATCTTGGGAAAACCCTTGTAACTCGACTTTCTCAATTATAGTTTTGGAGATTGTTGTAGTCTCAATCTTAAGTAGTTAAGAATTCATTACCCACCACACACGTATAACTAACTACCCTGAAGATTGAGACTGCAACGATTTCCGGAACCTCAGTCGAGAAAGACGAGTAAACGGATATACATACGAGTACAAGATAAAACAGAACAGCGATATTATAGATAAAAAAAAAACATTATTCCATTGAGCTTTCTATTTGCATTATGCGTCACGGATATATTATTTCAAAGCTCCATAACGCGCCTATTATGAGAACTTACATGTTCCATCCTTATTCCAAGCGCCTCCGATATGTGAATGAATGGAAAACGTGAAAATCGTATCCGCAGCCGAAGAGGTTTACCCTTCTGCGAATAATCGAATCGCCGGCAGATTGCGTGAGAGTGAGCGCCTGAACATTTTATATGCAAACAGCGTGGCTCCGGTGCCGCGATATGTAGGCGGGCAGGAGTTTAGTCGAATTCGATTGTCGGCTTTGGAATAATACTGCTTTCTTTACGTTCATTGCCATTCGTGGTCTATAAAAACGAAATGATCGTGTTAGTAAAGAATGAAAGCATAGTTTATTGAATATTTTTGGATGAATAAAGCACAATGTTTATTTAGTTCACGTTGCTTAGGTAGTTTAAATAGCCTTTACCGAGTAATATATTCATACGAGTACACGAATGTTGCTTATGTGTATAAGAAAATGAATTCGCCTAACAATGTAAGAATATATATGCGTCTTTTTTAACCTTTAATTATATGTGATGAAGTATTGGTAGGACTACGAATGAATATCGGTAATCAAATTTTTAATAGTTTTTATATAAATGTTGGTTTTCTTCTTTTATCTGGAATTAAGTATAACATCAAAGGTAAAATTTAAACACAAAACGCAGGTTTTTAAAATTCATTGAAGGATTTATAAAACCTTTGGTCTCTTTGGCCACATTCGATGTTGGAAAAATCGACGACCAATCAATGTTACGATGTATGAATGTGCAAGAATCTAGAGAGGTATGTCAGTACAGAACGGTATGGCGGTCTATTGATACGAATGTCTGTTTTCTATAGAAGTTTTATTATATTTTATCTATATTATTTGTGTCGCCTCGCTAAGGCAATATCAAATATAGCAATAATAAAACGCATAACTGTTTACATACCCGATCTAATGATACAAAATTTTGTACGTAAGGTGATTGATTTGGCTTAATACATTGTTATCAATAATTAGGGGGTAAAATAATAAAACCCCAAAATGTGAGTGTTCCTTGGAAATAAATCACTAATTTCATGAATACAAATGTACACGTACACTATTTTATAATTAATACGAATGAAAACGTCTGTTTTCTAGAAGTTTTATAATAGTTTATGGGAATGACAGGTTTTGCCATTCTAAGGCATTTTTATATGATAATGATAAAATTCGATAATGCCGTAGAAACGCAAAAATGTAATTTCCATAAACTTTAATAAAACTTCTAGAAAACGGACGTTTTCATAGGCATTAATTATTAATAATGGAGTTATACATACTTTTTCGAGAAACAATGAAAACATTAGTTTTATTTCACAGATGCACACACAAGTGTACTAAATTCCAACCGATTTCTTACCAAGGAGTTATATTATAAAATAACTTCAAAACTTTTGAGTTATAATAATAAATCTTTTCCATTTCTATGAATGTGTAAACGTTTAGGTAATTTCTTTGATTTGTATCATGGGAGACCGATGAAGTTAAGCAAACAATTTTAAAACGTCTGGTATAAGGTAGACATCTGTCCAATCGGCATCTTCAATCCAACTTTAGAAACGTGTTAATTTAAACTTTTGTTAAGCGTTAGTAGTTTGGAGTCTGCGAGGGGTGCGGTTGGAGGGGCTTTTAGCGTGGCATCTCGTTCCACAGTCACATGGTCGCGGCCTACTAGGGGTAGGGATTTGGGGCAGGTCGCTCCGTAATATCTCCATTTAGATCAGGGGTTGTTTTTCTGCGGTGTATTCGAGAATTATGAAAAATAAAATGCTAATTTTAGTGTATTTTCATAAAACTTTCATTTAGGTTCTAGTAAAAATGGAAATATTTTGATAAAAAGTGTTACTATCCACGGACCTTGAATTTGTATTACATGTTATTTTGGGACCAATTTTATATATTTTAATATATGCCTTAAATATCAGATTTTTTTTTATCATAATAACATATTATATAATGTCGGATCTAAAATATTGTAAAGTTAAAAATAATGTAATTTGAGAATACCGTTGTATAACAAAATTTGTCACCATTGTATCATATTTTAATAGAAATTTGAGAGTACCAAATTCGAAATTACAATAAATGTTCTGTGGCATTATAACAAATAATTAATAACACTTGTGTACTTTGCTAAATTGAACCAACCGGTTGGGCTTTATGTTACCCACCCATGTTAACCATAAATAAACTACAAGAAATTAAACAATATCATATATATAAAGCATATTATTTTATTATATATGTGGTGATATAATTGTAAAGGTAGTCAAAAGCGTCAATGAAAAGACTCATCGTGAGTGTAAGAAACCGATAAAAATATTAAGAAATAAGACGTAGAACTAGAGTTGTTGACATCATGGATCGTACAGCTATGTACATATATTAAAGTGGCTATGGACAGGATGCCTACATTGAAACAAGAAAAAAATAGAAGCACATGTAGATTAATTAAATGGAGACCATGGTAAAACAAAATAAGGCGTCAGAATGTTGCAGAAGAGATGGGCCGACGATGTTGCAAAAATATTTGGTTACTGGTGAGTAAGAAAGGCGAGCGCCAAGAAGGATTAGAAACGTTTGGAAAGTGCCTAGTGAAGAGATCAAGGCTGAGGAAGAAGAAGACGATTAATGAACAATATATAGTTTATCCAAGCAATACTCTGGTGTATTGATCATCGTCTGTAGAAAAATGTCAGCATGTTTTCTGTGATTTAGTGGAGTTAGAAAATGTCGGAATACATTGGATATAAAATTGGAACCTTGAGTACTTCTGCCACTTTTAGCACGAAGATAGAGTGAAATGATCCGAATGGTTTGAGGCTCGGCTATTAAGGCTTTATAGATTCCATAATCGGTTGGATCGGCCACTCACGGGGGGGCTGCCTAAGTGGTTTATCGGGACGGTCCTTCGTGATATTCATTTTTGATGAGTCTCAAAAGTTTTTCATAACGCAACTACACGCGCTCAAAGAATACCGTATCAAAATTTCACACCTGATTCGGATGATGGTCAAAGTTACCCCTTAGATAAATATGAGAGATAGAAAATAGGGTGGAGAGGAAACATAATAAAATATTTGCAGTTTTAAAAATTCTAGACTAGTACGTACATAAATGGTTTAGTTCAATTAGTAAGGTTTTCGTGTAAACATTATATTTAATAAAATAAGTGGACGTTGTTGTCAGTAAAAGTACAAATTTTGGGGTTTTCTCGCTTTTTTCCGTATACTTACTTTTGAAATGTGTTTGAAAGATTTTTTGTAAATAATCAACTGTAAACGAATCCCATTAATAATGGAATAAGCTGTTTTCTGCATAATAAATTCTAATACAATTTATTTTAAAACTTGTTAGTCTTTTTAATAAATATTTCTTTTCAGTCTTGTTACTTGTTATCATATTTTTTTTTAGTTAGAGTTTGTTAGAGTTCGAGATTATTGTAACACCTTGTTACAGTTAGAGTTTATGATGATGCCAACAGCTGTCGCGACACTCAGTGAATATAAATAAATTGTGATATTATATAATAACAATATTTTAAATTTTACCAGTAATAATATTGAAGTATCGTAGTTTTTCCGCCAAAACAATGACTTTTAAATTTTTTAATTAAAATTTAAAACATAAACAAAATTCGTTATTGAGTTTTTATAAAAGAATAAAAATGCAATGATTTATTTCCATACATTTTGCTTAATATAAATTTTAATGAGATTTATCATTAATGCGGTATTTATTATAACAATTATAATTACAGAGAGGTATATAACAATCTCTTGTCCCACAATATAGGCATTTTATATACATAAATCCCCTTACTGGAATGTGAATGGTAGTAGAGTTTATGGCCGATGGATGAATACGTTAAGTAGCCGGGAATATAGTACTTCTGCCCGTTTACAGCACAAGATTTACATAAAATATTCTCTCAGAGATTTAGTCTTCTTCTTATTTAACTTGTTGTAGGCTCAAGAGTCTGTTACTATAAGATTCTCCTCTTATGATGCTCTCTCTATCGTTTTGGGGGTCTATACATGGTGAAACTTAAGAGTGTTTGTTCCACTCTAGAGCATCAGTGTGAAAAAAGCGTTTGGATTGAAGTGGATTCCAAATCACAGCGCTTTTTTTTAATTGATGCAGTTTTGCTGGTACGAAAGCGATAACAGTTCCGAATAAAGAAAAGCTGCAAAATATGCGCGCTAATGGCGGAGAAGAATGCCGGGACTCTCGGCGCTCCGCTCCCTTTAACAATGGCAGTACCAACAAACGGGTAACATTCCCGACTTCAAAATATGGCACAATAGGAATCATTCGCCGGGAATATGGGTCACCTGCTTTTAATGATATGCCGCCTGCTAGTCGGGAATTTCCCATAGCGACTCACTCATTCGAAGAAAACCTGAGATGAATAGTAAAACTCGATATAGATTTCTTAAGAACGGTTTTATATCTTGACAATTCTCAAGACCTCTATATACTCAATTAAGTCATCTGTACGATATCATAACCATAAAAGTAATCATACGTGCAGTGAAAATATTATATTTCGTTTGTTTATTACCACTTTTTTGTCGCTTTAATACTTAATATGAAACATCACATTAAGTATTTCTTCTATATTCGCCTTCATTTTGTATTGTGGATTCATATTTAAATAAATATAATTATAATTTGTATTACAACACTTTTTATTTTCACTGAACTCGAGACATGTTTCGGTTACAAGTAACTTTTATCAATGTATACAATTATAACCGGTAAAAGTTGTATACATTGATAAAGGTTACTTGTAACCGAAACATGTCTAAGTTCAGTGAAAATAAAAAGTGTTCTAATACAAAGTATAATTATATTTATTAAAAATCTCATTAAGTATTTAATATTGAGATAAACAAAAGTTTTATTACAGTTTATCGAAGACGTATTTAATTAGATATAAGAAATATGTAATATAAAACAAAATTATATTAATGGGAACCGTATGAATTCCTCAATATTTAAATATAATCAAAACCTTCTTTTTTCGGACTCCTAAATGGCAAACATAAAAACAGGATTAATTTGGCCTTGAAATACTTTTTTCTTGCTTCCTCGTTTTCATGTTCTATTCAAATATATAATAATATTCTTCATTATTTTTAATTTTTTATGTCCTAGCTACCCTAATATTCCTTTAACTATTTTATTGATAAAACTTTAATACGGCCCGCTTAAAACCTTTTTTCGCAATTTTTTTTTCATTCTGCGTATTTATTTACAGTTATCTCATAAACATAGTAATAATCCAACTTTGAACTTTCTTTTGCGCCCTCCTAGCTTCCCACACAGGGTTTGATTAGAAATATTCATTGCAGAAAAAACGTATTTAAAATAATTGAAACTAGCACACCCTTATCAATTTGTTATTTTAAAAAACGGAACGCGCGTGTATAAATCCTATTAACCTGAAAATTCTACAACCAATGAAATATTTTATTTTAAATATTTTCCCATATAATACAATTTCTTAACGCAACGGGCTGTATTAATTAATATTTCAATATTGAATGATGCATTTCACCTCTTGTTCATAGTTTCCATTTGTTGGCGTTTTATATACGAAAGCCATATAAAATATTGTTTGGATTTTTTATAATAAAGCAAATTAGTTAACGTTATGTACACACCTTAATATAAATCAGGATTTGTAACACTTACCCTTTTCTAAGCACATTTAAACTTGTTTACAAATGAATTCAATTTGTTAAATAAGCACGATTTGTTTAGTTTTTTTTTTCATAAAAAAAAACAGTATTGTTAACCAACTGGTGTCGAAATTTCTTGTATCTTTACCAAAAAATTATAAATTAATTGAACGAGTAATTTCAAACGAAGTAAAACAGAATACGATTTCATCTTCGAGTTGTGGTCTGGGGACAGGAAAAGGCTGGTCACGACCAGGTTCATAAAAATGAGCTATTTTCTCCTAATATTGAAGAATATGAAATAAATTCTTATACCATTGATTTAAATCCTTGATATTTCTTCTTCTTCTTAAAGTGCTCTATCAGTTCCCCCGACGTTGGCAATCACTCTGGTAAACTCTTCCCTATCCTGCGCTGTCCGGAATAGCTCCTCCACAGTTCCGATTCCCGTCCATTCCCTCACGTTGCGCGGCTAATAGATTTGCCTTCTCCCTGCCCCCCTACGGCTCTCTATTTTCCCCTTCAAAATTAGATGCAGCAGCTGATCCTTGATATTAGTGTTTTCTAAATAAAAACAAATATAATAAATATTTTTTTTTAATATTGTTTGAGATCTACCATATTTAAATAGTTAAAAACAACACAAATTCAATTAAATATTTTAGTAAAACTAGTAAAAAAAGTTTTTCACTAGTTTTATTTAAATTTATGGGAATTGCATGTATCGCATTACTTGTGAATTTTAAAGACACTTGATAAAGTGTAACTATCATAAAATATGTGATGACATCTAAAAACCGGACCTATTCATCAATATATAAAATGTTTAATATGTAGTTTTACATCATTGTTAAAAAAAACAATAAAATTCATTTTATTTTTATATTTTCTTAAATGTAAGTGAATAAAAGGGTGTATTATTGATCATAAAGTTTTTTGTAGATTATTTCGAACACGATATTTATAACACATATTGGATATAGTAGAAACAGACAATGATTATGTTTATGAACAAAAAATACTATTAATACACTTTTAATTTGATTTAACACTTTGTTTTTTAAAAAATCAACCGGTTTCGCTCCCGCCGGAACTTCGTCAGGGTTACAAAGTACACTTGCATTTCAGTGTCTTTTGTAACCCGGGCGAAGTTCCGGTGGAAGCGAAACCGGTTGGTTGTTAAAAAAAGTGATTTTAAAACAAATTAAAAGTGTATTAATATTATATTTAAACTGTTAAATTTAAAAACTTTGTTTTATGTATCACAATTGTATTTTTATTTTACGCGACAGCTGTTTCGTCAATAATTATTGTAACACCTGTGATGTCAACATAGGTCGCGTAAAATAAAAATACAATTGTGAAACATGAAATAAAGTTTTTTTAATTTAACTGTTTATTATGTTAAATTTGCCCAGAAAAAGTTGTACACAAGCAGCGTGAGTGGAAAAAAAGCCGAGGACGACCGAGGAAAACATGGCATGACCAAATTAATCAATTACTAAAAGGCGGTCACATTAGAAGACGGAATAATCGACGTGCATGTTACGATGTATGAATGTAGAGGAAGCCCGAGAGGTATGGCAGGACAGAGCATTGTGGCTATCCATCCTCTCTGCCTACTCTTCCGGGAAATGGCGTGATGGTTAGTTAGTTAATTTTCATGTTAAAGTATCATAGTGTTCGGCCAAAACAATGGACAAAATATTATATTTAATAACGCTGCACCAAAAATCAATTGATTCATACGAAAGTATTGAGTATAGTATAGTAGATCGAGTATTTTTTATAGTTTTACTGAAAATAATTTAATATTTACTATTTTTTAAAATGGCTCTTATCATTCATGTCTTTCTCTGCAATATGATCAAAAATAAAATAAAATATTATTCTATGTACAACTATAGATATATTTTCGTTGTTGGAGAATTCTTGGTGAAGTATTTCGTGAATTTCTCGGTCTTCGTTAATAAGATGCATTCTGAAAGACTCCATCACGCATTAGTTATTCCGTTGTCGAAATTTACTTCCATTGTCGTCGCGACGCCACTTTTGTTGGGATCCGAATTGAGGATAAAGAATGCCCCGCGGCCTGAAAAGCGAAATAAAAGACGCATTGCGATGTCGCTGAAATCTTAAGTTTTCAGCCTCAGAAATCCCACAATTCAAATTTACGGTTCGAGAAATAATTATTCAACTTTCCATTCACACGGCATACACATTTTACTTCAGACAAACTGAAATAAATATCTGCATACTTTTTTTTGAATAACAAAGATTTTAATTTTTTAATATCAAAGTTTTCTATGAATATTGAATTAAGTATATTAAAACAATATTTTTACATACTTTCGTATAAAGTAATTAATTTGTATAATAATATCACACCACAAATTAAGTTTGCGATATTATTAATTATAATTTAATACTTGTAAGATTATATTTAAACCACTTAAATCTTTACAACAACCAACCGGTTTCGCTCCCACCGGAAAGTGTTCAGTTATATATGATATTTTTTCATGATTTCTTGTTATTTATATCTTTTTCAAATTTATAAACTTAGGACGTTAATATGGTGAAATTCCGTAATAATGATAATTTTTTAAAATTAAAACACTGTTTTCTCGGTGGTTTTATACCTTTATCATCCGGTGAACTACATAAACTCTCGAACAGTTGGTATCAATCTTCCGATAAATGATGAAGGTATAAAACATTCGAAATGTAATGTCGAGATAAATAAACTTAAAATTGGAAATAACTGTGTTGTAAATTCATAAAAAAATATCTATTGAAAAATCGCAATTATAAGTCTTCATTCAAATAAGTATTTGCATTATGAATCAAATTAACCAACATTTTTTCGTAGCAATTCTTTTCATTTGCTTATCACACCATACTTATTATGCAATCAGATGGATGTCAAAAATTATTATTTGTATTTTTTTTAAACTTTGTAAAATTTCAGAATATCCTTCCATGTTATTTATTTCATTCCTTTGAGAATATCTCGCATTACAATAAAATTACAAAAGCATGAAAAAAGACGCAAACTCGAATACCGTTATTGCAAAAAGCTTTAGTCTCAACTGCACATGCAAGAGAAAATGTTTGAATTGAAGTGTTTCACACTTTTATTTTCTCTAGAATCCTAGATTCAAACCAGTAACCCTGAGGGCATAAAATACCCGCAAAATCCACAAAGTTGCATACAAGTTTAACGTTCCGAGTGAAAAGGAAAACGTTTTCACTAGAATTTATTCCCAAACGCAGTAAAATATAATACATTTCGGCTCGTGTGCAATTTCGGTTGAGGTCTTTGAATTTCGAGGATTAGATTTTAGGGTGAAGTGTCCTGAAATACTCCCCTAGAGATCGTAAGGCTTTATTGACACCCCAACTACTCTCGTACTCTTCCATCCTTCTACCGTACCAGATCTTACAGCCTGCACTTTACTCTTCAGTATATAAAATTGTTCAATACATTAGGAAAGCGAAAATGGGGCTTTTTATGGCGCACAAGTGCGTTTACTGAATGTGTATGCTATATTCAATACTCTGAGCTTCTATTTGAATCAGTCAATCGTTTATCAACTTTAATATTATTTCACAAGTAATGCGACTCGCTATAAATTTTATTGTATTATATAAGGATAATATACGACTTGAATATGTGAAAAATTTGTGGTTATGTTTAATTGTTTTAATTTTGGGTTTTAACTGTAAAAAATTGTCCCACCGCACTATATGATAAACTTACAAAACGTGTATTTATAAATTCATTTACAGATCTTCAATTTTCATATTTATTGTTTCTTGAACAATGATGGAAAAACTACATATTTAATCATGAATACGGATGAAAGCGTCTGTTTTCATCCGTATTAATAATTTAATATAACAGTTGTACATCTACATCCCGGGAACAGGTTTCGAGAAATAACTGTTCTAAATAAAACAGAAGAAGAAAATTGCTTCAAAACGAATTATGAAATAATGAAATGTTCAATAATATTACTTAAAAACAAAAATATGAAATGGACCAATGATCCTTTAACAAGTTTATTCACCCGTATAAAGCTGGGAAGAGTTTCCAGCGAAGATTTTCATATCTAAAAGAAAGAAAATTCTTTTAAAAAACACTCGTTCATCCTGCATCAAAATATTGTATTAGGCAGATGAATAAATAATAAATTAGAAAAGTCTTGTAGCATCTGATGTGAGATAAAGGGAGAAGATACGGGGGATGCGGACGGGAAGCAGCTATAAGATGTCGGAATGATAAAAGAAAAACATTGCGTTTTTGTATTGCAAACATTTCGCATTCCGTCCCCCCATTAATTTCCATTTCTAGACCCCAGCACCTGTGCCTCGCGTTTTTCATTTCCTTCTCAATTGAGCAGAAATCAGCTTAAAAAATGAAAGCTCAGGTTTCAAAAAATACACCCTGAAATGTTTACGAATCAACTTCCCGTTTGATTTATTATGTTGTAATTATTGATGGTTGTGGTTTTTATTTGGCAAAGCGACATTGTGAATTATAATATTAACGCGATAATTTTGTCGGTTTTATGAGAGATTTTTTTATTTATATAAAAAATATTTATATACTTATACTTATTTATATGCCTTTGCAAGCCGAAACAAGTATATCTATTTTTTATGTTAATAACAAATCATTATATATTTTTTTGTAATTTATATAAATAAAAACATTTGGTATGTAGAAATTCAATTATATTTTATGAGAATGACATGTTTCGCATTGCCAATACTATGACTTTATTAAATATTTGAAAATTCTACGGCAAGACAAAATATGTCATTTAACTAAAATATGATAAAACACCAGGAAAACATACGTTTTCATTTGTATGCATATTATATTTGGATTCCTGTGTCACTTTTTAAGAAACATATAATATATTTTTGTAGAAATATTTTCCTAGTCTTTTTTCTTTTACTTTGGACAATTTTCGGTCCATATTTGTAAGACCAGATTAGACAAGGCGACTGCAGTAAAAGGTTAATATCTGACCGAGCTTAAGTAATAATTAGTAGAATATTACAAAACATATATTTAAAAAATATTTCACCGCAAACAAGAAACAAACATTCAACGTGAATTGTAAATTATTTAAAAAAATGTTCCATGGTATTTTTTTTAAATTATTTATTAACGATTTAAAAAAAAAACATCATTCTGGAATTCCACAGTGTTAACGCCTTAAGTTTCTTAAATTAATTATTATATTGATATAATTGATTTAGGTTTAAAAATATATGAGAATAGAGAAAGTCAATGGGTATGCAGTTATGCAAAAAGTTATATATTATATAAGTAGTTAAATAATCGATCAAATTTTCTTAATTATATTTATTGTTTCTTGAACAATGATGTAAAACTCCATATTAAATAATGAATATATATGCATTGTAATGTCTGTCAAACTTTTATCGGTACTATAACGCACATGACGCATCGATAAATGATCTAAAAACGTTATTTGAGAAAGTAACCTTACTTAGCAAGATAAAACTTGAAGATTATTAGATTTTTTAACCTTAAACGCATAGAATTTTTCCAAGCTCAGGCAATTTGAAAAGAATAAGTTTTTAAGAATAGGTATTTTGTGAAAGAAAATTGTGTAAGAATGATAATGTTTATAGCTTGGTGATGGCTATGTTCATTTATTTTCCAACAAAATGAGTTAACAAGTCTTATATTGAGATCGTGCTGATAATATTGGGTTTCTTCTTTGTTAAATCTTTTTATCCTTTCGGCTTTATAGAATATTTAGTTCTATCAGCCGTTTGGGGTTTTATTTCCCGCCCTTTTGTATAAATAAAAACGGTTATAAGTTTCAATAATGGAACCCCCGTGAAATTTACGAAAGCATATAATTTTTCATTTAAAAATGTGTCCTTAAAAATATCTTTTTCATCTTCTCAGTCGTATTCCTTATGATTGAGGGTCGTGTCCATCCTGTAAACAAATAACCCTGTCAACTTTACATTAACTTTCTTTACCATTCTTTCTTCAATTATTCTTTCCGTGTTTCTAAATCATATTAATGATCCTTTCATTGTTTTGTTAACAACAATTCCATTCTGCAGTTCATTCCTTGATTGTTTTCAACAATGTATTGAACCACGTAAATAAATCTGCCAATTTGTATTGAGCTTAGCTCATACATATACCACTCTGGTACATTATAAAGTATTTTTTTTAAGGATTAATTTTATCTCAATAGAGACGAAGATGCAAACTGGAAACTGAATATGGTGATCGAGGTATTTACAGGACTTATGACCTGTCATTGGTTGGGTTAAGCGCACGCTTTATATAATTACAACATTCCCCATTCCACCTCTCTTATGACCACCATGTCTGACAATTTTTTTGGAAGTTGTATATATGTTAATATCCAACACCACAATTCACATGTCAGTTTCAATTTACAGACCAGCGCCATCTATGAAGATTAGATTTAAGCATTAAGCAGAAGATCTTTATAACGCAATGTATTTTTAAAATTATTTTGTTTTTGATTTTCATTAAATCTAGATTCGTTGGAGCTTTTTGGAGTGTTAAGATTTCAAAAATGCCTGATATATATGTTCGGTACATTGCATATTATATGAAGCATAAAATGGTAACAACCACCGTTCCCACGGGCGGCGGGCCCGGCGGGGTCGTGTGTCGTGTACACATGTGAACATTTTCCAGCGGACATGACGTGGAAGCAGTGTGTTGATTGAATTTTTACGGGATCCGTTCGCCGCGCCAACTCGACACTTTCGAACCAAACCCGGTTGCTTCCAATCGCCGCTGCTTCCGATTCCGGCGATAAATAAGGCGGCAAACGCGAGGACGGGGGTTCCAAGTTCAAATTTTGACGTTTACGGCATGGAATGTCTTTCGTCACGGAGAAAATTGCGCCGTTGATACTTTCGTTAGTACGGTAATCCATGGAAACGAGTTTGACTTTATAGAATATTACGAAACATGTTGTGAAAGCGCTTAGCGAAAAATACACGCATTATTAGAAGCCTTTTGAAAAAGACGCATAAGTTTTTTTATGAAATAAGATTTTTACATATCTATAAATACACGTATCGTTGATTTTATTATGTAACATCTAGAAAATTTATCTAACTATTTTAATTATTGTAACTAACCAACACGCCGTCTCTCCGAACGGGTGAACAGCTACACTGTTTTCTCTCCCTCAACATTCCTGCATCGTGTCATGCACGTAAGTCGATTTCCCCGACTCCTCGCGTGGACAACATTAAGTATTAATTTTTTTTATCGTGACACGTTTTTCTCGGTTTACGTCGTTTACATACACTTTCTTTACCATTCTTTCTTCTTTAATTTTTTCGTGTGTCGAAATCATCTTCATGATCATTTCATTATTTTGTTCTTAACACTTTCTTTCACAATGCTTTCGCTTCTTGGAAATTTATCATTTAAATTATCAAGTTTATTAGTTGTTTTTTTATTTAATCAAGAATTTATTTCATCATATTTATACCTTTCAAAATGATTGTTATTGTTACCAAGTATAATTTAAAAGTTTGAAAACATTCGAAATTTGTCGCAAACATTTAAAAAAAGAACATGCGCACACGTGCGGGATTTGACACATCTTTCAGGATTGTTGGAGTTTGAAACAGTTGCGTCGCGTGCTCCGTGGCGGTTGGACGCCTGTTTTGGACGCCGCATCGCCTCACGGTCTGCGTCTCTCCCGCGGCACGTCGGCGCCTTGGGCTCAGTTGGGCTTTATTGGAAAAGTTGGTTTAAGTTGTTTAGTGCGGCTGAGATTAATGGCCATAGCGTGTGATTACAGATGCTCCATCCCGGAGGAAACCATTCCGTGTGAGCCGCAATTTTTCACCACGTGAAAAGTTACTACTGTTTAGGTGAATATCTAGGACAATTTCACGTCACATACAAACAAACCCAAAAATGACCCGAAAGTATGCCGTATAACAGAAAATATTTACAATTAATATAATAATTTATTCATTCCGTATCTTTAAGGTTCACAGTTGGATTTTTTAAAAATTAAAGAGGAGGATACCTTTATTTTAATAAAATTAATAAAACAAATATTATAGCAACTAAGTAACCATGATTTAATTGAGGATATGTTTCTAAATAATGATAATATAAATGTTAGCAAAAGTATTCATACAGGTATTATATATTTAGTTTTTGATTTTCAGCTTTTCCGGTTTCGGCAGCTCGCTGCCATCTTCTAAAAAAACATATTTTCTTTCAGAAGAGGTTTTCAATTAACAACATTGATTTTTTCTGACCAAACAAATTTATTAATTTAATTTGAATTAATAAGTCAATCACATTGAAATATATTGTAGGTATATCGAATGCTAAATTGAAATTATTTTTCAAATGCTTTGTAATAAGTTCTAAGTTTATAGAAATATGAATGCATATGACGAAATAAATTAAAAATATGATGAAACGTACTACCAATTTCATTTATGCTTTTTGAAAACATGGTTATTCATCTGGTCAGCATTTTTAAATGAGTACTTAAATAATATTTTGAATTTGAATATGAATGCATAACTGTATGTATATAAAAATAAATTTAAAATATGATATCCTATTAACAATTTAAATCATGTATAACTTCTTGAAACCTGAAATTTTTTCCTATATACGTTTTTAATTGAATAGGTAAAATAAATAATCAATTATTTATTTGTCTTCTTTCGGTGCCGTGTCAGGTCCCCCCAATGTTGGCGATCATTACAGCAAAGGCATCTCTATCTTGCGCCACTTGGAACAGGTTCTGAACTCTTGTAACTCCTGTCCACTCTTTGATGTTCTACAGCCAGAACAGTTGCCTTCTACCAACTCCCCGACGTCCCTCCACTTTACCCATGTCAGTTGAAGGATGTGGTAGTTTTCTTCCCTAAGCACCTGACCCAAATATGAGGCCTTTCTAATTTTCACACTTGACAACAGCTCTCTATTGGCTCTGGCTCTCTGTAGTACGTCTGTATTACCGATTCTTTCGGTCTACGGTATACGGAGCTCTGCGGTATATATATGCGGTATGCGTAGCTAGCGCCCTTGAGATGAGTAATTCATAAAAATGGCGCTTTATAAATTATCCAATTTATTATTATTATATATCCACATCTCGAACGCTTCCAACCGGTTCATTACATTCACTTTCAGAGTCCAGGTTTCGCAGCCATCTAGTAGAACAGACCATCCTTCTTCTTCTTCTTCTTCCTCAGCCTATTCCCGTCCACTCCTGGACAAAGGCCTCCTCTATTTGCTTCCATGTCATTCTGTCCTGTGCAGACTGTATCCAGGTTATTCCGACGTGTCTCTTTAGATCATCCTTCCACCGTAGTTGCGGTCGCCCTGCACTTCTCTTCGCCGTCCACGGTCTCCAAGTCAACAGTCTTCTTGTCCACTTTTCATCTGAGCTTCTGACTATGTGACCTGCCCATTGCCATTTTAGAGTCGCCACCCGGTGGATGATATCAGTGACCTTTGTTTTTTCTCTCACCGTATCGTTTCTGACTCTGTCTCTTAGGCTTATTCCTAACATGACTCTTTCCATGTCTCTTTGGGTCACTCGTAGTTTCTCGGCACTTTGTTTGGACAATGTAACAGTTTCAAGACCATAAGTACCAACTGGCAGAACGCATGCTTCATAGACTTTTCGTTTCAGGTTGATCGGTATTTTCCGTTTTTAAGGATGTAACTCATGTTTCCGAAAGCTGCCCAGCTTAGTCCAATTCTTCTTTTTAGCTCTGCGGTTTGGTTGTCTTAACATACCATATATAACATTTAATCATTCTTTGTCGGAGTTTCAAGTTAAGATTATCGTTGCAATATATTCTCATTTTATTAAATGCAGCTTGTGCAACTTCAATTCTGCATTTTATTTCAATGTCCGGGTCAAGCGCTTTAGTGATAATGCTGCCAAGGTATTTAAATTGATCTACCATTTCAACATTCGCACCATTCAGTTGCAGAGTGGATAAATAATAGTTAAGTCGCCCAAATGTCATCCATTTGGATATGGATATGGCGATATTTATATTCGTACCATATACTCATATTCTTTAATATTGTTAAAGAGAAGTTTGTTTATATTTTGATGCTCTTTAATAATATATTTTTTATTAAAGTGAGTCAAAAATAGATATTTGATTGAAATAGTTTATGGTTGATACTGCAAAGTTATTTACATAAATCTAAATTAGTAAATTTTATATAAAGTTAATTTTAAATTAAGAATGCTGTAATGTTTTACATTTTCATTCAATATCTAAAAACCCTTTGTTGTATGTAATAGATAAATATCGCAGTTCAAATGATAACAGAAATTAAATTCTTAATTGAGATAATTGAATCTGAACTCCCCTATTGCGAACATAGTCATACAAATTACTTTATGTGACAAAATTTACGCCCATGGCCCCGACACATATTTATAAACACAAAATAACATTAAAGCTAAATCTCCACCATTCCCAGCGATTAAATAAATTTCGCTGAAACATTACAATCTTTAAATGGAAATTTAATCTCAGATCCAGATTCATTTGGAAATAAAAGATATCCACTTTTATTTATTTTAGCGTGTCCAAAAGCAATAAATAAACTTTTTTGTGCCGCCTTGCTTGACAAATACAAACTCCGTACAAAAGGTTTGACTTTGAAATGTTTTTTTTTAACTATTTCAGCATTCGAGGAAATAATACAATCAGGCTGTGGATACGCTAAGTGAGCGTCAAGTCGCAGAATCCTGTATAAATAAAAAGCAATTTAATTATAATTAGTCTTGATTCGTAATGCCTTTGAAGTTTTTAGCAAATATGACTTCAAAAGTTGTTTAAGAAATGTGACTTAAAAAGTATTAATGAATATGGTTCGGTTGATTTTTGATAAATCTACGAGTATTATGAAAAATTGCTGATACTAGGAATCTTGATTACGGAAAAGTGAATAAATTTTCACATAATTTACAATTTATCAGTTTAATCCCTATTATAAGGTGTCAAAGATGTATACAGAACAATCAAAAACACTTTCTTTTGCGATGAAAATCATGTTTTATCAGTATAAAATATTTTTAAGGATTAATTGTATCTCAATAGAGACGAAGATGTAAATTGTTAATTTGGAAACAGAATATGGTGATCGAGGCGTTTACTTATGACCTGTCATTGGTTGGGTTAAGCGATCGCTTTATGTTAACAACATTCCCCATTCCGCCCTTCTTACGACGAGGTTCTATGCAGAATCGAAGGAGGGAGGTAACTTGTCAAATCCATTTCAGAACGGCCAGCACTATGGATCGGCCATATAATGTGCCATGAGGGTCTCCTGCATGATATAATGGAGGGGATGGTTAACCGAAAAAAATATAGAGGGCGCTCTTGACGGGAATATCTGAAACAGGTGTGCGAGGACATGAACTGCGTCTCATATGTTGAGTTGAAGAGGGCTGCAGAAAATCCAATGTAGTGGAGGACTTTATTTTTTATTTTTTTTATTATATTTAATTTATTTTTAAAAAAACCCAAATGGGTTATATGGTTACATTTTTAGATCTTACAATTAATTATGTATTGTTTCAGATATTTTTTATATTGAGTTGTAGTGAGATTCCTTGTGTCTTTTGGTAGTTCATTGTAAAGTTTCAGTCCATAGTTCAATATCCTTGATTTTCCTGTCTTAGTTCGTGCAATCGGTAAGTGATATCTGTCACAGTTCCTGGTCCAGTGTCTGTGTACGTCTGAATTTTTAATTAATTTGTAGCTGATGTCTGTTGTCTTTTCCATGGTCACTCTGTGTACAATTTTTAAGGTCTCATATTTGGTCAGGTCTGATATGTCCATTTGTTTTGTTTGTCTGTAAACTTGTATGGTTGGGGTAATGAGGAATAAGGATTAAAACTGGAAGGAACACATGGAAGGAAGGGCAAATAAAGATGGCGATGTGAATCGGACACGAAATCATATTCGACCGAGTGAAACATGCTCAAATTAATTAAATTTTAAATGTTGGTCACTTCATGTATCTACATTTGTAAATAAGTGCTTACGAAAAGTAATAAATGAACGTTATATTTATAACATTTGCCACCCATTCTCCTCAGTAAATTTAACAAAATGTATTTACTTTATACATTACCGTTACAAAATATTCGTTTACAGTTAGAGTCTTTGCCCTAAGGACATTTTATATCAATTAGGGTTTTTTCCTTCCAGCTCCGGAGGGGTTTGTTTTGAAGCCATGTAATTATCCCTACTTTCCATTATTTCCTTCCACTCTCTTGTTTGTTTGGTCCCAGCCCTTGCCTCGTTCGGGGACTGATCAAATATTATTATCATCCATTAGCTAAGTATCGCGGATTCTTGGATTCTTTAAACGGACTTACTGTGCAAGAAATGAACGAAATTCAATGTTTAGTTGGTTATATTTACTAAATAAGGGTTTTTTGTGTAATGGTTCCCAGAGAACTGTCTACGTGAAGTTTTTGAAATCAAATTTTTGTTCACATTATAAGAATATTAATAGGATATTAATATTAATAGTGCAAACCCTCATGTATGGAAGTGAAGCTTGGAGCTGGCAAAAGAAGGATGAAAGCAGGATAAACGCCGTAGAAATGAGATCACTAAGACGAATGTGCGGGAAAACGTTGTATGATAGAATACCGAACGATGAAATCAGAAAAAAATGTAAGGCAGATGACTGCATCATGAATAAAATTAAAAAAAGGACTCCTGAGATAATAATAATAATAATAATAATAATATGCTAACTTTTAAAGCGCCGTTTTTGTGATGTAATCACCTCAAGGGCGCGGACATATGGAACGAATGGATGAGAGTAGAATGGTTAAAAATTTGTACACAAGCAGCGTGAGTGGGAAAAGAAGCCGAGGACGCCAGAGGAAAACATGGCATGACCAAATTAATCAATTACTAAAAGGCGGCCACATTTGAAGTCGGAATAATCGACGTGCGTGCATGGTATGAATGTAGAGGAAGCCCGAGAGGTATGCCAGGAGAGGCCATTGTGGCGATCCATCCTCTCTGTCTACCCCTCCGGGGAAATGGCGTGATGGTTAGTTAGTTAGTTAGTTTTATAAGGATATATTTTAGGCGTATAATAATGCTTGTGAGCAGCAGATACAAGAACATTTTATAAGCTACTCGCATTCGGAGCATTAGAACTACCCGCGAACATTACGGTGACGTGTTTTTCCCGATGTTTTTTTCAGGAAGCGCATGAGCCCGAATTTCCGCAGATTGCACATTATGACCCTCGTTATACAATTCTGCAACTCGTATCTCCTCCATTAGGCAACGCTCATAACGAGATAATATTATACATGAGCGTACAAGGTAACACATATATACCTTATATCAACTCTACTCGGCTAGACATTATGAATCACCGTCTATTTATGATGAAGATGAAACCAAAGATGATGCGAGACGGTAGACGTTTCGGTGGATTCAGATGAAGAGATATTAATGGAGGTAATCGAGACATGTGTCCTGAATTATAGTTGGTGGTAAGCTATGTGCTATTTTCGGAATAGTAAATTATAATATTGCTTGAAGGAAAATGTGAAATATAAGAGTTCTTGGATTGCCCTGATGAGCTTGAGTGCGAGTGAAATTGGTAGACGTCGAATCTTCTTCTTTCGGTGTCTTTTCAGGTCCCCCGACGTAGACTATCACTTGAGAGTAGGCGTCTCTATCCCTGGCAGTTCGAAACAGTTCCTCAATGGTTTCCAAGCCAGTTCAGTTCCTTATGTTGTGCAGACAGGAGAATCGCCTCCTTTCAACATCTCGTCCACCCTCTATGTAATTTGCCCTCAACGATCAGGTGCAACATTGTAATAATAGTAATTGGCCAATAACTTTCCATCAGCTCTGAATCTCTGGAGAACATTTATGTCGCTGACCATATCGGTCCAAAGAATGTGCAAAATTCTACGATACTACCAGATTTCAAACGACTCTAACATGTTCAAGATACAAACTTTTAAGGTTCACTTGATTTCGGCTTCAATCATAGCAACCATATTCTCCCAAAACTCTTTCCTCGCATCTTCCCGATTATTAAAGTCGATTTGTTAATCATTTGGCGTCAGGTATTTCGTTGGTAGGCTTTTTTCTATGCAAATTCGTCAGCCAGGTGGTTTTGGGTCTTCCTTTCCGTCTCTCTTTTTAGTAATCATGGAAAGACACTTTTCTCACATCACGGTCTTAGATTTTTTCTCATTACCTGGCCGTATTTATCATCGGAGCCTTGATTCTGATTATTTATCGGTTAAAGGTGCAACCTTCAAACTTTCCCTTACGTATTCTCTATATTATTGTATTTCCCTTCGCACCTTGCCTTTTAATGTAACTCCTACAGACCATCGCAGTATGTGCATTTCTGTCAAATGAGGCATTCAAAGGAAAAGTGGACTAACCCACTTGATGGCCAATATTGAGTTAACTATGGGAATGTGTCTAAAACATGTGTTTCTTCGATTCAAGAACGAACTAAACTTAGTTTCAACAATATTCTTTAGATGGAAGTGTTTTTTTTTGTTTTTGTATTATAATATTTAAAAATATTCTCAATGCAAAAGTGGACCATTATGGTCAGTCCAAAGTATTAGTGCCGAAAATGAAGTTCATGTATATTGTGTCCAATATTGATTATGTGGTGAATGACATTGACTTCAAATTTTTAGTGAGTGGTCATTCCTATTTACCATGTGATCAGGTTTAATTGAAAAACAAAAATGATTTTTTCTAGATATTTACAATCCGGAACACTGGATTCAAGTAATACAATCAGCCAGGAATAGTAATCAATTAAAAATAATCTCAATGGAAAGGGATAATTTTTATTCAATAATTAAATTGGAGAGTAACATAGTAAATAGAAAGGTCTCACTTGATGGATCCAAAGTAGATTGGTTGAAAATACAGTGGTTGAGATATACAAAAACCGAACCATTTAAAATATATTTCAAATATTCAAACAACATTGAAGTGATTTTCTCCATAGTGGATAGTTCAAAAAGATTGTCAGTCTCAATCACTACTCTAGATACATTGTATCCACAAGGAAATACTATCACAGCGATGAAGAAGAAGGATTTAATTTCCTTCTTGACTTCGTACTGCCAATTTTCCACCATTTTTATAACAATTTGAAGACCAATAATATTCAGTCAGATGTAATAGACGTGTCTGATTCCGAAAGGGATTAAAATTATAATAGATATATTTTCTATATACCTTAAATTTCATTTCACTTTTCTTCTATCCTAATAAAAAAATGGACTAAACATAATAACACTTCAACGCAATAGTGGACCAAGCCACCAAAAAAGAGGTGTTTAATAATTTTTTGGCCAAAAACGGATATACATTAAAATTAACTTACCTTTTTTACCAAGAATCTTTCTTTACAATTAGTATTTGTTGTAAAATTTACGTAACACAAAGAGATGAAATTTGATAATTTCTAAAATGCACCATTACTCAAATCTATGGTAGATGGGGCTAGTCCACTTCTGCTTTGACTTCCTCAAATATTGTAGTACATCACAATCATACAATACCATAGTAAAAACAAAGTGTTTTTTTCAATATTTGTATTTCAAAAATAAAAATGCATTTGATTTAATTCATCGTCATGCAATGATATGTTGACAATCTTAACAAAACATCGAGAATCTTAGGAAAATTCACGCTGTTGCTTAAGCAGGTTTAAATGAATGTCTTCAATTTTCATTACATCAAAAAAAATCTTCTATATTCACCATTCATTTGTTTTGCGGATTCATAATTTAACAATATTTTTTCTTTGTAACACAACACTTTATTTTTAAATACACTAAAAAATTCTAAATTACATAAACCTATATTTCGGGACACAGAAGCCCTTAATCATTGTAGTTAAAATATTATATGAAACGTGTTTGAGTGAATGTGTAATTTTAAATTTTATTTGTATTAAAAAATAAATTGTTGTGCTACAAAGAAAAATATTTTGTTCAATATTGGAAATAATTATAAAAAAACTAACTAACTAACCATCACGCCGTCTCCCCAAAGGGGTAGGCAAAAATAATGGATTGCCACACTTTTCTTTCCTGACATATTTCTCTCGCTTCCTCAACATTCATACATCGTGTCATGCACACGCGTCGATTTCTCTGACTCCTCACATGGCCGACACTCAATATTTGATTTATTTGATCGTGCCACGTTTTCCTCGGTCTTTCTCTATTTCTGGTTCCATTTACATCATTAACATAATTTTTTTTTACCATTCTTTCTTCATTCATTCTTTCCATATGTCCAAACCATCTTAATGATCCTTTCATTATTTTGTTCATGACACTGTCATTCGCACCGCATTCACTTCTTATATTTTCATTCGACACTCTATCATACACAGATTATCCACACATTCGTCTAAGAGATCTCATTTCTACTGCATTTATTCTAATTTCATCCTTCTTTTGCTAGTCCCATGCTTCGCTTCCATACATAAGGGTCGGTAGAAGAACACCATTGTGCACTGCCATGTAATTATATTCATAGTAATAATATAAACTTCATCAGAAATATAAACCTCATATAAACTCCATCAGTATTCCCAAATGTATAAAGCATTAAAAATTTATGAAGATATACCGGAGAAGAGCAAGTTTTGAATAGAATTAAATGAATACGTAAACAAAATGTAACCTTATGTTCTTCTTCTCTTCTTCTTCCTCAGCCTATTCCCGTCCACTCTTGGACAAAGGCCTCCTCCATTTGCTTCCATGTCATTCTGTCCTGTGCAGACTGCATCCACGTTATTCCGACGTGTCTGTTTAGATCATCCTTACACCGTAGTTGCGGTCGCCCTGCACTTCTCTTATTATAAAGTTTTTATTATAATTGAATGTTTAATTGTTTTTTTTATTGTTCTCTCGATGATGGAGTTGTAAAACCTTTGAGACATGTCGAGAAAAATAAACAGAAAAGTGAAAAAACTGTGTTTTAATGCATACAAAAATTCAGCATTATGGAATTCCACAGTGTTAACGACTTAAGTTTTTCAAAAATTATAAATATTACTTTGAAGTTCTTGCTGGTTAAGTGCCTAATTACAGCTAATTTAAAAAACGGTGGATACGTGTAACATAAATAAAAAAAACACAAAAGTCCGGATCGCCCATGTCAACATGTGCAACATAGCAAAAAACATTATGTGTTATTACATTATGTGCTAATTTAAAAAAAACGGTGGATTCGGATTTGTGTTAAATTATTTTTTATTTAGTTATTTTTTTTATATCATTGTATTTTATATTATTTGTTTTAGATTTATTTTGTGGGTGTTGGACGATCGAAGTGTGCGCGGGAGACGCCTATTGGTGGCGATGAGGTTCGCAACCCATCACACCGCGTCTCCCGCGGAGCGAAAAGAAAAGGATGGAGTGCCGCATCAGTAAAAGTGTGACAGTCCATTCTTTCTGCTTACCCTTTCGGGGAGACGGCGTGATGGTTAGTTAGTTAGTTGGTAATAATTATATTCATAGTTTATTCTTGTTTCTCGGCAAAAAAGAAGAGAATGATGGCAACTATGCACATAGTCAACAATTAATTGTACGAATGACAATTTTATTAGGAAATTGTCAACTAGGTCCGGAGAATATTCCACGGTACATACATTTATTAAGGCGGGCGGGCAACCTCGCCATTCATTAAGTTGATAATGACTGCCCCGAGTTGGCAGCGACCGCGTTATTAAAATCTGTAAATCATATACTACAGGGGCGATCAAAACTTAAATGAGTTCACTCAAAAAGCCCCGACTTAGAATAATACCGGGGAGCGGGGCTCGATTCCCGCGGGCTCAACAAGCACGGATCACTCCACGAATTAATTAATTTGCTAATCTTTTATGACTCCCCTAAAAAGTTTGCAATCACTCGATTAATACGTTCTATTTTTATTCACTCTAGCCTGAGCATTGACGTAAAACTCTATTTCAAATTTCAAATTAACATTTTTTTTTATAGAAATCAAACAAATGAATCGTGATAATTTGACAACGTTATAAATGTTTGTATCGATGTTTCGATGTTTTCCACTTGAACGAACGAAACTTCAAAAAAGCGATAGGAGTAACCTTTCGGCGTGGATGAGACCATAATGTTACATGATATTATAATGTCACTTTTATTTTTATTTTTATTTATACTTTTAATTTCGTTCTTATTTCTACTACTATTATTATGTTCAACTTTCAATCATTTTGTTTGACCGTATTTTGCCTTAGCTCAAATTCAATTGACTGTTTATTGTATTTGTGGTAGCATGTAATTGGCTTTATTTATTATTTTTCTTAATGTTTCTTAATTAATATATTGATATCGCTGTATGCTGCCCTTAATGAATATATAAATAAATAAATAAATAAATGAATGAATTAATAATGTTTAACTATCATGGTGTTTCACGCTGAAATAATGGATTACATAACATAATAGCTATAATGTTCTCATAATAATAAAATACTCCAAATGAAATCGATTGAAATTCCCAATTAGTACAATACTTTTTATAAAATTGCCAACATTTTGTAAACTTTTGGCAAAACATATTAAACCTACAACTACAATAAATATATATTTATTGATTTAATGCCAGCTTGATTCAGTCAGCTATTGTGTCGTCATTTATATCTTCTTCTTCTCGGCGCTACATCCCGATATAGGATTTGGCCTCCACTAGCTCCTGTCCAAATATTTAGAACGTTTCATATTTATTAATTTTTATTCCTACTCGTTACTAACTAACTAACTAACCATCACGCCATTTCTCCGGAGGAGTAGGCAGAGAGGATGGATCGCCACAATGCTCTGTCCTGGCAAACCTTTCGGGTTTCTTCTAGATTCATACATCGTACCATGCACGGACGTCGATTATTCCGACTTCGAATGTGGCTGCCTTTTAGTAATTGATTAATTTGGTCATGCCATGTTTTCCTCGGTCGTCCTCGGCTTCTTTTTTCACTCACCCTGCTTGTGTTCAACTTTTTAACCATTCTTCTCTCATCCATTCGTTCCATATGTCCAAACCATCTCAGGGATCATTTTTTAATTTTATCCATGATGCAGTCATCTGCTACTTTCATCTGCTTACATTTCTCTCTTATTTGATCGTTCGGTATTCTATCATACAACGTTTTCCCGCACATTCTTCTTAGTGATCTCAGGATAAATCCTGCTTTCATCCTTCTTTTGCCAGCTCCAAGCTTCACTTCCATACATGAAGTTGGCACTAGAACTCTATTGTACTACTAGTTAATTTTTATAATAGTGATCCATATTAAGATACAAAAAATGTTTTAAATAGCATATTTCATATGGATAATATAAACCAGAATATAAAAGTTACATATAAATCTTGTCACATAGGAATATATCATAATATCATGTGCAAATATTTTGATAAAATTTAATCTTAATTCACGATCATGGAAAGATATTATATCTATTTAAGGTTCACTTTTCCGGCACTCAAATGTTTAGAAGCTTCACCAATTATTTTAGGATTAAGACTATCTCCCTCCCTCGTTTTCAATCTAGAGCGAGAGGGCAACATCTTGGTCCGGTGAAGGCTTTAAGTGTTCTCAAAAGTTTGAGTGATAGAAGAGATAATTCCTGGCGCGTAAACTGCCTGGAACGCGTGAGACAGTGGCTGTTCGTGAGATTAACCCTTTGAATGCTTAACTGCGATATATTGTTCGCTGAACTATTAAGAAAATATAACGAACAACGTCGTTGTCTCAAATATTATTCAAATATGCTTAAAATTAAATAATGTAGGTTAAAAAGACTGAGTAGTATTAAAACTTTTCGATGTAATTATATTTTATTTTAATTATTTGTTATGTAAAAAAAATTGTGTGAGGCAACCAGGGAAATCATTTTAACGTCTGCAGAATATAAATTAAAGCACATCTCGCTCGCACACTTACAGCAATATGCAAGGTAGAAAGAGATAGCGAACGTCTGGTAGACGGTCTGCGTGGTTATTACTTTCACGTACAAACTATGAATTACTGAACATGTTTTTTACGAGGAAGATGGAACAGACAGAATTTACTCGTATTAGCAATATTCGTTATTTCAGAAAATATGTATTTTTAAATACTTACAAACATACCCATCAACAAGATATCCATCATATTCAGTCCTTTACCCCTCCCGCAATCAATGCGGATAAAAAAAATCCTCCCCGATAGCCCACTACGTACTCCGCCAAACAAAATGGTCTCACGCAGGATGCTATCTCCTACCACAACTCCATCCAGCCACTGTTCCTCTTATCTTCCCCTCGGGAACAGACTTTTTTTATAAATACAATCCCAACCCTAACTGGTCTTCCATTCCTCGATAATAATGTAAGACTTTATCATAAACCCTAAATCCCCCCTCGCCCTCTTTCGGAGGGACACTCCGGGCCATACATTTAGCCCCATCATAAAACAACTACAAAATCACATTCCAACAAGGTTTCCTACAGACGTAAGAGGAATAGCCACATGAGCTGAGCCTCTGTAAGCCAGAAGATCCAAGTCCAAGTCCAAGTATTTTTTTCAAAAATAATCTTTTATACGTTTTTGGAAACTCGTTGTCAATATACCATACTATTTATTATTTTTCATTTCTTGAACAGTGGGGTTTGTAAAACTCTATATGGTTGCATGTTTACATTTGAAGCATGTTTTTCAAGAGATGGAAAAATGGACAAATATATCGCAAGAAGGGTCGGTGCTGGAAACAAAATTACAACTCAAAGTCATCACTGCAAGTAGAAATATTTCAATTAAAGCAAAGATGGCAGTTAATAATAGAATTCTAGTGCCAACCCTTATGTATGGAAGTGAAGCTTGGAGCTGGCAAAAATGATGAATGTAGAATATATGCCGTAGAAATGAGATCACTGAGAAGAATGGGCGGAAAACGATATACTCGTATGATAAAATACCGAACGACAAAATAAGGAAGAAATGTAAGGCAGATGATTGAATCAAAAGTAAAATTAAAAAATAATCCCAGAGATAGTTTGGACATATGTAACGAATGGGCGAGAGAATAATGGTTAAAATGTTGTATACAAGCAGTGTGAGTGGAAAGAGAAGCCGTTGAATACCAAGGAAAGCATGGTATGACTAAATTAATCAAATACTGAAAGGCGGCCACACTCGAAGTCGGAAAAATCGACGAGCATCCATGTTACGATGTGTGAATGTGGAGGATTCTAGAGAGGTATGTCAGGACAAAATGGTATGGCGGTCCATCCTCTCTGCTTAGCCCTCCGGGGAAACTGCGTGATGGTTAATTAGTTAGTTATATTAAATAATTAATACTTATAAAAACGTCTATTTTTTAGAAATTTTACATTATTTTATATGAGTGACATGTTACGCCTTGCTTAGTGATTATCTTGATAATGCTATAACATTTGACAATGCCTTAGCAAGACTAAACATGTCATCCCCATAATATATCATGAAACTTTAATTGTTTTGGAGTTATAACTCGAGTCGCCACTGAAGCAGATGGTGTGCTGCCATCAGATATCCGCACAAAATGGGAAATATGCCTCGAATGCCACATTATTCCCCACTTCGGATTTTTTTTGTCTTCTTTTCCCGGATATCTGATTTAATACGATTTAAGACAGAAATACTGAATTGTTAAACTGTTGGCCTTGTTTCCTTTCCGATCTCCGCAGCGCGATAGCGATTTGTGACAAATTAATATTCATGACAAATAACTTGAGGTTTTTGTTGTAAATACAAATAGTACCTACTTTATGTTTTTACAGAAAAATATTGTTATTTCAAATAAACAACGAGTAAATATAAATTGTAAAAAAATATAGTAAACTGTTAATGAATAAACTTTGTTTTTTGTATCACAATTGTATTATATTTTACGCTACAGCTGTTTCATCAACCAATGTTGACATCAGGTGTTACAATAATATATGAAATATCAATTTTTTGTGATTTTTCGAATCTTAATGTATATTTGTTCCTATGTCAATTTGAATAATTTCTTTGATATAATTTTGAAGTTCTTGCTGAAATTGAGTTAGGTACCTAAATATTTTAATTAAAAGAACGGTTAGTTACTATTTATAGAAGAAAATATTCAAGGTGGAAAATATAATAATAAAGTAATATTAATAATAATAAAACAGTAATAAGAAGGAACAATTACATATAGTAAAGAGTCAAACACTGAGAAACATAATAAATTAAAAACGATAAACAAAAACAGGAAGTACATAGATTACATTAATAGGAAAGGTGATAAAAGTTGAAGGTAGTATTATTATTTTTTTAGCTAAATTGTACAATCTAGTTAAAAAAGACATTGATTAAATAGCTGTCGCGTTAAATAAAATATAACTGTGATACAAAAAACGAAGTTTATTCATTAACAGTTTAAAATGTTAGGGTATATTTATATAAACTATTTAAAAATATAGTAATATGTATATGTACTATCATATTTTGTTAGCTATTAAGTATGAATTAAAACGTCTGAGTACGAATCGAAGCAAAAGCAGACGCAGTCCGAACAAAACACCTCCTTAGAATATTAGAAATATAAACATTGCGACCTATGTTAGGATTGAGATAGGATACCTAATGGAGAGATTCGCAGAACCTGCAATGTATATGACTTTGTGAGATGAAAAAGGTAGAGAAGACGAGTCTGAAGAGATAGTGGTGAGAGAATGAACCCTAGAGAGGATTCTCAAGATCGTAATGAGATTCTAACCATATAAATTGAATGATTTCAGCACCTCTGTGGCGCATCACACCCACCACGATGCGTTGGTATGTTTTTGCCTTCATAGGTATTTTCTATCAGTGTATTTATAATAACGGGTGGAGAAAAAAAAAACGAGTCGTTGAAAGAAGACAACCCCTAAATCATACTAAAATACGCATTTGAATACAAATATTAACTTCTATGTTCGCTATACTTTTGTGTTGTAGATGTTGTATTTGTCTTTTTCTTTTTTATATACTTTGTATATACAGCACTAACTTTAATTTTTTTTAAATTACATATCAGACATGTTTTGACAACCGGTCCTTCTTCAGTGAAATATGATCATTTGACAGATATTTAACATCTGTCAAAACTGATCATATTTGTAAATCATTTTATAATATTTTAAATATGTATCACTGAAAAAGGACCGGTTGTCCGAAACATGTCTGATATGTAATTTTTTTAAAGTTAATGTTGTACTCGTATATACAAAGTATATAAAAAAGAAAAAGCCAAACAAATATTAACATTTGTTTCACATGCAATAATTAATTTCAGTTCTTCAAAGCGTGATTCAGAAATATTTTCATATAATGTGAAGTTCTTAAACTGCCTTTCAATTCTTTTCAACTTTTTGTAAGGAAAAACGAAAATGAAAAATTGAAAATCTGTTTTCTTTCCGTCTTCACGTTATTTTTTTTAACACGTATATCTACAAGCACTCCTTCAATACTTACTTTGTTTCCCTAACTCGGGCTTTAGTGGATGAGGTGAAAGTTTTTTTATAAAATAAGTTTTCGAGTTTGAATCCACATCAAGTTTTCCCGCGCCACTTGAGTTCTTCGGTTTATTTTAAGAACCGGAGAAAAATCATAACTTTCTGGATAAGTGACTCTTAATATATTTTCAAACAAATTTTTCACAAATACCATTATGATTTGATTAAATAAATAGTTACTAAGAAGAGTAAAAAGATAAAATAAGTGAAGCTTATATGGCAGTGCTTTGTTTACCACGCTTAACGTTGTCAATGCAATTTGGAAACTCTACATTAAATCAGATATATTATTAATTATGTTTTTAAAGAGTTTTTTCCGTTGTTTAAACAATAAACGTGATATTATCATAATATACAAATATTCTGATGGAAAAAAATAGTGGCTGAATGCTTTAAAAATGCTGTTTGGAAGAACAAAAATATGGCGAAGGATAGCGAAATGCCAATCTAAAAATCCTATAAATTGAGACGTGGTCTAACTCTATTAGAACGAAACTCATCCTAAGAGCCACAGAAATGACTCTCAAATCCATTTTGGGAATGACACTCTTAGATATTGTAAGAAATTACGAAATGAGAAAGCTTTGCTTTGTAAAAGAATGTGATGGGGAAGACTGAGAAGACATTACTGGAGAGACCACGTAGAGAAAGTGTGTTTTGAAATACTGATAAGCAACTTGGCAAATAAAGTTCTAACGGCAGCCAACCTCCAGGAAGACCATTCAAAATATGGCGAGACAATTGGACATCTACATATTAGGAACAGGCTCTGAAAAATAGCTGGACACAATCCTAAATAAATCAGAAGTAGAAGAAGAAATACACAAACAAATGGGAAAAACTTATCTTGTTCCTCTCTAGGCAACGGTAGGGGTAGTCCTATATATCATTGTCCCAGAAGTCTTCCAGCTGGACCGCGCCTTCACCCTTTCGACGGCATCCGTCACTCCCGACCTTCTAGGTCTTTAAGTATTTCTTGTTCTAACATGGCTCTTTCCAGTTTTGTTTTTGCTACACGGTGTCTTCTGATATGGTGAAAGTTAGCGTCCAGTGCTAACATATGAAACGAAAACTCTTACCCTCACCGTTATAGGATTGTTATAGGATTCCAGTATGTTGTTATTTCATAAAAAAAATTAATGATGGTGGTTCGACTGATTATTTCAAGAAGTGCTGCTTATGTTATATATTTTTCATAAAAGTTTCTTGTTCCTGTTGTAAAAAAAAACATGGTCATGTGTCTAATCATAATAAATCAACATGCGTTGCGCGTAAATTTTAACATTTTCATCCTTCCGTACCATAAATTGTGATATTTTACGCCTCCTTGTACAAAGAATATCTACAATAGAATATACAGGATGCATTGCACTTGATGCATTTCAATTAGTAGCAAAATAAAATATATATTTGAATTATTTCTTTATAATAACTCGTACATGTTAATAATCAATTGTATCTCAATAGAGACGAAGATGTAAATTATTTGGAAACAGAATATGGTGGTCGAGGCGTTTACAGGACTTATGACCTGTCATTGGTTGGGTTAAGCGATCGCTTTATGTTATACAACATTCCCCATTCCCCATTTATCTGCAAGTATTTGTATACTTAAAAAAAATAATATTCATGTTAATGTTATTTTCTTAATAATACACGTAAACAACACGAAATATTCATTTTTAGGTTACATTCGAGATCATAAATGCAACACGATTATAATTTTGGTTAATAAATGAAAGAATATTATCATTAAATCTTCTGACAAATCATTAAGTTCTTTGTTATTACTTGATGACACTAGATAATTCAATTATATTTTATGTATTCAAATTAAACATAAAAAATTTGTGTGTTTGCTATTTTTAAGCAATCTGTTTCTGTAACATTTAAAATATATATATAACATTAATTTGTAAGTACTCGTAGTAGGTATATATAATTATACATTATAAGAGAATACACTTTATCCTCTTCTTCTTCTTCTGCTTTATTTAGGACTGTGTCCTGTTAATTCTCGGAGCCTGTTCCTGGGATACAGATGTCCAACTGTCTCGCCATCTTTTAGGTGGTCTTCCTGCAGGTCGATTTCCTGTTGGTACTTTATTTGTGGCTATATTTATCACTCTTTTAGAACATGCTCTTTCCACATGATCCCTTCAGTAGCGTCTTCTCAGTCTTCCCCATCGCACGACATCTTCTACATTGCAGATCTTTCTTATTTCAGAATTTCTTATTCTGGTTTGGAGTGTCGTTCCCGTAACGGATCGGAGAGTCTACATTTCTGTGATTCTTTGGAAACTTTTTATTCTGATGGTGTCAGCTCTCGTTTCTATTCCATATGTCATTATAGGACGTACGTATGTCTTGAATATTCGAATTTTGCTCTACTTTAGCATATTTTTATTTTTTCAAACAGCATTCATCAAGCAGCCAGTCACAATGGCGGCCCTGTTTGTTAGTTCAATTACTTCTCCGTAGACGTCACTGCTGCTTGATACATCAACACTTCAAATGCATCACTTCTTATATTATTTTTATTATCTAATGAAAGCTTGCATCGTACTGGTTGTCTTGATGGACCAAGTTCTTTGTCTTGCTTATGGAGATTTTCATGTTGAATCTTTGAGATGATATGTGGAATTTGTACAGTAGCCTTTGTAGATCATCTTCAGAGTTTGCTATAAGCACCGCATCAACTGCATAGCATATTATACACACTTTATCCAACATCGGTTTATTTTATATGGTTTATAAAATAAACCCATGTCTTTATTGTATAATTTTTATATGTTATAATAAATAATTGAATTTATTCAACACCATTTTCGTTTAAGTATAAAATATGAATGACTTCAATGTGTAAATAATAGATATTACTGAACCCTTGCAAGCAAACAAACAATATCTGTACCTATACATATTTGACCACAGGACAAAAAAAGTAATAATGTATGTTTCAAAGACGTAAACGTTTGGTCCAAGTACCGAATTGTCTGTACGTGTCATGTGACTCTGTAGGCGTGTCTGGATGGATACTCGAAAATTTTAAAGCATTGTTTCCGCTCCCGAAAGCGACGGATTATACGTACCCCACTATACAAAACACGGAAGTTCATAAACAGACTTCGTTAAGTGAACTTACGTAAGTGAAGTACCTCGTTAAGCAGAGTTGCCGAATACGCCATTTTGTATTGAATAGAGTACTTACTCTCCCAGCTGCTAGTTGGAGTTTGCTTTCCTTAATAATTGTGGAAATGATTTTATTATTATATTTGTTGCTGTCATCCACTAGCGCAAATTGTTTTGTGCGGTTTACCATGCTTTGAAAGCATTAAGCTAATAGAAAATACGTATTTGCTATATTAATGGATGAGTTTTGTTTGTAAATAGGCAAATTGAACAGTTACATTATATCAAACGAGCACGCGACTTTGATGCGGTATGTTGATTGAAAATCATACCTATTCCCATAGATATTACATAAAAGGTCAATAATATAATTAATACGAATGAAAATGTATATTTTCTATATTCTTCATTTTATTGTATGGTAGTGGTAATGTTGATAAGAGAATGGTGGCAATGGGCTGAACATGTGCGCCGACGGGATGATGGAAGATGGAGCCAGAGGGTTACTGAATGGAGACCAAGGTCGGGCCGGAGAAGTGGCTGGAGACAGCCCGCCAAGTGGAGCGATGATATTGCACGGACGGCGGGAAGGGCCTAGAGAACATTGGCGAGAGACCGAGAGGGATGGCGTGGGGGTGGAGAGGCCTATGTCCAGAAGTGAATGGAGACAAGCTGACGAAGAATATGAGAATGACACGTTTCGTCTTGGAAGGCTTTTTCAAATGTTTTAGTGTATTCATTAGTAGATGATAGTATCATCATTTGATAATGTCTTTCCCGTAAAATAATTACAAAACTTTTAGAAAACAGAAGTTTCAAGTAATGATTTGATCAGAAACACAATACATTCGCTACATTCAAATACTTAATTTATGATATCAATGACGTCACGCGTGGTTTTCGAAGAATATGTTTAATAATACTCGTATACGAGTAAATGCATCATCAAAATTGAAAAATATTGATGATGCATTTACTTTATATTTCTCTGTGATAAAATGCTAACATTTTTTTTCTTTTTCTCGTTTCACTCCTGTTCACAGTTTAAATATCGGTCTTTTCGCGAATGTTTTAGAGCCACGATCTGCTTTAAGTTGTATTAATGAGTCCCAAGTATTCCCCTTTTAGGATATTATTCTTTAAATGATAAATGCATATATGTCGAAGATAACGGTTGCGTTCTTTGATATGTCCATACCGCGACTGCCTTAATATGGTAAGTATTATCATTAATACGAATGAAAACGTCTATTTTCTAGAAGTTTTATTTTATTATGTTTTATAGGAATGCCATATTTAATCTTTGCTAAGTTATTTCTCAAAGAGTAATGTGAAAAAATACAATACAGAATAAAATGGTATGTCACAAAAATCGATATAATACCTAGCTTTACCCTTTATGTCAATCTAACATCGGTCACGAGAATCACTATGATATATGTTAGTCATAACCTTTACATCGATTTGGCTCACGCTTAATGATGTTAATAGCTACTCAACAAAAAAATAAAATAAGTAAATGGAACTATAATATATTAAAAAGTGGAAATGGGTATACCATACATGCATTTGTTACTATGCAATACCCAAATTTTCTTAGGTACCGTTTTAACGCGTTTGATTCCCGCTGCATTTGATAAATACTTGCATGGCAAAATATGTCATCCCCATAAAATAAAACAAGGTTATTAGAAAACAGACGTATTCATTCGCTTTTTAATATAATTGTTCAAGAAACAAAAAATACGATATTTTTTATTTTACATTTGGACAGCATAAATGAATCTGGCATAGTATAAATTGGCAGTACTTACTTGACTAAGATAACTTTGTGAAATGTTCATACCACAAGACTAACTCAAAACTCAAATAAGTGTTTGCAACAGTGTCAAGTGTGTGGAAATATTTTAAATGGGTAGTGTGTGGTGGCTCGGAGCTTGTATTACGTGTTTGATTTATGTACCTCTTTGAAGTCCTGTTTGGCGTTTCCTCCGCCGGAAACGGTGCTTATTTCGTTGGGCGCGTATTAGGGAACTTCCTTCCAACTTCCGTTTTGTCTCGAATTAGTTGTGTACGGCGTGTGTAATTGTTCCGAGTGCGTCACATCCCGCGTAGGAGAGATCGCTGATACAACATTATTGCTTTAACACTTTCAATACTATTGCATGTAAGAATACGTGAAATAATAAATATACGATAATATATAGTTCTTCCCCTAGATCACCACCCGATCACATTAACTTGAGGTTTCACGGTGGGATTTACCCTGCTGGAAGGTATGTACCTATAAAATACCACCTTGCATGACAACACCAAGACTTCCAGTAAATCCGACTCCCTAGTGTCCTAGAGTGGTGCTTGTGAACCCGCGAGTTCTGAGCAATTTGATCAATGACTTTACAATCAGGATCATAGCAGACAAGGAGAGGGCGTATGACGTATCTTCAGCGCCACAAAAACCGTGACCGACCAGATTTGGGAAGGTAATCCTTACAGAAAATCCCTGGAGAAGGCGACAGGAAACCATTTCAGTTACACTTTACAGGAAAACACTGTGGCGAGAAAGCATTCGCCATAGTGATAGCCAACGTCGGGGAACCTGACACCGCACTATTAAAATAATTAGAACTTATTGATAATTAATATTATTATTTTGTTGATCGCTCTTTACATCATTACAGCGCTAGCCAAATCATATTGATTCTCATGACATGAGATAGGTAGCCAATTTATCGCCATGTTATTGTCACGTGAATTCTAAACCAGACCAAAGACTGTGTTACAATCAGACTACCATCGCCGGAGATGAATGATGATTCGGTATGGCAGTCGTAGCACCACTTGGCCACGAAGGTCGTAATGCCACGTGATATTTGGTGTGATATTTGGTATATTTAGTTGAGTAATATTTAGTTTTAGTGATATTTGGTATATTTAGTTGAGTAGAGGTCATTATCAAACTGTGCTGAGCTCTAGAACATCCTAATATTCAAATTCATCCAGTTTTATGATCCGAGAATGGTTTAGAATAGCATAAAGCTTTCACTAACCAGGGACCAAGTATTATGTATATTAAAATATTGGATATCATTTCAAAATATTGGATAACCATGCACATTATAATATACGAAATAATGAACCTCTGGAAATTAGTAATTAATATAGACGAATACCTCCGTTTTCCTAAAATAACTATTTTATGTTATAGGAGTGACAAATTTCTTTTCGTTTTATATCATTGTTCAAGAAACGATCAATTAAGTCACAATCACTATGCAATTACCAAATTAAATTATTTTTTATTTCTTTCAAATTTATTAATATCTAGTTTTGCTATAACTACAAAGAGCAACGCTTTTAATTGTAAATATTTGAAAATTTTAAATGATTTAAATATATTTCCGAGCACAAATTAAACGATTATTTTCAATGTTAATATTCTAATGTTTGATTTGGTTAAAAAAAATATATTTTCAGTATTTTATATTCAAACCAAAAGAATTATTTTCATTAGTTTACACATGACCCTTTTCAAATAATGCATACCAATGATTTAGGTTATTTGAAAATAGGTATTTTTTGTGATTTTTATTTCTTATTCCCTGTATCTGGGGAATTTCTCCAGCTGTGAGAGAGTTGATGAAGTCGCGACCGTGGGTGTTCGGAGAATGGGAATGAATAATAATTTGTTTTAATGTTGAAATAGGGAGTGAAGATAGCACTACAATAACAGTATCACATTACTCAGCCAACTGTATCACGAATGCTTCTTATTATTTGATAATATGGTATGAGTTATGATAACAACTTACTAGATGCAGATTATAACAAGACTTGACATTTATACACTGAACTTTGTCATTTTATTATCAAGATACATGTATAGTTTTGGTATTGCCATGTTTGAATATACGAAAAATTGTATCTTCTAAAACATACCACATTCTTGCATTTGTATGGTGTTATATTTGAGTTCTTTTTTGCCCTCATAAAGCTTGTGTGCAAGCAAAACAAGTTGGCATCAAATATACTATAATAATCATACCATGGTTAAAAACAAAGTGTTTATTTTACTATTCATCAATTTATATCTCAGTGTTTCATATTTAGGTAAGTTCTGAATTCTTGTAAATTGTATTCAATTGAACAGTTATATGGTTAATGAAATAATACAGTAATAATATAGGTTAGAATGTATACGTAAACAATGTGAACGAGTCGAAGAAGATCGAGAAAAACATGGCATAACCAAGGGCGGCCATGTTGGAAGTCGGAAGAATCAACGTGCGCATATGACTCGCTGTGTGAATGTGGAGGATCACGAGAGGTGTGTAAGGATAGAGTAGCGTGGAGGTCCATTTTCGATGCCTACACTTACGGGGAAGCGACATGATGGTTTGTAAGTTATCATACTTTTAACATTTTGGCTGTTACTGTGTTTTTCAAAATGCTAGTCAGAAATGCTAACATATTATATTAATTAAAAAAAAATGCAGGTATGCGTTAAATAGATTTACCGAGTGTGTGCTATTTTTTCTCCTCGTGCTTGTCGTATTAGCGTACGCACGAAGTAATAATGATACAACGTATAACAACTCTTAACATTCTAATGATTTTAAATCGCAACATGTACGCTCATCGATTTTTTCTATTGTGGAAAAGTATGATATATTTTATTTAACAACAACAACAACAACAAACCATCACGCCGTTTCACCGCAGGGGTAGGCAGAGAGAATGAGCCACCACGCTACCCATTCCTGACATACCTCTCTAGATTCCTACACATTCATACACGCACGTTGATTCTTCCGACTTCTAACATGACCAACCTTTAAAATTTGATTAATTTGGTCATGCCATTTTTTCTTCGGTCTACCTTGACTCCGTACTCCATTTACATCGTTAACGTATACTTTTGTAACAATTCTTTCTTCACCCATGCGCTCCATATGTCCGAATCAACGCAGCGATCCTTTAATAATACATTCTTTCGCTCTACATTCCTTTCTAATATCAGCATTTGAGATTCTGTCGTATGACCTCATTTCTACCGCATTTATTCTGCTCTCATCCTTCTTCTGTTAGTTCCATGCTTTGCTTCCATACATAAGGGTTGGGACCAAAATTCCATTGTGAACGATATTTAATTTAACCTACATTAAAACAGAATATGCATTAAATCCTTATCATTCCCTTAGGAAAATGATTGCCTTGTGTGAGGCATAAATTCACGTAATTAACATTTACCATATACTCGTAATATAAACGAGTATATAATTCTTTGCATTACCATAACATATAATATACACGTAAGGGATTTTCTCAAGGGATTCTTGCAACTGAATTTATACAACCTCCGATACATGGACTATACGAGTACATAATACTACACATCTTGTTCGTGATTTAAGTCTTTGGACTTCTGCCAAACTGTTTTCACCATTGTTATAGCATGACAGAAAAGCATAATAAGCTCCAACTCCATTTACTAGAATATTTTCTTATTTTCTGTAAAGAAAAATCCAACTTCATGTCACCTTTGCGACCTTCTTACGAATGATATTATTATTTTATTTCGTCTTATTTAAAAATTCTTCTCACAGATATTCTGAACTTAGAGAAAATGTGAATTAATTAAGATTAACAATGCATACGAGACAAGTAAACCGAAATGTCAATTTTCGCAGGCATTTTGTGATAAAACTTTAGATTACCATATTTTTTCGCTTCCATCTTATAAAAAAAATTAGCTCTCAAAAGTGGAATTGGAAAAGAGTTTTTTATAAACAAAATATTTTGATAAACATCAGGCCCATATCATAGTGAGAACAGCTAACTAAACGTACGGGAATGTTCATAATTAGGGACATCAAATATTATTGATTTAATTAAATAATAATATTTAATTTCTTATTGTTCCAGGAAACGGGGAGGGCAATTCCAGTCTTAATAGTGGTGTCATTGGCTGGAGTCAAAGTATGCCGCCCGAACGATCAGGTAACCATGCATTTATTATTTTTATTGTTTTATTTTTTTATTAACTTGAAATAGTACACATCTACATCTTGTACGTAAACACGTTCTAATAAAAATATTTAAATAATTAAAAATAATAATCTATTTAAGTATCTATTAACATAATGTTACATTTTGGTTAAATGTAACAAATATTTTTTGTGAATGTATACTTATACTTGTATACGAATACTGGATTAGTATACAAGTATAAGTATACATTCACAAAAAATATTTGTAATTATTCTAGTCAATTCTTTGGCATATAGATAGGAGTGATATCTCCAGGCGGCTTCTAAACAATGCACTAATGGCGACAGCCTTCACATCGTGTTAATAAAGTAGTTTGCTAAATGCTAAAAATTAATCTCCATAGATGGCGTTAGTGTGTGGATTATATAGATTAATAATAAACATAGATTTGTAACATATATACAATTTCCAAAAATTTGTCTTACATGGTCATAAAGAAATAGGAGGAATGGGGAATGTTGTAATTACATAAAACGTGCACTTAACCCAACCAATGATAGGTCATAAGTCCTGTAAACACCTTGATCAACCATATTCAGTTTCCAGTTTGCATCTTCGTCTCCATTGAGATACAATTAATTTTCGTTAAATGTAACGTTTAATTCAATTTATTAATTGTTTCTTGAACAATGATGTAAAACTCCGTATTAAATAATTAATACGAATGAAAACGTCAGTTTTCTAGAAGTTTTATTATACGAGTATTTTATCGGAATGACATGTTTCGCCCTTCTAAGGCATCATAAAATATAATAAAACATCTAGAAAACTGACGTTTTCATTCGAATTAACTATTTAATTATATTCTAAATTTGTTCATGTTCTGCTCACTTCTGACATCCTCCGGAATATCTTAATAAATTTAAGAGCTTCATTATATATGTAAGGGAATTTTGAGATTTGTTTTTATTTTAATGGGAGCCTTAGTTTATTTTTCTTTATTATTTTTTGGTGATGTCCATGCTATTTAATCTTTCGCGAATTTCCAACACATAATAATATGAGTTAAATATATATTTTTTGCTTGATTTCTTGTTTAACAGAGTCGATAATTGCAATAACTTAAATAAAATGTATTATCAACAAGGCAGGTTAAAAGGCGACATCTGTAGAGGAGATCATTATACATCAAAGACGCAAACCATTGTTAAATTGTTTACAGAGTGTACAGATGGCGCACGCGCTTCGTCGCATATCGTACGCGACCTGTGAGCCCGCGCGCGCCCTGTTCGGGTTCGTGGCAAGAGAGCCCCGAGGTCCCGCGCAGTCTCAATTCTGCCATTCCTTCACCACGGATACCGCCAAACAGGTAAGAATTTGAAATGTTATCCTTGCAGTCTGTTATCGAGACTTCCGCATTCTCGATTTTTTTTCGGACAATCAATTCCAAGAAGTATAAATATTCATGGGTAAGTACCGTAAAATATTACACGTGAATTAATATAAGCAACGCATAATTGGTAGAAGGCAGTTGTCCTGGCTGCGAAATACGAGTATATTATATTGGACAAGAGTGAGTAGAGTTGAGAACCTGTTCCAAGTGGCGTAGGACAGAGATGCTCTCGCTGCAATGATCGTCAAAGTTGAGGGAATCTAACACGGCACCAGAAGAAGAAGAAAAATGCGTAATTCGATTTAAAATAACAGTATATTCTGTCAATATCCAAAAGAATCTTTTGATGTGGATGTGATGTAGATTTTAATCAAAATTATTTTGGGCACAGTTTTTTTAATATTTTAAATGCTGAAAAAATTTGATTTTGGATTTTCAAACATATGTACGAGTATATCACCCAAATCTTTTCAATACCAAATTGTTTAAATTAAGTACAGGTTATCTTTGTTTTAAGCTTACCTGTTTTGGTGCGCTCTGTACCTTCATCACAGTAATGACGAAGTATTTTAATGATTGTATCATTGTTAGTGCTGAAATCGATTTAATTGGCAATGATTAAAGGTACCTAATTAATAATGGTTCTCCTTAGTATGTTTAGAACCCAGAAATATCATTAATTGAATAAAAATAAAATTACAGCATAAAATGAAATCAAACATTACAGGTGAACTTTGTAAATGAAAAATTACTATTTTATATTATTCTTGGTGATATGTTTTTGGGTTATTAGGTATATTCGATAATCTTGGTATCCTTTTGCAGTTTCCATATTCAGGGTATTACCTATGGTCTTATACTTTTCGACTATATGTATCTCGTATCCGAGATAATGTGATATTTTTAATGATGTGGGTCCTCATATGGCTATATAGTTAATTCCTGAACCTACAAAATCTTGGGCAACTAGAGCAGAAGGAGAGGTTGGTAGTGGAATTTTTTCTGTCTCTTAATGGTCCCTGGTTATTACGGCGTCGCATCGTCTCTGTGCTGTGATTCGAAGTCTTGTGTGCCTTTATGTAGGTACCTACTGCTGTTCTCCATCTAAGTCTATCGTCTGCAGTCTTTTCTTATTGTCCACCGTCAATGTTAGTTCAATCCAGTCTCCATCTTTATGATTTAAAAAAAATATATACTACTCTGAAGATAGAGACTGCAATGATCTTCGATGCGTAGGTCAAAGAAGATACCAAGATACACGGATATTCCCAAGATCCCAAATAACATATTTTTCTCAATCGTGAAAATCTTAGTACTTATTTATTCTTGGAGACTAAGTTAAACTGGTATACGTGGAATATATTATAATTGACGATGGCATATCGTTCACTAATGACAACCAAATCCAAGTTAATCAGGCGAAGAACAGAGTGGAAGGTTTAAAGCTTAGAGCCAGTGAGCTGCTAAGTTCGGTGATATGAGAGGAGATGCGGGCAATGATGCGTTATGGATTTATGAATTAGATTTCCTTTGCCGGTAACTCGATATGTGTGAGGGCTCTTCAAACCGCACTGGCTTTGAATACATTATCATCGCTTGAATATACATTTTGGTTTTATATGCCCTGTTTCACACTTAACTATTCCTAGAAGTTTTTGATCGTCTCTAAGTTAAGCTACTCTATTTATCATTTCAAAATGTAGTCCCCTCTTTCGCTTCAATAAATTTTAAATAAAATTTGACACCCAATATCTACACATAACATGCAAATATTGGCTACGTCTCTCGTCAAGGAGTACTTACTCAATATCGTAATCGATGTTAGTTCTTTGTCTCATGTTTACGTCACCATTTTCGGAGATCATTCCTCTTGAATACTATTTGTTTTTATCGATATTAAATACATTTAATTTATTAATATTGAACATTGTATGTTATTTGAGTTTTGCAGATGAATTCTGGGATATTATTAACACTTTGATCGTCAGTAAAGTTTATGTTTAAACATTCAAAATATATTATTTATATTTAAGTTTTAATTTATAGAACAAGAAATAGACGAATATGGAGAGAAGCGTGGCACGATCAAAATTGAAATTTAATTTTGGCCACGTAGGTGATGGAACGATCGACGTTTTTGCGTTAATGTTGTAGGAAGTAAATAACAGAGTGGTGACCCATCCGTCCTGCCTACTCTTTCGGGGAAACGGCGTGATGGTTAGTTAGTTAGTCAGATAATTTCAGCGCCAGCTGTGATAATCTCGCGTATTTAATCGAAAGCTAGTTAAATATTTAAAAAATCTGAAGTTCTTAAATTACTTTATGTAAATAAGCGAGCTCAAATGGACTTGGATTGAAACTGGGTTAAAGTTAGTGATTCTCCAGTTTGGAGTGACACTTACAAGAAAAGTTCACCGTCTTCCCCTGCATTGGAATTACTCCACGCGACTTGCTCCAGAGTCATTAAAGCTAAAGGGAAATTTGCGGGTATTTGTACTGTTATAAAAACGCCTGAATTTTAAATGCTAGTAATAAAATCTGATCTACATAAATACGCGAGCGTGTGCCCGTGGGTAGCTACTGAGAGAAATTCTGAAATGAACATTTAAATAAATTATGCAAACGCCTTAGTAGACCTTCATAAAATAGCAGAATATTTGCATACCCTTGAAAAATAAACATCGTCGAATTCAGTTTCCTCGAAACGTTATGATGATGAGTTTCGGAGTAAATACTCATTTTTATACGCGAGCATTTATTTTATGATTTTGTTTTTAAAACGGTTAGAATATTCCGTACGGCCATGATTAATTATTAGTGTATGGGAGGCGTATCAACATACTAGATACTAAAAATTTGGGAAGTGACGGTATGTTTTATTATAGCAGTGTATGTCTTTTCTGAATAAATCATTTTATAAATTCCGGTAGGTGGCGTGTTAGTACTCAGACTTCATGTTATGCTAGTCAGACTATGAATAAGTTAATATTACAGTTTTAAATACAATTGTATTAAGCTACAGATAAAATTGATATTTGGATAATGAAAAGTAAAATGATTAACGCTTTTATGAAAATAATTTTTAATATATAATAAGTTTGAGAAATCCACGGTGGAAGTAAATTGAATTATATTTAAAAAAAATCGTAATTAACTGTTCTTTATTCGTTGACATTTCTTATAATATTGATTGGAAAAATTGATTCAAGCTGCTGAACTGTATGCTTTCGCTGATCTTACGGCTTAAGTATTTATGTTTAATGGGAAATCCATAACACTTTTAGAGCTGGAGAGATTTTAATGGTAGTTCAAATAAGAACTGGGATATTAGGTTAGTTTAGGTATGTAATATTATATGTTTTATTGTTATAGGTGTTATTTCTAGACCGTTTACAATGGAGTTTTGATTCTAACCCTTGCGTATGGAGGCGAATTATGGAACTGTAGAAGAAATATAAGAGCGGAGGAAATGGGGTAGATGCGAGATCGTTTATGCCAGCGGTTCCGTAAAATAAGAAAAAAAACAGGCTTTATGTGCATTATTTCATTTTAATCATGCTGTTAATTGTAAATACTATTTAATTATAATCATGCATTATAATTCTACTCCGTGGAGCACACTTTGAGAACCTCTGCTTTATGCGTATATGTGTTAAAAAGATGTATGATATAATTTAAAATGTTGATATCAGAAGGAATGTAGAATGGAAGAAAGTGTTACGCATAAAATTGCAAAAAAATCAGTGCATTGTTTTGGACATATAAGACGCATGGATGATGAAAGGATGATTAATAAAGTATACATCATCGGAGTGAATGGAGTACGGAGTCACGGTAGATCGAAGAAAACCAAATAGATAAAATTTTAAAGATCGGTCATTTCACAAGTTTAAAAAATCAATGCATATGTGTGATTCACTATATAAAAGCAGGGGGGTAAAAAGAGTTTTATCGGTATAGAGTAGTGTTTTTTTGTTTTTCAAATGTTTTTTTTCTTTTGATACTACTTTTCATCTGTCGCTACATTTAGCACCTTAGAATGGATCAAATCCTTGTCCATTTGCTTCGCGAAATTTCCTACTTAATTCGCCTTTCATTTCCTGTATACCGGAGGCTTGAATCATATAGTTTGAAGGGCGGAAAATCCTCTAAACAGTATTAAAATGTTTGTTGTTAAAGACTGATAATATTTATATCAAGTTCGTTGTGAATTTTCTTGTTTTATATCCAAATAATACCATTTTGTTTAAACATATTTGAAAATTCTTTGAAAAATCACTCTGATTGAGTATATTTTATAAAGCATACACCTTTTCATTGTTTTGCTTAATAGGGTAAGTGAAAAATCGATCTGTCCCTTTTCAGATAGTATCCATCATTATGTTCCAAGTTGACATCTTTGTCACGCGTACGCTTGGTTATATTCAAATCAACCTGTTAATGAATATGCCACTGGGAAATCAATCAAACTACCGTATGTGATCGCTCCGTAGACGGAGATCCATTTATAAATACAGGAAAATGAAGAAGTATTTTTTTAATTTGTAAACTTGAATGGGTAAGCCTCATTAAATCATATCTTTCATAATGTTATTATATGTATAACCAAATTCAAAGGTTAAGATCACGTTGAATATAAGTGCCTACTTAAAAGAACATTGGGCTCATTATACAGCAGTAAAAAAAATCATGAGTTTGTCTGACGCGTGGCGCGGGCGGATATTGACAAATGAAACCATTATAATTGTTTGTCAAAGCCATTAATGTAATTAGTTAAATGGTGACACCGTGATTTAGAGTCGCGTGGCACACGTTGCTCGCCTCATTGCTGGTTGTGTAACTGCACACACCATCCCACGCGGCGCGAGGAATTCCCGAACGCTAATGAGAAGTTATCTACACGCATCTGTCGGTATTCGGACGCCATCTTTAGATGAACTCCCGCCAACGCGCTTTGACAAAATTTTGGCGATCGGCAATAAAAAATAATAATTTAGTCTTAGCTTTTGCGATCGAGAAATCGATACCGCTATTATTTATGATCGATATCCATGTAAGTGTCTTCCTACGTGGACTGTTAAATTTAATGTTTCAAATACAAAATAATATTTATCGCTCACACTTATAGTTGTAAATGTCTTTTTTGCATATATAAAAGATCTGTTAATTGTAATATACAATTTTACAAGTTTTTTAATTGGTAAGCTCATAGACATTTAAAATTTTTATCAGCCTTATATATTTTTTTCTTCTTCTGCACTTATTTATCGTTCTCTTTTTTTATTTTATGTTTTATTATTGAGGGTAACAAACAGCAATTACAGTATATGAATATAAACACACAGAGACAACAAAACAAGGCCAATTACATGCTACCACAAATATTATATAACAAGTGACATAAGCTTAAATATGTGAGAAGAATAAAGTAACACTTTGATAAGTTAAAGAGAAAACTAGTAGTATTAGTAATATTGAATAATTAAAAATGAAATAAAATATAATTTTAAAATGTAAAAAAAAGAAATAGACAAGAAAAGAAAAAAAAATAGAGTAACCAGTTTCATTCGCCCCGAAGGGTTGCTCCAACCATTTTTTTAAATCACTTTCATTAAGATTTTTTAAAATCACTTTCATTAAAGTCACATTTTATGTGCAATAAAAAAAATGTACACAGTTTTCTTTTAAATCATATTTCATTTATGTTTGGTTTAACACTGGTTAGATCGGACACATATTTTTAAAGAAATTCGTCGTTTATACGGATGTCAAAAAATTGGTACACCCAAACAAAATTCTCGTATGTGTGGTCGACTATGTATTGAAATACTGATGTAAGGTGGGAAAACACGTATATGGAGAGTTAAACTTCTTATTCGCTTGATGGTGAAAACGTCTGTTCCCATAATCAGTCGTGGCCATTTCATTATTTTTCTTCTTATATAGGTACAACAAAAAAAGTTTAATTACGCTCTTCATATGCAGTTATGCGAAGTTGTGAATAACCTAATGATAATACCATATACGAGTATCATAATTCTATTCACGTGGTTCTATGCATATTTCCTTCAAAGTATTTTTTACAACGATTTGGCTCGCGCTGTAATGACGTTAAGAGCTATTCAATAAAATAATATTAAATAAATAACAAAAAATAAAATACTGAATTTTTGTTAATTTATTTTAATGATTCCTCAAAACACAAATCCATATAATATGAAAAACTAGCTTATTACTTAATTACTTGTTATATTACAATTTGAAAATCATTTTTATAAAAACATATATTATATATGTGTAATGTATTTCTGTAAATTTTAAAATAATGCTTCATCAGGGTAACATAAAGTCCACTCTGAGTGGAAATTGATGATAGTTTAAATGACTAAACTAACTAACAATTACACCGTCTCCTCGGAGGGGTAGGTAGGAATAGTGGATAGACAGGAAGAAATTGATCAATAAATCTCACGTGAAAACTATATTTATGTTTAAGAATGCCCTCGCAAGGCGAAACAAATTTTTCACTATTTATAAAAATTAAATCGAAGTAAAACCACTAAACAATTGTGTTTACTATTATATTTTAGTAATGGAGTTTTACAAAACTAATACCTCACCCAACAATATAATATTATATAATTTTTTTTTAACATAACTATATTTTATGGTTCGAATTCCTCATAGCTTTTGTGTTAATTGTAATTATTTTAAGTTCGGTGTACAAATACGTTTTTCTTTTCTTCTTCTTTATGGTTACAATCCTGCGGATTGGTCTGCACCAAACGTCTTTAATTCTGTGTAACTGTCACAGGGCATGTCTCTTACTACCTGGTTATATGAGTATAGGCGTCCTTAAGCCGGCCTCTGCACTGCCCTCAACCATTTTCTCTGCGATGGTAATAAGCAGGCCCGGATGCCTAATGTTATAACCTATCTAGTTTGCTCGTTGTTGGGCAACACTTCTTTTTTTTTAATTGGAATTTTAATAATTTTATAAAAATATGGAAAAATTATAGTTTTAATGATTTTAAACCACAAATTAATTTTATATGGCAGGAAAAATATGGAGTGAAGCAACATGACTTCATCTTTTTCTTCTTCTTCCTTGTTGTAGACCTATCTGTTCTCCAGAGTGTTGCTCCTCCTGTGAGGTAGATTCCCAGCTGTCCTTCCATCTTTTAGGAGGTCTTCCACGAGGACGAGTCCCATGAGGCTGATTATGCAATGCAATATAGGGGAGTCTGGTGTTGTCCATTCTTTGAACATGACCGTACCAGTCCCTTTTTCGCTGTCTACTTCATATTATGATATCCTAAACCTCACATATCCTCACGCGATCTCACAGTGTCTTGCCTGCTATCGTCCTCAGTGTCTTTATTTCAGAAGTCCTCAAAACTTCATCTTTTTATATTTTCTAATTTCAGTATTTTTTAATGAATAAAAAAATGTTATTCATAATTAAATAGAAGATTTGTAATATGTTATTGTTTTTTCTTAAACAATAAAGTTGTAATAAATTAACCCCAAAAAACTTGTTTTGAGCCATCCTAAAATATCTTCAATAAGTGTTATTTTTTTTTAAATCACTTTCCCAGAACATGAATTTTTTTTTATCAAAGAATCCCTTCATCCTTTCCCATGCAAATGTGCATTCACGTCAAGCAAACAGTGTCTAGTTGCAATTATAAGTATTAGTGAAGTACCCGCCGATGTGAATTCTGAATGCTGTGAACTTTATACATTCCGAGGATACTCCAGTCTACCTGCAGTAGGTACCCCTGCCTGTGTCTCTTCAGTCTTAAGGCGGAGGCAGGTGAGGTAGGTACCTTCGGGTGCAAGCAATATCAGTAATACCAGACCTATCGTATCAAGGCTTCCAGGTATGCGGTGTTCCCATTGTGTTGTTCAACAAACTGCTCTAGCGCGAACGATTCAACGATTCATGTTATACGAAAGCATGTTTAATCATCGATGAAATAAAACGGTTTAAGCATTATTAAATTGAGATTTCATAAACCATGAAATTAGTAAAATAATAAATTCCATTGTACTCGAAATTGTACATTTTTATATAATATATGCATCACTAAAAAAAAGTTAGTACAAATATGTAAAAAAAAAAAATTTGTTCTACGGATTTTTTTTTCTCAATTGTTAATCATTTTTGTTGCTATCTAGTTGTTTATTACGTATTATTAGTATATACAGATAGGGTGTTAAGGCATAAAATGCTTCTTCATATTTTTCTTTTAATCGATTTGACGATCTGTGACACAGGATTTATGCCTTCTGAGATAATGAAGACCAACTGTCCCTTCATTTCTTAGATATTCTTCCAGAAGGACGGTGTAAACTTTAAAAAATCATTATACCTTTCTAGATGTTTCTAGTGTGTTATTTTATATACTATGATACTATGGTAGTATTTGTATATATAATTCTATTATAATACACCAAATTTAATATTGGTTTAAAATAACGAATAAGTAAAGTCTTTTAGTATGACGGTCGAAAGTAGATCTAAAACACGATTTTTTTGATCGGTCAGTGATTAAATAGCTGCCCGATGAGAACTCCAATTGGTGTTCCGCCGCGGCCGCGAGCGCTCCACGAGGTACCTACCACACCATCGCCATATGCCGGGGAGGGGGAACATTCCATCGCCCGGCGCGAGATGGTCGCTTGTGTTCCTCACGTCGCGCGCCTAAACTCCACAAAACCGGCGAAATAATCCGCCAAAATCCTCGCATCTCCCACCAGCGCGAGATAACTATATAAACCTTTATAAAGTGTAAACAAATGAGTGACCTTTTTCCGCGTTCGTTTCGATACGAAGTTGCCGCGGTTCGCGATTCGAAATTCCGTACGAAATTCCACCGTTGTGACGTTTGCGGACGTCCGACTTTTTGACCGCTCGCATTGTTTACCGTGAGAAACTTTGAACATTGCATTCTCGGTTCGATCGAATTGTGAATTGATCGCGATAGCAATTGACCGCTAAACCAAATAATAAAAAAAAAAAACTGTGATTTGAACTTCGTGCGATTCATAATAAGTGATATTGTTTGAGTGAACTATTAACTTTAAATTAGGAAAGAATCTTATTCGATTTCAAATTATTTTATTAAAATCTCTGTGACCAATTTTAATTGTTTTTGACGCAGCAAGTGATCGAGTTTATAAGTGAAGTGATATAAATCAGTGATGTAGAAGAAATTGCGATGGTCCAACGGGGAAAACTCGGTAGCTGAGGATGGAATAATAATGATGGTCGCAAGTCGTTTACCAACAGTAAGTCCGGAACGGGTTCAGGCTTTAAACCATAAATTACGATAATTACAGAGCGTTATTAGTAATACATTCCGGAGCCCCCGTTACAGAAATTAAAGTCAAATTAGTTTCAGTCGGCGGATATTATCAAGTATCAGTTTGCTTAAGAGTTAATAACTGATTTAGATGGGAGATTTCTACTTTACCTGGTGTTTTAATTGGAATGTTTTACTTATTAATTTCACGGTTATTAAAATTCTCATATCTAAAGATGTGAACTTTTAAGGCAAACTTTTTTTTGCTACTGGTTATTTATTAAATTAGGATTTTTTGCCACTGACGGGGGTCTCAGTAATGATATTGGAACCCATTGTTTTAATTTATTTTTAGGAATTCGTGCGTTTTTAATTTAAATTAAAAAAATGCTATTATATTATGTATTTTTCTTTTGAATCTACTTGAAAATAAAAATATAGGTAAATTATTGATTGTTGAGAAAAATATACAGATAACTGAAATATTAAAAAAAATGTATATCACTCATTAGTAACTTAATATTGTCTCTAATGTTAGACGGTGTAATACTAATACTTAAAATATAAATAAAAAAATAACCATTGTTTTTCAATCACGGAACGGTAATTTTAATTCAAGCCAATTAGTTTCGCTTGTACCCAAGCTTCATCAGGGTATTAATATTAATTGAATATATGTAATAAAACAAAACGTTTTTTTTTATTAATTTAAAATGTCTAATCCCAAAGTGAGTGCTTCATATGAAAATTTGATAAAATAATATCTTTCTATGATGAACCAAGTCGTGTACATGATCAAATCTAGTATCAGGATTCAAGTATTGCATTCCATTTCAGTGGTCTCCAAACTTGTAACAAACAAAATCCATATTCAATTTGCAGATTTTGGATGCTTCCCACTTCAACGAGTACCTATTTAATCATGGCTGCTATCGTTTATCGTCTAATCCTTTTATGAAAGCGTATATATAATTATATATACAAAAACATGAAATATTTATACAAATATTGATTCGCGTTCTCATTTTACATAGATATCACTGCCCTAGATTTGTTTTTTGATTTGATTTGAACTGATTTGATTTATCGATATCTGATATAATATAGAATACATTACGATTTTACGATTGAATCGAATCCAACTAGATTCTTGTACTATGCGACCTGATTAGAGAAGCTTACGGAATAACCGGTGGCAAATGCATTAAAGCAGAGTCGTATGAATTTAATATATTCATGTAAAAAATTGCAACATACTTTTTGACGTCATGCTTTGTAATCTTGAGTAAAAATACAAATTTGCAATAAAAAAATCGCACGAAATGTCGTCTTGCTCGAAACAGTTAAAATATTTCATTTTTGTTTGTGAATAATGATTTTTTTAAATATGTGTTTAGAATTATTCCATTTGTTCTTTCAATTCGAACGGTTGCACACATCATTCTATGCTGCCATAACCCGTAAAAATTAAAGAACAATTGAAATAAAGCAACATTTATATTATAAATAATATCCAGTTTATTATTGATAAAGTTTTTTTATTTTATTTTTATTCGAAAGTTTATTTGTTCGTTCGGCATTGAATGTATTCAGGACATGAACGCTAGGCCGCATATTTATTATTGAAACTAAAAAATAATAATAAAAATTTACCGGTTTCGAGAGTATTATTGTAGTACAAGGAAAGTATTCGTGTAGTGATAATTTATTATTTCATTATCTAGTATTTTAAATTCGTTGCTCTTTGAAATAAATGAACCGTAGGGTAAATTGGCGAAACCGATCGAAAAAAACGGAAAGTATAGAACGAAATTGTCAATAGCTTAAAGTTATCATCGCAAACAAAAACCTACCCCAAAAAGCTAAAATGGTAATTACATATGGAGCCCCTTATATATGGGGGTGAAGTATGGAACTGGCAAAAGATGAATGAAAATAGAATAAATGCAATAGAAATTAGATATCTTCGACTGATGTGCCGAAAATCTGTGTATGATAGAACGTCGATTGAAAATATAAGTGAATGCACTGCGAATGAAAGTGTTATGAACAATATAAAGAAAGGGTCTTTAAGATGGTTTGAACTCATTGAAATAATGAATATGGAATGAATGGTAGAAAAAAGTACACATTAACGAAACTATAACTAGAGGAAAACCGACAAAAATTTGGCACGATAAAATAAATCAACGTCGGCCTCAAAAGAAGTCGGAGAAATCGACGTGCGTGCATGACACGATGTATGAATGTTGAGGATTCGAGATAAGTAAGTAGGGATAGAACAAGGTAGTGGTCCATTATTTCAGCCTACCCATTTGGGGACACGCCGTGATGGTTAGGTAGTTAGTTAGTGCGAAATGTATTTATTAAAAAACAAACTAAGCAACTACTGAATTTAAAAAAAAGTCTTCTATCATTTCATAAGTTTATACTTACATACTTCTGAAGCGTCAATTGTTTTTCCTACCACAATGAATATTCATACCGGACCGACTAAGTTTTCTTATATATTTTTTAATTAAAAAGTTGAAAAATAATTGTGAAACCCGTTCAGTGGCGGCTCAGTGAATGGGCGCACAGATTTCACGGACGAGAGGTGGGCGAAAGTAATTAAAAGAAGAACACAAAGTTCATTAAGAAAAGTTTTTTTTCCGGATTCCTGTGCGGCGTCCAATTATTTCGTTTTTTTATGGTTTATAGTCTACATCTCGCAGCATTATCGGTCACGGAGCCATTTTGCATGAACATTGTATTCGTGTAGTCATGTGTTTTATGTGATATGAAAATTAATGGTATTTTGCAAACTTACTGTTCACTAACATTCCTACTTTCTATTGCTAGATGTGTCAAGAATAATATCTTAATCGGTAATGAAAAATGATAATTTTTACTCAAATGGAATATAACTTTAGACTAAAGTCATACCGAAGTGATTCGGCTAGTGCTAAGCTAGGTGTTTTGTCACTCTAGAACATGGCTATCTAAACCACGACCCGCGGGTCACGTGCGGCCCGCGGCTTATATTTGTACGGCCCGAGACGTGATTTTGATTTACCGCAAATACGAAAAATTACCTTTTACAAAATTTATTTTTATTTTTATGGCATTCCAAATCAATGAATGAAATATTTATTCATATAGCAACAAGTTTTCTGTCACTATTATTAGGGGATAAGTCACTAACACACGCTCTGCTTCTGGCAACAACTAGTATTAATGTTGATATCGACAGAACTGTAAAGGATAAATTAATGATGAACTAACAAAATTAATTTTATTACAACTATGACATCTCTGTAATTTTATTTTCTCTTTCAAAAGTATTTGTTTCTGCGGCCCTCCGATCTATTTAGTTATTTGGATTGGCCGGGGATCGTATCTAGTTTGGACAGCCCTGCTCTAGAGCATAGGTTCCCAAACTTTTATGGACCACCGCCCCCTTTACAGGAATAAAAATTTCCATTGCTCCCTCTCCCGCAATTGCCATGTCAAATATTAAATATATATGGTTATCTATATCTGTTTATAAATACGGTCTTGAAATTAAATTAGATTAATTACTCTTCTTACAGGTGTCACCAGAGGCAGGTTCACCAAAATTAATATAACGGTGCTAAAATGTGGCGTCATTACTTCAAACATTTGAAATCACTTTAAAATGTAAACAAAATTTCACGCCATAATCTCATACTAAATAAAATATTTATATTATCCTAAATAAAAACATTATATTTTTATAAATAAATATAATATGATAATATTGTCACCTAAATGCTATTGGAGAGTACTTAAAAGCAAAATTGTTAAGGCTCGGTTCACACAGTACTGGTGCTACATTACGAGAGTGTGTCATACTTTTCACGTTGGTGTATAATTTAGTACTCTACTTATGAATGTAGTTCACAGCTTATCATACATTGAACGATATATTAAATATGCACGAATACAAACACGTATAGATTTTGAATATTTGTATATTGTACCGGTTGAGCCATATATTGTGGGTAAGATAATTTCGGGAATGTAATAATAAACCATGCAATATAATATAATATATATTAAACACATATCTTGTGAATAGTAGTTAGTTAGTTAGTTCTTGTGAATATATTATTTTAATCTTGAAAATTTCCCCTACGCTCATTTTATGTCTTCTTCTTCTTCTTCTTCTCCTCCTTATAGACCTTTGGTCAGTTCCTGAAATCAGGCTGGCCTCTCTTGGAAGGTTGACTCCCAACTATCTCTCCCTCTCTTTGGCGGTCTTCCGGGGGGACGGCAGCCGGCAGGAATCTGATGTGCCACAGCGTGTGGGATTCTGGTGGGATCCATCCTCTGCACGTGCGCGTTCCAGTATCTTCTGCGTTGTCTGCCCCATCTCACGACATCCTCCACCTTGCAGATCTCGTGGATGGCCATGTTCCTCTCCCTATCTCGAATAGTCATTCTTGCTATCATCCTTAGCGTCCTCATCTCATTTTATGTCAAACACGTTAATTATAATTTGATAAAATAAGTGCATTTGAATTAAATACATGTATTTTTGTCCTTTTCTTCTTCGTGCTAATGTAGTCTCGTAGAGATGACTTTAAATATGGTATCATCTTTCACATTTCTCTTGTCACTGTGGAGGAAGGTTTTGTCAGCTTTGTGTAGTTTCCAGGGGCGCCGTGTGCAATAGAAACACCACACGTGGAGGCACCTTCTTCCCGCGATGTGTTTTTATATATTAATATAAATAATACATACTGAATTTAAATCTTAGAATATTGGCAATAAAATATATATGATATTATTCTGATAAAAACATAAAAAGTAAAGTAAAAAAATCACGCTTTTCCAATTTTCTTCTAGTTTCGACCTCTTTTCGCAGTTGCCAAAACCAATTGGAACAAGATGAATTAAAAGTGGAATAAAATAAAATATTTTAAAATGCTTGCATATATTTATTTTATATGACCACGCGTTTGTACTGAGAAATTTCGACAGCCAACATTCATATTTTTAATACCCATCTAATTTTGGTTAATCAATTTGAGAGTTGTGAGATTTTTTTCATTATTTCTTCTTAAAAATACGTATATTATATATAAATATAAAAAATAAATTACTACTATCCTTTAAAATAGTTTTTTTTTCTTCTACGTAATCGTTTAAGCTTGTAAGCACGTTTTCAAAATTATTATCTCTAATTTTTCCGATAGAATTCTATCGGTACACTAATGATCACTATTTTCTGGATATTATTACAACTTAATTTGAGTACGGTTTATGGAGAAATAATTATTACGTTAATGAAGAAGATGTATTTAAGAATACCTTAATCGTTTGTAATACGGTAATAATGTGTTGAGATCAGTGATGGCTCGTGAGGATATTATAAATGCAAAAAAATATTGTTTCTCAAAAAAATATGTGAAACTCTCTATTCAATTTTAAATACGAATGAAAACGTTGATTTTCTAAACTACTTATAAACTTTTCTTCTAGATCGACCCCTTTTCACAGTCAATACAGTTCATCTTCTTCTTTAGCCACTCTCCATTGCTGGTTGCAGGCCTCCTCAAACCACCTCAATTTTTCTCTGTCCTGTGCGACTCTCATCCGTCTTCTTCGTCAACTCTATGGGTACGGTGGATCTAGGGGATAGAATAGTAAGTTTTTTATAACTTAAAAATGTTGCTTATTCTTATGTAATTAATAATATACACAAATTCGTATAATATTAAAGTATACGTAAATGGAAATTAAAATAAACACTTAAATTTCATGATAGATTTACAAAACACAATTTTTCATCCCAGGCGTGACACATTACTATTATAAAAAAATATATACGAGTCGCCCTTGGTAGTCTTCCAGACAGGCTGTGTTCTCCCAGGGAAGGCATTAAATATCTCTTTTTTATTAAGTGGATACATTAGATTGTATACCGACGCCATATATGTGTGTTGGTATATGAAGATTATTTTTCTTTATTACTAGACATAATCCCAACGAATTATGTCTTTAAATTTGATGAGACATAATAATATCTATCACATGTAAAAGCAGTGATTACAATATTAGAGTTATTTATGGTGCATGCTTTATAATTTGTTTTTAATTTTATGAAATATTAAATAAAGTTTGGAATCTTTACATGAATTTATTTTAAAATTGTGGCTTAATATTTGATTGATTTGATCATGCCACGTTATCCTCGACATTCTTGATTTACTCGATTATTTCGACTCGATTTAGTATACATTTTTCTAAGAGATCTCATTTATACTTAATTTATTCTACTTCCATTTTTCTTTTGCCAGTTCCATGCTTCACTTTCATACACAAGGGTGGGCACGAAAACACCACTGTGCAATGCCTGTCATCTGTTAGGGATATGTAATGTATATTTCATAAACGTTATATATTGTCTCTTAAATATTGATGTAAATCTCCACATCAAACTGAAAACATCTGTTTTCTAGAAGTTTTATTATAATTTATGGAAATGACGTTTCCCCTTTCTAAGGCATCATAAAATTTCAGTTCAGTCTCAATACATTTGATTCCCGTTAATTATATTAAAACTCCTGGAAAACCGGCGTTTTCATTCGTATGAATTATTCAGAATGTACATAATGGAATTCTAGTGCCAACGCTTATGTATGGAAGTGAAGATTAAAGTTGGCAAAAAAGGATGAAAGTAGGATAAATGTCGTAGAAATGAGATTGAGAACAATGTGCGGGTAAACGATATACGATAGAATACCGAACGACGAAATAAGGAAGAAATATAAGGAAGATGTTTGCATCATAAGTTAAATTTAAAAAAGGATCCCTTTGATGGTTTAGACATATGGAACGAATGGACGAGAGAAGAATGGTTAAAATGTTGTAAACGATCAGCGTGAGTGGAAAGAGAAGCCATGAAAGACCAAGGAAAGCATGGCATGATCAAATTAATCGAATACTAAAAGGCGGCCACATTCGAAGTCGGAACGATGTACGAATGTAGAGAAAGCAAGAGAGGTAAACAGAGCAGTATGGCAGTCCTTTCTCTCTGCCAACACCTCAGGGGAAACGGTGTGATGGTTAGTTAGTTAGTTAATTAACTCTTCATATACGTACGTTATTATTATATAAATGAATTCAGTCGCATTCGTTAACCGTTTTTTTTTCATCCAAGCAAAGAGACTTTTAGCAGTGTTTTGATACTTATTATACTTAAAGTATTCCACGAAGTGAATTTAGTTATCTTTGCGTATAGGTCCCAGTACTGTTTTATTAATGAATCGGCGCCCATTAGATCCCACGTGTAGCCGGGTGGGTCGCAAGAGGCTGGACGGTTGGGTTACTCTCCCGAAGTGAGACATACGGCCGACGGGACAATAGGGAGGGTCAGTGATTCACAGCGCGGTCGAGTTACGTGGACCCCACATCCACAAAGGGACCAGATTAATTTAAGATCAAACTGAATAACCAATAGTATTAGACTGCTTTGTAACCACACAAATAGTAAATATAATATTACTTAGTTTCCACGCGACATATCGGTAGTATGATGGCAAGAGGTTAGAAATAGTACATAAAATAATATAACTCACTCAGACAAATATATTTTTCAAGAGAGCAAATATAACGTTTCTAAATGAAATATTTTAAAAATTATTCAAACTTATTTTTCGTAATTTAAAACATATAGATATAAAAGAATAAAACACTTTGTATTTAACCACGGTGTGGTTATTATAATTGATGCCAACTAGTTTCGCTTGGACCCAAGCTTCATTCAAACCTAAGTATTATTAGTTATTATACTACCCTGATGAAGCTTAGGTCCAAGCGAAGCTAGTTGGCATCAATTGTATTAACCATACTGGGTAAAATAAAAAGTGTTTTATCATTTTATATCTCTACGTATACGAGTATACGAGTATATTTTTATTATTACTAAAGGATAAACGTATATCTATTACATCTCTTAGACGAATGTGTGGTAAATCTGTATATAATAGAGAGTCAAATGCAAATATGTATAATAAGTGAATGCAGTGAGAACGAAAGTGATTGTCATTATGACAAAAAAAGTATGGTCTGGATACATTGAAAGAATAAATGAAGAAAGTATATGTTAACGATGTAAACGGAACAAGAAATAAATAGAGGCAAAGGAAAACGTGGCACGATCAAATCAATCAAATATTGAATGTCGGACACATGAGGAGTCGGCATAATCGACGTGCGTGCATGGCACGACGTATGAATGTTGAGGAATCTAGAGTAATATGTCATGAATGAAAAGGGTGGCGGTCAATTCTTTCTACTTGCTCCATTGGAGACTCGGCGTGATGATTAGTTAGTTAGTTAAATAAGATGGAATCTATAATGTTTTTTTTTAATTTAGAGTCTTTTGGTATATTAATAATAAAGAATCTTTTTATTTATTATTTATTTGATTTATTTATTATTTTTTATATACAACAGGTCGTTAGAACTCAATTACTGTAAACAATTTGTTTTTAGCTATTATATTGATTCTCATGACATGTAATAGGTAGCTAATCTATCCCCATTTTATTTTGACTTGAATTATATGTCAGACTTAAGACAGCGTGACAATCACATTAGTTAGGGATGTATACTTTTCGAAAAAAAAAAAACTTTATTTTGAGAGTTTTGAGGAACTACCTGCAAAACTACAAAAAAGAGAAATAAAAGCTTTTGATATCACAGTTATTTTGAACAGCAGTCATTTTATTACACATCAGGTAGCGTGCGTATTGTGGGGTCTATATTATTTAATTCTTTGTTATTTTTACCCCCTGGAAGTTTCTTATAATAGCAGGATGCGTAGAAAGGGTATTGTTTTTTTTTGCGATAAATCTGTTAAAACGAAGTTTCTTTTGAAAAAAATCTTGCTCATACATTCATAATCCTCTTTTACTCTCGTCTTATTAGGACATCATCAACTGAATTTCTGTCGAACCAAGAGTAAATTAATTGTAAATAATCACGTAAAAGACATTTTGATGACGATGCCTTGAAAAGACAAAACAATTCAATAAAGTATTGAAAAAAATAATGGAAGAATCGTTTGATATTACATATATATTTTTTGGAAAATATTTATATATTGAGTATTTCCCTTTGAGGAAAACATGCGTTTTCTAAAAGTTTTATTTTATATTATACAATATTACGGGAGTGACATGTTTTTTTTATTGCTAGGGGAAAATATAATTATTCGAAATTACAAGTAGTTCATTCCCAAAAAAATGTTTTATATGATAACTTTTAGAAAACGAAAAAACTAACTAACTAACCATCATGCCGTCTCCTCGAAAGGGTAGGCAGAAAGAATGGACCGTCACATTTTAACCGATGCGGCACTCCATCCTTCTCTTTTCGCCCCGCGGGAGACGCGGTGTGATGGGTTGCGAACCTCATCGCCACCAATAGGCATCTCCCACGCACACTTCGATCGTTCAACATCCACAAAATAAATCTAAAACAAATCATATAAAATACAATGATATAAAATAAAATAAAATAACAAAATAAAAATACGTTAACACATATTGCTCATTTTAGATGGTGCACTTGTTGACATGGACGATCCGGACTTTTGTGATTATTAGATTTTTACAATTTAAATGTAATAAGTTTTTTTATTATGTTTGGTTAAATGTGTATATTTTTAGGTATGTTTCCAGAACATATTTGTATTTTAATTGTATCTCAATAGAGACGAAGACGTAAACTGGAAACTGAACATGGATGATCAAGGTGTTTACAGGACTTATGACCTGTCATTGGTTGGGTTAAGCGCACGCTTTATGTAATTACAACATTCCCCATTCCACCTTTGTTATTTGTGATCATGCATGACAATTTTTTGGAAGATGTATATATACTTCAAAATCCATATTTATCTTCACGTGTCAGTTTCAGTCAGCCATCTATGTAGATTTGGTTGCACTTGTGAATTCTTTTCAAGAATTAACCTATACAACCGACCCACTAACGCCATCTTTGGAGAATGATTTTCGGCATTTAGCAAACTACCTTATTAACACAATGCGAAGGCTGTATTTATTGAGAAATGAAGTTGATTATAAATGTTCGTACACAATACTTTTATTACAAGTTCTTCATTGAAATTTTTTTTTACATTGTGATCAAAATGTTATTAAAATATTCCGATAGTAGAGAATAGCTCCTTAACAATCTCTTTCAAGTGTTGCACTGCAATCACATAGCGCACATAATGCACGGTGAACGTCTGAAGAACGTTAATTTAAAAAATGATTGAAATTGAAACACCGCAGAGCAGTCGTTTTATGTGGAATAAAGATAAATGCATTTGTGCCGCCTCCAAAATCCGACGTCTTACTTGAGTTATGATCTCGCGTGAAAGTGATTTATGACCGAGAGATCTCGCTTCAAAAAAACCTTGGAGGCCGCGACTATTGTGAGGTATTTTTCCATCAGCAAACTGCGGAAGGCTTCTGTGTTGGTGTTTTGTTTGAATTATGAAGACATACCTCGCTACTAGGTTCAAGTTATCTTCTGACTCTTATTTATTTTATCTTTGTAAAGAATATAGCCCGTATATTGCAATGAGTCATTACTGCTTTCTCGGACCCAAACTGTAGTTATATACAGTTTTTTTAATTAAATAATTTATTCTAAGCGGCTCAAAGTGGCTCTGTGATATGCAGTTTCGAAGAGAATGGTTTCGAATAATCAATTTCTTTAAAATAATCAGAGGATATTTCGTGTACTTAGCCCTGCTAGATACTGTTTAATTTATTGTTCCTGACAGATATTTCCACCAGCGCCAGAAACCAACCTGCCTCAGGTGACGTAGTGGGTAGAGCAATCGTTTGAATACTATATCCTCGAAAATTGACGACTTTTATAAAAGTGAAAGTTTATAGTGATATTAGAGAGTATCCTATCTTTCTAAAGTCGAACCATTTCTCACGCTTTCTTGGTATTTTATATGTTCTCAAAGATTAAACTAGAAATATGTTTGTAATGTCTTTTGAGAAGATAAGCTTAATTGATTTAAAATAATATGCTAAACAAAAACAATTCCACAAAATAGATAAATAATTTAAGCCAATTGCTTTTTAAGTACACAAAAATCGTCATTATAGAGTAATGGTATCGAAACATGTTGAGAAAAATAAAATCAAAATTGCAAAAAACAGGCTTTTAAAACATATATAGAAACTTGATACTGATTATAAAGCAGTAGAGAAAGTCCTTTACCGTTTTCGTCTATAATTTATGATTATTTCATATTTATGTTTTGTATATAGAAACTTGATACTGATTATAAAGCAGTAGAGAAAGTCCTTTACCGTTTTCGTCTATAATTTATGATTATTTCATATTTATGTTTTGGTTGTTAATATTTCTACCCTGTAATAAATGGTGCTTAGAATCTTCATAAATTCACAATTAAAGATGCGGGTGTACGCTATACTGATAACATCCATCGCGTTAACCATTATTGTTGTGTGATTTTGATTAAATTGAGGAAACGATTATCCTCGTCCTATGTTATCATAATATTATCCTGAACTTGTTTAATAAGTATCACGTTTTAGTTCTTTGCTTTGAAAACAGGTCTGACTTGAATCAGGCGAATGAGGTAGCCTTATAAAACATTGAATCACGTGTCATATAATTTCAAATTCGAACATAGTTATGCGTAAAACTATCCACTGGATAATTATATATTTTTTTAAAAAATGAATTAAAAACATTGTTTTTTTACGCTTTTGAGTTAATTTTTAGTTGGTTTTACACTTTCATTATCGGGAGAACGATATATAAGTGTAAAACCCTTAAAACATGACGAGAAAAATAAATTAAAAAGTGGAAGAAAGTGTTTTAATTCATAAAAATAATTCATCATAATGAAATTCCACAGTGTTAACGCCTTATCAAATATTAAAAATCTTTTTAAATGAAAATTTATAAACCTTTTATTATTGTAACAATATGTAACTTTGTTCATATCAACTATTATTGTTTTCGACTGATTCCTCTAATACATGTCTGCTAAATCAATAGCTTTAGTGTAATGTTTCATCCCAAAAAACTTCCTATATTAACCTACTTAGCTCTTTTATATGTACTGTCCCGGGTACTCCGTTTAATTTTAATTTGCACATGTTACATGCGTAGGTTTTTGTATTTTGATAAAATATGTTTGGTTAGTTTATATCGTACAAGTCTTTGTTATTTAATAAATCTTCCATCAACATAACTAAACCGTGGTAATATAAGAACTAAGATATTCTTTATTATGTTTATAAAATAGTTTCGGGACGTAAAATCTCATATTACGCTTCATAGTGAAGGCAAATTTACGAGCTTTTTTTTACATTTTCATAGGTAGATGCCGAGGAACTATAAAAGCTTTATGGTAGATGCTGAAATAAATGGTTACTGTAAGAAATATTTAATAAACAACATATTTCACTAAAAATATAACCTTGTACGACGTAAAGCAATTTTTGTGGCTATTCTGAAATATTTATAAAAATTCAAAAATATTCTGTAAATATTTGGTATTAAAAAAAAGTGCTTGATTAGTTTTACCTTTTTATGATGATTTTTATAAAGGATTAGAAGCTATCATATTGATATACCTTTGTTTTTTTTTATGCGTGTAGGCAATCGGATACATTTTAAAACCGTAATTAAAATTATTACACAGAAGCCAAAAATGAGTTTGGGAATTAATTATATTTTTTAGTGGTACTCGCGTGGGGTGGGAATCGTTGAGCAGGTAGCGGGGTTGTTTATTTTTTGTAGCAAATACAGAACAAGATTCTTTCATCCCTTAAATTCACCGAAAACACCACGCCCACAGTTTTTTATTACTAACCTTTCTAGTACGTATACCTGCACACTTGTAACATATGTATGAGTTACTAGAAGTTATTTTGGATGTGGGCGTTCTAATTCAAAAACAGTACCTTTTAGGTTAAATTCCAAAATAACATTATTCTAAAATGGCTTTTTTTTAAAATAATCAAGATACACAAAAAAATTAACAAAAGTTACCAGATATTAACATATAAAATGATAAAAATTCTACATTATTCAAACATTTATTTTAATTTGTAAATCTCCATATTAAATTTATGTAAAATTTACCCTTTCATTTAGCTTTATCTTAGTTTTCAGATGTTTATTTGAACATTATAAAAAATCGATTTTTAAGAAGTTTTTTATATTTTTTATATTTACATTCAAAGGGAGTTTGTGCTTTTACATTAATTAATTGATGTTTACCACAAAAAAGGAACTGTAAAATGCGATAAAAAATCATATACTTAATCTCTGAAAGGGTAGGCAGAGAGAATGGACCGTTACACTACCCTATCCTGACACGTACCTCTCTAGTTTGCTCTAATCGTACACGTACGTCGATTCTTCGGACTTTTAACATGGTCCGCCTTTGAAATTTGGTTAATTTGGTCCTACTGTGTTTTTCTCGGTATTTTTCGACTCCGGAAACCATTCAAATCTTTAACAAATGAATGAAAAACTTTTTTAATCTTTGTATTGAAAACATTATATTCAAAGTGATTTTCATACAAAGTATTAAAAAAATTAAAATAAATTTTTTAAATATGTCAAACCACCAAGGCTTCTTTGCAAAGTTCAAATCGTTAACGTTTAAATTTTTGATCTTTGTAATATCTGTGTCTTGTGATTTCCCCTTCTACATTTTTTTAAAACTTTTAAATGTAGTAATGAAATATGAAAGAAACTTGAAAATGTTCTTTGAGTGGCTCTCTTAAAAGATTTCAGTTATTTCCTCTCCAGATTTCTCTCCACTTCAGCTACAAAACAGAGATAACCAAAAGCCGAACTAACGTTGGAAGTCTAGCGATTAAATTTCCAATGTTTCCCCAAGTGTGGCAAAAGGAAAGGGTAGAACTTGGAAACCATGCAGTTAGAGTAAACTTATGTACCAGCCGGGGTTTTATTGACTCTCGAAGCGTTCTGCTAACTTGCCGGAGAATGAGAAACTTGGACCAGCCGGTCAGTGTTGGGCCGTTTGCCTATTAAAATTGGGCTTACGATAAACCTATAAGTTCAGTGCAAATACTCGTTTGGGAGGGATGAATTGTAAATGTTAATCCATAATACTAAATAATGATATTACACTGTTTGTCAAGGTTCCTAGAATCATAATATATAACCAAGTATGGAGTTTGTTAATCTAATTGAACAAATATATATTCTGTATACTAATTTCTAACTCTACATCAAATTACAAACGTAAGTTTTGAGATTTCAATCTACATAAACGCTTTCGTAATGTATTTAGATACTTTGTTGTATTTTAATAACGAAATATCAAGTATTAGCTAGGTGTACAGTAGTTAATGTTATGAAACTTTGAACTGCTTGATAAAAGTGGGATTATAAAATCACACTGGAATATACTTATCATTTAAGTTTCAATCCTATGGATTGGTTTGCAACAAGTTTAACATCTTTCTGGTTCTTGGGATGCCACTTGGGCCTTTATTGTTGTAGTTTTTCGTTGATTTCAACATTTTTGCATGGTGTATACGTTTTGTATATATACAGTATTTTGTATACGTAATGTATACAGTCATGAACCCAATGACTGTATACATTTTAATAGGTAAGCCATTGATTCTCATGATATATTATAATAGGTAACTAGCCTATCGGTATTTTTATTGTCACTTGAATTCTACCAGGCCAAAGACAACGTTTTTTTAACATTGTCATCGCCGGGAATCGAACCCGGAACCTTCAGTGTGGTAATCATAGCTATTTACACTCTTCCACGAAGACTGGCGAGAAATATACAGAAAATATAATATATTGTTATTAAATACGAATTTGGATCTTCATCAGAAGATGTGTATCAATACAGAGGTTCAGCTCAAAAAGATAAATCCATAACATAAATAATCACCTGGGCTTCTGCTTCCTGTTCTCACAACCCAGAAACCAGTGGCATTCATAAACTACTTTGGTCTATAAATTATCGGTTAATCGATAAGGATTGACAGTAGCGTAGTGTTCAATTAAAATCGATTTGTTTGAAAAGTGATTTACAAAAACTTGTAATACCTGCCCCGTTTCTTTAACCCTGGATATCCGACGTATACGTCTTACTTATAATATTAAATTTAATTGTTAAGGAGAATTACTGCTAATATATGTTTTTTTATTAAATATGTTCATAAACAAAAATATTTCGTGACATGTTTTGAATGTGACTCCCATCCTTAAATTATATTTACACATGAGAAACATGTTCTTTACAAAAATACTTAATAAATATCGAAGATATTAACCGTGTTACAAATTCTAATTAGAAATTAACAATGGAATTCCACAGAGTTGACGCCTTAACCTTCAATAAAGTAATATTATGTATAAATTTTTAATAACATTTCTCCTTGTATTTCTTGTTTTAATTCAATCGACGAACTATTTGTTTTGTAAATCGTAAAAAAAACTATTTGAATAAAAACAATGTAAGAGGTGTTTGACAACGTAATATTTATTAAAAAATTATGACGTTTATATGATTAATTATTTCTTGAAATATGATGTAAAGCTCCTTATTAAATGATTTATACTAATGAAAACGTCTGTTTTGTAGACATTTTATGAAATGAATAATAAAAATTAAAATAAAAATTAAACGAATGAAATGTCTATTTTCTACAAGTTTTATTTTATTTTATCTGAATAACACGTTTCGCCTTTCTAAGGCATTATCAAATATGACATTTGATAATGTGTAAGGAAGGTGAAATATGTCATTCCTAGAAAATAAAATAAAAATTCTAGAAAATAATGTCATACATGAATTTATTTTTGGTGTTTTAGGGTTATATGTTTTTACAATGATTTCTCTCTTTTTACTGGATGATATATAATTGCTTATCGATTTTCTGATCAGTTCAACGTTTCTAAATGCTTTGGATTGAACGATTAAAACATCGGAAGGCTCTTGGTGTTATTTACATATTTGTTTTTGAAAAGCATACACGTTTTTTAATCGGACTTTAAAATCGTTAAAAAAAAGGTATTTGGTAACGTAAGCATTTTATACCGAGATTTATGCTTCGGAATTTGAAGAAAGTTGTTCTGTATAAAATTAATTGTTTTTCAAATTCTTTATACAATATTATATCAAACACCACAAGATTAAGACAGTTATATTGTCACAAGACAGTTGATTAAAATGTGAGGTCGCCTTCGCCTGTATTTTCGCCAAATTATAATTATTTGAATGTTGGAAAAAAAGACCAAATTCGTGGGTCCTTTAACAAGAAGTCTTAACGTCGTCCTACTTGCCTCTTCCCTTAATCTCTTTTTTCTATGCTTAGGCATGAAAATAGCACGAAAGTGTTTGGCACTCAATCGGAAAATATTCCACACAAAAGACGTAATATAACAAAAAAGGAAGATTTTTATTAGTATATAATTTGACGATACCTTGCATCCTTTGGGTTATCATATTACATTTTTGGTTATAAAATCTATTACTCTTTTACAAATTGTAGACATGAAAATAGTTAATGCGTCTATTTTACTTCATAACATTTTATCTTAATCAATTCCGTTTCCTGTTGGCACTAAGAAACTTCCTGCCACTCTGATTGCTTAGTTCCTGTTCTCATCCTTCGTTTAATCCTTCTTGTCGTTGGAACCTGAAATAATATTATAATAGATTATTGTCGTCCACCCCAACATAGGAGATGGCACCAAATTCTAATACAATAATTGAATGCCTACCTAATACAATTATATAAGCTCTATGGGTCATCTCTCCGTATTACTTGTACATGTATAAGTATTAATATCAGTAGTCTTCATGCTATATAAATATCAATATTATTTGTTCGAAATAATTATATGTGTGTCAAAGAGAATATTTTATTACATAAATGTCTCAGCATTCGATTATTTATTTAGATATATCGCACCAGTATGTATAAACCAACATAAGTCTTCACATCATGTATTCGTCTACAGTATAGAATTCCAACGGGGGCGGTACCGCTCCCCTCAAGGGGGCACTGGTACCTTCAATGGGGACTATAGAGGGTCCAGTATCCAGGCTCCACTTGATTATCTTTATTATTACATCATTGTGATTATAAATAGATATACATAATACATAACCACGATTATATGAGAGGCGGCGTTAGAATTTTTTGGCTTGTAAAGGGGCAGTGACCTTGAAAAGGTTGGGAAGCTATGGTCTACTGTCGCTTTAGATTTTTTTTTAAATAATCATGACTACTCATGTTTAAAAAAATAATAATGACATTTTGTTACTCTTTAAAGTAGATTTAAGATACTAAGTAACTAACCATCACGCCGTCTCCCCGAAGGGGTAAGCAGAAATAATGAAATGCCACACTTTAACCGATGCGGCGCTCCACCCTTCTCTTTTCGCCCCCGCGGGAGACGCGGTATGATGGGTTGCGAATCTCATCGCCACCAATAGGCATATCCCGCGCACAATTCGATCGTCTAACGTTCACTAAATAAATCTAAAACAAGTCATATAAAATACAATGATACAAAACAAAATAAAATAACAAAACTAATAATGTTCTTTTTTATGGTGCACATGCCAGCTGGACGATCCGGATTTTTGTGATATTTAATTTATATTCCAAGCATCCACCGTTTTTTAATCAACTGTAATTAGGCATTTAAAACAATCCAACTCCAGCAAGAACTTCAAAATGTTATCAAAGAAATTATTCAAATTGACATTGGAACAAATGCACGTCACGAAAAATCACGTAAATAGATTTAAGTACTTTATAAAAATTAACTGACTAACTAACTAACTTACCATCAAGCCGTCTCCCCGGAGGAGTAGGCAGAAATAATGGAACGCCACACTGTTTTGTCCTGACGTACTTCTCTCGATTCTTCTACATTCATACATCTTGTCATGCACGCAAGTCTATTTCTCCGACTCCTCACGTGACCGACATTTAATATTTGATTGATTTGATCGTGCCACGTTTTCCTCGGCCTTCCTCTATTTCTAGCTCCGTTCACGCCGTTTACATATACCTTCTTTACCATTATGTCTTCACTCATTCTTTCCATGTGTTACCATCTTAATGACCCTTTCATTATTTTGTTCATAACACTCTCATTCGCACCACATTCACTTCTTATACTTGCATTTGACACTCTATCATATACAGATTTGCCACACATTCGTCTTAGAGATCTCATTTCTACTGCATGTATTCTACTTTCATTCTTCTTTTGCCAGTTCCATGCTTCACTTCTATACATAAGGGTCGGCACAAGAACACCGAATATAAAAATTACTATTAGGTATACTCGTATATGAAAGTATGTATTGAATTTCTTACCCCTTTAAGGTTAAACTTAAATTTGGAATGAATTATTTTAACTAAATCCAATTGTTTTATTTTCTGTGTAAAATAAGTATTTTCATGCTTGATTCACGGACTATTATCGTAGTTCCAATGAAGGTGAGAGGATGTCCCTCTTCCTCTCGCGATGGCTCGGTTGAGTTTATGTCGGCTTTATTATTATAATAATAATGAGTTAGTGAGCTCCATCCGTGATACAAATGCGCCAATCACGGTTTTAACAGGGAGAAGATTGCATTATTCAAAGGCCGTATCGAGCCAAAAGAATCTTAAATAAGCACGTCCGTGTTTTAAATAATAAGATGTACGAGTGAAGCGATGTTACATATTTAACGACAACTTTAAAAACGATTACTCCATAGAAAAGTTTATCTACATTATGTACGTAATAAAGCAGCCTCTTATTTTGTTTATACATCATTCATACGTAAAATGAGATATTGATCTCTTTTTGCTGTGATAAAAGTTTCAACTTGCCAGGGTAATATTAACGTTGTGATTAATTTTCCACCACTGCAAAAAATGTCACTCTCACGTAGTCTAAATAATATTAGATATTGAAATTGCTCGGTTAATGTCAATTATTATATTATGTTTTTTTTAGAGGTTTGGTTTTTAAACTGGCAACATTGTTTCTACAGACTGTCAATTTAAAAGTTGACAGTTGATTTGTAGTCAATACGTTTTGCCATTTCACCCAATTGCTCGATAAAGTTGTCGAAAATTTTACTTCACGATTGCGCTTCATTCGAGCTAGACATGGCGCTTATATGCCCAAAATTATATTTAAAAAAATAATTGACATTATTTCAACGTGTTTTTTTTTTTCATTTTGAATTTTGTATACCTCTAAAAAAACACCCTTATACACATTGTTAAAATAATGTGTTTTTTTTAGAGGTTTACAAATTCAAAATAAAAAATAACACATTAAAATAATGTTAATGTCTATGATATTGGCTTTATTTAATAGATAATTTTATGCCATTATTGTTAAATAGGTTTTTTGGCATATGAACGCCACGGCTAGCTCGAATGAAGCGCAATTGTAAAGTCCAATTTTCGACAACTTTATCGAACAACTGGGTGAAATGGCAAAACGTACTAACTACAAATCAACTATCAACCGTAAAATTAACAGTCTGTAGAAACAATGTTGCCAGTTTAAAAACCAAACCTCTGAAAAAATACCCTATAGTTATAAATTCTCTCGTAAAAATTGTTACATTAAAAACCAACGGTAATTGTTTCGTATTTAAAAAGTTTTTATTTCGATTGCGTTTACTCTGTTTATTAATATTTAATCCAAGTGTTTTATACGTAGACGATCTTCATGGCAGAGTGTCAAGAGCTATTACAGCTACCCTGAAGGTCCCGGGTTAGACACCCGGCAATGGCAGTGTGATTGTCATGCACTGTGTCTTTGGCCTGGCGTAGAATTCACGTGACAATAAAATGGCGATAGATTCGCTATCCACATGTCTTGAGAATCACATCTAAAAAGTTATACACAGTAAATGGGTTCAAATCTTCTGTATACAAATGTGGAAAACAACGGGAAACTAGCACAATAAAAGTCAAAGTGGGATCCCAAGAACTAGCAAAAATGTAACGCTTTGCTGCAAACATACCCTTTAATTGAAACGAGTGTAGAAGATACACAATTCCTGTATGCATGTTGCTGAAGTACGATATTATGTTAATACATTTAAAGAAACCAATTTGGCAAACACAATTTTGAGAACAAGCAAAAATTAACGTTATATTCTCAAGTTGACTTCTTTAGTATAATCTCGCAACTTGCGGTGTTTGTGAGCACCATTTAGACAATTTCCCCAAAAGCTCCGGACATTAAAGTCGGGTAAATATTTTCTCTGAACAGATGAGTACGTTACGTTTCGCCCACTCGTCGCACGGCTCGCTTCATTCGCTTAAAAATGACTAGTTGAATTTCTTTATATGGGAAAACGTCAAATCAATAACAAGCGAATGCTTATCTTTGTATGTACAGTACCGACAGTTATGAAACGAGACTGATGTTGATCATAACATACACGTATGGATGGTATAATGAAAAATAAGCAGTATAATAAAATGTTAATTTTAATAAATTATTACTGATATATCATTTGAAATTCTTAGACTAATTGATCGGATCGTCGTCAATTTTAGAATTGATAGAACTTCATCAAGGAGTTCCAAAAACAGATTTTCAGTCAGAAAACAGATTTGAAAGTATTTAATAGCTTGCCACAAGTCACGAAGGACTCGGATAATGTTCACAAATTCCGCAACCAATATGTTATAGTGTACGTCCGGTCACATTTTAAAGTTTTTAAGTTATTAATATTTTTTTCTTGTTGTTAAATTGCTTCTCTATGTATTTCGTGTCTATTTGCTTTTTTTTATTTTTTATTTTAAATTTGTTTTCATTAAGCATTTAACTATTACGTATTTAAAAATTTCATGTACTAGTTGAAAGAAATATGTATTTTTTATAACTAAATAAAGAAGTATAGAACAAATTATCAGTTGATCAATGAAAATTTATCATAAAATTGAAATATTGTGTTAGTAGGATGGCTTGTATCCATTGAAAACCTGTTTTTTATTTTATTTTTAATATTACGTATATTATTTTGTTTTTAATTAATTGGTATTCACTTAATATTAAAAAATGTTTCTTTCACATTAACATTTTTTTTTCGTTGTTTTCGATTGTTTTATACCTTCATCACCCGTAGAACAAAGTAAACTGCCGATGAAGGTATAAAGCCTTCGAAATATGTCTAGATTCTAATGTCAATATTAAAAAAGAAAATAGTACGTTAATTCGTAAAAAATCAGTAATATGTAATTCCACAATGTTAACGCCTCGCGAACCTCTGAAAATTCTAGGATTCACTTACAAATCAATATATTATATTATTAACCGATTCGAATTATGTAGGTAAGCATAAAAATGCAGATTTTTTACAGAATTTCGATTTCGAATAGCGACATATTTCCATAGGATCTTCTATAAATCAGTTTGCGATATATTTTTTTCTAAATATGTGCATCGTGAAACATGAAGCATAATGTGAAATAATTTAATATTCTCATTACTTTAGTACCAAACCTCGTATGCTTGGTGAATATTATCTCTCGGCCCACTCGAAGCTTACAATAATAAATTGATTCGTGTTCTCTGATTTAAATTGTGATTTCGCTGGTGTTTACATTCACTATAATAACATAAATGGCGGGTAATAAAATCAAATATTAATTTGATCTCGAGTGATATTCACTTCAACATGATATTGTGCTGGAGTCAATATTTATCTTAATCTTTTTAGAGAAAAAATAAGATTTGATTTGTAAATATATTTTATTTATTTATTTGCCGTTTATAACAAGCATTATAACATACAGAGTAGTAAATAAGGTATATGTAAACGGCGTGAATGGAACTAGAAATAGAGGAAGGCCGAGGAAAACGTGGCACGATCAAACCAATCAAATATTGAATGTCGGTCACGTGAGGAGTCGGAGAAATCGACGTGCGTGCATGACAAGATGTATGAATGTAGAAGAAGCGAGAGAAGTATGTCAGGACAGAACAGTGTGGCGTTCCATTATTTCTGCCTACCACTTCGGGGAGACGGCGTGATGGTTAGTTAGTTAGTTAGTTAGTTATTATAACATGCAGATGAGGAAACGAGAGAAATATGTCAGGAAAGAAAAGTGTGGCAGTCCATTCTTTCTGCCTACTCCTTCGGGGAGACGGCGTGAGGGTTAGTTAGTTAGTTTTTTTTTACAGATGTTACGCAACTTTTTAACCATTTTTATTGATTTTAAATATTAATTACTAAATAAGCATTTGTCAGTAAAATTTAATTCATGTATTCACTTACAAATTGTATTTTTATTTCTTTAGATTAAACATTTAATATTTCTTTTTTTTCCATATTTTTAGGTTGACAATTTAGTTAATGAAATAAAGAAAAGAAAACGTAAGTTTTATATAAGTAAAATAAAAATGATTAAAAAAAATCTCAATTGGTGTTTTTTCATTAGTGCTGGAATGGAAATGCTGATCTCTGAAGTAATCGTATTTAGAAATGTTTGTGCATCGTCAGTGGCTGATTACTGCGGTGAGCCATACGTAGATTATACCAGCGTTTCCCAACCGCCGGTCCGCGGAAACAGTTTTTTTAATTGGCTGCTCTACAAAGAAAAGAAAGGCGGAATTCAAGATTTTCTCCGGGACGACACTAGAACCATGGTTATCTTATTAACCATTCTAGTAAAGATGCAAAAGCTAATTTCGCAGTGCTTTTACTATATACTCGCATATGTTACATCCATTTAATTTACAGATAGGAGTCTGTTTTTTTTTCTAAAATAAAATTTAATTTATTTCTTCTATATTCGCCATCACTTTGTGTTGTGGATTCACATTTGATGAATATGAATCAATGAATTTTAACTTTAAAATTCATACACTAAAGAAAGGAAGTTTGTGTCTCGAAACATGCTTGTGAAAAGTGTTGTATTCAATGTTTCCAAATTTTTATTTATTTTGTTTAAAAAAATCGTAGTGGGATCGTATTTCACTAGTTTTACCTATTATTATATAGGATTTAAAACTGATACCTATTATTATATACGATTAAAAACTGATATTAAAAACAAAATACTACCAGAATATATTCTAATTCCCGCGTTTCTGTTCTACCGAACTTTTGATATTTTTAGCTACCCGTAGGAGTAAAAATATTGGAAAACGCTGGATTACGAGTATATGCCACTGCGCTGTCATTAAAAGCGGTGACTGTATGATTATCGAGTTGTTGGTCGGCTTCCTGTCACTTTACCGGGACGAAGCTCTGGCGGCGCTTCACCAGCGGAAGGCAACAAGGCCGTCGGTGGACTAGTGACGTGACTAATCCAATTGTTGCGATATTGTTATCGATTTTTCAAACTATAAACATGAAAAAATAATCGATTAATTAATTGAATGGGCATTAAAAGTCACGAACGATGAAGTACTGCAACGTATAAAGAATACATATAAATTATTATGACCATAAAGAGTAGGAATCCTACTATTAAATAACTTTTTCTGAAGAACTGCCATATGCCGCTCACCCAAGACCGATTCTTCTCTGAAGCTCAGTAGTCTGATTATCACTGGAATGCAAGATGTTGTGGCCGAAATACTAATATTTTAGTAACTTCTTCTATTAACTGATTGTCAATCTCTATAGGACCGCCGAGGATCAGATTCGTCATTATATTGGTCTTGGTTGTGTTTATACAGAGCCCTACTTTTTTGTCGCTTCCATGAGCTCTTTCAGCATTACACGTGCTTCATCCAGATCTTCAGAAATTAATACGATGTCATCCGCGAATCTTAAATTGTTAAGGTTTTTTTCGTCCACCTTGATACCTTTTTCTTCCCAGTTCAGGTATTTAAAGGCGTATTCCAAAACCGCTGTGAAAATTTTTGGGGATATTGTATCACCTTGCCTCACACCCTCCTCTATTGGAAACTGGTCAGTCAAAGAATTGCTGGCGATTGGATGCAAAAGGCACAAGATACTACTTGGTAGATACTACTTGCTACTTGGAGAAGTATGTAGGGAGGCCTATGTCCGGCTGTCTAAGTAAGTAAGTAAATAAATATTAGGAAACTTGAGTACTTTGGCTACATTTCAGAAACGAAATATATGTAGTGCTGCAATTTATTATCCATGATACAATCTAAGGATCATATTGGGAATTACAGAGGGTAATCAATTACTCCGAAGATGGATTCTGATGATCTCGAAAATATCGTTTGAGAGGATATAAGGTGACTCAACATCCCCAAGATCCAAAAATAAAATTATACTGACTGTGACAATCCACACACGAAACGGTATCTCTTATATTATTCCGCTTTGAGTAGTGTTAAAGAATTACATTTATACGTATTAATATTGGTTTTGCTTAAAACTTGTAAACATATGTAAGAATAATTAGCGATAAGGTATAGATTTTTTTTAGTTATTCGATTTTCTTATTATAATATTTTAAATAAAAACATGCTTCTTACTGTTTCTTTAAAAAAACATGTAAAACTCTATATTAAATAATTAATAGTAATGAAAACGTATGTTTTCTATAACAGATGTTTTGTTTTATTTTATTTGAATAAAAGTAAAATGTAAAGGCATAAACCAATTCCTAAGCAAATCGAGAATATCATTCCTACCAAATAAAATAAAACTTATAGAAAAGAGACGTTTTCATTCATATTAATTATTAAAAAATAAAAACCTTCATTACCATTATGAAAAAAAAGCAACCACTATTTAAGAACAACACATGTCAAATGCATGGTCTCCAATTCCAGAAAAATCCGAATGTGTACTTTAAAATTGGCTCCACTAAAAATCGAACAAAAAATTTGGTTGCTTTTCGAGATAATTCGATTAGGAACCGTTCGATTGCGGAACTAATTCGATTAATCCCACCACTAGCCGGTGGAGTGGACCTCTGGATCTAGCGTCGAAAATGGGTCAGGAAGTAAATAATGGCGTGGAAATTATATACGGAGCTAGAACAATGAGGTACTTGTATAGCTGAGAGGAAAAATTTAATAGCGTTAGCGTTTTGCACCATTATTCTCGCAGTAATCCAATTTGCAATTTATTTTCCACTAGAAGTTGGCGTACGGTTATTAATTTAGGTTGCGTGCCCAACAATTATTTATTGATGTAATATTCTTCGAGTAAATCGTTTGAATTGTTTCCCGTGAAAACAAAAACCTGTAAAATATATTTATTTATAATATGAATATATATCATTCGTATATAATATCCTTACAAAATTTAACTAATGCCAAGATAGTAGAGTTCATTCACAAATTGAAAGAAGATTGTAAATGTGTTAGTGCGTGTGCTTACGCGTAATGAGTAGGGATGGGCAAAACGACTCATCTCAGGGATCTGATCTTGGTACTGATCTGATGAAATTAGGTACTTGATTTTCGAGTGACGCTAAGTCTATGGAGCTTCATTTTCAGCCCACTGTGCGGCGCGCGGCGCGGCATTGGAGTTTGGAGTTACAAATCTGATTTTAGTGAGTCGTCAGTCGTGAAAAAGAGTCGACTCACTCTGCTGAGCGATCCGTTCAGATCAGATCCCTGAGATGAGTCGTTTTGCCCATCCCTACTCATTACGCATACGCACACGCACTAACACATTTACAATCTTCTTTCAATTTGTGAATGAACTCTACCAAATTAGATAAACTAGCTAACTAGCCATCATGCCATTTCTCTGAACGGGAAGATAGACAGGACGGACCCTCACACCGGTATATCCTCAAATAACTTTCTAAATTAACTAACTAACCATCACGCCCTTTCTCCGGAAGGGTAGGTAGAGAGCATGGACCACCATACTGCTCTATCCTAATATGCCTCGAGCGTCGTTTACATTCATACATCGTAACATAGAATTTTATAATAATACTTTGAATGTTGGCGTCTTTTAAGCCGATACACTATGTATATTATTATAACTTAGGGAAAAGGGCTAACTGTGAATCACATTTAAGTACAGAGAGAACCTTTATCAGTATATAATTTTATTCAATTTGATTAAAAAAAAAATTAACCAAAATGTAGCCTTATACGAGTATTAATATTTATGTAGATAATTATTTTTAATTGTTTAAACATTTTTTTATTATGAACACGTGTACTATTTTAAGTAAATAAATACATAAAAAAAACGAATTGAGTAAAAAGAAAAAAAAGAGTATATTCGAGTAGCTTTGTATTTGGCAAATACGAAACTACACGGATATATAAAATATGATAATAGTGAACAATATACACTTTTAATCAGTTTACGAAAAAAAAAAAACACACACACACTTTGGAAACTTTTCCAATACATATTATACGTAATCTGAATATTTTTCATAATAATAATAAATAACATAGTGTTAATAAGTATTCTTTGATTTTGTTGGACTATATTATGTGATTTTTGCACGTGTTAAAGATAGGTATTATTTATTATAAATTGCTACTTCTAAAATTTATGAGAATCAAAACGTCATAATCCTTTCAAGATTCTCGCATTGGTCATTAATCCAACAAACGCGAACTCCGTTGAGAGGGATCGATTACACTACGAGATAAAACAATGTATTGCAGTTTCAATGTGGACCGAACTTGTTTATCGCACCGAGGTTTTCTTAATCACAAAGGAAACATAATATCTTCTCGGGTTTGTGTGTCCAGTTCGGTCGCGCCGAGTCCCTCTGGCGTGCAATGGCTGCATATTTCATTACAGAAAGAGTAATGTGCACTGCATATTGGGTCGCAGTGACGTCATAAGTCAGACTTGGGACACTGGACAAGACATACTTACTAATTCAACCCTTAAATGGAAACTTCTCTCAGTGCAAGAGCGCTTCACTGATTACCATTTTTTTCTGATTCGGTTGCAAAGGATTTACTAGCAATTTATATTGAAGCAACGAAACATTTTTTTAAACATTATATTATTATTATTACTTTGCCTAATTTTTACTTTCTGTAATAGCCACACTAGGCGAAGCCTGTGCTCTGAAAAAGATTAGTTTGAAGCTGAAGTTAAGAAAATCTTAATCTATCTTAAAATTATAAAATAATTTTATAATTAATATTCTAGTTGTAACGATTACTTTGTTTTGGGTAAGGGCGCGAAAGTTTTTTGGTAAATTGATCGCAACAATTATTTATTTCTCGAAATTTGGTATTGAACGTTAAATCCGAATATATGACATTCAACAACATTGGAGTTTAGTTTTTTGGAGTGAGAGTTACCAACATTTATATGCTCCCTTTGAGGTGGATATTTCATCTTATCATATACACTGTAAGAATTATAATATTAATTTTCATCGCCTGGAATAATTATTATAGATCGCTTCTTATGATTTTTCAGATGGCCATACAAATCTTGAAGAGTTATTTCATTCTTGATGATATTATTCAAGCTCCTCGATCCTGCGCTATTTGCTCACAAATGTTATTTTCGCCCAGCTAGTCAGATGGGCCAGAACATTATTTTTAGGCGCTGTTTATGGTTTCCTAGAGTTCTTACTCCGGCTTATCTTGACACGTGCAGGGTCCTGATTGCATTGATCTCTCCAGCTGTACATCACCAATCCATGCTAGGTTCTTACATAATTATAAGGGCTGCTTGGTAATTTTGCAGATATCTTCATTACCCCTATGCCATTAAGTTACCGTTATAACACAAGGTCTGGGTCCTGGGATCAATTTTAGGATTCTGTTTTTAAACAATTCAATTCTTTGTTATTATTTAAGAGTCATCAGTCTTCATGATTTAGAACCATGTAACACCACTGACTTGACGGTGATTTGGGGACTAGGCAGTCTTAAGATGTTGACGGACGTAGATTATAACAACAACACTTCCAACAGCCAGGAGTTCTGACGTTATCTGACTAGATACTGTCTACTCCACTTTTTTCTAGACATCGAAAATGGCCACCTTTAAATCATTATTTAATTACTTCATGTCTTATTTAACCCAGCCTTCATGGGCTTGTTTTTTGATTCACACTGCTTTTTATATTATACAAAGTTATTTTTTGTTCTTATCTCATTCATATTCATTTTTATTGTTTTTATTTCGCCTTGCTAGGCCAATATAAAAATACTCTTGTAAAATAAATTATGTCAATTGTAAAAAATAAATTAAATTTATTTGAGAATTCGAGTTTATCAGATCAAATGGGTTCGGTTATTTCAACCCAGTAACGGTGCTGTTTTCTGAATAACAGCATTCGATACTCGAGGAAACGGTCGACCCGTCCATCTTCCGTTGACAAGTGAGGCATTCTTGCATCGCAATGAATGAATAATGAATACAACACGGGTTAATGTTTATTCTCATTTTGAAGTCCATTCGTGCACTGTATAATAAAGCATAAGAACTTCATCTTTTATCAATAAAATGCTGTTTCCATTTTAAGATATTAATAAATGTTAATAAAAATCGTAGTGCAAAATGCTTTAAACATAAAATAAAGAAAAAAGGAACAAAAACGGCTTATTATTACATATGTCATGTACCACGGGTGGCATCTTTACGGTGACGTTTGACCTACACTATGTTATTTTTTGCACCTCTGCACAGTTTTTCGCCTTTATGTTCAATACCTTTTGGGATCAAAAACTCATTTTTAACTTTTTTAATAATTGTCAAAAACAAGAAACAAAAGTTATTACAACATTTTGAGTGTATACAAATACTTGTAGACAAATTCTTGATTTTACCCATTGCGGGTTAATCATTTTGAAGGATTTATTGTATCTCAATAGAGAAAAAGATGTAAATTGTTTTCTGGAAACAGAATATGGTGGTCGAGGCGCTTATAGTTCAATCTACTACAACTAAAAAATGTGAAGTGTTTCTCAATATAGTAGCATATATACATCTTTCAAAAATTTGTCAGACGTGGTGGTCGTAAGAAGGGCGGAATGGGGTATGTTGTTAACATAAAGCGATCGCTTAACCCAACCAATGACAGGTCATAAGTCCTGTAAGCGCCTCGACCACCATTTTCTGTTTCCAGAAAACAATTTACATCTTCGTCTCTATAGAGATACAATTAATCCTTAAAAATAGATATTACATTTTGCCTTAAATTACTTCTCAGAACCACAGAGATTTAAACCATCAGAATAGGCATGACTCTACGTGACAGAATAAGAAATACCATGATCAGAGAAATGAGTGATATCCAGGATGTTGTCAGATGAGGGAGACAAAGAATAAGATATTGGAGAGACTATCTGGAAAGAATGAACGCCCAAAGACTACCACACCTTGCCTTACATGGTTAACCAGAAGGTAGAAGGATGCCTGGATGATACCCTCCAAAAAATGGAATGATAGGGAATCCACATTGCAAGAGGTGGTAAACTCTGCAGAAATAGGCCCTAGCGGCCTCCGACTAGTACGAGAAGAAAAATAATAATGATAAAAAAATATTGGTTAATCAATCATTTCACTGAAAGGCTGAATTAAATGTAGTTTTTTATTATTATATAATATTGTAATCAACGTAAGCATCATTTAGTTAATTAAACTGATGTCGTTTAATGAAATAGTCTAGAATGGTCGTGGATTGGATGTTGTTTTTGTCTTGACTCTCGTAGGCTCGCTCTCTAGTACGTGTACCGTACTTTATTTCATTTTTCCTCGGGGCGGATTTCGCTTTCTCGGATTCCAGTTCAATTAATTAAGAATGTTTGTTATTCGAAGGAAAAAATGGCCAAGTCAGACATCCCTTGCCGTCCTTTCGAGCCCTTGGCATATTCCCACGCGAGATTTACAGTTGATTGCATAAATATTTGACCAGACGACGGCAGGAATGTTTGTATATATGCCGAAACCGACTGAGAAAGTTTTGTGGTTAAATAATTGTTTTTTGTTACATAATCGTCTTCGCTTCATTACGAATTTATTTTATTTTATTTTTTTAAATTTTTTTATTATTTTTTTATTATTGTATACAACAAAACAAAAAAAAAACCATCACGCCGTTTCCCCGCAGGGGTAGGCAGAGAGAATGGACCGCCACACTACTCTATCCTGGCAAACCTCTCTAGCTTCCTCCACATTCATACAACGAGTCATACACGCACGTCGATTCCTCCGACTTCTAACATGACCAACCTTTAAAATTTGATTAATTTGGTCATGCCATGTTTTCCTCGGTCTGCCTCGACTTCGTACCCCATTTACATCATTAACGTATACTTTCTTAACCATTCTTTCTCCATCCATGCGTTCCATATGTCCGAACCAACGCAGCGATCCTTTCATAATTTTGTTCATAATACCTTCTTCCGCTCTACATTCCTTTCTTATATCAGCATTTGAGATTCTGTCGTATATCGTTCTACCACACATACGTCTTAGGGACCTCATCTCTACCGCATTTATTCTACTCTCATCCTTCTTTTGCCAGTTCCATGCTTCGCTTCCATACATTAAGGTTGGGACCAGAACTCCATTGTGAACGGCCGTTTTCGCTTTCATTGATAAATTCTTGTTTCCAATAACTATTTTTAAAGCTCCATTCACTTTGTTACCCGCACCAACCCTTCTTTCGACGTCACTATCCGTTCGGGCATCTGCTGTGAACATACTACCTAAATACACAAATTCCCTCACCTGTTCCAAGTTCTCTTCGTTCACACTTATATTACAAACTGTCATTTGCTCTTCCCTTTCGAAAACCATCACCTTTGACTTTCCGACATTCATCATTAAATCATTTGACTTGCATACCTCATTCATTCTCGACACCAAGATTTGTAATTCGTCCGCACTATCCGCAACGAGAACGGCATCGTCCGCGTAAAGCAGACAGTTTACAGACAGATCACTCATCTTAGCACCAGCATTTATACCTTTAAGTTCTTTCATACACTTGTCCATATACAGATTGAACAACCATGGAGACATCACGCAGCCCTGCTTAACACCCTTCGTGATATCAAACCAAGGCGTGATGTCTCCATTTACCCTAACACTGGCAGTGCTCCCTTCGTAGAGAGAAGCAACCGCCCGTATCAGTTTTGTGCTCACTCCGTATTCGGACAAGATTGACCACAGTTTATCTCTGTTCACTCGATCATAGGCTTTTTGCAAATCGACAAATCGACGACTGTATACACATTATTTTTAGCTATTATATTGATGATCCACGTGACATGTGATAGGTAGCCAATCTTATTATCACGTTATAATTAAATAAAATTTAAAAACATTTTATTTCAATACATTTTTTTTTTACTTCTACTATTATAATATAATTATTTATTTCGGATGGTTGTCATCCTTCATCACAGTATCAAATAATGTACACTAATGAACGAGTTAGAAAGTCAATCAGAATTATAACAAAATGTTTTAAATATTTATTTAAAATAACATAATACGTTTATTCTATGTTCGCCATACTTTGTGATGTAGATGTTTTATTTGTCGTTTTCTTCTTTTACATACTTTGTATATACAACACTAACTTGAAAAAAATAAAATTATATATCAGACATGTTTCGGACAACCGGTCCTTCCTCAGTGATATTATAAAGATACACATTAAAAATATTATAAAATTGTTTAGAAATATGATCAGTTTTGACAGATGATATAAAGATTTATTTTGGAACGTTTATGCTTTAGTTATAACAAATATTACGAATCATAATACGTTTTATATTTGTTTTAAACCAAAAATTGCTTTTTAAATTGGCGTTTTACAAACATGTTTTATAACATGTGAATACTATTTTATAAATAACATGTATTTTTATAATATTATACATAAAATATAGTGTTATAAAACAACAAACGACTAACAAAATACAAATATTTAATGCGAAAAGCGTAGCCAACATTTTTTACTAATTTTTGTAATAGTAAATTGACAAGTGTTATTTGTTTTTAACTATGTCATTGTTATTGATTTTAATTAGGGTTGGAAAGTAACGGGAAACTACCCTGTAAAAAAGGCCCAAGTGGCATCCCAAGAACTGATAAAGATGTTAATGGACTTTGTTGCCAACACATCCACAGGATTGAATCTTTCAGCAATCAATTAGAGTTTGGTAGGCAAGAAAACCACGCGTTGTGCATTTACGTTTCTGATTGTACTGCTAATATTGACATTCTGCGAAAATGGTTGCCTTTTCTCTGAACTCGAGTGCGGCCGTTAAACCCCGATGCGCCATTTTAAATATTGCAAGGTTCGGTCGGCGGCGGCGGCCGGCAGTCGGCACTGCGCTCAGGCGGGAAATAGAGAATCTTGAGATTTGATCATTCGGGACTCATGTTTGCAAGATTCAAGATGTAATAAACCCTTTTTATGAATCGCAGTTATAAAGCTAACGAAATGCATATGTCTTTTGTTAAAAAAATATCTTCTAATCTCGTGGACTACTCAATTGTTATGGAACATAAAATTCCTGAGCAGCTGTTTTAGGGAGTTGAGAATAAGAGTCTCTCTCACTTGATTGTCACGTTTTGGGAATGTTATAAGGGACATAAACAATAATATGTATTACACTATTAAATATTATAAACCATCAAACTCTTTTGATATATTTTATTAGAAATTTATAATTATATAGAATAAAAAAAACACTTTGTATTTTAACCACGAAAAAAATACAATTATTTGTTTTCATAAAAATTAATAATAGATTCCGTGATTAAAATACAGAGTGTTTATTTCACAGTGAATATTTATACATATTTAAATGTGTAACCATAAAGTAAATGCTTCATAGGATTTAAAAAAAATGAAAATAGAGGCTTATTTCTATTTTTCTTTTTTATACACTTTGTATATACAACACTTATATTAAACAAATAAAATTATATAGACATGTTTCGGACGAACAGTCCTTCTTCAGTAAAGATACATTTTAAAAATATTATAAAATTGTTGTTGTTTACATGATCTGACAGATGTTATAAAGATTATAAGATGTTATAAAGATGTTACAAAGTATGGCGTATATAGAAGAAAATAGAAGCTGTTGATAAATTTTGAAATCTAAACAAATGCTTATTGATGATTGTTTTTTATCTTTTCAAAGGAAAATAATATTTTTGAATTATTTATAAAATACTAAAAATGGAAGGATATTTCTAGTACCTTCGTGTAGTTTAATAAAATTGAGTGTTGAATAAAATTTTTAAAAACTATAAATGTCATGCATCAATGGCAAAGCATTATTTACCGTTTTTCTCTTTTCATTGTGGAGGAAAGTATGCCCGACTTTGGAGCATTTCCAAGGGCATCTGGTGTTCCATTAGTTCATCACACGTGGAGGCACCTTCCTTGCTTAAAATAAAAATGTGTGGAATGAGAATAATTAAAATAAATCTCCCCTTTTGAAAACGCACGAAACGAATGACGTCATATTTGAAACGATAATAATGCAGATATAAAAAAAATGTTCGTGTAAAAATTCAAGGATTATATTTATTTTAATTCTATTATGAACCTGCGTTAACTTGATCTTTTCGTCCTTTAGGAATTAATTCCCTCACACCGAAAGGCCGGAGTACAATGGCGTGAGACACGCCACTCGGCCCATTACGAATCAATTCGCCGCCAAGTACCGAGAAAACAAACAGTTGCTTTTGAGGGATGGCCGCGCGAGCCTTTGACGAATAAATCCGACATAACAGGTGTGCGACCGCTATCTTGATGTTCCCGGTGTGTTCGCAGTTCGGCCCCGAACATATGAATAGTTTTGCAAAAGTTGCGTGGAAAACAACCGTTTATCAAAAAATTCAATTTTTTACAAAAAAAGATTTATGTTTCATGAAATAAGTTATAAACAATGTTAATCGTGTAACTATTTTATACATTATTAATTTGAATATTCTAGAATGATCTATATGTTCGAATAAACTGTGAACAGATTAGATTGTTTCTGTATGAAAAAATTAGGACATGGACGTCAGCGTGGTCAAGTTTATAACCCTTGATAGGTAGGTGGAACATATTTATTCTTCTTCTTCTTCACTTTTGATAGACTCAGGAGTCTGTTATTTCAGGCGGATCCTCTTGAGATGCTGAACTCCAGCTTTCTATCTACCGTTTCGGGGGTCCTCCTGGTCGGCGTTGTCCGTTTGACGTTCCATGGAGAGCTATGTATGGGATCCTATTTGAGCTCATTCTTTCTACATGTTGATGCCAGTATCGCCGTCTTTGACGCCCCCATCTGACCACATCTTCGACCTCACAGATTTCTGTATTCCTAACTCGATCACGTAGGGTTTTGCCAGCTATAGCGCGGAGTGTACATTGTAGGAAGATCCCTATCAGCCGTACACGAAGTATTTGAGCCTTTAGAGACAGCAGCCAAGGAAGTGGGTTTAGAGATAAACGAAGAAAAGACACAAATAATGAAACAAACCAGGAATGCAACCCATAACTCAAGGCGAACCATCAGATTCAAGGATAGATACAACTTTAAGATGGTGGAGGACTTCACTTACCTGGGTTCGTCTATAACAAAAGAAAACGAAGATCACAAGGAAATCGAAAGAAGAATCACAATTGGTAACAAAACATTCTTCTCTCTATTACCAGCGCTCAAATCAAGAAACGTACACTGGAAAACCAAAATCACCCTGTATAAAACAATCATCCGAACAGTAGTGACCTATGGGTGTGAGGCGTGGACAATGACAGCGAAATCTGCAGAGCGACTGGATACTTTTGAGAGAAGGGTGCTGCGCAGAATTCTGGGGCCTGTGAATGACGGTGAAGGCTGGAGAGTGCGGCATAATGAAGAGCTGTACAATATTTACAAAGCTCCCAGTCTCTCCACACAGGTCAGACTGAATAGACTGAGATGGGCCGGTCACGTGCAGAGGATGCCGTCATCGCGAACCCCAAAAAGATTGCTGGAGTGGCACCCAGGTGGTAGAAGACCAATTGGACGACCAAGGCTGCGATGGGAGGATGAAGTTGGGAGAGATGGAGCAAGATTGTTAAGAGTGTCAGATTGGAGGGTCGAAGCGGAGGACAGGAGGAGTTGGAGGCGAAGAATACTGGAGGCTAAGGCTCGATATGGGCTGTAGGGCCATCGAAGAAGAAGAAGAAGATAGCGCGGAGTGTTTTCATCTCGGTTGTCCTGAGCATGCTCTTTGTCTTGACGGTGTCTGCCCTCGATTCAATGCCATATGTGAGGATTGGTCGCACACAGGTCTTATAAATGCGTACCTTTCTGTCAGTCCTCATGTCCTTGTTTCTCCATATGACATCTTTCAAGCAGCCTGTAACCGCTGCAGCCTTATCTACCTGTTACCTTACTTCTCTGCGGAGGTCATTAGAGCTGGTTACTTTGCTTTCGAGATATCTGAATTGGTCTACCTGTTAAATTTTTCTTGGCGTGCATATTTATGTTTGTTAAATTCCATTTAATATGATCTTTAGGTAACTCAAAAATCTTTATTTCGAGAAAATGGCAGTGTTTAATTTGTGGTCCGTTTGTCTTGTGGTAACTTTTCTTTAATTATGAGGTATCGCGTGAATATTTTTATGAATATAATATAAAAAGATTAAATAGATCGTAATATGTAAGATGTTGGATACATCAGATGTCTGCGTTAATCATTATTTTGTTTCCACGTTTACGACTTAGTTAATTAAGAAATCAGTTGAGATATAATATTTAAACATACCTGTTTATAGCATTGGAAAGCTCTTTCGATGATTATTAATCCATATTAATAACATTAATTGATCAATTTATTGAAAGAAGATGGAGGTCTCCTCCGAAACATGTCGTGATATTTAATATTTAAGTGGTAAATAAACAGCTTGATTTTTCAATTCCAAAGTGTATTACATAAATTAATGTTTGAAAATTTAATTAATTCAATATTAAATAAATATAAAAACGCTTTGTATTTTCATAACACTTTATTAAGTGTTGCGAAAATTCAAATGTGAATCCACAACAAACAGTGAAGCCGAATCTATTGTAAAAGAAATGTTACATACTTTTTTATACTAAAAGAGGAGTACATGAATGTAAGTTGTAATTAAAAATTAATTAAAATAAGTTTGAAGTACTCTTCTAACATCTCTTTTTCAAAATACAGAGTTGCGTGATCTTATCAACATCTTTGTATCTAAAGAAACAGCACCAGGAGCACAGAGAGAGTAGGGAGAATATTGGGAAAGTTGGAGTGATATCGAATTCAGATCATCCCGCCGAATCTTCTACGGGCGAAGTTTGATGCTGAATGGCGGTCTTACGAACACTGCCAGAGAAATGCGTGTGTATATGTACGTATGTGTGTTTCATATAAACTTTATTCTGTAAAGCTTCTATTCTTCATCGGAACAATTGCTAGGAGCGAGAGTGGATGAAATAAGCTGGTTTATTTATCGCAAATGATGCGTACACACGAACCTATCTTTGATTATTGTTCGTCTAAGAGATTGAAGATATTTGAGACAGCGCCTCTCTTATCATTTTCTCTGGAAAATGAGCATTTAAAAAATAAGAATCTTAAGTCAATGAGGACCGGAGAAATATTTTTATTTAATTTTGAAACAATTGAAATTTCGATTATTGTATTTGGAACAATGTTGTTTTTAATTCGCAATTTTATTAAAAAAAATTAAAAAAAAAAAAATAACATCTAGGATTTATATCAATGATATTAGAATTTATTTTACCAACTTCAATGTGAGCAGAAAATAGCTCATTATTATGAAGAAGGAATCTGGTCGTGTCCAGGCTTGAACCCATTTCCTCTGGATCAGGAGCCAAGCGTTCTATCCCCTAGACCACCACCCGGTTAATTAAGTAAAAGTTTCTATTAACATTTTATTTTATTTGTGATAAGAAATTTACATACATTCTTAGTCATACATTTAATTTAGTTTCTAATATAAACTCTGACACCGGACAAAGCTTGTCGATGTGATAGACCGTGTTGCCAAACTGAAGTGGAGATGGGCAGGATATGTTGCCAGATAGGGAACAGATAGATAGGCACCCAGAGTCTTGACATGTGGACCATGAAAGAGAAAAAGGACACCGGTCGACTTCAAAAAAGATGGACTGACGATATAATTCCAGTCTGGAAAAGAAGATGGATGAGAGTCGCGCAGGATAGAGTAAAACGGAGAATGTTTGAAGAGGCCTACATTCAGCAGTGGAGATATGGCTAGGGAGATAAACAGAATATAGATTAAGTTTTAAAATGTATTATTTAATTAATTCTGTTATTTTATGCGTTCACTTAGAGATTATGACATTTTTAAGGATATATCAGTAAATTATCAATATACAAGTAGTTAAGTAATATTTTGTTTTACTAGAATAGAAAACATAACATATTTATTGTTTCTGGTACAATGATAGTAAACTCCATTTTCAATAATCAATACGAATAGAAACGTCTGTTTTCTAAAAGCTTTGTTGTATTTTTTAGGAATGACATGTTTCGCTTTGCTAAGGCATTATCAAAAGACTTTCATAATAACATTTTATTCACAAATAAAAACAAAATATACATATGTTATTTATGATGTTATTATGTAGAAAGTAGATAAGGCGTATGTGGGAACAGGTCATGTTGTCTTTCTCATAATTGTGTTGGCGAGAAAGTAATTTAAACACGATATTACTCCATGTAGTTTCTCCTATGTAAAGTATGCGCAGTTTATCTATATGTATGTATCTCTGTTTACAGGCTAAGTTAGAGCGGTATGTAAAATTGAAATAAGTATGTTTTATTAAATAAACCTTAACTAATTTTTTCATATTTTATAACCAAAGTAGTAATTAAATTTTATCTTCTTCTTTGATTAACAAATAAAATATTAATTTGGCAGTGTTATTCATATTTTGACGTTACGCTTGTATTAAAATAAAAAAGTTTTCGAAGTGTTATATAATATAAACAGATTCACCTCTTTTTTATAGTATGTACACTAGAAATAATATTTTATGTGAAATAGTTGTTGTCCGTATAAAATAAGATAACGAGCTTTTGGTTATTTTTAACAAAGTTATCCAATTTCACATTCCTCAAATAACTTTCGACTATAATAATTTGAAATTGAAATAGTTAAAAGTACATTAAAATGTGCTTTTGTAGTTATGCAAGCTCTGCTCAAAGGCATAAATCAGCTTTACCCGCACAAAAACCCTGGTTTGCATGTTCAATTGTTTTAATAGCTCGGTTTAAAGAGGAGTAATAAACTCGCGTTATGAACTTTTCATTGCCTTTTTGACATTCCGTAGTTTCGATATTCAATGTCAGAGCTTTCTCTCGATGGCTCAAGATCACCTTTGAGTTTTACTCTTTGCTAATCTAGCCTTATTTAAATATTTTATAATTTCATATAAATATAACGTATGCTATCACATTTAATTACATAAAATATTATTAAATAGTTATACATAATAAAACTCACAGTCGCAAAGTTCTCGGATAATTCATAAGAACTGGACAATCAAACAGCTCCTTTGAATTTTTAAAACAAAAATTTCCACATTTATTAAAACGTTCATTTTTCAGAAGTTTTATTTTGAGATATGACGCCTTTCTGTGGCATTATCAAATATCCCATTTGTATAGCAAAACATATCGGACTTCTATAAAACATACAGAAACTTCTATAAAACAAACATTTTTTCTATCAATATTTATAACTTGATAAACTAGTCAATTACTAAAAGGCAGCCACATTGTAAGTATAAACAATCGACGAGCGTACGTGTTACGATGCATAGACGTAGAGGAATCTTGTGAGGTATGTCAGGACAGAGCAATGTGGCGGTCTATCATCTCTGCCTTTCTCTCTGAGGAAACGGCGTGAGTATTAACGGTTAGTTAGTTAGCTATACTGTTAATTATGTGTAAGTGTGCGTCAGGGAGTGTTATAACAATTTATAGCAGACCTTCTAAAATAAATTTATATATGGTTTACACAAGTTTAAAATAATGAAGTAACATAAAAGCGATTTATTTCATAATATTACGTGAAACTATTTCACACCAGCACTTCCTGCTTCCACCCCTCGGAGTTGTGTTAGGGTTGTATATAAACAAATTCGTTGAACCTATTAATCTATTTGACTTTAAAGAGGCAACGTGTTCACAAAATTTCTTTAGTGCCCCCACCGGGTGAGTTACGCCCGTGGCCTGACCCCTAACAAGGTCAGAGACTAAATAAAATGAACTATTTCCATCCCCCACGTTCCGCGCCCCATTCGCCCATGTTCGTGTTTATTACTGACCCTGATTATTTCAGATTTATTGTAATGCTTTCTTAAATTGTTTCTACTTTTGTACTTGCGAGGGCATGCGAAGTATTATTGCATAGCGACACAACTCAATTTAAAATTATTGAAATAATATTAGGTACATAATTAAAACGAATTAGAGCGTCTGTTTTTAGAAGTTTTATTATATTTTATGGGAATGGCATGTTTCATATGGTATATATAAGACATTATCAAATGTATGTATAATGACATTTGATAATGCCTTATATAGGCGAAACATGTCATTCTAGACATCGGGCGTTTACATTCGTTTTTTATTATTATTTATATTTAAAATACAATTAAAATAAAAACACTGCACCTTGTTTTTCACTACTATGCGGTTATTTTAATTGCCGACTAGTTTTGCTTGTACCCAATCTTTTTCAGGGCTTCGTAATAACTGGGTGCAGCAATAAAAACAAAGTACAGTGTTTTTATTTTAATTTTATTTTTAAAATATATAATACTTTTTTTTAAATGTCCTACCACAAAGTGAATGCTTCGTACGAAAATTTAGTTTACATTCGTATTTCGACTTTTAATTATTGATTGTTCAATATACAATCAACATGAAATATTAAAGCTGAATAGTAAACCATGCTTGTTTATTCAGGCTAACAAATTGTAAGAGCGAGAGAGAGAGAGAGAGTGGGAATATTCGTTCAGGTGGAAAATGTCACACTTTGAGCATAATTGGTGCGATAAACAGTTTTTTTTATAGTGGATTTTTTTTCTTACTGATTAATATTGAGTTACGTGGATATTGCATTCATCTTAGTATATCTACATTTAGCGGTATGATGCCAAATGGGTCTGACATTAAAAAATATTGTTTTAAAGTTTGAAGCACACCGATAAACCTTTAAAACCCTCCCTCCTTTGTCAAAGTTTTACGGACAAAAGGTATTAAACAAGAATTTTGTGAAAACTTTTTTTAAAATCTTTTCATTTTATGGAGAAGATGTAGGGCGAAAGTTTCATTGCCAGGTCTTTATGAATTGGGTAAATTTTTGAGAACTTCATTCTTAATTTAAACGCGATAATTTTTGTTGTATTTAACTGAATTTATATAAAAAATAAAGTATTCTTACGTTCAAGCAAATGCAGAGCAGAATAAATGCGGTGAAATGAGATTCCTTGATCATGTGTTTGGCAAAACGATGAACAACAGAATTTTAAAACGTATTATCAGGAAGGAATGTAAGAGTGGAAGAAAGAATTATGAACAAACTTATGAAAAGGTCACTGCGTTGGTATGAATATATGGAACGCATGTATGAATAAATAATTGTTAAGAAAGTATACGTTAACGACGTGAATGGAGTACGAAGTCGAGGAAGACCTAGGAAAACATAGTTTGATCAAATTGATTAAATTTTAAAGGTAGGCCATGTTAGATGTCGGAAAAATCGACGTGCGTGCATGACTCGCTGTATGAATGCAGAGGAAGCTAGAGAGGTGTTTAAGCATAGAGGATTGTGGCAGGCGTTCTCTCTTCCTACCCTTTCAGAGAAACGGCGTGATAGTTTGTTGTTGTTGGAGTGTAAAAGCGTTTAAATATTGACGAAAATATACCACAATATAAGCGATGAACTGGATCGATTTATTTTTCATTATTCTTTTAATTTTGTGGCCTTTTATTTATTCTTTCAATTCCTTACTAGCCAACATTCATGCCATTTCTCAATTAAGTAGGCAGACAAGATGTACTAGTATATTGTATGCTGACATACTTTTGTCAACTCCATAACACTTCCATCGAGTTATTCACGCGCGTCGATTTCTATTTCTCACGTGATCGACATGGGAAATTTGATTGATTTGATCATGCCACGTTTTTTTCTCTCCAGTTTTCCCCGAATATATGCTTCATTCACATCGATAACGTATATTTTTTCACTTTCAGCTCATTTTTTTATGCGTCCAATCCATTCATTAATTTTTTTTAAGTTTTCGTTCGTACTGCTCTTACTTCTTATATATCTGTATCTTTACACTATACAATATAAGATATATAATACTACACATTCGTCTAAAAGTTCTTCTTTCCTCTGCATTTATCATGATTCGTTCCTTACTTCTTCTAAAAGTTCGATTTATTTATAGTTACAACAATTATCGATTATTTGTAGATGTCTTTAACTAGTTTCGTTACTTTACATACCATCTTCAATGCAATCTTCAATTGAAACTTATTTATTGTTTCTTGAGCAATATTCAAGAAATAATATAACGTTTATTTTCAGTAAATTTTATTATATTTTATGCGAATAACGTATTTTTCTTTGCTGAAATATTATCAAATGATACAGTAGATAATGCTTTCGCAAGGTGAAACATGCTATTTCCATAAAATAAAACAAAACTTCGAGAAAACAAACGTAATTATTCGTATTAATTACAATGAAGCTGATTGATTATGATTAAAAGTAATCATCGGAAAAAAAATATTCAATTATTAATATGTAATATTTTGAAAAATAATTTCCGTTGGATAAATTTATCATTGTGTAAGAAAATTCTTAGAGGCACATTGTTTGACTGAATTTACGCAAACTTCTCTTTTAGTTTCAAATAAGATCTACATACACACGAGTTTCCCAAGTCAGGGATTGTTAAAGTAGCTGAACTTGAAAGGTTCGTGATTTTCTCTATTCATCACAGCTTTTCTTTGAAGAACGTTCACGTGAACTAATTAATGTTTTAATTACGGTAACTCGAGTGAAATAACATCGGGTAATCTGTTTATAGTGACAGCCTCCATCCGAACACCGGCTGTTATAAAGGCTATCATTAATCTTCTCAAATATTTAAATATCAAACAAAATTTTCCTACACAAAATGAATGGTTTTGAATGGAAATAATATTTTTGGGTAACATTTTGACATGCCATGTATGGAGATTACAAGATTCAACTATGTACGCTTGTTTTGTTGGAATTTTAAATTGTGTTTCAATTATCAATATATAATAATACTCGTACATAAATTCAAACTATCACGAAACTTCAGTTATTTACTGAAGTGTTTTTTAATCTGTATGCACGTAAGAAATTTTTAAATATCGATCTGTGGAATCCGACATAACTAAAAGCTAATGGTTTAGATCCAGATGTCGACGGCCCTCTGGAGTCTCATGCATCACGATCTTAAGAATTATTGCTGGATCCATTCTCTCGATGTGGTCCCTCCAGAATCGTCTTCTCTGCCTACTTCATCTCACTATGTCTTCAATTTTGCAGGATTTCCGAATTTCTTCATTGGTTATCCTATCTCTAAGGGTTCTCCCCACAATAGCTCGCAATGTTCTCATTTCTGCTACTCTTAAGAGATGTTTGATTGAATGCCCTCGCAAGGCGAAATAAAAATATTTATAAATATTTGTAACAAATATTTATAAATATTTTTTATATCTTATATATTATACGAGTATGATACCTAAATACCTATTGTGGTTAATATTAGACATTTGATAATGCATTGGAAGGGCGAAACATGCCATTCACTTAAAATAAAATAGAACTTCTAGAAAACTGACGTTTTTATTCGTATTAATTTCTTAATATTTCAGTTTTCTCGAGAAGAAATTTCATTTTGTAGTTGACATTACGTATTCGGTAAGGAAATTCATTTATGTAGTTATTGTGAAGGTTCTGTTCACATAAAATAGAAAGTAAAATACAAAATTAAGTGATTTTTAATTACCTCATTGAATAACTAAAACTAATAAATGAAAGTGGATTACACAGTGATAATAGTTATGATCCAAATTATAATGGAATTAAACAGTGTTCCTTAACCTTCGGTAAAATTTATCATTGTTTTTACTAAAAAATAATCAGTAATAACAATCGGTATTTAAAATTTTCATGCATACTCGATTTTACGCAATTAATTCGTTCTAAAATATTGTTCCGACAATTGATCATGCTTCACCTTTACACATTAATGTTCCTTTTTGGTAACTGAAAAGCCCTTGTTACTTACATTTTCCCGTTTTCACGCATCGTTCTTCACGTAGCTGCCATTTCTCACAACTGCTCCACACAAAATGTCGCGGGCTCTCTTGTTTATAGTGAATTTATGTACTTTTCACGAAATTTACAGCGTTTCTACGCGGGGTAATCCACGAAGACGACTCACATATATATTTATTTAAATATATTTTTTTGTGAAATTCGCTGTATTTATTTTTTAAATCATATTTTACTGGTCTCTGGCTCTAGAAATCTCGTGAAATCGTATGTTTCGATTATAATTTTTTTTTATAATTTAACGCTTTTCGATCGTTTGAGCATGCTAGTTGAAACCGGTCAGTGATATTTTCTATTATTAATAAATATATATACGAATTATAATATTTATTCAATAGGTACTAATGCATAACGTTCATATAATATTTATTGTTTCTTGAACAATTATGATTGTGAAACTAGGTATTCAGTAATTAATACGAATAAAAAATCTCCAGTTTTATGTTTCTATCGCTAAATTTGTTGTTTCAATAGAATAAAATCTTTTCACTGTAATGAGAAACGTGTTTTTTTATTTATTTATAAATACAACCTTTAAGACGTGATTTTTTAGATTTAAAGATTTAAGAGTATTTGTTCGATTAATAAAAAAAGGAATAAACTACTTGTATACGCATTTCTGCAACTACTAAAACAATCATTTATCTTAAATAATGTCAAATTTACAGACCCTAGATTGCTGCATTTTCTAGTCCTTCTAGCGAGGAAAAGTTCATATTATCTTATTAAAATTAGTTTAAAAGTCAACCGGTTTCGCTTGTTAAATATACACAGGATGCGTTTAATAATCTAGAGTAAATTAAATCAGCCTGGAACCTAAAAAGCAATCCTTATATATCTATATATAACATTACAACTAGATTATTTTTTACATTTCAGTTTAAAGCAATTCCTCTGAAATGTTTTTCATTTTTTTTTTTTGTTTTGAATAACGAATCTCGCGTATTTTCAGTGACAGCTGAAACAAAACAAGGGTTCCTAAATAACGTTCGGAGCCAGAGTTTCATATGATGACCATAAAGTTGCCTACTGTTCCCGAACTTTTGTTCCACGGCGCTGTAAGGACACCCGCGAGACTTGGCCACTGGCATATTATACGTCATAACTAAAAGTTTGAGAATAAAGTCATTTAGATATGGGTCGTCGGCAGTGAAATATTCGCGTATGAATGTATGTGGGAATACATAGTTATTAATATAGCTTCTTGTACACCTAATTAGACCTTGGTTCATATATAAAATTAGTTATAAAAAAATATTATTTAACCCTTTATTTGCGGGTAGATTTGAGCGCTAATTATTTTATCACGCGCATCGTGTAGTTAGAATAAAATGACAACATTTAATTAAATAATAAATTAATAAAGCTGACTCACCAGTCTATTGATGCCAGCGAGTTTGGCGAAACCGGTCGCTGTCGGAATAAAGACAAAATTGGAAGGAATTAAGAAACATCGTTTTATTTAATTATCATTTAAAATGAACTTCCATCAATAGATTTCAGTAAAATCATTTGATTATATTAAAAACATTTAATTATGTGTATATTTCAAAACACGATAAAAAATACATCAATAATACCTTATATTACGTGTAAAATACACTTCACTCGTTTTCTCTTTTTATTAAACTTGGCACCTTTGTTATGATCAGCCCTCAAGTATTGACGAAAACGTCTGTTTTGGACGAAAAACGACAAAGTCGTTCTTTATCATTATTTCTTTTCTCCTTTGCTCACCCATGAATAGATGGTGTCCCATAAAGAAATTTCTTCTCTGTCTCTTACCCGTGGCTCTTCTTGACAGGTTTCTCGCTACAGAATTTAAGATAACAGTAAATCTGGAGATATTGAGAAATTTACTTTGATTTTCTCATTTATTTTTCATATTGTCGACTTCATTATATAATATATACAATTAAGATATCCAGAGTTATGTATAACTGTTCAATTCTGATATTATTTTATCTCCCACGATGCAGAGCCAGCCTGCCAATGATTGTGCCGGAAAAAAAACAGTGTGGTGGTCTATTTTTTCTGCCCACCCCATTGGGGAGAGAGCGTGATGGTTTGTTAAGTAAAAATACAAAATATACTAAATTAAAACATATTTGAACAATGAACGATGTTTTTTAAACTTTGTAAACAATACCAATTTTTTTAAATTAAAACACTGTTTTTTCCACTTTTGAGTTCGGTTTTCTCGACATGTTTCGAAAACTTACACCTTCATCATCGGGAGAATGATATAAAATAGATCTAGTTGATATCGTTCTCTCGATGATGAAGGTGTAAGCCTTCGAAACATGTCGAGAAAAATTAACTCAAAAGTAGAAAAAACAGTGTTTTAATAACTTAGCCTTAAGTTTATCTAAAATTAATATGAACTTTATATAAAAAATTTTAATTAAAAATTCAAGTATGTTTCGGACCCAGAAGCCCTTCATCATTGTTGTGTATATATTAATACAATATAAATATTTATACAAAATTTTCATTAATGTGGTCGGTTTTGAGAGATACTAAAATATTTGACTGTAAAAAACTTTACATGAAAAATTTCCATTAATTATGAAATAACATAATGCAACTGGGGGGTCCTGCTATGAGGGGATCCATTACCGGGCACTCCCCTTAGTTACGTACATTGTGAACATAAAAGTCTCTCCAATTTTGAACCCGAAATCCGCTCTCATCTGCAGCTGAAATCTCGCTCCCTTAAAGTTGGCTCATTAAAACCCGACAAAGCCGTCATAAACTAATTACATTAATCGCGGCTGTGATGAGATTGCGGGACGACCCCAGCGCCACGATCTCGCGTCCCCATCCGTCCCCATCCGCAGTGAGTGCTGGCTTATCTCGCGGAATTCTTCAGGTAACGGTGGCCACACACAGATGAACATTTTCTGAAAACGGATTCAACGAATAAAAAAAAACTAGTAGTAACTCGTGAAATATTCACGGGAGTAAATTTTTTTTACCCTTTAAAAACTTGGTTCACTGTACAATCGTACTCAGTAATAAGTTTTAACTATTCATTTAAATGTTTATTTTTCATAAGCGTTAAAAATTACACAAATAACAACACCAGATTGTTCTCCTTTTGTTTTATATATTTTACTATTATATTATAATACAGCAATAATCAGAAGATAATTCAAAATAATCTAGAAACATTCTAGGGCATGCACATCGTGCACATTTCGATTTCGGAGAGAATCGAAGTATTCCTCTCTCGCTCTCTTCTATTCAACATTTTCTCGTTCTCTTTTTTGACGACATCTGGGTTTTTGTTTATTTATATTATGATTAATCCACTTTTATATTCGTTTGTTTTTATAACCCTGACAAAGAGATGAACAGGTTGCTCCAAAAGAACAAACAAAATCTAATAAATAAAAGTAAATTAAGTAACTAATTAACGCTCACGCCGTCTCTCCGAAGGGGTAGGCAGAAATAATGGACTGCCACACTTTTCTTTCCTGACATACTTCTCTCACTTCCACAACATTCATACATCGCGTCATGCACTAATATTATATGATACCATTCTAGTAAAGCACTCACTGATATTACACCATAAGTCACTCCCATATAATATAATAAAACTTCTAGAAAATTACGTCGATTTCTCCTCACGTATCCGACATTTAATATTTGATTTATTTCATCGTGCCACGTTTCCCGCGGTCTTCCTTTTTTGAAACGGAAACAATAAATAATCTAATTTGTTTATGCGCTTTGGTGCATTTTAATAATGCAGTACTATCTCAATAGAATTTGCACATGTCTAGAATATATATGATACAATCTCAATGAAAAACATACTCGTATATTTATTATGTTTACTTTATTCTAAGGTTTGTCAGTACGGTGTCGGCGTGTGTTGCAAAATTATACGATCATGTGTGTGAGCAGCCTTAGTTGACTGCAGTAAAAACGTGGAGACCGCAGAGTGGTATTTCAACTATTTTGTATCTGTCTTTCGCATTAACTCATTAATGTGCTCTGCGCAGCTCCTGCTTTATGTTCAGGAATGTGCTATGAGCAAGTGAGCACTTGAGATATAATCGTTTAGTCATTACTTATATCTTTACTATGCTACTATTTTAAAGTCACGAATATAGCTTTCGTAGATTTATATTACTATATGAATATTTAAAGACATATACTATTAGTGATTGAGCTATTTAATTGCGGCAAAGAATGTCGGTAATGAGCGAAATCGTTTTTATTTTAAAAATAGAAAATAAATAAACACTTTGTATTTAACCACGGTATGGTTATTATATTTGATGACAAATAGTTTCGCTTGGACCAAACCTTCATCACGGCAGTATAACAACTAAACAATAATACATGCCCTCTCGCACTCTCTCCTCTGATTTCACCACCGTTTGTTATATGTACATGTAAAGTTTGTATTTTTGTTGAGTTGTTATACTGTCCTGATGAAGCTTGGGTCCAAGCGAAACTAGTTGGTATCAAATACAATAACCATAAATATAACCACAATCGTGGTTAAATACAAAGTGTTTTATTTATTTTCTATTTGCTTCATATTAAAATTTCGCTTTTATTTTATTTATTAACGTATCGGCCTAAAAGATTATGTTTTTGAATAAAATTGATATGGGAAAAATCAATTAAAAATGAAAATATTTGAAAAAATATTTTTTGGCAATTTTTCATGAACATGTATCGGATTGTACACGTCTTTCTATAATGTAAAAAAAAATAATTATAATTTTTGCTTTAAAATATTGTGTAAATTAAAAGTTTTTACGTATATTGCTCGAATGTGAATCCACAATACGAAATGATGGCGAATAAAGAAGAAAATAATTGGGTTAAATATTTGTTATTTTTATGATAATTAAATAAACAATATTCTTTTCTTTTTCGGTGTCCAATCAGATTCTCCCGACATTGATTATCATTTAAAATAAGGTATCTCTGTACCTGGTTGCTCGAAACAGCTCCTCAACATTTTTAAGCAAGTCACTTATGGCGCGAAGCCTGGAGATTCGCCTCCTGTTAACACCTCGTCGACCTTCTATTTTTCCATCATCATTAACAATATAAAAAAAATATAAAAGTACCTCCTATTTATAATATATTCTCATTAATTTAAATATGCACATGATGTGTGGAACAACGTTATCTCACAGATAAAACAAAAGCTCACCCTCCACAAATCACCGCTACGACACGCCATTAATATTGTGTTTTACAATTCGCGCTTCTCCATAAAGTGCGAAATTTTTTATCGCCTAGTAAATAATCATTTCTTTCCCAGTCGTCAGAATTGATGTAAATTGACCGTAAACGATGACTTATTACCGAATTAAAAATTGACCATACGCGGAGTCGATTTTTATGGCCAACACGAACGAATATTTAATTGGCAGCTTCCTAGTACCGCTAGCAGGGAATCCCTTGTTTTAAGCGATTTTCAATTCACGGACTCGAAAAATGCACTCCTAAATAAAAGTTTCCAGTAAAACTTTTGAAATTATCATTTCCTACTCAATACGCAATCTAGGGGGAACCGTAATTGACTCTAGATTCAGAGGACATGGGTTCGAATCTGGACATGACCCGCTTCCGTCTGCATACTAATGATAGAGTTCCACTGGCTGAAATTTCCAGAAAGAATACAATACAAGCTCTGCTGGACGGTCTATAAGGCGTTGCATGGAATGGCATCAGCTTATATATCTGAACTCTGCATCAACGAAAACCTGAATGCTAGACAGTCTACACTGCGATCAGCTAAGTCTTCTACGATCGGTAGATTGACTGTGCCAAAACGCTGTCCAAGCACAAACTTTGGCGACCGAGCCTTCGCGGTAGCCGGCCCTTCAGCCTGGAACAGTCTTCCAGCAGACTTTAAGTGCATTGAGAATCAATCAGAGTTTAGATCGAGACTAAAACGCACCTTTTCAAATTATCATTTCCTGACAGGAAGGGCTGATCGACTTCGTCAGGTGCAGTCCTCATACTAAATATGTTATTATTTTTGTTATCATTATTCATATTATTATTATCTAGTTGATAAAACGGAGCATCTTCTACAGCGCCCTTGAGATGAGTTATTCATAAAAATGGCGTTCTATAAATTATCCAATTTATTATTATTATTATGTGTAATGAATTAAAACCTGGTGTTATTTAAAAAAATATTTCACAGGGTCGGTCTTAGAATTGATTTATGTGGCAATCCCATCATCAACATCATTTAAATTCGTGCCTCTCCATACGATAATTCGAATCTCCTGCTGCTTAAATCATTTTAAGATGACGATGACAAGCTCCCTAAGGCACCCTCGACTCTTCAGTTTATACAGAATCATGGTCACCAGGAAGTTGAGACAGGATCATCGATTATCCAGGAAGATATCGAGAGCAGATTTGCGAACTCCGCTAAAAGAATCATTGTTGCACAGAAGGGTACCCACTATTTATCGGAGGGTGTTATAGGGCGCAGCGGCGCCTTTTCGTCGCTTTGGCCGTTTACTTCCGTGGCCGTCTCCCGTCCATCCGGCACTTACGTTAACAGTTATTTCATTTAAGCAAATCAATGGGGACACCAGGCTACAATTAAGTTACTATATTTTTTACCTTATTTGCTTAGCACTAGCAAATACAAACACATGGTATATAACAACAATATAATCATCTTAACTGCAATGAAATATAATATAAAAAAATCTTAGTGTCAATAGTATAAGGAAGACGGATACAATTGGTGGTAAGAGGGTCTAAATGTTGGGTCCGGAGAAAATAAACAGTTGAGGTAGTAGACAGAGGATGAAGCGTAAGAAGTTTTTGAGTATACATGACAAGTTAAATTATATAAATATACTATACGTCTTCATAAATACGTTTAGTTAAAAAATTTTGTTGTACTCTCGATGTACGTTTTTTCTCGATATTCAAAAGTCTCGATGTACGTTTTTTCTTGCTAACGAAGTTCCGCGCATGACGAGGGATCGCAGCACTCCTCGCATATCGCCCGCCATCCTCATCTGTCTTTATTAGGTCAGCCTCTGCGGTCGTGTTTTTTAAACCGAGTTTTAATGTCCACTTCGGGTGTGGACTGAATGCGGGTATAAATTTTGCGCTCTCCACTTTCACATGAGATTAATGACTGGCCATTAAGACTATTGCGGTACCTAATTATTGTGAATACCCCCTAATACGACCGCAAAATCAAATTCTGATTTTATTACAATGTATGTTCAATAACATGTCTACAGTTATAAACATTTTTTATATCATACGTAATCAAAGTTGTAGATATTTGATGTTACTCAAATCTGTAGCATTTTTTGTTACACATAAATCGTTTCAAATATTTATTATTTTATCTCCATTATATTTCACGTTGAAAAGTTATTTAATTATTTTTACGCCAGTAATTGACCTTTTCCCAATAATGAGAGCTATTTTTTAATATCTTCTGAAAAAATAATCTTTTATGGTCCAATAAAAAAATTGACCTGCGCTTATCAGAATTATGTGTTTGATACATAATCAAACATGAAAAGTATTTGAAATTTAGGTATTTGAAAACGACACTTGACAATATTAATATGTTTAATAATGCACATTTTAAATGTTGTACTGTTAGGCAACCACCTTTAAATACAGTTACGTAATCACCAAATTTGTATGATATCTTATTTTGTTATATTTTTAAAATATATTTTTGTCATAATTTTTTTTCTCTATATTCACCATTATTTTCTGTTGTGGATTCATATTAATTTGCTCAAAATTATTATACTTATGAAGGGCATCTACGGCCCAAAAGATGTTTGTGAATAGTGCAGAAAAGTGTTATGAAAATACAATGTTTCTCAAAATTTATTAAAATTAATTTAAGTTTGATTATAATATTTACGTATCGTACATATAAGAGAAGTTTGATTATAAGTTTGATTATATTGTTTTAATCACTGCAGTGATTTTTATTAAAATATTATTGGAAAAATATATATTTTTAACAAAACGAATTCCACGAACAGTCATTCACTAGCACTTTTACCCTTTCTCGAATTATAGTAGAGTAATTATAAACACAAATGGGCCAAAAATTTACGCTTACGAAATATCGAATAATAGATTACAAATAATAATATAAACGATGATAACTAACTAACTAACCATCACGCCGTCTCCCCGGAGGGGTAGGCAGAAAGAATGGATCGCCACACTGTTCTGTCCTGACATACTTCTCTCGCTTCCTCTACGTTCATACATCTTGTCATGCACGCACGTCGATTTTTCTGACTCCTCACGTGACCGACATTTAATATTTGATTGATTTGATCGTGCCACGTTTTCCTCACCCTTCCTCTAATTCTAGCTCCGTTCACGTCGTTTACTATTCTGTCTTCACTCATTCTTTCCATGTGTCCAAACCATCTTAACGACCATTATTTTGTTTCATTCGCACCGCATTCGCTTCTTATACTTACATTTGACACTCTATCATATACAGATTTATCACACGTTCGTCTTAGAGATCTCATTTCTACTGCATTTATTCTACTTTCATCCTTATTTTGCCAGTTCCATGCTTCACTTCCATACATAAGGGTCGGCATAATTTCAGCATTCCATTCCGTCGGCATTCCATACATAAGGGTCGGTAACGGTAAACGATGATAAATGTGTAAAACCTTCAAAACATGCTTGTTCTAAAAAAAAATTATGTTATCTTAAAAAAACTATTCGTCCTTATGGCATTCTCTCAATATTTAATATTCCAATGTTCCCAAATTCTCAATCTTATCGGAATTTAACAATCATTTCAACAAATACAATAACGATGTTTTTCTACAACGTCTGAGATAATGGATCCCACGAAATCAACGATATAAATCTACAAAACAGTAAATCTTGTTATATGTAAAATCAAAAATGTTAAGGTGTCTAGCTTGGCACTTAAAACTAGCAACGGCCGTCAAGCAAGCTTTGGAATTTTATAGCATTAATTCGCAACAGTCGTTAGTTTATGGGCAATTTTTACGGCTGTTCGTTTATGGTAGAAGTCCATAGGAAATTATGCCAGAACTCCGCTTACACGTCGCAGAGTCAAACCGCAGTTTTGGAAAACTTGGAGCCGTTAACCTAAAATAAAATACCTGAACTCAGTATTAGTTTTGCATGAGAACAGCATACCGGATATTAAAATATATATTATCATATATAAAACATCTTAAAATAGAAATGCTGTTTAATATAGCACACACTCTATTCTTATTAACTAATTAGAGATATTTATTGTTTCTTGAATAATGATGGAAATGTCCATTTACATTCTTCCGTGAGTAGCAATTAATTTGTGGCGTTATCCGTCTGGCCATTTTCAAGGTACTAAGTGGTTTAAAAATAAAACAAAAAAAAATAGATAAAACTGATTATTGTTGCATATGTCACACATTACGAGTGTATTCTTTAGGGTGACGTTTAGACTTCATTACTTTATTATTCAATCGCTTTGCTTCTTTGCACAGTTATAGGACTTTATTTTTAACACCAATTGGGATCAAAAACTAATTTCTGAGTTTTTTGATACTTGGGACTTTAATGTCCAGCTTTCAATTAGTTTTAATATCACTTTATTATTTTTTTTAAACAATCCGTTTCGCTCTTACCGGAGCTTCGTCAAAACAAACTGCCAAAGTGAAAAAAATTGTATATATACAATATATAAAATTGATGGTGTTAAAACAAATAACAATAAGGTTTTAATTTTTTATTTATATTGTATTAAATAATTGATATAAACGAATTAAAATGAAAGAAAAAACGTCTGATTTTTATATGTTTTAAAATAATTAATGAGGATGAGTTGTTTCGCATTTAAAAGGCATTATCAAATGTAATGAGAATCAAAAGAGTCGTTGTTTATATAAACCAAGCTAACATATTATATTTCACACGAATATTTATTTACATTTAGATGGTTTTTGCATATGGAATGAATGCATAGAAGAAGAATGGTTATAAATTGTACACAAGCGGTGTTAATAACAAAAGAAACCGAGGACAGCCGAGGAAAACATGACATGACCAAATCAATTAGTAAAATGCGGGCGTATTCGAAGTCGAAAAAATCGACGATCCTACGTGAATGTATGTATGAATGTAGAGGAAGCTTGAGAGGTATGTCAGGATATAACAGTGTGGCGGTCCATCGTCTATGTTATGTCTACCCTTCAGTGGAAACGATGTGATGGTTAGTAGAAAATCAATATGAATTAATAATTTATAGTGAGGTGGATTGAGAAAATAATATCCCAGCTTACTCGATTAAAAGCCCAGGGCACATTTAAAAACATATACTCGTATTTTACAAATCGTATTGCAAGAAGCGATAAGATTTTTAATTCTGTTCAGACTGCCACAGCTGTGAACCGCATTCACTTTTATAGCTCACGAAGTGAATATACCGAACAATCAATTCACAGGTTCTTAAGAACAAATGGAGCTCGTTAGAACTTTATCGGGGTATCAGATGAATTAAAAACACCGTTATTTTTTTGTACAGTTAATAAAGCACTCGCTGATTATACAATAATAGTTTTTAATTTTTATTTATTTCTATTTAACATCCTTCCTTTTCAATGATATTTTTTTTACTAATAACGATGTTCTGTCAATAAATATCGGTTTGTTTTTATGATAAAACTAGTATTAAAATAAATAAACACAAAACCAAAAATGTCATCTTCATGCTTTCAATTTCTTATTTTTCCTAGATGAGGACATAAGCTGTCTTTCCATATTTTTGAAGGTTGTCCTTTAAGTTTGTTTCCTTGAGGCATACGACCCTTGATTTTGCCATTATAATCACATGTTTAATCCAGAGCCTTCTTTTCTACCCTCCCCATCTAACTATATCCTTTCCTTCGGATATCTGTGATTTGTATTCTGTCACGATATTCCTGAGTATCTTCATTTCGTTGGTTCGAAGGAGGCTTTCGGTTCTGACAGTGTCGGGTCTGGATTCCATGCTGTAGGTTATTATAGACGGACAAAGTTCCTGTATATACTCACCTTGCTTTGGATGTACGATGTATGTTTTCAGTTCTGAAAAAACCTTTCATTAATCATTTTCGTTATTTCTTAATTCTATTTGTATTCTAAAAAAAACTAACTTACCATCACGCCGTCTCTCTGAGAGATAGAAAAGATGGACGCCATATTGTTCTTTCTTGACATATTTATCTCGAATACTCAACATTCATACATCGTGGAAGCACGCAGGTCAATTTTTCCGACTTCTCACGTAGTGGACATTTAATATTTGATTGATTCAAATCTATATTCTATCAAGTCTATAAATGCTTTCCAATTTCTCTGTAAATTTGAAATATTACAGTATTTTTTTGAAATATTGTATAAATAATATAATTTTCAAATGCTTAATTATAACTTGATACAAGTAAGGTCTGCGGGAAAAATTGATGTTGAATATAGGTATATAAGATTGGATGAATTAAAGCGCGTCTATTACTTTTTGATTTGATTTTGAGTTTTTTGGTTAGTTCAGACACTTCTTCTTCGATGGCGCTACAACTTTTACATCCAACTTCTTTTGTCCTCTGCCGCCATCTTCTAATTCGCAATTTGTAGGAGCTGTGCCGCTGGTTCAGACACTGGTCTCAAGAATTCAAAATGACCGGATTAGCAAGCCGACAATAATGACGATAAGGTAGTGCTTAGAATTCAAAGTATTCTTCTAAACATGTCCCGTCTTTCCCGCGCTGTAAGTGTTTCCTTTGGCTAGTTATTTATACACGCGAAGAGTGTTTAATGTTTCGGTCTCGGAGTCAAAGCTTTTAGGCTGAAATGAGCCATTAATGCGTCAACACAGCTTCCGAATGAAGTCTCATATAAATCCGTTTCCCATTACGGGCGCGCCTCATTAACCCATTTCAATCCGATATTTAAGTGACGCTTCGGCATGTTTTTAATACATTTTCCTGTAAGCATTATAATACCATGTTCTGCTAGTATAAAACACGTCGTTAACTGGTTTAATGGGTTATCTTCGGTAATAAGCAATAACTCAGATTTGAGTACTTGAATGCGTTAAATAATAATATCAGAAGGGGTTTAATTTGTTTTCATTTTAGATTTGTTCTTTCTACTTTGTTTAGGCGGAAACACTTTGATATTTCAACATGATTAAATGTTTAAATAAATAAAAAACTTTCTTATGAATATCAAAATTGCAATTTCCAATGAATTGTAAAACGTTGTAAACAATTTCCAAATGACTTGTAAAAAATCCATGTTTTTTTATCGCTTGATAATTTAACAAGTATAATATATATACACAATAATTGAATTGCGAATAAAGAAAAAATAATCAATTTATTGTCTAAATTTATTGCAATTAACTTGGCTTCAGGATAATTTATTTAAAAAAAATTAAATACAAGTTATATATTTTATTATTCTTCTTCTTCTTTTGCAGTGATGGTAATAATTTCAGTGGTCACACGATTACCTTTGTGGCAGAGTACTTACAGCCATGACTGTCATACCAAAGGTCCCGGGTACGATTTCCGACGCAGGCAGTGTGATTGTCACACTGTCTTTGGTCTGGTGTAGAATTCACGTGACAATAAAATGGCCATATATTAGCTACCTATCACATGTTATGAGAATCAATATGATAGCTATACCTACCCTTTACACTTATTTGGCTTGCGCTGTGTAATATGGTATATATTCAACAAAATAAAAATTATAATTACCCGGGGTTTTTAGGATCTAAACCACTCGTAGACCCTAGTGAATAGGAATGGTGGTATTGATATTGATGTTACGTAGTTTTTGTGATATTTTATAGAAGGTTTACCTTCCAGCAAGACAGATCCAATCACGCGTTTCCAATCATTAGAATCTATCTTCTTTTTTCGATAGATCTGACGATCTGTGTACAGAAATCATGTCTTCTGGGATGATGAGGTCCAGCTGTCCGGAGGGGATTTCGTATGCGGCAGTATATACTCGTATGTATGCGAGTCTGTAACTATCCATTCTGACTACATGGTACCTCCAGTATCTTCTTCTGGATCTACTCCACCGAAAGATATTTTCTGTTTCGCAAGTTTTTCTATGTCGGCGTTACAGACACGATCTCGGAGAGTTTTTCCAGTAATGGATCTTAGAACCTTCATCTCAGATGTCCTTAGCAGACCCTTGGTTCGTACAGTGTCGGTCCGCGTCTCTATAGCATATGTCATGATAGGTCTACGCACACATATCATAAATTCTGACCTTGCTGTCTTGCTGGTTAGAACCCTAATATTATAATTTGTAATATATCATAAAAAATAAATACGTACACATTATTTGTTAACATGCGCATATTTTATTGCGGCAATAATGTTTTTTTAAATTATTTTAAGAAACTAATAATTAGTTTTTGCTGGTTAAGTGCCTAATTACAGCTATTTTAAAAAACGGTGGATACGTGTAACATAAATTAAATAAACACAAAAGTCCGGATCGTCCATGTCAACATGTGCAACATTGAAAAAAAAGTTACGTGTTATTACATTATGTGCTAAATTAAAAAAACGGTGGATTCATGGAACATAAATTAAATATACAATATGAATCTAAATCAAAATATCATCTAAAAAGAACATTTTGTGTTAAATTATTTTTATTTTGTTATTTTATTTTATATCATTGTATTTTATATTATTTGTTTTAGATTTATTTTGTGGGTGTTGGACGATCGAAGTGTGCGCGGGAGATGCCTATTGGTGGCGATGAGGTTCGCAACCCATCACACCGCGGAGCGAAAAGAGAAGGATGGAGTGCCACATCAGTAAAAGTGTGACAGTCCATTCTTTCTGCCTTTCCTTTGGGGAGACGGCGCGATGGTTAGTTAGTTAGTTAGTTAACTAATTTGTGAAGAGGAATAAATAAGATGTTCCATTTTTATATTAAAAAACACTCATCTTTATTATTCATCTCAGTGGCATTCCTCAGTTAATGATGCCAGCATTTTTCTCTCTAGAAAATATTATCACTCCAATAGCAGGCAATGGTTTTATATTTCATGGCTATGAATGCATTCCTTTCGTCTATTGAAAGCGAAACTAAGCGACTCATTCTCGAATTAAATCTGCAATTGTGTTTATTTATTTATTATACATTCCGATGGTATTGCCGGTGGCGGTGTTTGTTAACAAACACACAATCAAGAAAATTCTTGTTATTTTACTGAGAATAAATATAATTTGATTGTTATTCACGATAACTCTGCAGATTAAACGGCTGAAGTCATGCGTCTGGAATATATAGTTGCTGACATACCATACATATTAAGAATTTATGGTATACCATGCAATTATGGCGAAAGCTACAAATATTACTGAAACGTTAATTTGTAAAAACAATTGCTACAATCGATTTTATGAAGACAAATATGAATTTATTTATTTATATAATGATTAGCTGAAGTGAGGGACCTCCATATTTTGATATCCTGAAGCACATCTTTAGAAACATTCATTGTGAGTTTTCTGAACCCATATTGATTTTTCCCGATTTTTCAACAAGGCCTACATTTAAAGTTTGATGAGATTGTATTTTTTTCTAGTTCTTTCTTGATTTCGTGTTCCATTAACATTATTGAGGCTATTTTTTTTAAATAGTCCATTGTTGTGGCCGAAATACTATGATACATAAACATTATTGCTGTTAAAATTTATAACACTGTTATAATATCACAATTTATTTTTATTCACTGAGAATGTCGCGACAGCTGTTTCGCCAACCGATGTTGGCATCATCAGGTGTTACAAAAAACTACAACGTAGGTGTTACAAGTTTTTTATAACACCTGTGATGCCAACATCGGTTGAGAAACAGTTGTCTGGACATTCTTAGGGAATAAAAATAAATTGTGATATTATAACAGTGTTATAAATTTTAACAGTAATATTTTTTTTTGTTAAAAACGATTTTAGTACGAACAAAAATATTTTAATTTTTTTACTTATGTCGATGTTTGATATACAAATTCTTAAAACGTATTCGTCTCAGATATCATTTCTACAGAATTTTTAAAAGAAATAACTTTATTTTGCCGATACTTTCTTCACTGCCATTTATTAAGGAATGTGTAAGAACACCGTTGAATACTCCAATTTATTCATTGTAAGATTTTTTGGTTTAAAAAGTAAATACATGATTTTGTTTATGTTAGTATGGGTGGTATATTATTACCAATAAGTTCCACAAGGGCAAGTTATTTCTTATCGAACACAAAATATAGTATGTGTAAATGGTGATTGGCTCTGTTTATTTGGTTAGTTCAAAAATTGTAACTTACACCAACTCTGTACGCCACTGGACTAAAAGTTTCCGAGTTGGACTTGTTTACGTCGTGTGACTGTTGTTGAAGATATTTCCTTTGAAAGGATGTTTGTGAACTCCATTTTGGAAACACATATTGTTTTTGTTGTACCTATATCCTTCCTCCGTACATAAATACCGAGTAATTCTCGGCATGTGGAAGTATTCTTTGAATTCCTTACTACGAAATTCCTTTGGATTCTATTCATATAAACAAACTTGATTTATTGTCTCTTCTTATTAGGAGAGTTACGTTATTCAAAATACGACTATTTGCTTATATCCGTAGCACGTGTTACAGACAGAATTAATTAACAGAAGCAATATTAAAATTCTATTTTTGAATATCTAGAAAACAGGTATCCAATTAATAATTATTTATTTATCTTCTATATTCGCCTCTACTCCTTCTGGTCGAAGGTCGTCCACGTAATCGATTTCCTTCTACTTTACCTATAATATTATTATAAGCTTTTCGACTTTGTCTTAATATCCCTGTGCTATGTGCTAAAATATTTCGGCACTTTTTGAGAACACATCATCGAAAGTCTTGCCGTGATGCTTAGCTAGTCAAGGATCGACCGTTTAGTTCTTCTCACTGGATTGTCATGTGGAGAAGGATATCCGAGGCCCAATGCACCACGGAGTATGTAACATTACAATAAAAACATGTCATAGTTCATTTTACTTATTATTATATAAAATTTTATGATATCAACCAATAAAAAATATTTTAAAAAAGATTTAGGACGCGAAAGAAATTCGATGGCAATATGGTAATGTAACTATTTAAAGAGTTAAAATAAATACATAAATTTGCCGTGAATATGCCAACGGGTGGATTTACTGCTGAAACCGGGCAAGAATTTTTTTACTTCTGTAGATACAAGTCATAAAGAGATTATATATTTTTTTAATTTGATACTTAAAAAATATTGTTTGAGGTGTTTTTATTTATTTTATATCGAATATTTTAATATCGTTCTACATAAATAATGAAATAATTAGTAAAAAGCAGTAAATGTTTTAATTAAAATCAAATCAATTTCGATTTAATATTACATAAATATTCATTTTTATAAAAGGGATGGAGAATGTAGATTTAATCAAAATTTTGTTTTAATTAACATTCAGTGGTTCACCAACGGGGCGGAACGTCGAGTTGAACCCCTTTCATTTGAACCAATAAATCTAGTTCCTTTTAACTATTCCCCGGTAGTCTCCTTAGGCGATGAAGTGATTAAGGTCCAGCTGTAGTGAAGTGATCTCCGATAGCATGGAATTAATTTGATAGCCAGAACGAATGTGAAATGGGTATCAGATATTCCGAACCCATTTGTTATGAAGTAATTGTTAACAATTATTAGCCCGCCATTGGTATAGCTCTCAGATCTGGCAACATGATCGATGTGTATTCTCCATTGTAATACAAGAATGCCTTTTATGTTTTGGAATATTAGGTGTTTTTTATACCATAGGCAACCGTAACTTTATGCATTAAAAAACAATAATAAGATTTGTTTTAACCCACAAGCGACCAGTTCCATAGGAGTAAAACACGGAAAAATTTAATACCATAAGTAAAATCAATTGCATATTCAAACACACCTTTAGTGACTTATTTGGAATAATTGTTTTTTTCTTTACTATTACTTATTATTATTAGAAATAATATGTATCAATAACTTTATAAACTCTTAAATTATAAAACCTTTTTTTTATGTATCACAATTTTATTTTTATTTTTCGTGACAGTTGTTTCGTTAACCCATGTTGACATCATCACATTATTGTAACACCTGATAGGTCAACAAAACAGCTGTCGCGAATAATAAAAACAAAATAGTGATACATAAAAACAAAGTTTTATAATTAACAGTTTATAATGTTGAAGTATCATAGTGTTCCGGCCAAAACAATAGACTATTCAATAATTTTATTATAATGTTTGTTTGATGTAGTTTCTACATATTTATTGTTTCTTGAACAACGATAAACTCCATATTACTTAATTTATAAGAATGAAGACGCCTGTTTTTTAAATGGTTCATTATATTTTATGGGAATGATATATTTCGCCTTGCTAAGGCGTTATCACATATATTTGTTGCACTGATTCTCACACTGTCTGGTCTGATAAAGAATTCACGTGACAATATAATAGCGATAGAATAGCTACCAATCACATGTCATAATACTTAATATAATCAACAATTTGGCTTCTCGCTGTAATGATGTTAAAAGCAAGTCAACAAAATAATAATATAAATATAAATAACAATAAATATGTTTTTTGAGATCTAGCGAAAACTCGTGTAACTTGTCTTTCTGAACTGACTTTTTGGAGATTCCTTGCTGTCTCCATCTTCAGGATGGTTTTGACGGTGTAGGGTCATAACCACTCTATGACTATGATCATTACCATCCAGAAGATAGATACTGCAACGATCTCCGTAACATCGGTTCAGAAAGACAAGTTATACGAATTTTCCTAAGACCACAAAAATTATACGCATAATGCTACCAACGGTGAAAATCTACATACTAATTTCATTGTATACTTATACACATATTAGAGTCCGAAAATTTTTCATTACTACCGTATTTGTATTGGTTTTGTCCATAAAATCTGTCATTCCTTGATAATCTTATTTATTTTTTGTTTATTCGAGTGTCAAGAATGATTTTTTTTAAATTTCAAACGCAGAAACTGGAAAAGCGTGGCTAAGATTTCATCAGTATGAAAGCACAGAAGTGAATTTAGGTACCAACGTGAACACTTGTTTTGAACATGAATGCATAATAATGAATAATTAGAATCCTGACCAGATATGCATATTTTCGTGTTGTTAACATTTAAATCCACCCCACATGCTTTTAACGTAATGAATAAATTGCATAATATTAACGCAAACAATACGATGTTGAGTTATGCTCGTTTTGCATTTTCGTAACTTTGTATGTTAATTACTATCGCCCCCTCGAACGCGATACCATTAGGACGTTTCATAATCAACAATGTGTTACTGTACTTGGGTACAGTTCAAATAAAAAACCCACGAAGCACTTAATTCCAAGTTCCAAGTAATGTGTATTATCTAATATAGATTTTGATCGAATTCGGTAAAAAAATTAACAAATCATTTAACATTTTATTAATGATTAAATACTAGGGATAGGTATCTTTCTGGTTTTTCTGATTCCAATTGGGCCTTTTTAATATGGTAGTTTCCCGTTGCTTTCCATATTTGTATACAGCAAGATACTTGAACCTAAATACTGGATATTTTTTTTAGCTATTATTTTTTATGCTATTGACATGTGATAGGTAACTATTCCGTCGCTGTTTTTTTTTTGTCACGTGAATTCTACCAGACTAAAGATGGCGTGAGATATTTTTTTCACACTCATCGCTGGGAATCGAACCCGGGACCTTCGGTGTGGCAATCATAGCTTTTGCTAATCTACCAGTAAAGCCGTCTATTTTATATTTACAAGTAGGTGTATCTTTTTCAAAGTTCAGTAATTATAAAGGTACCAAGTATCAAAAAAGTCACAAAGGATTTTTAATCCCAATTGGTGTAAAACATAAACGCCAAAACTGTGCAAATATGCAATGTGATTGAATAATATAGTGTAGTTCCAACTCCACCCAAAATATCCCATCCGTGCTACATGACACATGTTACAACAAGCAGTTTTTTCGCATTTTCTTTGTTTTATATTCAAAGCACTTAATACGTTTATTATAACCAGCCTTCAATTGATTATGTATCATATTTATTAGAATTCGTTCTCTCCGTTTAAACGTTATATGTAAATGAAATAGTTCTACAACTTCTTATTGTATAGGCATAGACCCTCGAGAATTCTTACGCTTAGTCAATTGATTTTTTTAAATTAACAAGTTTTTGTTGAATAGTAAGTATTATATATCTGAGTGTACTAATTCTCTGGCATAAACACTTGTCTGCCTTTTACTTGTTGTTAAGATCTCATGTTTTATGGAGGATGAGAGGTACATTACTATTTTTGCTTTAATCACTACGTGTAGGCGATAATTGACAATACATAATGATTTATTCGCTCTTTATAAAGTTATCAAAATTATTGTAATGATTTATTATCAAACGAAAATGAAATACCAATAATTTGGAAGGCATTGGATATGTTCCTATACACTATAAGGCCATATTTTTTCATAGGCACTAAACATTTGGAAGTTTTACATGTATGAATTAATAATAGTTGCTTTTAAATGTAAATTTTATTTAACTCGCACATAGAGAATATTCCATTATCTTATTTTTAGATAATCCATTGTTTTGGCATTATTCACTGTTAAATTAAAAAGACTGCTTTAATATTAAAAATTGAGTTTATTATTTTATAAAATCGTCGCCACAGCTGTTTTCGTAATCGATGTTACCATCGTCAGGTGTTACAATAAACTAAAGATAAATACAGAAAGATTTCATTTATATAGTAAACATGATAATCAATAGGGGAAGAAACTATACACAATAATATAAGCAATTAAGCATAATGAAAATAAACATTATGTAGTAGCTAGCTTCATACACAATATACACAATAACATATACAATAATATAAGCAATTAAGCATAATGAAAATAAACATTATGTAGTAGCTAGCTTCATTTGCAGTAAAAAAAATGATCACGAACTCAGGTTGACAATGTTAGCACTTTTATTAAGTAGTAAAGAACTAAAAGTAAAATGCTGAAGTCTGATTTTTTTGGACTGCAAATGCAGCCAGCCTCACTATATGGGTTAATAATTAGTTGTAAAAGAGTTGTTGGTATAACACATTGTGGTATCAATAATGCGAGACCTTTAACGATAAAACTATTGATTCGAATAAATAGAAAAAAATTGTCACAAATTCTGATAGAAATTTACAAGTAAAACCAGTATGAAAATAATTTGGTTTATGAAAGTTAGATATGAATTTGGAATTATGATTCCTCTTAAGTTAAATCTATAAAGTTGAGTAGCTACTTGAAACCATTTAACGTTTTTTTTTTATTTCATGTCTGCTGTGTAACAAATATCATATATTACCACAGACATTACAAACAAGTGTGCACAAGACTGCGATAATACAATTTTCCTATGTGATCAATATCCGAGTATAAATGTGATATTTTATACCTCACGCCAACGTTCAAATTTATATCCACAATCCATGATACATCTGTTCCACGTTTCACTTTTTCAATTCTATTAGTTTTCTTGAAACATTTTCCGTGTTCTCAAATATTGTTATTCTAATCAAATAATTCAAAATAAGAACAAACCTTTGATCTTTTGTTTCGCTTTTCGCTGGATTTTTTATAACTACATCACTTACCGCACTATATAATAAGTTGTCGCACGCTGTAAATTGAATATACCTACCGGAACCCGGATATCAGAAAGGATTAGAAGTCAAACCCGGATACAGAACCAGATTAAAAATAATAACATTTAGATCGATATTTAATATTGATGAAGTATATTAGTATATATTTTATAGAAGGGACATTTGATAATACGTGCTTAATTATGTATTTGATAATAGCAACGAGAAATATGTCACTTTCATAAAATATGTATATTTTTAATCAAAATAACATCAATATTAAATATTTAATAAGGAATTTTAACACCTTTTTTCTTTAGAGACAATAAATACGTTATATCGGTGTATTATATAATATATTGTTTCAAACAATTATGTGAAACTCCATATTAAATATTTTATATTGATGCAAACGTTGGTTTTCTTGAATTTATTTTATATTTTATGGGAGTGAAACAATTTTTCTAGAACTTATTTTATATTTTATGGGAGAGAAATATTTCGCTTTGCTAACACATGTTCTTGCAGATTTAAAAATAACTTAGCAAGACGAAACATGTAACTCCCATGGCATATACTAAAACTTCTGGAAAACAGACGTTTTCATTTAAGTTAAATATTATATCAGTCCTCAATATTCGATCTTATTATGAATAATACAGTATCAGCCAATCAATATATTTTTATTAAATGATGAAACGAACAAACCCAATTGGCTGAAGCTTTCTTATTACGTGGGATTACTTTGACGTTTGAGGCCAAATAACAAGTAATGAGAAATTCATTGAAACCCTAGCGGAATTCGTTCAAAGCTCCTTTCCCGCCTTCTCTTGTCGATCAAAAATAATGATTGCCCTGGGTATTTTGCAATCACATTATGCCCGTGCCAATTTATTAAATGGCAGATTAAATAATATCGATCGACAAAGACTTGAACCGAAGTTTTCTGAGAGGAAAATTTGAAATAAGGTATTTTATCTTTTATTAGATAAAGCCTTTATTTTGAAAGTATCCATCATAAATATTAAAATAGAGTAAAATGATTAAATTATATTACATAATAAGTTTTAGCAATATTTTTTTATTGATTATATTTATTTAGTCTTGATGTAAAACTCCATTAAAAATAAAGGTCATCCAATAGAACGGGCCTGGAGAACACTGGCGAGAGACCGAGAGGAAAGATGCGGGGTAAAGATGGAGAGGCATTCGTTCAGCAGTAGATGGAGACAAGATTCGACGACCTTCGTGGCAGAGTGGTAAGAGCTCTGACTTCCATACCGAAGGTCCCGGGTTCCCGGCGATGGCAGTGGTTACACTGTCTTTGGTCTGGTGTAGAATTCACGTGACAATAAAATGGCTATAGATTGGCTACCTATCACATGTCACGAGAATCAATATAATAGCTAAAAATAAATTGTATACAGTAATTGGGTCCAAACAACCTGTTATACATTAAAAAAAAAAAAAAGATGACGAATAATAAGGACGGGTCGATGTTCACAGGCTATGCGGGTTATGTTTTTATTGTGACATTTGTCAAATCTGTTGTTTATAATTCAGTCACTAATACCAAATCACTATGGTTAGTTACACGATTGAGCAGTACGTCCAAATGATTAAACTTTATCATCAAAATGAGTCTTCGTTATTGCAAACGTTGCGCGCGTGCACCCATTTTACGGCAGACGTGGTGGCTAAATGCGAGACGACTGGTTCGGTAAACCATCAGCTAACACCCATACGTGAAAGGAATGCCAGATCGGCCGAGAACATTGCCGGTGTCCGTGAAAGTGTGCAGGAGAACCTGAGGCAGTTAATTCTTCACCGTGCATAAGAACTCGGCCTTTCCTTGACTTCAACTTGGCGAATTTTGCGCCGGGACTTAGGCCTGCACCCGTACAAGATCCAACTGACCCAGAAACTCGAAGTTAATGACCATAGACGACGCCGTTTGTTCGCTGACTGGGCTTTGGAGCGTTTGGAAGAGAACCCCAATTTTTACCGTAATATCATCTTTAGCGACGAGGCACATTTTTTAATAAATGGCTATGTTAATAAGCAAAATTGCCATATATATGACAATGTCAACCTATATGAGGTTCACCTGGTAGCAATGCATCCACAAAAATTTACTGTTTGGTGCTGATTTTGGGCCGGCGGCGTCATTGGTCCGTACTTCTTCGAAAACGACTTTGGTGTGGCCATCACCGTCAACGGAGAGCGCTACAGATCGATGATACTCGTAATTGATTTATTTTGACCCGATATGAACGGTATGGAAGTGGACGATATGTGGTTCCAGCAGGACGTGCCACACAGCAATCGTCACGATGGACATTCTGCATGAACGATTTGAGGATATGGTTATCTCTCGCGGAGGTGACGTGAATTGGGCACCAAGATCGTGCGATTTGACCCCACTAGACTTTTTCTTGTGGAGTTTTCTCAATTGCAGGACTATGCCAATAAGCCGCAATCGACAGATGCCCTCAAATCCAACATAACCCAGGGCACCGGTCAAATTCAGCCGGATCTATACGGCAGAGTCATTGAAAATTGGACTTCTCGGATCCGTGCCACCGTGTGAAGCTGCGGCAGACATTTGAACGATGTCATATTCTGTACATAATGGCATACATGGGCCATTCAAATAAAAATAATTTTGTTAATACCTTATACGCAGCTTGTTTTATTTCATTTTAACATCGACCCCTCCTTATTGAATGACTCTTTATAAAATATAGATAAAAACGTCTGAATTATTTTTATTACATTATATTTTTAGGGGTGATACATTTCACCTTGCTAGAGCACTATTATATTATTGATGTTACTCGTCACTCCCATTAAATATTGTATAATACTTCTAAAACGGATATCTCCATTTACATTTTTCTTTCTAAAATACGTTTAATACAAAAAATACACTTTACAATTAGAATATGTTGTTTTATGAAATATATTGGATTTACATATGATAATTCTCGTAGTCCATCCACTTTATATACAAATCTATGTTAGCAAGCTTTTCTTAAAAATCACAAACAGAAGTGGATATATGGTACTCGTATATGGTATACATATGAAAGAGAATAAATACAAAATTCAACATTTTGCAAAATCTGATGTTTTTATGTTATTTTTTTGTAACATATTTGATATTGTTATGTGAGGCATGACCGGTTTCTGATTTTTACGACTTCGATATGGTAACCACAGTCTTACATACACAGGTTACATTAAACAAAGAAAGAAATCAATAAAAAATACATAATCGTATATATCTATTGATTCTTATGATATGGATTTTCTTTAGTCACTTTTAAAATAAGAATTCATTTCTAGTATATTTTTTTATCATCACCAAGTTAACATTAATAATATAAATGTTTGTGGATGATTATCGTGAACAATTGCTTGTATTAATTTAATGTTGTTGTTTGTTCTAGGCGGAGGAGTTGAATGCGTTAGTAGGGAATGCATTTCGGATGGCTTTCGCTACCCAACTTCACCACCCCAACCCCACCGCCCCGCCAACACACCCCTGGGTGAGTAATGCGTCATAAGTTTTTATAAACATTAACTAAACATTCTGGGTAGAATGCTTAGAGATAGAATACCCAACAAAAAAATTCGCAGATCCTGTAAAATTAATGACATAGAGAAATGGAGTAGAAAAACGATTCTACAGGGATCAAAACGAGAGGATGGATCTAGCGAGGATTCCCAAGATCGAAATTCACGAAACCCGAGAGGGCCGTCGTCCACCAGGTCGACCATCATAGAGATGGAGAGAAAGTTGGATGTGTTTACATTGTAGGATCAATAAAAAAAAATAAGCAGAAGGATAATTAAACATTTAAATTTTTGAAAAAAAAAATATTCTATATAATATAAGAATCTTCTTCTTCCTCAGCCTATTCCCGTCCACTCCTGGACAAAGGCCTCCTCCGTTTGCTTCCATGTCATTCTGTCCTGTGCAGACTGCATCCAGGTTATGCCGACGTGTATGTTTAGATCATCCTTCCACCTTAGTTGCGGTCGCCCTGCACTTCTCTTCGTCGTCCACGGTCTTCAAGTCAGCAGTCTTCTTGTCCACTTTTCATCTGAGCTTCTGGCTACGTGACCCGCCCATTGCCATTTTAGAGTCACCACCCGGTGGATGATGTCAGTGACCTTTGTTTTTTCTCTCACCGTATCGTTTCTGACTCTGTCTCTTAGGCTTATTCATAACATGGCTCTTTCCATGGCTCTTTGGGTCACTCGTAGTTGAATATAAGAATAAAGAGTAATTATTCCGGGCAGCGCAAGATAGAAAGGTCATGCAAAAGTGATGGCCAACGTCGGAGAAATCTGATACGACACAAAAAGGAATAGAATTCAGTAATCATGTAAGTTATTACAAACATTCGGTTTCCCAACGCTAAAATTTCATCACATTAGTTTAAAAACATTCGCTGTAAGCAAAGTAAGAACCGACGTATCTTTTGCAAGAAAATGTATTCAAATAAGGGGTTTTATTATTCGTTTTGTATAGCGGAGATATCGATATAAGATAGAAAATATAACTTCAAAATAATACTGCTGCGCTGCAGGGGTTTCCTTTGTAACATATTGCGGTGGAACAAAATACGCAGATACGATCTTAATTCAGAGTTTGACCTTCAAATAATTTCCCCCTTATACATTGGGGAAAAAACTTGCAAGAAAAGATATATGTATTCGCCGGTTTCGCTTACGATGTATTTCCGATATTGCCTCGAGCGAGTAGTTCCGATTGCTTTCCTCCTAGTGACGCCCTTTTTCAAATGTTCCCAATTTTTCCCTAATGTCCCCAGTTCTACCTTTATTAATGTATGTAGAAGAGCGCTATCCGAGATGAGATTTCGATAACAAGTTTATTTTTCGTCAAAGTTCCAAACTCTAATATGTTTTCTTTTCAGTAACCGCCAGGAAAGAAAACAGCCTAGAACCGATAACGTAACAACACTTCTAAGAGATTATCTCACCTTTAATCCGGTCTAATGCGTCCAAATACCGGCCAAGTTCCCCAGCGTTCAAGAATCCCTCTCGCCTTGCGTACAAATAGTCCGATTGTACGGCTCTCGGATATCTTTACCGGTTCCCTCTTACCTGGAGAACTCTGATTAGGAGGAAACTGCCTATAAAGTTCCTAAAGAGGATGCCATATTGATAAGGCAATGTCTACGGCCGATCCTCAATGTTAACGATCTACTAAACAACCCGAACCTTATGCTAATGGGAGGCGCGCCTGACCCACGCCCGCGGCCGCATCTCCCAAATATTTTGCTACCCGAGGGTTTCATAAAAATGTTTTCATTTCTAATATTTCGTATTATGCCGCGCAAACGGCGCACCCTTAAACTACTAAAAATGAATCAACAAATTTAGTTTGACTCAAATCATTAATTAAATTACTTCAGTACGGTTTCGTATTGTCGTATTTATTTTCGTATTGTGAAAAATGTAGTCAACTAAAAGGTTCATACTATTCAATAGCCATAATCAATTTAAAGTACGCCGATAACATTTTTGTTTATTTAACTGTGTGTACTTATTATTTTTTTAAATTTTACGGGATTCCAAAAGACCTCGATACACCCCGTACATGAAAATGCTTGGGGGTACGAAGGCTCGACTCTTTTTGGTGTATTCTCCATCTGTGTGGCTTGTTTTCCGACTGATTTAGCCTATTTGAGCCTTTATTACCGCGGGTGGCGCGAGGCAGCGGAATCCTTTGGTTATTTCTATGGCGTATATTTTTATGTCTCCAATAGTAAGCCCTCCAGATAGGCCCGGCCGAATGGGGGTTTTATGCCGCCCGGTTTATTTCTACGGGCGGTATTATTTTCCCAATCTTGGAGCCTATTTCCAAAAAAATACGCCCTGGCGACGCGGCACGGGATACTTAACTAAAATTCTGATTTCTGTTTGGAAATTCAAGTACAAAAAGCGACATTCGCGGTATGCGTGATGCGTTTTTTTTAAGCATACATTACCGCGACATCCCGCCGTGCCTAGAGGGAATATGCTCTTACGCAATGTGGAGTGATTCTCTTTTTTTCCCGCGCATTCTCTTGTCCGAGGAAGGGTTTTAGGGCCTGTCATACGGTTTTACAAGTAATATTGGGGTAACCATTAAACTCTTGAGATATTTCCTCTATCGCTGAAAGGCTTGTTATGTTTTTCGTATTATATGAACGGAATGACTGGTCGGAAAGAATTATAGTTATGCCTACACCGAAGATTGGCGGGAAAGCCATTTCCTCTGCATTGAATGGTTTTAAGGCGGGGATTTCAATCCATTAGATTTGATACCAATATTCTGGTGTACAAAAAATAACGATGATTCATTCTATAATAACTGGGGGTGTGTAATACAAATAAAAGAAAGTTGTGATTAATCATATCGATTGACACATTCATAGACAGACAATTAAAAAGCGTTTAACATTTAATAATATTCAAAACATTTATCAATAAATTAAAACGATAAGAGTACCCAGAAATGTAAAATGTCTCAATTTTGTAGAATTAAAAATAAAATATGTTACTTAGTAAAAATACTTTTATTATAAATATTTCCAAAAAATGTATGCAAAATTACTTTTATTACAACTATTTCATAAAAAAATATATGTTTTTTTGCAATTTTTACGGTGTTAACTTTTATTTATTTTATGTTTCAGAAGGAAGTAACCAATAACCGGAATCCGGACCTGTCCACGATGGGTATCAGAGCCCCAAATACTATTCCGGGCCTGCGGCACCATTACCCCCACAATTTTCCAGGAAACCATGGGTGAGGTCAAAAAAAATATTAATAAAATTCACAGGACACAAGATATATTATTGTTTAAAATACCTTTCCATATAAATATAATGCAATGTATGATTTTAACATGTTAGAAGGGGCCTTCGTGACAGATTGTCAGCAGCTTTGACTGCCACAATGAAGGCCCCGGGTTCGATTCCTGGTGATGACAGTGTGAAAAAAACAATTCTCATGTTGTCTTTGGACTGGTAGAATTCAAGGGACAATAAAATGGCAATTGATTAGCTACCTATCACATGTCAGTATCAATAGCTAAAAAAAATTATAAAGGTCATTGGTTTAAAATAATCTATTTTCTACAAAAATGTGGAAAGAAACGGTAAACTACCACATTAAAGGACCAAGTATGCGACTATGGACTTTGCTGCGAACCGGGTGGTGGTCTAGGGGATAGAACGCTTGGCTCCTGATCCAGGGGCATGGGTTCAAGCCTGGACACGACCAGGTTCCTTCTTCATAATAATGAGCTAATTTCTGCTCACATTGAAGATTGTAAAATAAATTCTAATATCATTGATATAAATCCTAGATGTTAGTATTTTTTTTTAAAACAAAAAAAAAGAACCAATCCCTAGGACGGCTGAAACTTAAAAAAGCGAACGAGTGTATATGAATATAAAACAGATGTTTTCGTTCGTATTAATTATTTATTTATAACATCATTGTTCAAGAAACAATAAACAAGTCGCAATTACTATGACTGTGCTTTTGAAGACAACTGTACCCTTTATTTTTTACAATAAGAATGTGTTTATTTTTAAAATGGACTGCAACACATTCCCAGTATTTTAAAGGGATATCGTACACTGACGCATCGTTACAGTTTTAACGGACATGTTTCCTTCCGCATCTCACTTCCTATGAATAATAGGTCATTATAAAGTGATTGCCGTTACTAGTGTTAGTCATTATTACTGCTAGGCCATTCCCATAGGGGTCGTCAACAATGGACGATTATAACAATTATATTCAATATTAAAGGTTGTCGATATTTTATTTTAACACACTCTTCTTATATTGATTTATTTTATAAACATACAGGTTTCTACTTAACTCTTAATCAATGTAAAATATTTTTATTGACAAAAATATGTATGTCGATTATTGAAATATCGCGATAGAAGTTAAATGTAAAAAATACATAATATCGTATGATAAAATAAATAACAAACAAACCATCACGCTGTTTCTCAGTAGGGGTAGCCAGAGAGAATGGACCGCCATATGACTCTATCCTGGCACACCTCTCTAGCTTCCTCCACATTCATACAGCTAGTCATACACGCACGTCGATTCTTCCGACTTCTAACATGACCAACCTTTAAAATTTGATTAATTTGGTCATGCCATGTTTGGCCTATAAATATAAATATATAAATATAAATATATAAACGGTCGTTCACCCTAATGTATGGAATCGAAGCATGGAACTGGCAGAAGAAGGATGAGAGCAGAATAAATGCGGTAGAGATGAGGTACCTAAGACGTTTGTGTGGTAGAACGATATACGACAGAATCTCAAATGCTGATATAAGAAAGAAATGTAGAGCAGAAGAAGGTATTATGAACAAAATTATGAAAGGATCGCTGCGTTGGTTCGGACACATGGAGCGCATGGATGAAAAAAAAAATGGTTAAAAAGTATACGTTAATGATGTAAATAAATAAATTAATTTCATCTTTTCTTCTTGTTTCAATGATCGAAACCTCAAATAACTAGTGTAAAAATTTTATATTTATTATAATGATTTTTTATATATTTTTTTAATTATCATTATTGACTATCAGTTTTAATAATTTAAAATAAATTTGTTGATTTTTGTAATGAAAAGAAGTGTGCTGTGTCATTAAAAAAACGTTTTCGAATATAATTTAAATATGTGATTGTAAGATAAATTTAACTGAATATAATACACTTAATTTTGGTGAAATATAATAATTTTTAATAATCACGGTTTTAAATTGTAGCCGTAGGTCAATTATGATCAAGATAAAAAAAAACGTTTAATACAAATAATCAACTTTTTACGTGGTAATTAGAGGAATCTACTCGTATAAAAAAAAACTTTTCTTTCCAGCTATAATATTTTAAATACAATTTAATCTTAAACAGATTATCAACTAACGCATAAGTTAAAACTTTTTATTAATTCTTGCTAATTGCTATTTTAATTGTAAAAATGATCAAGATAAATATTTTTCCATTGAATGTGACTTAATTTTTATTACCATTATGCCGTAGGTATCTTGGTAGTATTTAAAAAATACACGATTTTAATATATCCGAAAACATTTACCTTTGTAGGTCTCTAGCCAAGATCTAAATTTATTTAAAATTGTTTAACTTATTTTTTCCGTTCGAATTCTCATGGTTATCGATCCCTGCCAAACACGTCAAGGGGTTGAGGGTGTTGATTATAAGTACGACAATTAGTTGTTACTTGACACTTGACGGTGCCGGAGACAGTCCGAGTTGTGTTTTAGTTTTATAGTGTAATAAGTTGGCGATAAACCGAAAATGGATGCCTGCAAAGTGTCCTTGCAAGAAAGGAGGAGTTTTATTAAACGTTTTACAAGGACATTGTGAGTTTTGTTTTCAATTAACGTCCATGTGCTTTGTTTCGAAAATATATTAAACGAAAAAATATTCCTTATACAACAAAAACCAAATGTAGGCAGGTAGAACTGTTACCCTATTCTGAGATACCTTTCTAAGTTTTTCCACATTCAAACAACGAGTCATACATGAACGTCGATTTTTTCGACTTCTAACATGGTCAACCTTTAAAATTTGATTAATTTGAGATCATGCCACAATTTTCTCGGTTATATCTGACTACGTACTCCATCCACATCATTAATATATAATTTCTTAACATTTATTTCTTCATCCACGAGTTCCGTGTGTCCAAACCAAGGCAGTGATCCTTTCATAATATTGGTCATATTTGGATTAATTCTACTCTTTTTATTTTTCTGATAGTTCCATGCTTCACTTTTATACATAAGGGATGAAATCAGAAATCCACTGCGAACAATTAAAATCATAAATTTGATTCGTGAAAAGTTTTATTTGCTGTTATTTTTTTTACTACTGTTTATTCTGGTGGCAATACTGTGATACTTAAACATTATTAACTGTTAAATTTAAAACACCATTTTTATTATATTTATATATGGTATAAAAAAAGTATTTACATAAAATTTGCGGTTTCGCCAACCGATGTTGGCATCGCCATGTGTTACAATCAACGTAGAGCTTTTGTATTCATTCTGATGATACCTACGTTAAATATCGAAATCGTTATATAGTAAAATAAAGTAATAAACGGTTAGATGATCCATTGTTTTCTTTTCTTCTTCTTGTATACAACAGGTAATTAACCCAATTACTGGTTATAATTTATTTCGATCTACTATATTGATTCACATGACATGTGATAGGTATATAATCTATCGCCATTTTATTGTAACGTGAATTACAATGAAACCAGACCAAAGACAATCGAACTGCCATCGCCAAGAATCGAACTCGGGACCTTCGGTGTGGCAGTCATTACTCTTACCACTCTGTTTTAATTTTGAGACACTATTGTCATACGCATCACAGTTTATTTATCAACTAGTTGCAACCCGTGAAATATTCACAGTATTTAAGATTTTCAACCCTTTAAACTTGGTTTACTAATCAATCGTAATCAATAATAATAATCAATAAAAAATTAACAATACCAAATTGACCTGCTTTTGTTTTCTATACTACTGTCATACAAAAATAATCAGAACAAAATTCTAAATAATCCACGATTTCGGGCATGCGCATCGAGTGCATTTCGAATTTCTTTCGGAAAGAATCGAACTATTCCTCTCTCGCTCTCTTGTATTCAAAATATTATCGTACTCTTTCCTGGTTCGGATTTTTGTCTATTTATACGAGTATTATTGAAGATTGTAAAATATTGAAGATTGTAAAATAAATTCTAATATCATTGATTTAAATCATCGATGTTAGTCTTTTTTTTAAAAAAGAATTATTATTTCTATGATATTGTCACTATAAACAATTATTATAAATCAAAGTGTAGTTAAAATCTGTGACAATAAAGTTGATGATCGTTTTTATATTTTAGTTTAAAATCTACGAATCTGAAAGGAGACATCCAAGAGTCGACGAGTCCCAGCAGTTCGGAGGAATCTAATTCACCGACGGAGCTGAACTCATACAAGCGGCTGGCCGATAAGCCCCCGCTGATGAAGCGCCTGGCGCTGGGGCTCTCGGGGGCGCTGATGCTACAAGCAGCACACACGGAGGACAGTACCCCATTAGTGCCGGACACCCCTACAAGGTAAGACATATTTTTTGTATTAATTTGTGGTTTGTGAAAGGGTAAAAAGGATTAACCCCACAATTTTCTCAATAAAAAAAGTTGTATTTTTGTCTCGACCCCAATACAATTTTTTTTAACATCAAAAAATATTAATAATAGTAGTACTAAATTATACATATTTTACAAAATGAATTTTATAGCTAAATGCTTCATATAATAAAAAAGTTATGATATGATAAATACGAATGAAAACCTCTGTTTTCAGAAGTTTTATTGTATTTAATGAGAATGACGTGTTTCATCTTGCTATGGCATTATCAAATGTGACATTTGATAATGTCTTAGCAAGACGAAACATGTGATTTCCATAATACATAACAAAACTTCTAAAAAAAACGGACGTTTTCTTTCATATTAATTTCAGACGGAGTTTTACATCATCATCAAATAAAATATAAATACTGCTGAAATGTATTTAACTATTTACAATAAAATATTTATGTTTACGTTCAATTTAAATTTTAACAAAAAACCCACCAAATAACCATTCCAATAATGTTCTCATCAGACCTCAAACGAATAGCTACAAGAACTGAATCTCCATATGCCAGAAAAACCAAAATGAAATCAAATGCAATTAATTAATAAAATAATGTAATTAATAATAATTATAATAAAAACATTTTTGTTAATTGAAATAACGAAGTTGTTAATCCACAATATTTTTTATACTATATATGTTGATTGTGAAAATGGACGTTTCAATAAAATTGTTTTCTTTATTTATTTTCCAGTCCTTTACACAAACCTCCATCACAAAATGGCGGCTATGTGAACGAGGCGATATCGGATTCTGATTTGAAGGCAGGGATGAAGGACTCTAGGAATAACACAATTCTCTCGGAAGACACTATACAGAAGGCAGTCATACCAGTGAAGAGAATCCACATAGACAATGTTAATTTAAACAATGCATCTCCCTGCATTGATAAAACAGCATCTTCTAATTTTGATAATGATCTTCTGAAGATAAATAATAATAAAAGGAATAGGTAAATTATATTCAAATTACTAACTATCAGAGGATAGACCACCACATTATTGTATCCTGATATAGTTCCTTCTTCACTACATCATACGACATGCCATGTATTTCTTGGTTCAATTATATTCTTGGTTTAATTTTATCTCAATTATTTCTTCATGCATTCTTTCCATATTTCTACATTGTTGTAATGATTCATTACTTATTCTGTACAGAACCCTTTCGTCCACCTTGTATTTTTCATTTTATATAAAAATTTAACACTAATCATTTAAAAAAACATCTTACATCTGACAAATCTCATTTATCACTTTGTTAGGCAGCTCCATGCTTCAGTTTTTTGTTACATAAGGGTCGGTATAAGAATACTAATACCTACTTCTCTACGCCGTGTCAATGACAATCCCTTATCTCTCCTTTCTCTTGTCACATGTGGTGGAAAGTTTGACCGACTTTGTGTCGTGCAGGGGTGCTGGATGTTATATTTTAGGTTACACCATACGTGGACACACCTTTGCCCTTATAATTATTTTCACTATAATATAAGTTTTTTTTTTTACAACTTATAGAACTTATGGAATTATCTTTATCTATTGGAAAACAATTTAATGAATAGCTATCTAAAAACTCAATTAAACATATTTAGTTTCGCAATGAGATTCTCACTTTCAGAGGGAGTACAGCTGTTTTGATTCATTCTTATATAAATTAGTTTTGATATATTTAGAAGCTATTATAAATAAGTTATAAAAAATATCCAAATTAAGAAAAAGTTTTTTAAACTTTAATTACACATATGTATACATTGTATACTTGCTTTGTTCATTCAAATAATAATAATAAAATGCTGATTGTTCCAGGATATTAAGAATACCAAGTTCAAGCAGTTCTTCATGTGGCGGGAGTGGATCTCCCCCCCTTCTGCCAGCCCGGAGTGACTCTCTCAGCAGCCGGGAGGAAGCCGAGCTCCGACTGGCTCCGTGGTTCCAGGCCGGGATACCGAGAGAGGTCAGTTATATATTAATTAATTACCGAACCCAGCATTAAAAAAAAAATTTGCTCATTTTTCCAAAAAGACATTTCTACATTTTTCAAAGATTGACACATTTTGTATTACTTCATATTTTTGCCTTAATATTATATATGAAGTTTTGCATAGTTATTCGACAAATAATAAATACAGTTTAATCATTTATATTTTTCTTTAAAATTCCTATGTAAAGAAACACATACTATTGTGTTAAATTGCTGAATTATATGTATAATTGTAGGTGTATTTATAAATGTGGGCAAGAAACAAAATTTGTATTTAAAATGGTTTTTAACTTTGCCAACATGATTTGAGACTTGTTAATTAATTATTTATGTTGTATACATTTTTGCTTGATAAATATTAAAATGATTAATCTGAAAACATAGATTTGGTAATTTATAAAAACCTGATACTAAAATGGAAAGCTAACTTTATCTTATCTACATATTTATTCTCATATAATGTTTAATTTTTTTAGATCTATATAGCATTAATTAGATTTATTCAGTTATATTTTTTTTTTTACAAATTTAACACTTCTTACGAGATCCCTATAGTCTTGATTGAATCATTTCACAATTTTCCATATCGCACCACAATTAAATTATTAAATATGATTACAGATTGCTTTGGAAGTTTTGGGGAATCAACCAATAGGTGCCTTCATGGTCCGCGAGAGCACAACCAAGGCTGGGTGCTTCGCCCTCTCTCTCAGGGTACCTAGAGACTTCCAGCCTAGCGGGATAGCACATTATCTTATTCTTCATATTAGTAAGGGATACAAAATTAAGGTAATTAAAAATATGACCATATTTATTTGTTTTAGATTATAAATGTAATTATTGTTTGGGATTGGATTAATTTTTTTCTAAATAAATAATAATTTTGATATAATTTAATTATACATTGCATAAAGCAATGTAATATTAGGCTGTAAGTTTTATTTGGACTTATAGCGACATCTTTGGGATGGTAGAATGAAACATAATATTATTGGTTTGCGTCTTTGATAGACAATTAGTTTCATTTGACACCGTTGGTGTCGCCATTGTAAAATGGTGTTTTTTTATATATAAATTTTACATGCTAAAAAGTATTTGTAAATTATTGAATTCTATCTAATATTGATGTATATTTGTTTACAGGGATTCACAAAGGAATTCACATCTCTTACCGCGCTGATCACTCATCACAGTGTGATGCCCGAGCTTCTGCCTTGTCCCCTATCCTTGTCTCGGTATAATCCAAGCTTCTCTAAAACGGACTCTAGCAGAGATTTCGAGGACATTGACACCGATCCGGACTACAACACATTAGCAGACTTCAGAAAAATGATGGCTGACCTCAATGTGTGATTCAGTTTGTGAATAAATTGTTATTAGACGCTGAGTTTAGTGCAATATGATGCAGTATGAATTTATATAATACATTTCAATGTGATTCCACAAAAGCTTCACACAGTGTTTTGGACATTTGAATGACATGTGAATGCTTTTGATTATTCATAGTTTTAGAAGTTATGCACACCAAAAAATTCGAGATTGTCTGTAAGGTTCATCGAATCCATTTCAGACAATCTTCTCAACTGATTTGTTATTAAGAAAACATTTAAGCTTATTGCAAAATGAGTCATAGGTTTATAAAGTATTGCTGATTTATTTAAGATACATTATTAATGTCACCTGTTGATTAATATTGTTCATTAAAATAAAGTAACCTATTTCATTTAAACATTGTTATTTATTTAACATTCTAGTTATCTCATTAGAAATTTCATTTATCTATTGAAATATTTCTCAAATTTTCGTATGAAGCATTCACTTTGTGGTAAGACATTTAATTTTTATTATTATTTATATTTAAAATAAAATAGAAATAAAAACAAAGTACAGTGTTTTTATTTCTCTTTTATTATAAATATAAATGATAAAAACATTTGAAATATTTCTTGCTAACTAGCTATGTTCTTGATATGTTTTTAATTTCAATCATGCAATAACACTGAAACTATATTTTTTCTCATAAAAAATCCAGATAATTTTTTAAACTAATTTCCGAAATGTTTTGGTTCTTTAGATTTTTATAGTAATAAAGATTTCTAAACAAATGCATATCTGCATAAAATCTATATATTTAATATTGTTATTCTTCAAACGCTTCATCATAATATTTTTTTAGAGAATTATATTTTAATTAATATCTAGTGAATTCCTAATAATTATCTATAATTTTTCTAACATTCATAATTTTATTTATTTTTTATTACTGTGTTAAATTTTTTATGGTTTTGAAAGAGACTTCAGTACTAAATACTATTTCTGGTAGTCAATTAATGTTATATTAAATGCATTCCAATATAATATGTACACAAGAAATATTAAATGAAAAGTATTATTCATTTCTAAGAGAAGATCTAATGCGTTTAAAAATAATAATAACTTTTTGTTTGACGACTGTCTAGATATCATATTTAAAAAAAAGTAATAAAAAAATATGATTTAATTTATCATTAAATCAATTAAAATATATATCTTTATTCTTTTAAACTATTCAATAAGTAATTATAATGTTAAAATCATGTTTTATTTTTTATTTTATTTTTTATAATAATCCAAGTTTATTTTGTATCAAATTTGAAGTTATATTTCACACATATAAACAATATTAATTACATATTATAAGCAAAACATACCCTCTTGTAAATATTTTTACAAAATTCATAACACTTCATTCAAAAATATTGTACCTTGTAGTTAAGCTTTTGCATTAAAAAAATAAAAACCATGAACTTGTTTAAATAAAAATTTGTTGTATAATACTCACAGGAAATTACATTAAACTCGTAGTAAATACGGCAAAATAAACACGGTGAAAAGTATTTATTTTGAGATTTGAGCCATATTAGTCAAGAAATTATAGTAATTCAAATTCTTTGCAGATCATGAATCAGTCATACCTAAGCCTCTGACTGCGAGTGTGTGTTCACGTTAATATACTTTAAGTAGTATGAGAATGTTTAACATCGCTCTCCACTGTCATGTAAAAATATATGAAAACTATTATTATTATTTTTTTAAATAAACCCATCAAAATGTCATTTAAAATTGTAATGAGATTAAAGTCTGTTCAGTTATTTTCGTAACACACAGTGTGTTCACGTTTTTAGGTGAGGTGTCCTGTTTATTTTTTAGAACTGTAAATATTGTGTTCTGCAAACTAAAATAAATCATTTTCCATAATTAATGTGCTTGTACAACATATTTATTTGTATGGTGTCTACAGAATGCTGTATATGAAATAACCCAAAACGTTTTATTAACACTCGCTGCGTGGTGATTGATACCAAGCTCATTCTTGTTGTGACTGGAACAGTAAGTAATTTGTAAACCGGATACTCGAGTCAAGCATAAAGGATGAATTCAGCACCATAAAGCAAGTATTAATAATAATATAAATGGTGGTGGTTCTACTATAAAGAAAAGAAACATTATAAAAGTCATTTACACTTTAAAAAAAGTCTTTTTATATGGAATCTTAAAAATTCTAAGTCAGTATGAAGAGAAAAATGTTTTTATTACAATAGAATTGTTAGCCATAATCTTCTGAAAAAATAATTATTGGTTCTAATTTTTTCATGTACATAATTGGAATTTTAGATGATTATATTTCAAAATACTAAATGTCTGCTTTTACTGGTATATTATTTTCAAAGCGATTCTCCACTTCTTGTAACTCGGGGGATTGCTCAACATATCACACAGCATGTGGTTGCCTTGCTTTCGTTTCATTGAGCTAGTAAAGAGACTAAACTATGCTAAACTTGAAGATATTAAGTCACTTGCGGGTAGGTAAGGAATTGCCTATTTGAATAAATGAATATTTTATCTATTTATAGAAGAATATGTGATTATGCAGTGTAAAAAATAAGTCATTGAATAATATTTAAAACAAAATTTAATGTTGTAACATAGATATTTTTTAAATGAATTATTTTATTTTATTTGGTATCATGTTATTTAGTGAATGTAATTTATGATATTTATATGGAATACTTAATAAATTTCTGAACAAAAATGTAGTTGTTATTATGAATATTGTATTTTGTGTTTGAGTTTTGCATATTTAATATATTTAAAAAATTACAACAAAAACTTGTGATTTACTTGGATAAATATATATTTATATAACCTGAATCGTGAAAAGTAAAAAAGTAATGTGTAGTCCCAAATTCTTGACTCTCCCTTTTGTGTTACCTGATTACCCCTGGGAGATATATTTGCTTATTTTTTTTTCTATCAATTGTTTTAATTGGATCCATTTTCCTCATGATTCACAATCATTATTTTTTTATTTACAGTTTTTATTTATGATACCTAAAAAAAACTCACAGTTTTAAAGCCCTTAAATTGTAACGAAGGAAAATGTTTCTTTTTTATAAAAAAGTCTAACCACCATGATATTGAATCAATGGTATTCGAATTTATTTTACAATCTTCAAGATGAGCAGAAAATATCATGAAGAAGAAATCGGGTCGTGTCCAGGTTCGAACTGTCCATGTCAAGTGTAACATGTCCCCTGGATCAGGAGCCAAGCTTTCTGTCTCCTAGACCACCACCCAGCAACTTGATATTTATTCATATTCTTATAGAAAACAGGTGAGGATTAATTAAAACCAACTTGCCTCTTGTGATACCATTGGGAAGAGCAATCAGTTTGCTAAACATGATCATCTGGAGTTCTACGTCTTTCATATGAGTGAAGTAGGTTCAAAAGACAGATACTCTGGGCTTTAGAGGGTTTCTTGTCTTTTAAAAGTCGAACCATTTCTCAAGTTTTCCTGGTATTTTACCTGATTTCAAAATAAACTGATTTGATTTGATAAGTATAATTGCTAACAAATTATTTTTTCATGTATATTTTGTACCACGCCATTGAAAACAATATTGTTGAATATAATCATTATCCTGGCTCTCAATCAGGTTTTGTGAGATGTTATGCTTATTATCAAAATTGTGGAGCAAAATAAAGACTACTTTTTATTTATTAAAAAATCGTTTATTTACAATGATTCCGGCATCAAAAAGATATTTTGGTACTTAATTTAATTGAATAATTTCTGTAGGTACTTAAGCAATTCGGAAAAGGGCAATATTTTAATTTTTATACACACTTGAAATCTATGACTTAAAATTATTTTTACATGCTTTTATTTACAGTATATAATTTGTTCGTACACATAGGTTTTTGATAAGTTAGTTTTAAAGCAAAATTATTTTTTCACTTAATATATGTATTTTTAGTTAGAACATCACAACCAGAAGTAGGTGAAAGGCATACTATTTATTAATAGGAAGAGGTATACGACTAGATTATCATACAGAAATGTGGAGACTGATATGTTTGCTGCTGTCTTTCTCGGCGAAGAATCTATTATACTGACAGTACTGCCGACATCTAGAAAGAGAAAAAAATATATATATACCCACACCAATTAATATATGATTGAATATAGAAGGTAACACTGTAAGAATTTAAGTTTCTTACGAGAAGTTAATTCTGACTTATTTCAAATCCAATTTAAAATCACTTTTACTGTTTGATTTTTGTAGGTATAATATTAACTTAAGGGAAAAAATCTATTGTGAATAATTTCATTTCTAGATTTGGAATATAGGAATAAAAAAATTCAACAGTTCTTTTAAATAAATAAATGAGTTTATATATCTAGAAGTAATGCCAAATGCAATGGGCACGAAACACCTTATTAATCATCAAAGTCTTTATTAAAGTTTGTAAAACTATCATTGGGTAAATAAGATTTATTTTGTATATCTATAAACTAACATTAAAAATGTCAGCTATATACTTGTACTCGAGTTATATGATAGTATGATCAATTAAAAAATGGAATAATAAGTTTTATATTATATTATAAAAACAAACCTTTAATCTTTTTTGATATACGAACTGTCGTTACATTTCTGTAATCAGGAATCGGCGTAGGTTTACTTGAAATGGTGTTGTGTCTGCTCTTTACTGGTTTTTTGTTCACTGAAAGAGAAAATAAACTTTCAAATACAGAATATAATACACAATACTTGTTACTGATTTATTGCGTAGGTTTAGTGGAATCACATAACAATGAACAAGGAGGGAATTATAATGTTATAATAATTATTATTATAAAGTACGTGCCAAATCAAAAACATGATTTTCAAATGTTTACATGTTAACATATTTTATATTGGTGTTTTGGCAAGCTAAAGAATTAAAAAAAAAATACAATAAATGTATCTGACATTTCTAAGACCTTTACATAAAGCATATATTGTATATCACACATAAAGTACGTAAAACTTTTTGATTATAGTTTAAACACAGCAACGATAATAAACTTATACATAAAATAATAAAAAAGGTTTTCTCATATTTTTTTCTCATACTATCTATTTTATTTATATTGCCAATGTAGCTTGCAAAATGGTCTCGTTGATATGGAATTGGGCTGATTGGTGGACCAACATACCATGAAGTGGCGACTGAGAATAAGCCACAGAAACTCGGGTATACTTCTAGCAAGATGGTCTGATGTTGTCAAAATAGAAGTCAATGGTACAGAGTGGCGAGGAATAGAAAGAGATGATGATTTAAAATTGAGCGATGATATTCAAATAAAGTGTAAGAATATATGTTATATTTTGATACGTAAGTTCCAATTTCGCTGAAATGCTTCGTTTAAATACGGTTGCAAAGTATGTTAATTAGGATAGACTACCGCCATCTGTTGACAAAAAAACACGATGTTCCCTGGCGGCAAGAATACGCAACAAAACAAACGTCAGTGTGAGTAAAATACGCTTGAAAATGGAACGCCATTTCAGCGACATAATCGTTATTTTTTTATGTTCTACCCAAAGTTCGTTTATACAGTCCACACGTTTCCGATACAAGAATACTCTAATAAATGGTTGATTGAATTTTGTATTTAAATATATTAAAATACCTTTCGTAACAGTTGTAGTTGGCATCGTTGTGGTAGTAGTGGTCGTGGTAGTTGTAGTCGGAATTATTCCTTAAAAACAAGACATTTGAAAGACGTTAGTGGAATCAACATAACTAAAAAATATACTATTCAAATTATGCGAGCGTTTATGTTCATGTTCATGAAATAAAATTCATAAGTCATTATTAATGTTGTTTACCATAGAGTTTGATAGAACCGTCGGTATCTCCGAGGGAGTTTTTTGATATACATTTGTACGTTCCCAAATCGTTTTGAATTACTTCGGTAATATCTAATTTCATAACTAATTTGTATCCGTTTTCGACGATAGATGTCTGATATTTTTCATCTGAAACAAAAGACAAGAAACAGTTTAATAAATTAATAAAAAAATAACTAATTACTTCGGTTTTTTTTGTTAATCGGCACCTACTCAATAATATTATCTGAAAATTGGCCAAACATTTTATTTCAATAGAAAAGCTTAGGGATTAATGTACCTACTTTTTTTGTATTGCATACATCAAATCATATTAATCAATACAGACAATTATTTTATTTATATATTGTTATATATTACATATTAAGTGCCGAGAAATTAATATGGGGATATGAAATAAAACATAAAAAGTGCATTGACAAGCTGTAAAATTATTTAATTTTATTTTTCGTTAAATGAAATATTTTTTAACGCTTTTATAAAAACAATAAAAATAGTCATTTTAAATATTATAAAAAAATATATATTTAGTGGTGTGTAAAATACAAATATTTTTTTGATAGTGAACAATGCAAATGAAGGCATGACATCTATTGGATTTGGAAGTAGAAAAAATGTTTTTCTAATTCGCAAAAAATCAGGATTTTATAAAGTTACTTGTTTATCGTGAAATATATTTTCACATAAATTTCACTCGAAACATTAATTAAAAATTATCTTGTTTATTTTAATATACGTGTAATCAACATTAATGGGCGAAGCTGACAAAACCATAATTCTTAAAAATAATAACATATTTTATTTCTATTATTTGAGATAAATCTTATTTCTAATTGACTAATCTATTTTTCATTAATTTATTAATTTAATCGATTTCGTAAATGTCATTTACATTCTTAGTTTTAAAGTCTTGACATCAAAGTAAATTAATAGATTAATGTTGTCTTAATAATAAAGGCTTGAAATTTTCCATCAAAGTAAATTAATAGATTAATGTTGTCTTAATAATAAAGGCTTGAACTCCCGCCACGCCAGTCGGAGAAATCTATTTGCGTGCATGACACGATGAATTTGAAAAAATCGAGAAAAGCATTTCAGGAAAGAACAGCGTGGCGTTCCATTATTTCTGCTTACCCCTTCGGAGAGAAAGCATGGTAGTTAGTTAATTAGTTTTTTGAAGAAAAACAGTACTAAAGAAACAAAAAATAATTGAGAATTTATGACAACTGCCAAATGGTTGGAAATTTTTTGATTTTTTTACTACTGTAAATCCATTTTTTTGTTGAACAACCCACTTTAATGGAAATTTTAAATTAAACAAACTTGAAACTTTAGAAATCCTCAAGTCGGTGAAATTGGGTGAAAACATAATTAATAATCAGATTACTCCTTTTACTCCTTTCTCCTTAAATACTTTGTCTACTTTTAGTCTCCCAAGCGCCCATTCCCAATCATATGCAAATTAATCATTTGTTAATTTCTATATAAATGATGTCTTTCCAAATGTATGTTTTTTCTTAATTACAATTTAATATTTTTATGTTATCATTATGTATTTTTATTGTTTAATATTATTTATTAGTACTTATAACAATTAGCCCAGGTTAATTTATATTATATAATACATTAAAATTATTGTATCGAATTTTAAATGCGTTTTTTATATTAGTCTTTCTGTGTTTAGTTTTAATTATATATTTAGACCTGAAGATGGAGGGTATCCTCTGAAAAATGTCATGTTTATTTTATTAATAGTTTGTGGATTATAAACAAAGTTATATTCAATTTCATAAGTGTACAAAATATTTAGTTTAAATATTGGAGTATTTTTTTTATGATAAAATTAATTTTGGTAGTTTATGTGGGTACATATGGTAGATAAAGAATTCTGTCTTATAAAAAATACCGCAAATGGGCATAACCTACTTTTAACGGCGATAATCTTTATATAATAATGGAATCGAACGTAGATGTAATACGATATTGTACTCGTAGGTTGGGAAGACGAAAATAATTATTGATAAGGAAAGACAAAATTAGAAATGGAATATAAATCAAGAACTGCCGAAAGCAGATAATGCGGGAGAAGGCGGACATTTTTGGAGTTCAACCGAAAATCGCCGGAAGACCGAAGATGTGGGGAATGAATAAGTCAAAAGGATGGGAACTAAAACAAATTGCATTAATATTAATGGTACCTACTCTACAGCATTAATAAAATACATTATTCATTTATTCCAAATAAAATCATAAGTGGTAATAATATGTTAGTAATAAACAACATGTATGGAAGTGAAGCTTGGAGCTGGCAAAATAAGGATGTAAGTAGGATAAATGCCGTAGAAATGAGATCACTGAGAAAAATGTTCGGAGAAAACATATTTTTACAACATTTTGAATGTATACAAATACTTGTAGACGAATACTGGATTTTACCCATTGCGGGTTATCATTTCAAGAATTAATTGTATCTCAATAGAGACGAAGATGCAAATTGGAAACAGAATATGGTGGTCGAGGTGTTTACAGGACTTATGACCTGTCATTGGTTGGGTTAAGCGCACGCTTTATGTAATACAACATTCCCCATTCCACCCTTTAAAGGATTAATTGTATCTCAATAGAGACGAAGATGCAAATTGGAAACAGAATATGGTGGTCGAGGTGTTTACAGGACTGTCATTGGTTGGGTTAAGTGCGCGCTACGAAACGACTAAATAAGGAAGAAATGTATGCCAGATGACTACACCATAAGTAAAATTAAAAAAAATATCCTTGATGTGGTTTGAACATATGAAACGAATCAAGAGAAAATAATGGTTAAAATGTTATAAACAAGCAGTGTGAGTGGAAAGAGAAGTTACGGAAGACCAAGGAAAGCATTCCATGTCAAAATTAATCAAATGCTAAAATATATAGATTTCTTTTTTTGCGCTTCATCATATCGGCTTGTCCGGATAATTGACGTCCAGATAAATGAGATTCTACTGTATTAAGTTTATTTCCACTTGATTTTATGACTTCGACAGTTCCCTGCCGAAACCGGTCAAAGCCATAACAACAAGTGGGATTAAACTAAATATATATTCTTATATTACGATTCTTTTAAAACGTATTTTTTATTTCTTCTATATACGCCATACTTTGTGTTATTATGGTTTATTTCTATTTTTCTTTTTTATACACTTTGTAAATACGTTCGTAAACTCGTACAACACTGATATTAAAAAATAAAAATATACAGACTTGTTTTGGACAAACAGTCCTTCTTCAGTAGAAATACATATTTATAAAAATATTATAAAATTGTTGTTGTTTACAGGATCTGACAGATGTTAAAAAGATTTATTTTGGAACGTTTATGCTTTTGTTATGATTCAATTTAAAATTTAAAATAATAATTCTAAGTGCTTATTGGGGTTCAGGTAATTACTTACAACAAAGGAAATAAATCAAAGATTGGACTTGACGTTAAATTTATTTGATTATTTATAATATTTTCTTTATTTTTAATAGCTGTTTTAATTTCTAAAATTTCTAAAAGTTATATTTCTATTGTTAACATGCAAAATTTCAACGCTAATATCTTTATTAAATGAATGATCTTTTTCTATGAGGTGGTTAGCAAATTCAGAAAAAATATTATTAGAGACACATCTTATGTGCTTTTTTATTCTTAATTTAAAATTAAGCCTTGTTTTACCAATATAAAAAGATGAGCAATCATTACATTTTAGTTTATAAATCCCTGTTTGTTGTATTGTATTAAACGCATAAACTAAACTAACTAACTAACTAATCATCACGCCGTCTCCCCGAAAGGGTAGGCAGAAAGAATGGACTGTCACACATTTACTGATGCGGCACTCCATCCTTCTCTTTTCGCCCCGCGGGAGACGCGGTGTGATGGGTTGCGAACCTCATCGCCACCAATAGGCATCTCCCGCGCACACTTCGATCGTCCAACACCCACAAAATAAATCTAAAACCAAATAATATAAAATACAATGATATAAAATAAAATAACAAAATAATAATAATTTAACACAAAATGTTCTTTTTAGATGGTGCACATATTGTCTATTTAATTTATTTTCCACGAATCCACCGACGAATCCATCAGGACGAAAACGACTCAACTCGAAAAATCATATTGTTCGGAAATCGCAAAAGAAGAATGTAAATTGTGACAATTTCGTATTATTTCTTCAATTTTTTCGATTTCTTTAAAGTAAGTACACTGTGATTACTTTAAAGAAATCGGAACAACCTAAGAAATAATACGAAAGTGTCACAATTTACATTCTTCTTTTGCGATTTCCGAACAATATGATTTTTCGAGTTGAGTCGTTTTCGTCCTGAAGGTGCGATAATGTAATAACACATAATATTTTTTTCGATGTTGCACGTGTTGACATGGACGATCCGGACTTTTGTGTTTATTTAATTTATGTTACACGTATCCACCATTTTTTTAATTAGTTGTAATTAGGCACTTAACCAGCAAGAACTTAAAAATAACATTGAAGAAATTATTCAAATTGTCATTGGAATTATTCTGATTTTGAAAATTTGGTTTGGTTCATGTGGTGCGGTGCTCCTGTAAATTTGGAGATATTTCGTGTATAAGTGAATTGTTTTGGTCAATTTAACTGTTGCCGCAATTTATAATAGTTAATTGTGACACGTAATACGTTTGTACTGTTTTGCTGTTAAAATTATATTAGTTTTATCGTTTTTATAAAGAATTTTGACAGGTGTAAAAATAAATTTTTCATTTGTTCCAATGACGCATAAACTATTTTGTATAAATTATTGTTTGTAAATATAAAACATTTTTTTTATTTTCATTATTAACTACTCGGTAGACAAAGTTTTAAAAAATGTGTTGTATGTTTAAAACATATTCCAAAACTTATGTAATATTACCAAAGACAATATTGGCGATCTCCACGTGTTTATAGAGTCCATAAAAAAGTATTTTAGTACATTACCATTATTTGGAGATCAAAGTTATTACCCTTGTTGCGCTGCCGAGGTCTGCGGTTATTAATTGGGTTACTCAGGTAGTTGACATCTTATTTGGGTACTTGAGACACAAATACATAACTATTGTGCTCTGTTTGAGAGAAGCTGGATACATAGCTCATTACGTTGGGGATCGAAAATGTCATCTATGGGTTGTGTACATTGTCTCGGACAAATTTCAGCTTTGTATACTGGAGTTATTTGTTAGTTTTTGATAGATAGCATGAGTATTGTTTTTTCTTACAAATACACGTTCAGTCGCTTGTGCAAACATTAATCATCATAAATATTAGAACTCAATTATGATACATCTGTTTTCTAGAAGTATTATTATAATTTATGGGAATAATATATCGCTGTTGATCTGGCAGAAAGTTCTATCTCGAAAATGTCAATTTTTCAAGAGAGAGACGTAAAACTGTTTTGTTCAGAACTCAATTGCAGTTTTTCAATTTCAAGCATTTTTTTAAATAAACTAAAATGTAATAAAATTGTACTTCTTTTTTAATATTGTGTGACCCTGTTTTGAACAAAACAGTTTTACGTCTCTCTCTTGAAAAATTTACATTTTCGAGATAGGACTTTCTGCCAGATCACCAGCGATATATTTCGTCTTGTTAAGCATTATAAATATATTATTAATATCATGGCAAGGCAAAGCACGTAATTCCTATTAAAATATAATAAAAGTTGTAGAAAACAGACATTTAAATTATAATTCATTATTTAATATGCAGTTTTACAAAATTGTTGAGGAAACAATAAATAATTAATCTAACCAACTTATTAACCATCACGCCGTCTCTCCGAAGGGATATGCAGAAATTATGGAATGCTTGAACTTTTCATTCCTGACATACTTCGTTCGTTTCCTCATTTATTATATATTCTATATTCCTTTCAGTTTATTATTATATTATATATTCCTTTCTTATATCAGCATTTGAGATTCTGTCGTATATCGTTCTATCATACATACGTCTTAGGAACCTCATCTCTACTGCATTTATTCTGCTCTCCTTCTTCTGCCAGTTCCATGCTTCACTTCCATACGTAATTACTAATAATTACTATTAATACCAAATTAATCAAATTTTAAAGGTTGGTCATATTAGAAGTCGGAAGAATCGACGTGCGTGTATGACTCGCTGTATGAATGTGGAGGAAGCTAGAGAGGTGTGTCAGGATAGATTAGTGTGGCGGTCCATTCTCTCGGCCTACCCCGGCGGGGAAACGGCGTGATGGTTTGTTTGTTTTTCTTGTTTGTGATACCACAATTTTTATTATTGACTTTTCGATCGTCGCGACAGCTGTTTCGCCTAACGATGTTGGCATTATCAAGTGTTACAAACAACAGGTGATGCTAACATCGGTTGGCGAACAGCTGTTGCGACACTAAAAAGTGAATAATAAATATTGTGTTATCATTATAGTGATGTAAATTTTAACAGTTAATAATGTTGAAGTTTCAAAGTGTTCGGCCAAAACAATGGAGTATTAACTTATTTATTGTATATGAGGTGGACAAGTACTTACTATTCGCAATGGCTTCCCCCTTCTCCCTGGACCAAAAGTTGATGGATTTAGGAGAAGCTTCGGAGTGGCACTCCAGGGACACCGAGCTGCCGTACACAGCCCCTACTAACTGGTTCTGGATCCAGATCATTGGGGGAACTGGAATTATACAAATATATTTCACAATTAACAAATAATATATTAAGCTTCTTCTTATTATTATTAGAGATCTTGGGATCTGTTTAGGCGATCTGCTTATCAAATTTCCTCCTGTGATGAAGACGACCAGCTTTCTCTCAATCTTCAATTCATTCTTCATTCTTCTTTCACTTCTTCAATCTTCTCAATCTTTGGTGGTCGTCCTGGTGGTCGACGGCCCTCTGGATTCTCGTGCATCACGATTTTAGGAAACTTCACTGTGGTGATGTGGTCTCTCCAGAATCGTATTCTCTGCCTAATCCATTTCACTGTCATAAATTCTGCAGGATCGGCGAATTTATTCATTGGGTATTCTATCTCTAAGGGTTCTCCCCACAATAGGTCGCAATATTTTCATTTCTGCTACTCTTATGAGATGTTTGGTTCTGACAGTATATATACTAAGCTTTGTCTATTAAATATTAAAGCTACTATTACATATGTATTACTAAGCTGTGTAATATTATGATTATAACATACACTTTTTAGTGTTGTGGATTCACATTTGAATAACTTAAATATATTGCATTTTTACAACACTTAATGTTTCGGTTTGTGCTCATTATCTTCAGTGTTCAAATGGATGAAGAATGAGAACCATCCGAAATAAAACATTTACAACACAAAGTAGGTATGGCGAACATACTCGTAGAAGAAAGTGTATTATATTTTCACTAACTGACTAGTTAGTTAGTTAGTTAGTTAGTTAGTGAAAATATAATACATTTTCTTCTATGTTCGCCATACCTACTCTGTGTTGTAAATGTTTTATTTGTTTTTTTCATTCTATATATACCTTGTATGGTGTTGAAATTTTGCATGTTAATAATAGAAATATAACTAAGAACAATCTCGAAATTTTAGAAATTAAAAAAGCAATTAAAAATAAATAAAACATTATAAATAATCAAATAAATTTAACGAATCCCAATAAGAACTTTAAATTATATTTTAAAAATTTAAATTGATTCATAATATTTGTTATAACAAAAGCATAAACGTTCCCAAATAAATCTTTATAACATCTGTCAAAATTGATCATATTTGTAAACAATTTTGTAATATTTCAAATATGTATCTTTATAATATGTATCACCGGTTGTCCGAAACATGTCTGATATGTAATTTAATACACTGTTTTAAAAAGGTTATTCTAACGATTTAAAGTGTTTTATATGTATAAAAACGTCTTTTGTTTTTTATATGGGAGAGACGTTTAGAAAACTGATGTTTTCAATACTTTATTATGGTGTTTAACACCATTCAAAAATAACAAAAAACGAAACCGTCGAAATGAAAAAAACGAAATGTCAGCCTGTCGAAATAAAAACAAAAGTGGAAGTATTTATTTAAATAAAAGTTTTATTTCATTATTATTCAAAATGAACTCCCACAAAGACATTGTAGTAAATTCATAAATATCTTTATTATTATCTTTAAAATGAATAAGAGTATTATATAGATACGGTATTAATTTTGAAATCATAATAAAAATAAGCAAAAACCGAATGTCACCAAGAAAGAGAATGAGAATATTTTGAATACAATTTTGAATATTTTTGAATTTTGTTCTGATTATTGCTGTATGACAGAAGTGTAGAAAACAAAAAGAGAACAATTTGGTATTGTTAATTGTGAAATTATATAATGTAAATAAAATAAAATAAAAAGTATATTCAACTTATTACTGATAACGATTGTACAGTAAACCAAGTCTTAAAGGGTAGAAAATATTTACTTCCGTGAATATTTCACGGGTCGCAAAAAGTATGTATTTATTGTTTAACAATATAAGTAAAAATATTGTTTAGTATTCCAAATCGTTTAACTCTAGGTAGATACGAACACTCTTACTCAAATTGGGTTAAACCAATTTGTTTTGAATTTCGAATGGCGGATCTTAAATATTTTCACAGTAACGTAATACTGCGATTAAAATTAAAGGATAAATATTAAATATTCCGTTGCCCCTCGCTAATTGTTAATATTGTCGGGAATATAAAATTTAGACGTTTTCTGATTCCCTTTTAATTGCCCGGGAATGAATTATAATTTACGAGGAGAACACAATTGCGGGTGTTTCGATTAATTCCAGCTTTTGCCTTTGGTTGTTAATTTTCCAAAGGGTTGTGCGAATTTGCGGCACGGCCTCTGAAAGCCGCAGTATAAAACAGGCGCCGCAACGTTTTGAATAAGACTCCTCTACACTTCCAATGGCAAACATATTGTCTATTTGGTTGCTGAATTTTCAAATAACATTTAAGGCAAACGGCGTACAGGTGGTTCCAGCAGAACTATACTAATTTATTTAATTACACTCTCATTATTTTAATTACATTTGGTAACACGTTTGATAAATTTTTTTGCAAATTTATAATTAAAACACATTGCTCTCGAATAGCTTTCATTAAAATGTTTTCAACGGCGTACATTAATTGATAAAATTTGAAGTGATATATATTTTAATTAACACTGCTGTCAATTACCTCTCCAGTATCTAATTTAACGAAGTGATATCTTAGTTAAAAAAACATTAAAGACCATTTTCTTGTAACATTCTTGTACACATTGTATTATATTATATTATACTTGATATCTCCAAACGGCTTCTAAACAATGCGCTGCTAATGGCGATAGCCTTCACATTGTGTTAATAAAGTAGTTTGCTAAATGCTAAAAATTAATCTCCATAGATGGCGTTAGTGTGTGGATTATATAGATTAATCTTAAAAGGATTAACATATGTAATCAAATCTACATAGATGGCGTATTGAAACTGATATGTGAAGATAAGTATAGATTTGTAGCATATATACAACCTCCAAAAATTTGTCTTACATGGTCATAAAGAAAATAGGTGGAATGGGGAATGTTGTAATTACATAAAGCGTGCGCCTAACCCAACCAATGACAGGTCATAGGTCCTGTAAACACCTTGACCAACCATATTCAGTTTCCAGTTTGCATCTTCGTCTCTATTGAGATACAATTAAATTTCACTTATATTAGTTAATTCAATTTATAATATAATATTATCAAGTTATCAAATAATTTATTGTATAATGTTTTTTTTAACGAAATAAAATACTTTTTTCCACTTTTGGGTTTATTTTTATCGACATCAAAGTTTTCGATGTCGAGACGATATAATATAAGCAATCAAACTTCTGAACACGATCGCTTTGAAGATCGACATTTTAAATATTGAAACAATATTTAAGAGAAAAATACTCCAAATGGTTGAGAGTATTCAGCCTCATTAGACGTACTTGTTCTTGTGTTTCTGGGTCGATGCATTCTTCCAAATCTGCGACTTTTATTTTTTATTTATTTGGAAAAATACAGAATTAGAAATTGAATCGAATTGAGAACAAGGAATATTTAGGTATAAATATTTGAAACATTACAATAAAAAAACTTAAAAGTTTTAAAAATGTTTTAATTCATTAGGAATTCGTTATTATGAAATTCCAGGGTTAATGCCTCAAGTTATATAAAAATAATTTAAAGTTGACTATTTGATTGAAAAATGTAGACTATTTTATTATAGTTATTGACAAAGGGGTAAAATAAGGTAACAGGAAGGAAACCTTTTTGATTTTAATTAGTTTAATATTTTAAAAATCTATTATTCTTATACCATAAATACTGTGTATAATGCTGTTTGTCTTATGTATGTATATACGTTTATCTCTGTCATCATGCTTTGAAGATTGTATATGTTATGTATTGTATTACGAATATACATACTCTTTTCTTTTTAGGCTTATTCCCATCATCTGGGATCAGCTCTTCTTATATGAAGTTTCTGCACTCTTCGGTTTTGGCTAAACCTACAAATTCACGTCCCTGGTGTTAAGTTGCTTCCTAATGGTGGTCTTTCGTGTTATTAGCAGACATCTGAGCCTCTTGATGACCCCATTGATATGCAAATGTTGGGATTGAGCGCTTTATAAACAACATGGTCGCAGTTTTAACGCATCAGATGAACAAACCAATGGAGTCCCATCTATTTGGGCTCTTCCGTTATTTTAAGGGACGTTAAAGCTGCTAACTATCGTACTAATTTCTAGTGCGATCTAGTCTTGTGAAATTCTCCTGCATACATTTATTGAAGATCTTTCGGACCCAGACAGTGTCAAATGCCATTCTCAGAACCATGGCAGGCGAAAGGCTAATTAGAGAACAAGTCGTTAGGCACACATGACCATGGATCGGTAACTTCCTAAGAAGGAATCCAGCCTGTATCACTCAGCGTTCACTGTATTTTTCTCCGGTGCCTAGAGACACCTGGAAATGAACCTTCTAGGACGATGTTGAGGAGTGGTGTTAGGTATCAAACGTGCGATAGATTCTGGTGGATAAGGATCCTCGAGATTCTATGCATCACGGGCATGCGATAAGACAATAAGAAGAGAACAATAATACATTGGATATTGGAGAGTTAATTGATAAAAAAAAACATAGCGCTCATGGTGTAAGGTATAGTCCGAAGGAAAATAAATACCCAATACCAAATTCAGACGCCGGACAAAGCCTGTCGATGTGATGGACCGTGTTACCAAACTTAAGTGAAGATGTGCAGGACACATGGCCAGACAAGGATCAAATAGATGGGCATCCAGAGTCTAGACGTGGAGACCATGGGAGAATTAAAGGAACATCGGTCGACCGCAAGATGGGCCGACGATACAATCTCAGTCTGGGGAAGAAGATGGATTAAAGTCTCGCTGGATATAGGAAGATCAAAAACGTTTGAAGAGACCTATATCCAGCAATGGAGATTTGATTAAGGAGAAGGAAAATGGTGAAATCAGTGGGTTATGATTGTTTCTATAAATAATGTCAGCCAAGGCTGTAGTGTATTGTGGGGAGGGGTCAATACTGTCCTCGAGACAATTTTGTATAGCGATACCCCTAAACAATGACGGCGCGGACAAAAATATTCCCAAATATTCTGACCCACAAGTTTTCCCATACAAGGATTAGGTTTTACTGAATATCAGAATTTTGTAGATAAGCCGTAATCCCAATGTGACGAAGGGAAATAATTCTCTAATATCTCTAGATATTTATATTCCATAATAATACAATCAAAATATTATAATATATCATTTGATTTAATGTTAAGGCGTTAACACTATGGAATTTCATTAAAACTTTTGAAGGATAATTTATATAACACTGTTAATAATAACTTTATTTCAGTATTATTTCATTGCATCTATAAAACATCATTCACAGTTAAAAAAATAACATAAAAATTACACATTTTTGTTTTTGTTAGGGCTATGTAAAAAATATTATGTTAACTTATTGAAAGTGATATGATAATTGATTGAATGGAAAACGCCTTTTTATTTATTTTAGAGTTTCATAATTAGTAATTACAAAATAATTTATTTTACTTGTATAATAAATGAAGGAAGGCAATGCTGGGTGTGTCGGTAATTGTGGCGGAAAAATTGTTTTTGTCATAAATAAATAAATATCAGCGCATGTTTTAAAAAATCGTTCTATCTTCTGGCTTCCGCCATGAATAGACATTTTTCGGATGCCGTGTCTCTGTTTAAAGTGCATGAACCATCCAGAAGACGCATTGAAATCACCTTGATATTTCAATTGTTTGAAATAGTGTTTAATAAACGACAATGTTTTATGGTTAAGAACTACGCTGCGGGTGCTTTATTGCAAACTCAAAGCTTTATGACACGACTATAGAGCCACAAAGGTATGCTGGTGGTGGCGCAAATGTGAACTAAACGCCCAATGTCATCGTGACAGATTTCAGTTTTTGTTTAAGTACAATTGTGAAATTTTTTTGATTTTTTTTTTGATTACCCGTGTCCCGGATAATCCGCTTCCCGGTAAATCTGACACCGGAAAATCAGGAATGTACTGTATTTAAAAAAGGAATACACAATAGCTTCTCAGTAATGGTTGTGCTTAAGCCATAGTTTTTTTTTCGCCATTTGCGTAGTACACAATATTGTGGGTATATAAATTTATTTTAAGGTCGCAAAGATTTTTTTAAATATCTTGTATTTTTGGGCATACACATGGTTGCGTGCCAAGTGAAACCCAGTATATCCGATTTTTCAAAGAGTTCTTCTCAAGTTGACTATTTCAATTCAGGAAAAAAAAAATTACGATGACAGACCCAACTACACAAATTCGAATGTTTTTTTACTAAAATATCATTAGTTTAGAAGATCATTATGGAGGCTGCATTACAAATTGATTTCGTTTATTCCTCATAAAATATCACGATGAGGCATCGAATAAAAAAAAAGATTTCTAAGATATACTTCCTTCTCCTAGAATAATGGAACCGATTATCATTCGAGCACTGACACAATTGAAAACAATATTTCGATTCAATTTCAATATTCTTAAGTAATATTTTGTAAAATATATTTTTTGTAATATAACCTAGAAACAGAATACTTCGAATGTTCCGCTGTTTTAAAATAATTTTACTCAGGACAGTGAAATACGACGCAGCGTATTAATGGAAAATAGAGGTAAATTTGCTCGAATCGGAAACAGGGCAATTTTTTTTACCCAATTCGGCTTTTTGTTTGGGATTAGGTTTAATAAAATCCGGGACATCGAACTTTTACCTTTGGACCTATACATAATAGATGGGTGTACATTTTTTCCCAATATATGATACTTTTTCATCTAATTATTGAAAATTCGAATTCAAATATTTTGTTTAGAATTTCGTAATTTTTTTTTCTTAGATCTCAATTTTATTTAACTTTTTTAGCGAGGATTTTATTAATAATACGTGTATAAAATAATTAAATTATATTTATCGATACTAATGTTTCACTAGGATGAAATCTCACCGTACTTATTATTTTTTTTATCATGGCTTAAATTATTTTAAAAAATCCCCGTTAAATTAGAAATGATTTTAAATATTTTTTTATTTTATATTGACCCATCTATAATTATCACAACAGCATAAATTTTAACAAAAATAATTAACGTTGTTTTTGATAAACAAAACATTTTGATACAGTAGAACGTCGTTTATTCGGAGGTCAATTAACCGGAACGTCAATCATCCGAACAAGCGGACAAGCCCAAAAAGATACGAGGAAATCTTGCAAAAAAAAATCTCTGATTATTTTTCCAGTACTGTTACATACAATATATGGCCGAGCCATAGAGGGCTCCCTCCGCTTACCCGAAGCTCCGCTTTCGTCAGTTTCACTCGTGCACTCCCTAGGCCCGTCCACCGTCGATGCGAGACTTCGTTAAATAAAAAAATATATGTATATTTGCAATTAAGGGAGACCCAGACCACATTTAAGCTACGATTCTCTTCCTCGATGTCCCGCCGTATGCATATAGCAATACAACAGCAAAAGAAAATACACAATTGATACATAAATATGTTAGAGAAAGAATGCACAGCAGGAGGCACAGGAAGGAGGGAGGAGATAAAATGCAGGATGGGGGAAAGAAGGAAATTTACTTAATACGTGGAATGGGGGAAGGTAACATAGAAAGTTAATAATAAATATATTTAAGAAAAAAAAGTAATGAAATTGAATCAAAAAGGAGGAGGACGAGACTCGGCATTGCGGGTCAGTCTCCCCTCCCTCCAGCAAGATAATTGGCACCCCCTCAAAGGTACAAGGGTGCTGTTCTGTAGAGTAATGTAAGCCTTTTTATGTACATGTAATAAATATATATTTGTTTTAGCAGTAAAATTTCTAATTACATAATCAATAAATAAGCCGATTTTTGCTAAAAAAAATAGCGCCTATTTGATTATTTTGAAAATCGGTATCCGGAACACCTTCGGTCCTAATTAGTTCGGATAAACGACCTTCTACTGAAAACCCAAATAAGAACAAATGATCAGTCGTGGAGAAAATCATTAATTTAAGGAAATATTTTTTGAAAAAAAAAAAAAACATTTTTGACAGAAAATACCGTTCAATTAAACATCTTGGAAGAAGTTCATTGTAAATAATAATAAAAAAAATCCTTTATAAATTGTATTTCGTTTTATTCACTTGATTTTTAGTTTCGGCTGGTTCCAACAGCGGCTATATTCTGGTCTAGGATTTCATCCATTCTTATAATTAAACTTTTTAAGGATTAATTGTATCTCAATAGAGATATATGGTAGTCGAGGCGTTTGCAGGACTTATGACCTGTCATTGGTTGGGTTAAGCGATCATTTAATGTTAACAACATTCCCCATTCCACCCTTCTTACGACCACCACGTCTGACACATTTTTGGAACTTGTATATATGCTAATATGTTTAAATAACTTCACCTTTTTTAGGTCAATCTACACTAGCGCCATCTATTAAACTTTTTAACTAACTACCTACCAAATCATCACGCAATCTCTCCAAAGGGATAGACAGAAATAATGGACCACCACGCTGTTCTATCCAAACATACTTTTCTGGATTCCGCAACATTCATAAATCGTGTCATGCACGCACGGCGATTTTTCAGTCTCTTCGCACTGCCGACATTTAATATTTGATTGATTTGATGATGCCACTTATAACTCGATTTTCTTCTATTTCTTGTTCCTTTTACATCGTTAATTTTTTTTCTTTATTATTATTTCTTCATTCATTATTTCCATTTGTTCAAACCATCTAAATGATTCTTTCTTTATTTTATTCGAACTGCATTAACTTCTTACATTTGCATTTGATCATATAAAGATTTACTACACATGAGTTTAAGAGATCTCATTTCTACTGCATAAATTCTACTTTTATTATTCTTATGCTAGTTCCATATTTTAGTTTCAATCATAAGGGTATGATGTTTTATTTTTAGTTTTTCAATACTAGTTTCATCTATTCAATTAATACATTACAAATAACTTCGAATTTTAGTTAAAGGTATCTTAAAAGCACGAAACAAGTCCTGAAAATACGAAAATTAATTTGTATAATTATAAACATAAGTGATTACAATTGAAATATAAATCCTAAATAGCGTAAAATTCGTCAATTTGTATTTATATTTTTTATGTTCCACGTTAATTCATTAAATATCTTTATGCAATAAAAATATTAACCATGCCATGTTTCGGAGGTGACTTTCATCCTCAGGTGTACATTTATAATTAGTTATATGTTCACACCTAAGGATGAAGGTCGTCAGAAGGATCTTTAATAAATTAAAGTGGAACATAGATGGCGTTTTTTTTCAATTCCAATGTTTTTACAATGGAATTTTACAGTCGAAACGCCTTAACATTAAAAAAAGTTAAAACAATAAATATGCATCAACGAATCATATGATTAAATATACATGATTTTTTCATTATGATAGCATTTGAAAAAAGTTTCTGGTTTTGAAAAATAGAACCCACCAAAGTTATAAAATAGAAAACAACCCGCCATGATCGGAGCTTAATGTTTCACCGTGATGAAAAAATCTCCTTTACTTGGAATCTACATACAAACTGAAAACAATATTTTATTTTCAGAAGAGAATTTCGCAACCTTGCAGAATAAATGTTTCGGGTCATAAAAAAATAATTGGATTCCAAAATAACAAAATCACCCTGTAGGCATTCAGATTTCCTATTTAAAATGGATGTTGTTGAAAGGTTATTATATTATTAAGTAATATGTGCAGGGTTGCGGGTTATTTTATTTAAAAAGGCAAGTTAGCAGCACGTGTTTTCGGAATATTACAACGAGCGGTTATTGGGTGCCTCTAATTAAAATTTTCGTTTACAAAAGTTTTTAACTCGTTGATTATTTGTTAAATATTAATGCATAAACTTTATTTAGAACTGATTTAAAAAATATTAAACAGCGCATTCAATGATTAAAAAAAATTCGTATTGAGGGGGTGGGAGCTAATTAATTACTGAAATATTTCCATTATTTCATAATACGAAAATTTTTGCTTGAAAACCTTTGCTTCATGCTTTACCATATTAAATACAATTTGTTATGGGGTGTGTCGTATTTAATCTAATATTTCTTACAACTTTTTTTCTATGAATTTAAACATCGTTTCTTCCAATAATTAATATTTTAAATTGAAATTTCTTGGTAGAAGTTCATTTTAAAAAATTTAAAACAAAAAAATTTTGATTTACATTTATTTATTATTATATACTATTACTTGTGTTTATCGTCGACCGGTTACGGCAGCTTGCTGCCAGAAGAAATTTTGCAACAATTTTTTTGTTTTCATTATTGTTTCTTCCACTTTAAAGTTTATTTTTCTCGATATTTTTTTTGGTATTTCTCTGATTATAAACCAATATGCTTCCAATTCTAAATATATTATATAATAGTTTCAAGTATAAAAGCTTCCCATCATGTTTTATTCATCGTAAACATTTTCCTGTTTATGTGGGGTATCCTCGAGGAGGTCAAGTTTCATACTTGGCTGTAGCGCCACTGATGATGATTGTGATACATTTTTTAGTACATCAAAACAGGTAATAGTTACAAGATATTTGTCACAGTGTTTAGTTTCTTTATACATTGTTTTATGTGAAACAAAAGAAACAAATATTACATCAATTAATTTTATTAAAGGATGCTGGGGTGTCACCCAGGTGGTAGAAGACCAATTGAACGACCAAGCATGCAATGGAAGGATGAAGTCGGGAGAGATGGGGGGCGAAATTGTCGAAATACGTGTGTCAGATTGGAGGGTCGAAGCGAAGGACCGGAGGAGTTGGAGGCGAATAATAATGGAATCTAAGGCTCGATATGGGCTGTGGGAGCATCGAAGAAGAAGAAGAAGAAAGTTCACTATGGTGTAGTGGTTCATCGCATAAATAAAAATGTTATTTCGATTAATCTTTGGTATATTTTTTGGTAACCATAATGATATTATTCGTGGATATATCTTATTATATTTTCTTGTGTAAAAGAACGTGTTAATGTTGATAAAGATTATAAACTTTTTTATATTTAAAATTGAGAAAACCAACGTACCTTGTCTAGAATAATGAAAATAAAACTATGTTTATTGTAACACCTGATGATGCCGACATCGGTTGGCGAAACAGCTCTCGCGACACTCAGTGAATTAGAGACAAAAGTTGAAGGAGGTAAAGGCTCAACTTGGACTGTAGCGCCATCGAAGAAGAATAATAAAAATATAATTTTAACATTGTTTTAACACCACGTGTTCAACAAAAGAAAGTCAGGAAAAACTGATTACATTTGAGTTAGTGTAAAAGGCGGGCCACACTGTGATAAACATCGGTTGTATAGGGCTTCTATCTCATTCTACGCCGGGTAAAATAATGCGAGGAAGAGAGATAAACGTACCATGTTTGTTGAAAGGATAACCGTATGCAGAAACATCCGCGGTTTAACTCATGGTTTACTAAAATCGACGTTTTTACTACGTTTAGAACATGGTTTAAGTTTGAGTAATAACATTCAGTATACAAATTTTGGTTTCAAACCAGCTTGTTTATCACAGTGTGGCCCGCCTATATATTTAAAAAACAAATTTTTGTAATCATTTAAATTGTTTATCAGTTTTACTAATGCGTTCAAGACCTAATAATTGGCAAATAAATAAAACTAATACGGCATATGTAATAATATTTGATACTCACAATGTACATTGAGTGTGACCCTTTTGCTAACCGTAGGTGGAACTCCATTTGAAGCTATGCAGAGATACGCCCCAGCGTGTAGGCGGCTTACTTTGGTAATGGTCAGCTGACCCCCTTCAAACCATAGAGCTGAAAAATTTAATAAAACATTTTATTTTTAGTACATTGTTTTGGCCGAAACACTATGATACTTTAACATTATAATTGTTAAATTTAAAAACTTTGTTTTATGTATCACAATTGAATTTTTATATTACGCGAAGACTGTTTCGTCAACCTATGTTGATATTATCAGATGTTACAATAATAAACTAACTAACTAACATACAATAATATATCAAATGACAAATTTTCGTGATTTTTCGTTACGATTAAATTTGACATTTCATATATTATTGTAACACCTGATGACGTCTAAGCAGCTGTCGCATAAAATAAAAATACAATTGTGATACATAAAACAAAGTTTTTTAATTTAACATTTTACATTTTATTTTTACACCTGCAAAGGAAAAAAATGCTTTGATGTTGAAATATTTTTTTTACATATATGGTAGACAAAATATTAACGTTGTTAATTGAAATTTATTGCTAGAAGTTCATTGTAAATTAAGAAAATAATCTAATATAATTTTTATTTATATAGACACCCAAATTTATAATTTTGTTTGTTAATAAGTGTTTGAAATAATTGAAATTTTTTTGATTTGGTGATGTACGAGTATTGGTCAAACAAAAAATATCAAAAAATAAAACGGAGAATGTATGACCACACAACTAATACACATGTATTTACGAGTTCAATCAATTGAAGCATACGGTTTGATAACTCTTTTTAATCACATCAGATTATTCTGTGAATGATGTGAGTACATAATTTTGATGGATATTTGTCGATAATAGATGCATTTCTGTTTAATAGAATAGACCGGGTATTTTAGAGTTTTGGATGTAAATGAAATGACAATTTTAATAAAACACCATTTTTAGATAGACGGATTAATCTCAAAATGAAAAAAAATATATATTTTTTGATTTTAAAATAATATACTTTGAATTATTCGAAGGGTGAAATATGTCATTCCATCTAAAATATAATAAAACTCCTAGAAGACAGGATTTTTCGTTCATATTAATTAGAAACATAGAAGGTGACCGTAAGGCAACAAGAAAAATAGAGTCTACACGTAGCAGAAATGAAGATGCTGAGGTGGGCCGCCGGGGTTACAATGCTGGATAAAGCTAGAAATGAGCACATCAAAGGTAGCCTAAAAGTCGCTCCCATAGCGGAAAAAACTGGGGAACGTCGTCTGCGGTGGAACGGTTATGTGAGCAGGATGGACAATGAGTACATCGTTCCAGGGGACCAGGTCGGCCTCCTGCAACGTGGATGTTCACAGTTGGGAACAACCTGAAGGCGCTGGGACTAGACAGCCAGATGACCCTGGATCGCGAGACTTGGCAGAGCCGTATTATGAGAGCCGACCCCAAATAACGGGAAATGGCTACTAGGCAAAAGAAGAAGATAAATTAGAAACACAGACAACTATTTTCTTGTCGCTGGCGGAGTTTAGAGTATAAATGAATGTGCGGAATATTTGTGTTATATTCAAACTAAGCTATTCAAACAGCGATCAATAATAGTATAAATTTTCTTACACGTTTCACATTTCACGATATTTAAGTGTTGGTGGAAAACTAAATTTCCTATGTTATTGTTATCATTTGACGTTCTTGACAGTTTTTCTCGGTGTCATTAATATTTACATAAAACTCTTTTATTCGCATAACACTGCTAACATTAGTAATGAAATATTTCTACGATGAAAATAATATTAGTGAGATTTTTTTATACTCTTTCAGAAGTGCAAAAAATAATATTTGTAAATCCCTTATTTTTATCATTAATGTAATTGTTTCAACGTACCGTTACACGTAACTATTTACGTATTTAATAAAACGATGTTTTTAATAACTATATTCACCTTTGTCGTTATTTCGACATCGACAGGTTTCACCAGGCTGGCAGGCATTAACAGACTGTCGTGTGTCAATTAAACTGTCTGTCGATGCCAGCCAGCCTAGCGAAAACAGTCGCTGTCTAAATAAAAACTTTTTCTTCTTCTCCTTCTTTTAATAGATCTGACGATCTGTGACACAGCAATCATGTCTCGTGGGATTGTGAGGTCCAGCTGTCCCTCCATCTCTTAGGCGATCTTCCAGGTAGGCGATGTCCGGATGGGATTTAATAAGCAGCTGTATATGCGAGTCTGTCACTATCCATTCGGGCTATATGATCCCTCCAGTATCTTCTTCTGGATCTACTCCACCGAACGATATCCTCTTTTTCGTAAGTTTTCCTTATGTCACGGACACGGACATGCGTCATGGACATGATATCGGAGAGTTTTTCTAGGAATGGATCTAGGATTGATCAACTACCTTCATCTCAGATGTTCTTAGTAGACTCTTGATTTGTACAGTGTCGGTCCGCGTCTCTACAGCATACGTCATGATAGGTCCCATGCATGTCTTATAAATTCTGACCCTTCTGTCGATTAGAATGTGCTTGCTAGTCCAGACCAGATTCTTTAGACACCTTGACACGGAAGTGGCTTTACTGACTTGTTCTCGTATTTCAGTATAAATGTCATTATGGCTGCAGATCTCTTCTCCCAAATATCTGAAACTCATTACTTGCTCCAATGGCATGTCATCAACAGTCAGCTTACATCTTGTAGGTTTTCTAAATATAGTAAGACTTTTTGTTTTGCTGACTGATATAGCCATTTTTAGGCTATGTGATACTGTGTGGAATTTTTACCACATTCTTTGCAAGTCATCTTCAGACTCAGCTATACATGCGGCATCGTTTGCATAGCAAATGACGTTCACAGTTTTACTGCCCATTTTTTAACCTAGTCCCACGCCAGCTACCTCTTCTATGATTTCGTCCATAATAAGATTGAACAGAAAGAGGCTCAAACTATCTCCCTGTCTTATACTATTGCTTGCAGGAATTTCCCTAGGCAGTTCATTGTCAATCTTAATTTTATATTTTGCAATTGGTATAGAGATCTTGGGCAGTCTTTATGAACGTATTGAATATTCCTCCTTCTTGTTATTCTTACAATATCCCTTAGCAACACCCTGTCAAATACCTTAATCAAATCGACAAAACGTATATTTATTTATTTTACAGATAAAAGTTTTATTTATTTATTTAGTTTGTTATACAGATATCATTGATAGTGGAACAGCAGACGTACGATAATCGTGTACGATAGATATGTACGATAATCTGAAAAGCTTGTTTGAAAACATAAATGTTTCTGAGCGTAATATCTTCTACCAAAAGTTTGCGACGGCTCTTTAGACCTTGGAGACTACAGTCCAGTACAAGGGCGTTATATTCGTGCTGCAAAGCCTCTTTCTAGCCGAATAGCTTTAGAAGACACCTTTTCATTATTTTCGTATCAGAAAGGCATTTAAAATAACAGATTCTCGTATTTGTGGGGATTAATATTATTTCGTTGATGTCAACAGCACACACGACTATGCGAGTATATAAGTTGATTACGTTTTATGTCCTGGGGACAGCGGTAAAATTTAATTTAATTACATTAATACAAACATGAAAACACATATGATATTATTAGCTATCTTAATACTCGTTATTGTATCACAATTGAACTACATTATAATAAAAAGGTCCAGAAGAAAACTGATGTGAATATTTGATTATATTTTAATATTAAATTACCAGATGATTAAATAATAAAACAAGTATTTATAAGGATTAATCGTAGCTCAATCGAGACGAAGATGCAAATTGGAAACACAATATGGTGATCGAGGTGTTTACAGGACTTATGACCTGTCATTGGTTGGGTTAAGCGCACGCTTTATGTAATACAACATTCCCCATTCCACCCTTCTTACGCCACTATGTCTGTAAATTTTTTGGAAGTTGTATATATGTTAATATGTAACACCAAACTTCACATGTTAGTTTCAATATACACACTAGCGCCATCTATGGAGATTGGATTTAAGCATTAAGCAGAAGATCTTTTTAATAACGCAATGTTAAAGGCTACCGACATTGACGTATTGCTAGATAACGCCTACATAACATATTACTAGATAACGTCTACAAGTATTTGTATACATTCAAAATGTTTTAAAAAACAAAAACTGGTCCAAGTTAGCATATAAATTGGAGTGTCATCTGCAGGCGTTTTCTTGCAAAACGATGGCGGTAGCCTTTCACATTGCGTTAATAAGATCTTCTGCTTAATGCTTAAAATCCAATTTTCATAGATGGCGCTAGTGTGTAGATTGAAACTACCATGTGAAGTGATGTGTTACAGATTAACATATATACAACTTGAAAAAAATTGTCAGACATGGTGGTAATAAGAAAAGGTGGAATGGGGAATGTTGTATTACATTAAGCGTGCGCTAAACCCAACCAATGACAGGTCATAAGTCCTGTAAACACCTCGATCACCATATTCAGTTTCCAATTTGCATCTTCGTCTCTATTGAGATACAAATTACAAAATAAGTAGTTATCAATTTATTTGTAGAAATTCAATTATCTAATTCTTATTATAATTCTATTTGATAGGCGAAAAATCAACATTACTTATTAGATGTGTTTTTGTGTCCACATTCGTTTTATACTCTACACTCTGCGCTGCTGCTGGTCCCAAGAAAGGATACAGGAAGAGTGTTCATCGCAAGACTTATTACCCTGCATGCTAAAATAATATATGATTTCGAACAATAAAACAATTGTCTCGGAACTCGGACTTCCCTATGAACAGCGATCTAGGTAAAAACATAAGGACCAACGATTGGAAGAAACTGGAAAGACCTGGAGAATGGAAAAGCAGGCCAAATCCCATATTGGAATGTAGCACCGAGAAGAAATATAGATAATTAATATAATTACGTAATATATAAAATGATATATGGCATATACACATTTAGGACTAAAAAATTATGATGACGATAACAGGAATAACTCAAAAAGATCGTGTGAGGAGCACCATAATAATATGCAAGTGTGAGGTTGAGGTTATCGTACGATGGAGTAGACAGCAAAAGAGGGAATTGTAAGGTCATGTCCATATAATGGATAACACCAGACTCCTCCATATATTTTTTACTTAATTTTTGTTGGTACACAAACAAAGCATCTAATTTATGATAGTAATTAGTATTCTTCTTCTTCTTCTTTGCTAGCCTTCTTCCCTTCAATGCTGGATATAGGCCTCTTCCAATTTCTTCCACTCGTCTCTATGCTGCCCCCTTTGTATCCAAGATTTTCCAACCCTTTTGATAATATCATCGGTCCATCTCATCGGTGGCCTTCCAACACTTCGCCGATTTTCCCATGGTCTCTAACTGAGTATCCTTGGTGTCCATCTGTTGCCACCCTGTCTAGCCAAGTGTCCAGCCCATTGCCATTTCAATTTTGCCACTCGGTCCATGACGTCAGCAGTCCTGGTGCGGCGTCTGATTTCTTAATTTCTTACGCGGTCACGCAAGCTCACACCAAGTATCTGTCTTTCCATGGACCTCTGTGCACTAAGTATTATGTTAGATTATATACTACGAGTAATAAGTATTATATTAGATTATATACTTTGACTAGCTGTGCATATTTAGTTTGCAATACTGGCAGTGCAATGCACTACCCCTTGTTAGAAACGGTCACCGATAGCATCAAATCAAAAATAAGATAATCGCACAAATAATATTGTGATTTGAAATTTCTTGGTAGAAGTTCATTGTGAATATGGAAATAAATAAAAAATAATTAAAACTCCTTTTATATTATAAATTTAGTTCCACTTGGGTTCATGGCTTTGACCGGTTTCAGCAGCTTGCTGTTATTTTCATTCTTCAAAAACCGACCAGTGATAAATTCTTCAAAAATGGCAGCGAGCTGCCGAAACCGATCGAAGCCATGAACCTAAGTGGAATTAAACTTAATGTATAAATATATATTTTTAGAGTAAATTGTTATATTTTAATAATTTACGCATAAGACTTTAAAAAAATACTTAAATCTAGTAAAATAAGACTTTAACATTAGATAAAGAAGATATTCACAATTCATGTAAAATAATGATTAAGAAACATATAAATGAATCAGGGAAAATATATGAGAAGAAAATCCAAGATAGAGAAAAAATGTACATATCAGGTATAATATGACAATAGCACAATTTAATGAAAAATACATAAATCAGGAAAAAAGGACATTACACTAATTAACCAGCCTCACGGGATTTGTTGTCGCGGAAGACTTATTAAATTATGGAAGGATAGTTGGGAATCCACCTCAGAGGAAGAGCAATCCTCTGGAGGACATACCACATAGGTCTATAGAAAAAAGTTTAATAATAAAAGAGTATATGAACTACAATGTTTAATGATATAAAATATAAAATTCTAGATGGATTTCCACAACGGTATAATACTGATGTAAGATTTTGTTTGAATCATTTCCTCTTCTTTTTCGTCAAATGTAAGTTTTATGAATTTTTGGGTTTATCATTGATAGTTCCTTATCGTATCTCTTTCTATTGCTATTTTGATTGATGGAGGTCGACTTTGTATTGTTTCCAAGGGTACCTGGTGTGATAGTTTCAGTAACACTTCACGTGGAGGCATATCCTTGCTACTAATAACCGACCACATAATAATCAAAAGTAAAAAGTAATATATTTGTATGTAATAAAACTAATATATTATATGTTTTACAATTCAATCGAAAATTGAAAACAGATTAACGTTGATGTTCGTGATAAGAAATTATTTTCCGATGACACAATATTATTATTTTTTGGTCGTTTGAAACGTTTTTTTAACGAGTTCTGTTAATTGAAAATATAAGTATTATATCTGACTATTTGTGCTAAGAATAAGTGAGAAGATAATAAATATATCTGTTGCGCGCTTTCTTAAAAATAAAAGGTTTGTGGCAACAGTGTTGTAGGGTGTAGGTATAATTTTGAAAAAAAGTAAAGACTCTTAGAAGGGCAGAGAATAAGTGGATGATTTAGGAGACTAGCCTAAGCGAGGATTATCAAGATATTTTTACGTCCCGCTATAAAGGGGATAACCATAAACAAGAAACAAATAGGAAAATATGCCATATTTAGGACAAAAGAAAATATTTACCGTTTCGAAGAACGGTTCGCCATTATTTTGTAGAACGCGCCTAATCACTAATTTAATATAATGTCCCTTTGTTTTAGCAGAGCCTTTGATCATTTCGACGGGAACGAATTTCGCCTACATGCAAAGTCGGATAATATAAATACTTGTATCATGAATAATCAATATACTTAATGAAATTAATAATGTCGTTAGCCTCTTAACGACGCGACGGTTCTGTAATTAGGTCCATTACTTAATAAAAGTTGTGGATGGCTAATTATGTTTGGATGTTTTAATGCAAATCCATTAAGAATAATGAACAAAAAATACTACCATAATAATGTATATTTCATTTTATTACACGTTCTTTAGATTCGACCAGTTTCTGCAGCTTGCTGCCATGTTCTTCTGAATAATAATAAAACTAATATTAATAATAATTCAAGGATTAATTTTAACGGAGCTAAAAATAGAAGAAGACCGAGGAAAACATGGTAGGATCAAATCAATCAAATATTGAATATCGGTCACGTGAGGAGTCGGAGAAATCGACGTGCGTGCAAGACAAGATGTATGAATGTAGAGGAATCTAGAGAAGTATATCAGGACAGAACATTGTGGCGTTCCATTCTTTCTGCTTACCCCTCTGGGGAGACGGCGTGATGGTTAGTTAGTTAGGTAGTTTAGTTTTACATCATTGTTCAAAAAACAATAAATTAGGAGTATATATAATACTATAGTTATATTATTAGGATGGTAAAATATGACACTTCTTCTCTTCTAAGTGTAGGCCTTGTGGTCTGTTTCTTAATAGGAGTTGCCCTTCTGCGAAATCGTGTTCATCAATAATTTTGATAGACTGCCCAGAAGCTCGTCTTCTTTGGAGTGGGCCGTGTAACACAATGAAAATTAGTCTGGACGGATTCACATGTGTATGGTATACCAATATCCTCTTCTTTGCCTCTCCCACCCAACGACATCTTCGACCTCACATATTTATCTTATTCTTGATTACCATATTTTGTCACGTAGTGTCTTGCCAGATATGATCCCGAGTGTCTTCATTTTTGATATTTTTATCATGATCAGTCGCACACTAATCTTATAGAACCTTACTTTTCTGCTGATCTTCATTCTGAGATGACTACAGGCTTATTTACGTGTTCTTTTTCTTCCTTTTGTCCTGTTACACCTCTGTGGTGCATAGGGCCTCAAGAAACATTCTCCACCCGACTCTATCGTATGCCTGATGCCTAACATCATCCCAAGTGATGCCTGCTGCCTTAACTTCGTCCTGCAGGGCTCTTCTCCAGGTGGCTCTAGGTCTGCCTCGCTCTAGTCTAGTGCGCCCTGAGCGATTCAGGCTGGGTTCCATCTCAGAGTGTGACCGATCCACTGCCATTTGCGTCTAGCGACTTGTTCTCTAATTGGCCTTTCGCCTGCCATGTCACAGAAAACGGCATTTGACACGGTTTGGGGGCAATGGATATTGAATATTGAGCAAAGGCACCTATTTATAAACACCTGGAGTTTTCCAATATCTTCCGCGGTAGATTTTCAAGTCTCACATCCATGCGAATCGAATCCAAATCGACGCAGAGAGTGAAAAAAAAACATTAAAGAAAATATGTAGAGAACAATGTGAATAGAAATATGACAGGTATCTCTTTGTTCTTGCAGGTATCGTTAGGGTGTTCACAAATTCGGTATATTCAGTATTACGGTATTATCAAATTACATATATTGAGTATTAAAATACCTAAATCTTAATTAACATAACAAACAATATAAATTGTTCGAAGCAGCGTTATGTAATGATAACACCGGTAATGGATGACAACCATCCGATATATTTATCTTCTTCTTCTTCAAGTATCCTGTCGGGTCCCCCCAACGTTGGCGATCACCTCGGCGAATCTGTCCCTGTCCTGCGCCACTCAGAACAGCTCCTCCACACTTCGGATGCCGGTCTACTCTCTCACGTTTCGCAGCCAGGACATTTGTCTCCTACCGGTCCCTCGGCGTCCCTCAATTTTCCCCTCCAATATCAGTTGGAGAAGGTGTTACTTTTCCCCACGCAGTATATAACCCAGATGTGAAATCTTCCGAACCTTGATAGTTGATAACAGTTCCCTGTCATCTCTAGCTTGCCTCGGGACTTGTCTGTCCAGGGAATTCTGAGCGTTCGGTGTTAGAGCCACATTTCAAATGTTTCCAGTCTGTTCATTGAGTTGACTTTCAAGGTTCACGTTTCACATCCATACAATAAAACAGACCACACATGATCATTCTCTGGCAGAGATTCAAGTTTATGTTATCATTGCAGAAGAGTGATTTCATTTTATTAAACGTAGCTCTTGCTGCCTCAATTCTGCATTTTATCTCTATATCTGGGTCAAGAGATTGCGTTAGTATGCTGCCGAGGTATTTAATTTTTTCCACCCTTTCGACGTTACGGCCGTTCAAATGCAATACTGACTCAATGTAGTCAAGCGAAATATCTGCGCTAAATATTAAATTAAATTATTACAATAAGTTTTATAGTCGGGATTAAACAAGTTTTGAAGACTTCCGAGATGAAGATACTGAGGACGATATCAGGCAAGACACTGAGAGATCGCGTTAGGAACACCAAAATTAAAGAGACATGTGAAGTTGAGGATGTTATAAGATGGAGTAGACAGCAAAAGAGGGTCTGGTATAGCCCTGTCCAAAGAATGGACTTCACTAGACTCCCCTATATTGCACAACATAATCAACCTCGCCGAACTCGTTCTCGCAGAAGACCTCCTTATAGATAGAAGGACAGATTGGAATCCACCTCACAGGAGGACCAACCCTCTGGAAAATATACCAAATAGGTCTACAATAAGGAATAAAAAGAAGATATTTTCATAGACAATACCGGATGATCTCCATAGACAAGACAAAGAGCATAGTTACATTAAGGCAACCAGTACGATGCAAGCTTGCATGAGATAATAAAATAATAGTACAAGTGATGCATTTAAAGTACTTAGGTGTCGATGTATCAAGCAGCAGTGACCTCTACGGAGAATAAAGTGAACTAACAAACAGGGCCGCCGTTGTGGCTGGCTGCTTGACGAATGCTGTTTGGAAAAAAAATATGCTAAAGGAGAACAAAATTCGAAACTACAAGACATGCGTACGTCCTATAATGACATATGGAATAGAAACGAGAGCTGACACCATCAGAACAAAAAGTCTCCTAAGAACCACAGAAATGAAGACTCTCCGATCCGATGCGGGAACAGCACTCTGAGACAGAATAAGAAATTCTAAAATAAGAAAGATCTGCAATGTAGAAGATATCGTGCGATGGGGAAGACTGAGAAGACGCTACTGGAGAGATCATGTGGAAAGAACATGTTCTGAAAGAGTGATAAATATAGCCGCAAATAAAGTACCAACAGCAAATCGTCTTGCAGGAAGACCACCTAAAATATGGCGAGACAGTTGGACATCTGCATCCCAGGAAGAGGCTCTGAAAAATAACAGGACACAGTCCTAAATAAAGCAGAAAAAGAAGAAAAAGATGTTTATTTAATAATATTTTATCAAAACATAACACAAATTGAAAGGGAATATATAATATAAAATAAGAAACACAATTTTTTTCTGGGATACGACATAAGATTAAAATGAGTAAAATTTCTAAGCATGATTGTTGGTGAAGTATATAATTAATTTAGAAAACAGCTTTGTAAGTCGTTACATACCGAAGAAAGTAACTTTTATAAAGCTTTCAATGGGAATAACTAACTCTAGGATACGATTCGAAAGTTTTTCAGAAGTTCCGACCATCAGAAACATTCCGCCCTTAACTTTTTCATAAGATAGATGCTGCCATATTGCCCGTTCTCTGATTCGCATATTGATACTCAGCCGTCTATGTAAGGCAGGCTTAATCCAAAGGTGGAAGTTTCATAGTGGGCGCTCTTTGACCGCCGAGTTGAGATGATTTACGCTACCCGCATCGGAAGATCAATCAGATTAATACTATTTAGACTGTTTTATCGTCGGAGAACGCGGGGTAAGCAAATGCGGTAACCTCTCCTTTGTCGATTCCAGCAAATAATACCTAACATTAGCTCTATAGGAATCAACCGATTGAGCATATATGGGTTATATCTAATAATAACCAATGAAAATAAAATGTGTTATTTTTGTATACAAATACTTGTAGACAAATACTGGATTTTTACCCATTGCGGGTTAAGGATAAATTGTATCTCAATAGAGACGAAGATGTAAATTATTTACACATTGTATTATAAAGCCTTGCACATTGTATTAATACAGGTTTCTGCTTAATGCTTACAAATTATCTTTACAGATGGCGCTAGTGTAAAACAATGTGAAGTTATTAAAAAATAATAGCATATATACAAGTTCCAAAAATTTGTCAAAAGTGGTGTCGTAAGATGGGCGAAATGGGGAATGTTGTTAACATAAAGTGATCGCTTAACCCAACCAATGACAGGTCATAAGTCCTGTAAACGCCTCGACTACCATATTCTGTTTCCAAATAATTTACATCTTCGTCTCTATTGAGATACATTTAATTCTGAAAATAAAATTCATAAACTTTGATACGAAGCCATTACTTGGTGGTTTGACATTTTTAAAAATAAAATTTAACACATATGCACTTAGTATAAACTACTTTATTTGAGTAAGTAGCATCACCCGGTTGGTGGTCTAGGTTCTAGGTGATAGAACGCTTAGCTCCTATTCCAGGGGATTTGGGTTCGAACCTGGGACAAAATTCCTTCCTCATAACAATATTCTGCTCATATTGAAGATTGTTAAAGAAATTCTAATATCTTTGATGTTATTATATAATATAATAGTATTTAAAAAAAACAGGTTTCACTTTTAAGCCACCTTCATCTGGATTATACATAAACTTAGCTAAAATTAAATAGAGAGGAGGGGTTCAAATTAGAAAGAAAATGGTATTTATAATTAAACTACTTAAATATAATATGCCGAAAAGGAAGAGGAGGGGGTAAACATAGGAATAATTAGAGGGTGATTAGGCGATAATGGAAACATATTTAAGATGGAACTGTAGGAAAAATTTATTTAATTTTAGCTTAATTTGTGTAAAGCCCTGAGGAAACTTGCAACAAAGTGAAACCGATTGGCGCTACTAACTCAAATAAAGTGGTTTATACTAAGTGAAAAGTTATTTATTTATTTTTTAATTTTCGTTTTTTGTCGTGTATCTGAGTTGGCCTTAGAACTCTATTATGTTCTGCCATCTTAACATTTAAATAGAACACATATGTTATTCCTATTTTGAATTCGGAATACGCGTCTTGTAAAACAACCCTTTTAAAACACTATTTATTTAGGAACATTTTGACAAATAAACATATTTATCGTATGCATATGAATAATTCAGAACACAATACACTGAAAGTAGAATATTTATTGATAGTCCCTTCATTCCGAAACTGGGACCAGTGATGGGAAAAATGGAAATAAAAAATCGAAAAATAGCTATCAAAACAATCTAAGCATCGCATCGTTTTAAAAATAATTATACAAAATAAACATACAACCATAGCATACTAACTAACTAAATAACTAACCATCACGCCGTACGAAAGAATGGAACGCCACACTGTTCTGTCCTGACATACTTCTCTCGCTTCCTCTACATTCATACATCTTGTCATGCACGCAAGTCGATTTCTCCGACTCCTCACGTGACCGACATTCAATATTTGATTGATTTGATCGTGCCAGGTTTTCCTCGGCCTTCCTTTATTTCTAGCTCCGTTCACGCCGTTTACATATACCTTCTTTACCATTCTGTCTTCACTCATTCTTTCCATGTGTCCAAACCATCTTAATAACTCTTTCCTTATTTTGTTCATTACACTTTCATTCGCACCACATCCACTTCTTATACTTGCATTTCGCGGTAGCCGGTCCATCAGCTTGGAACAATCTCCCTTCACACTTTAGATGCATAAATGATCCGACAGATTTTAGATCTAAATTGAAAACCCATCTTTTTCATATTTCATACCCAATTTAAACATTTATACTTTGTTCTACTATACTTTTAAACCGATCGTTTTTTAAGCGGTCACATTTAGATTTTAGATTTAAAACACGTCTTAATGCGCCCTTGAGGTGATTACATCACAAAAACGGCGCTTTAAAAGTTAGCATATTATTATTATTATTATTATTTGTCACTCTATCATATACAGATTTGCCACACATCTTAGTTAGTTAGTTAGTTATCATAGCATACGAACATAATGGTTAAAAACAAAATATTTCGTTATAAAAATTCGGCAAACTTTCTATTTATTTATACGGAAAAATAGCAAGTTACATTAGTAATTCTGTTTTATCAAGCAGATTGAAAAAAATGTTTGTTTATACCCAAGATGAAACCCAGATTTCTTTAAAACGTATCTTACTAATTATATGTCTTACTTTTCTACTTATGTTTTCCAATGTCGTTGAAATAAAATTTATGTAAATCTTGCGTAAGGTAATATAAAGAAACAGATTCTAAATAAATAACCTTATCATCATGTTTCTTAAAATTTAATACACATGAGCAAATACATATTAAAATTAATTCCATATATACTAAAACAATTCGCTGTCTCAAAGACAATATTAAGAGTGCGGTCTACACGCATTTTCCATGGGTTTGAACACTTTCTAATCAGGGGATCAGTATTCTATATCGGGCAATATTTTAGTCAACAGATTAATAAGTTATATTTAACGGCCCTACCTTTGGGTTATTTTCCGAAAAACGTGCAAAAAAGCAGTTTATTAACGAAATTTAATCATATATTATTTTATTTTTTTAAATTACGAAACCGCAAATACTCGGCCGCACACTTCGCTTGCCCCTTGTAAAACTATCATATTTATGAAGACTTGTACTCGTGTGTTGTTGGCACACGCGCGTATACCTAACAGTTTGTACATTACTTTTTCTCAAGCGCGTACGTGATACGGGATAGCGCAGAATGGTACATTCACAATGAACGTATCACGTACGTTCAAATACGTAGGGTGGTTAAAATGGAACTAACACAAAAACTAAATATTTAAATAATCAATAATTTTAATTGAAATTTCTTGGTAGAAGTTAATTTTAAATGATGGAAACAAAAAAATTGATACAAAATTTCTTTATTATTATATATTTAGTGTGGTTCCACTTGTGTTTAACGTCGACCGGTTTCGCCAGCTTGTTGCCATCTTCTGGTGAACAGAAGATGTTCACAAAAGTGTCTTCTGGTTCACACCAGAAGATGGCAGCAAGCTGCAGAAACCGGTCGACGTTAAATACTAGTGGAAGCACACTAAATATATAATAAAAAATAATTTTTTTACCGATTTTTTTTGTTTTCATTTCTAAACATTTAATTGTATTTAAGAGCGTTTCTTATTTATTTATTCGCAGGTTTTCTGAAATATGTAAGTCGTAAAATTCAGGAACACATAAACTTTTGAATGAAGAAATTAATTTGTGGTGTGACATTATTAAATAAAAAAATTATAAACTCTTTATATTTGTATCTAAACCACTTTATTTGTCAACACCAACCGGTTTCGCTTCCGCCAAAGCTTCGTCAGGATGAGAGAATAAACTAAACATAAAATCAGAGAATAAAATATGAAAAAATATATATAAACTGGAGGGGAGAGAGAGGCGTAGGAGAAAGTGTGCACGAGACGAATAGGATGTTAGAACGTTTAGTCATGGTGAGTCATAATGACTCACCGTTCTAACATCCTATTTGTCCTCGTGCACAATTTCTCCACTCCATTTTATATATTTTTTTATATGTAATTTATTCTCTCACCTTGACGAAGCTGCGGCGGGAGCGAAACCAGTTGGTATTGACAAATAATTTGGTTTAAATATAAATATTAAAGGTGCATTATTATTTCATCAAAAACATATAGTTAGCATGCGTGAAATGACCGGCCGTTATTTGTCATTGATGGTTTCATTTTATCATGTCGCTCTTTCATAACAGGGTGCGTGCGCAGCTCTCAATGTTATTCACTCCTTTACAGGCTTCAAAAGCAAAAGAAGTATAACTTCAAAACGTGTTAATTTTCGATTGTTTCATGTGTCAAAATTTCTTACTTGTTGTAATATCGCTTATCTACTAATATTTCTTTAGACGCTCTAATTAGAAAGAGTTACGATAGTGCGACATGATGAAGTTAGCCATCAATGATAAATAAAAGCCGGACAATTTACGCGTGCTAACTAACGAATTGCGAAAACATGTCATGAAAAGAGACATGAATGTATTTTACTATTCAATCTCAAGACTGAATATTATTGATTAAATAATTAAGTAATGTGGACAATGACAGCGAAATCCACAGAGTGACTGGATACTTTTGAGAGAAGAGCGCTGCGCAGAATTGTGGGACCTGTGAATGACGGTGAAGGCTGGAGAGTGTGGCATAATGACGAGCTGTACTATATTTACAAAGCTCCCAGTCTCTCCACACAAGTCAGACTGTATAGACTGAGATGGGCCAGTCACGTGCAGAGGATGCCGTCATCGCGAACCCCAGAAAGATTGCTGGAGTGGCACCCAGGTGGTAGAAGACTAATTGGACGACCAAGACTGCGATGGGAGGATGAAGTTGGGAGAGATGGGGCGAAATTGTGAAGCGGAGGACAAGAGGAGTTAGAGGCGAAGAATACTGGAGGCTAAGGCTCGATATGGGCTGTAGGACCATCGAAGAAGAAGAAATAGAAAACGATTGAAAAATTGTATTTGCCCCATCACTAGCATTATTCAAACCACTTGTGTTCGACACCCACAACATTTATCTTGTATTCCGACCCCCCACAACACTATCGAGGCTGCGAAGGCTCCTGACAGTCTCTTAAATAATTAAGCTCCCATACGCGGTTAGTGTGCAACTCCTGAATGTGAAGATTTATTTATTTCGTGTTTCGATCGCAGGCGGTTTATTTGCGTTACTTTGTTACGGCGAATACAAACTATTTCTATTGAGTCATCGCGTGGGCGAAGTAAATTTTCACAGATTTAAACAAAACATAGATATTTATTAGTTTATTGAACGCTTTTTACATAGAAAAAACAGGACGAACATTTAAAACACGTATCAACGAACACAAACAAGCTTTCTGGGATGGCTAGCCATTGTATTGAATTTTACCATAGTTTCGATAAAAATGCCATTATATTTCTACACACAGTTAACAATAGCAATAAATTAAACAAACTTGAAAATTTAGAAATCCTCAAATCGGTGAAATAAGGTGAAAACATAATTAATACTCAGATTTCTCCTTTTTCTCCTTTCTTCTTAAATACTTTGTCTACATTTAATTTCCCAAGCTCCCACTCCCAATCAAATGCAAATAATAATTTATTAATTCTTTATAAATTAGGATTTTTATTTTATTTTTTATATTATTGTCATGTGTTGTTTAATATTATTTATTAATTCTTACTTATAACAATATAATTATTAGTACTTATAACGAATAGCCCGGGTAAATTTTTAAATTTAAATTATTGTATTTTTACACCTGAAGATGGAGGTGTCCTTCGAAAAATGACGTGTTTTTTTTTAAATATTTTGTGGATTAAAAAAAGTTATTTTCAAGCTTTATCGTATGCTTTGGAGACCTGAACTCCATCAAACTATAAATGAAATTAGGCTGCTTCAAAAGGAAAATTATCCACAGAATCCTAGGACCCATTAATAATGGCCAGACATTGAAAAAAATGTTATATATTTGGGACACATTCTCCGCAACGGGAAATACGGTCTGCTGCAACTTATCATGACATGGAAATTGAGGGAAGGCGCGTTGTGCGAAGACCCCTGATGTCCTGGTTGGGAAACTTCCAAGGGTGGATCGGAATTTGGAGGGTGGGGGAGTGGTTCCGGCTAGCATAAGACAAATAAGCCTACGTCAGAGTGATAGCCGACGTCGGCGGGATCTGACATGGCGCTTTGAGAAGAAGATGGATAAAAATATTCCACATGGAACTTTATGATCTATATATTTCGTCAGCCAGCGCATTTGCATCGAATGAGGGATCTGAAGCCCTTAAAAATAGTGTAGTTTAATGACTCATTAAGGCGAAGAAACGTCGGCTGACCGAGACTGCGATTGCAGACTGTCGGGAATTCGGTTAATTCGAAAATAAATCAAAATTAAAAAGAAACGAACGTATTTTTAATTCTTGTCATTTGTTTTCCTTCGATATTCTACGTAAGTACCAGCGAGTTGTAGGTAATTGCGTACACAGATAATATGTTTCCCGTAATGACGTGTTAACGCTACATTAAGGAAAGTGCCACGAACTGCGAAACAGCGCAGCGAGGATATTGTCTCTTACAAGATTTAATCTACAAACGAAGTCCCAATAAATAAATCGACACGTTGCCTTAAAATTGCTTTCTTAGCGTCCAAGCAGACTCCGGGAGTAAGACCTGTTAATTAAAGATATATACCAACTCGAAACAATAAAGTCTCGACGTACTAATCTTCACGAAAACAGACAGACCTTAACCCCATATTAGTCTTCGGTTTTTCCACAGATAAAGTTTAGTCATTTAGACGGATCCTGTATAAAATTACCATAAAACTGTGTGTTCTTAATGAAATTTTAGTGCGTGTCGGAGAGAAGTAAAAGTGAGAATTTTAAAGTCATTAAGGCCTGTATAGATTGAAAACAATACGACAATCGCGTAAAATTAGAAAGGGGGCTCGAAAAACGGCGAGGCCTTGTCTCGTTATAGGGGTTAATCGATTTAATTTTCTCTGTAGCAGGATTTTGAAAACTTTCCTATTGAAATTTGAAGATGAAATTGAATTTGTGAAGCTAAGTGGCATGAAAAATTGTATTTTTTTAATTCAAGTTCTTTTTAATACCAAACCGAAGAAATTTTCATTAAGCTGGTAAAGGTTACAAAGAAATATAACTCAACGGAAATAATTGAATTTACACAATTCTTGGAATTCTGGGTAGATTCACGTCTCATGTATTCCTTTCGACCAACGTTTAAAATATCATGCATTTTAAAACTAAATGGTTATTGACGTGGTAATTGAGCCTGATAATCTATACACATTTTTAAATTTCAAATTACAATTGTCTCCATGTTATAAAATTACAGTACTTTTGATTAGTTTGAGGCGTTAAAACTGTGGAGTTCATTGAATACGAGATTTTTATGAAATAAAACATTGTTTTTCCCACATTTGGGACTATTTTTCTCGACCCTTTTCAAAGGTTTTAGAGCTTCATTATCTGGAGTACGATATAAACCGTCCTTTCCCCAGATGAAGAAGATATACAATCTTCGAAACACCCCGAGAAAAAGAATCTAAAAAGTGAAAAAAAAAAAGTATTTTAATTCATAAACAAAGTGTAGTAACTAGTTTCAAACGTATGCGTGGAAAAAATATATGCATTTAAGTAATAAAATATGTTTTGTTGTTGTTTAAGTTGCAAAACTTAAACAAAAACATGTAATATAAAAACATATAATACTGTTGTATTATATGTGGTTGGTTGTTACTGTTAACAACCAACCCTCACGCCGTTTCTCCGGAAGGAGAGCCGGAGAAAATGGATCGCCACATAATTATATCCCGACATACCTCTATGGATCCCTCCACATTCATACGACGAGTCATACACGCACGTCGATTCTTCTAACATGACTGATATAAACCAAAACTTGGTTTGACCATAGTCAAACCAAGTTCTCTCGATTCCATAATCTATTAACATCGTAAACGTATATCTTTTTAATCATTCTTTCTTATTTTAAATCGTTTATACGATAAATAATTTTTACAATAACTTAAAGTAATTACTGAAATAAAATATACAAAAGTAATTTTTATTTTATTATAAAATAATAAAAAAAAAACATGTTAATTTTTTTAATAGATCATAATTGAGGGTATTATTTGCAAACCCGGCCAACTCCACCAACAATCAAAAGTGAGATATGAATTGGGTCTTATTCATAATACATTTGCACACAATTTTTATTGATTTTCAGTTTCAAATTTGGCTTCATTCTGAAGAATTTTGCTATTAAAATATAGGGTTTGTTGCAAAAATGGCAACCTCCACTTGAGTGTTGCAAAGCGGGCAAACTCCAAAATGAAATTCATTATTTTACTTTAATTATCAACATTATGATCAATTTTGTATCATTTTTTTTCATTATACAACAGGTTGCTTGAACCCAATTACTGTAAACACATTTTTTTTTAGCTATTATATTGATGATTCACATGACATGTGATAGGTAGCCAATCTATCGCTATTTTATTGTCACCAGACCAAAGACAGTGTGACAATCAATGCAGACAATGATGATTATTTCATGACTGATTACTTTTAAAATACTAACTGGTTGAGATGGAATAAATAAATATCGTAAAAAATTTACTCAAAACATGTAATGATGGAGTTTGCCAGGTTTGCAACTAATCCCCTTAATTATACATTGAAGTTATGTGTACGTCAATACAATCTATACTCTTCAAAAAACAAGGAGAGAGTTACAGAGGAGGACAATACGTAGGTTGATAAAAAAAAATTAAAGAGGCAATCAGATAGTGTATTGTCTATTGGCAGAATCTTCCATTTAACTTATTTGAATCGACATCATTATTCGTACAGAATATTTGTAAATCACGCCCTCTTTTGTTCTGGTAGAATTAATCCCACACTCTTGTGTAACATTTTAATAAATTTCATTAATATCTCAAACTGTACTTATATTTTCGCCACACTCACATAGCGCTATTTTTGCCAGAGAAGTATCTTTTTATCTTCACTGTGGTGCTGGTAGCGTGCCATTAAAATCACAGTTTGTGAAGCTTTATTTCCATAACAAATGGGTCTCCAGTAGAATCGGGATTTTCTCCGGGAATTATTTCCTAGAGAACAAAGTGCATGGTACGGTTGATTAAGACCTCACTTCCAATTTTCTATGGTGCTTTGTCTGAAATTAGGGGTGAAGCCCTATCGGACGAACGGGGAGCTTAAGTGATTTCTGCATTAGTCCAACAATGTTGACTGAACTCAGAATGCAAAATTATGAATTATGTGTGTATATTTTTAATAGTGTATATGTATTTATAAATATTAATTTTGTTATTTGTTTATTTTTTGTTAGAAATTTATTGTAAATAATGTAAAATAATAATTAAAACTTCAAATAATGAATTATTATTTTTTTTTTAATTGTATCTCAATAGAGACGAAGAAACAAACTGGAAACTGAATATGGATGATCAAGGTGTTTACAGGACTTATGAACTGTCATTGGTTGGGTTAAGCTCACGCTTTATGGATTTGGAGTATATATACAACTTCCAAAAATGTATCATGCATGATCATAATAACAATGGTGGAATGGGGAATGTTGTAATTACATAAAGCGTGCGCTTAACCCAACCAATGACAGGTCATAAGTCCTGTAAACACCTTGATCATCCATATTCAGTTTCCAGTTTGTTTCTTCGTCTCTATTGAGATACAATTAAAAAAAATTTAAATTAACCACCCACAGGTGAAAATCCAGGATTCGTATACAGATATAAGTATACATTTCACAAATAATGAATTATTAATTGAAATTTCTTGGTAGAAATTCATTTTAAATAATGAAAACAGAAAAAAAAAATATAAAATTTCTTTATTATTATATATTTAGTGTGCTTCCAATTGTGTTTATGTTCGACCGGTTTTGGCAGCTTGCTGCCATCTTCTGGTAACGATCGGAAGCACACTTAATATATAATAATAAAGAAATTTTGTATCACATTTTTTTTGTTTTCATTAATTAAAAATTCCTTTATGAATTTACACGGTTTTTGGTTATTTGACATATTCTTTCTAGAGATGAATTATGTCATACATGTAACCAAGCAAAAACGAACCATTTATATAATAAGATAAAATAGTCTGTATTCTATGAGTTTTATTATATTTAAGATGGAATGACATGTTTTGGCCTTCTAAGGCAATTGTGTCTCCTATGAGTTTTATTATATTTTAGATGGAAAGACATGTTTCGCCCTTCTCAGGCAAATGTGTGCCTTAGAAGTGCGAAACATGTCATTCTACCTAAAATATAATAAAACTCCTAGAAGACAGACGTCTTCATTTATATTACTTATTTATTGGAGTTTTACATCATCGTTAAGAAACAATGAATACTTTTTAAAATTGTCATTAGCATTTCAATCAACACACTTCTACAGTTTTTTAAATAATATAAAAACTTGTGGAAAAAATAACAAAAAATAATATATCGCAATCATTAATAGTAAACTGACCGATTATGGTTTAGGTCATAATTGAGTTAACATTAGACAGAGGGTGGTGTTAATGCTATCCATCTATTTTTCACAATGTTAACGCTATCCATTCGTACGTGTTTTTTGACTGTTTTTGTTAAAACACCGACTCATGTCAGATTGAGCAAAACTTGCTTTTTTGAGTTAAGCCAGTGTTCTATTAAGCGTGCGATATATTGTATAAAATATATTTAATATGATAAGGTAAAATATGTTTCAAATGAGAATTAAATAAAACCAGCGCAAAAAACTTTCATTAGGGAAATCCCACGCTATTGTGGCATTTAATTTGTAAAAAATAATATGCTTTTAAAGTTCAAATAATAATATTAAATTTTCAGATGACAGGATTTCACGTAGGTGAAACGTAACAATTATTGTTTGAAAACGGAACATAATTACTGAGAAATTGTTTTAAAAATATGTAAGAAAGAAAACATTACATCATGTTTAATTAATGCGGAACAAAATGCCACCTGATTATTTTCTTAAATGTAAAAGGTGAATTCGATCTTAGAGTCCCCTTAATTAAACTCTCGTTAATTAGTACTCCAAAACATGAAACATAACCAACTAACTAATTAATCATCGCCGAAGGGGTAGGCAAAACTAATGGACAACCGCACTGTTTATTTCTGAAATACTTCCCTCGATTCCTTATCATTCATACATTGTGTTATGCACGCACGTCGTATTCTCCGGCTCATCAAATATTTAATCGATTTGATCGTGTCACGTTTTACTCAGTCTTTATGTATATCTTCATAGTTCTGTATAATCGTTTATATATATTTTCTTTACCATTCTTTCTTCTTTCATTCTTTTCATGTGTCCAAATTATTTTAATGATCATTTGCATTTGACATTCTATCATATACATATTTACCACGAGATCTTATTTCTACTATATTTATTATTCTTTTGCTAGTTCTAAGATTCAGTTCCATGCATAAGAACACCATTGTGCACTGCCATCTTAATTTTTATTTTGATAGGCATTTGTTTGCATCATTAATTTTGCTGTCTGCACCAACCCTTCTTTTAATATACTTTTCCACTTGCCCATCCTTTGTCAACATAATTCCCAAATAAACTAAGTCAATCACTTGTCCCAGATCCTAATGTCGAACCATCTCTCATGCGTTTCTTCTTTTATATAATACACATACGAGTATTATATTTTACATGCCTTAAACATTTATATTGTTTGTAATGTCTGTTGAAATAATGAACTGATTTGATTTGAAAAAGAAGAAGGCATGACAGTCTGCAACATAAGCGTGAATGGTGAAGATCTGGATCAAGCGAACATTAAACATTAAAGGAATGAACTGTAAACAAAGAACTGTTTTGTGTTGGTTATATTAATAACAAAAAAGAGTTTCCCACGTTTATTATAGCAGTGTTAATTTGACGACCGAATAATTTTTTTTTTGTAATTTGAAAAAAGATTAAACTGGATTAATTAAAATTTCACAGTTTAGAGCCGTAGGCAATCACTTATTTTTATACCAACAAAAAACACATCACGCTTTGAATACCACAAAGAGTTAATATACCCTATCGACTTTTATATAATAATTTGTATATGTAGTTTATAATTTACACTCTGAAAACTTCTAATGCCGGATTTGATTTTAATTATATTTTTAACATATATACACAATATGCAATAGTTCAATTGAATATTAAAGAAAACGTCTGTTTTCTAGAAGTCTTCGGCTGATGATGCCAACAGAAGTTGGCATCATCATGTGTTATAAACAACTCGCTGTCACGACATTCTCAAAAAGTATATAATATTTAAAAAAATATATTTGAACAGTATAGATTTAACAATTAATATAGTTGAACACTATTTAATTGATATGATACTTGTGGTCATGAATGTCAATATAGATAAGTAGAGTATCTACGTTCGTGTATTTAATTGTTAATACCATGAAATAATTAACACATTATGAATAATAAAATGGATAGCAATTTCATCTATATTCGCCATCACTTTGTTTTTTGGTTTCACATTTGGATAGGAATGACCAGAATTCAGAACCTGTTCTAAGTGGCGCAGGACAGAGATGCCTTTGCTGCAGTGATCGCCAATGTTGAGGGAACCTGACACGGCACCGGAAAAAGACGAAGTGGCACAAAACTTCGCCGTTGCCAGTCTCAAGCCTTGATGAGAAAAGATGAGGGTCATTGGGTTAGATTAAGTTAGGTTTCCCAGTGTAAAACAAACATGCTCTCAAAGTCCAGAAAACATATAATTTAATATACTTATATTAATGATTACTTTTTATTTTTTAGAAGGTTTATTCTCTTGCATGTTTTGTAAAAACAAATAAACGATTCTTTCTAAGAAAATCGGTACTTTCAAACACATAAAACTTCCCTTATAAAAATGATGATCACATATATACTTCCTAAACGTTATTTTCTTATTTATTCAAAAATTATTCATTTAATAAAGATTTGGTCTGCCCTGTATTCTCTTATTTTTCTGAATTAATTTTTATATATACTGGTTACTTTTTGAGTTTTATTTTATGAAGTTAAAAGTTTAAAATAATGCAACGAAGAAGGATGAGAAGCTTCCAAAACATGTTTGTGAAGAGTGAAATAAAGTATTGTGAAAATATTACGTTTTTCAAAACTTATTCAAATGTGAATCTACAGCATAATATTATGGCAAGTATTAAAGAATTTTTTCTTTAATTTAATTTTTTTATTAATAATAAATATTTACATAATTTCCATTTTACATCGTAGTTCAAGAAATCATGAAATATTGAAAATGGAACTTAGTCAAATGAAAAAGATTTCGTAGAATTTCTTCAAATAAATATTTTCTTCAAATTAGTAGTAATGCTAAACGCAATTTCATAATTCATGAGATGATTCAGTAAATAATCGTTTTTTACATATAAGTGAAAATAAAAATGGGGTTAACCAGGTTTTGATTTCCGTTCACGTTGATATATATTAATATTATTTATGGCTTACAACTATATTTTACATCGGTACAATTCCCATGATAACAACAATGAATTCCCCTTTGATATACGAATTAAACATTTCTTTGTCATAATAATTAACCGAGTAATTTTTCTGTGGTCAGGATGTTCTCCGAAAGAAGTAGGGGGTCGGTTCTTCGAAAACAACTTTTCGAAAAATATTCGAAACTTAACCATGTTTCAGTGGAGGTTTTTGTTCTAATGTTTTATAATGTGTAAAATAAATGAATAAAAGTATGACATTGAAAACAAATAAATCATAAATAAATGTAATTTTTTGGAAATTGATCAACTTACACTCCACTCCATAGAGACATTTGAAAATAGGCGAACTCGTATACTTTAAGATAGATAGCCCCGAACTAATAAGTAAATTGATATTCAATGCCCCTTTATTACGTACAAGGCAAAAACTCTGAGCCAAGTATTATGTCATCCTGCTTATAGCACCAATTACGCTCAAAACGCGGCGATGTATAAGAAAAGTGATAGTTACAACAAGTGCTTTAATAATATTTATGTTTTTAAACATAACTTAGTAGCACAAACAAGAGTTGTAGAGCAAACAACTAGAGTTGTTTGAAACAAATGATGAGGCTAACGTAGGTTGGCGAAAGATCTGTGGTAACAACCTCGTATAAATTTATTGGGATACATAATAATAGTATTAAATTAAACAAAATAATGTTGAAATATCATAGTTCTCCGGCCAAAACAATGGATTATTTAATTTAGTACGAGTCTCTAAAATCATATGTAATCGGTAATATTTTAGATATATAATAAAATTATGTAAAATAATTCGGTGCCTATTTGGCAAAAGGTCCCAACTGCTTTTTTATGAATTTTACAGGAGAGCAAAAATAAGATTTTTACATTATTTTGATTATTTATAAAAATGTTATTTGTGTTCCAAATTGTTTATTTTGAATGTCAATTTACGTAGCATAACGTTATCTGCTAGATATATCAGTAACTAAATAAATAAACATTTATACAATTTAAAAAAAATAGGGGTTGGATGCAATTGTACATAAAATACATAAACAAAAAGTAATAAAATAAAGTACAGCTCTAACGTTTTGTCAAAACATAAAATGTGCAAAAATAATACTGATGGTATATTTAACTTCATTTCACAAAAAACGCATCTGGGACCTTTTGCCAAATAAGTGCCGAATTACTGGTGAAGAATTAAAGGCGGTGAATTATCCGCGAACCTAGAGAAACCACTACGAACACAAGATATTTTCCTTCCTGTTATTTTCTTTGACAAACTTTCGTTTATTTTCATTTGCCGGACAGAGGTTTTCAGTTATCTTTGTTGCTTTAGTCTCCCTGGCCGGCGGACCGGCAGTCCTCTCTGGATTTCAGGATTACTAAGACTTAACCCTTAAGCATTGGACGGGTCTCTCATACCCGTTTCATTCAACGTGTTTTTTTGCTTGTGTTATCATTCGGATTGAAAGGTTGATTCGATCACCTTAGATTTTAAATAAATATAATATGTTCCAATCACGAAAAACAGCAAAATAAATAAAGAAAGCTTTTGCGAGATTTGAATTAAATGTGTTTTTTTTCTCACAAATAAGTAGCAAAATATTTTTGAACTAAATAATTATGTTTGATAGATTAAAATTGGAATTTAATTAAATAAGGCTGTAACACTACATGTATGTTTATATAATAAGTCTTTATTTGGTTAGAGTTTAGTTATACGAGTATTTACACCTGTTGATGGAGATCACCTCCGAAACATGTCGTGTTTGATATTTTTATTTAATAAAAATATTTAATAAACAAAAGGGCAAATAAAGCAGCGTTTTTGTTTCAATTCTAAGGACAAACTCAGATACCCGATTTAAATTCACATGGTTCACGTTGATGTTATAGACTGTCATGTCCCCTTCCCTTTCAATAACTATCACCTTTGACTTTTCGATATTTATAATTAAATCGTTAGCCTTGCATACCTCGTACATTCTCGATACTAAGACATTCATTTCACGTGAAAACTCGTAGACTGAAAAATAAACATGTATTAGCGCAATCGATGGAGGAACTCCTTTAGCGAGCCAAGTCTAACTAAATTATTCCACGTGGAATGATGATGACCACATTATTTAAATTTAAAGTTTCAATGGGTTTATCAAAAAGCAATATGTTATAAATATTTGCAAATTCAGATTCACTTCATTTACGGTTAAGTTCCTGTGGAAATTTTCTATAGAGAGAAAAACGACAATAGAAACCATCATGTCAGTTATATAAAATTTGGTCATATAATAATAATAATAATTATAATATGCTAACTTTTAAAGCGCCGTTTTTGTGATGTATTCACACCTCAAGGGCGCATTAAGACGTATTTTAAATCTAAATGTGAACGCTGCATCTGATTGATATTCGCCATCGATTAGAAAGTATAATAGAACAAAATATGCAAGTTTTAAATTGGGTATGAAATATGAAAAATATGGATTTTCAGCTTAGATCTGAAGTCTGTCGGATCATTTATGCATCTGAGGTGTGAAGGAAGATTGTTCCAAGCCGATGCGATGGACTGGCTACCGCAAACGCTCGATCCCCGAAATTTGTACTAGGGCAACGCTTTGGCTCAACTAATCTTCCTATTGCCGAGGAGTTCGCCGAGTGAAGTGTGGATTTTCTTGTATTAAGGCTGTCCGTTATACAGAGTTCGGATATATAATTTGGAGCCATTCCGTGTAGCGCTTTGAAGACTGCCCAGTAGAGTTTATACTGGATACTTTCTGGACTCTAAAGCCAGTGAAGTTCTTTGAGATGTTGTGTTATATGGGACTTTTTTGGAATGCCTTTAATGAGTCTTGCTCCTGCATTGAACGCAGATTGAATAATGTACCTATACGCAATTGAAGTTTGTTTAATTGTTGTTTTGGAATGTTTGCATAAATTCCATTACAATAGTCAAGTCGTGACACAACGAAGGAATTTACAAGAGTTGTAAAAGTGTCATGGGGAATACTCCTTTTGACGGATTTTAATCGTCTTAGGTGGAAGAAACTAGCGCTGACCGTGTTATTAAGTTGGGATTTTAGGGACAGATTTGCGTCAAGGTAAACACCAAGAAGCTTTGTGGATTTTTTGGGAACGATATCATTGTCAGCTGTCGAAATTGAAGAATGATCGAGATGAAGCAGTTCAGAGAAATTCCGTTTTGGATGGATTTAGTTTTGTTTGATGCCATCCATTTGGATATAATAATAATATATAATAATAAATTGGATAATTTATAGAGCGCCATTTTTATGAATTACTCATCTCAAGGGCGCTGTATATGGCATCAATGCAGTTGACAGTTATTGACTTAAGATGTTTGGTGTCATCAGGGTTGCAGAAAAAACAAAAAAAAGAGAGGAGGCCAAAGGATTATATTATTTTGGCAACGTCATTCGTAAACATGATAATTAAAATGTAAAAGATTTGAAGATTTAAATATTCAATACATAAATTATACATCTATTGAATATTTAAAAGGCTTAAGCTCTAGAAAGAAATATATATTACGAAAATATTTTACATTATTCTTTTTGAAAATTTCTATTGGCTATCGCCATTAGCGCATTGTTTAGAAGCCGACTGGAGATATCACTCCTATCTATATGCCAAAGAATTGACCAGAATGATTACAATTTTTTTTTTGTGAAGGTAAGTATACCTTCACAAAAAAATATTAAGTATTTTAATTATATATACCCTTCTCTTTCTAATACGTATACCCTCCCTCTTCCCACTACTCTTTGTAACTCTATAATTAATTTTAGTTTCGTTAGTGTATAGCCCTGAAGAAACTCCCTACAGAGTGAAACCGGTTGGCCCAACTAACTCAAAATAGCTTATTTTAAATCTACTAGAAAACAAACGTTAATATTCGTATTATATATATATATTTTACCTTGTGTATCAATTTTCATTTGTGGATTTCAGAAGCAAATTTATTTGAGTTAGTTTGTTTTAAATGGCAGGAAAGCTTATTTGAATGCTTGTTCTGCTAATTAAGAAGCTTGCGGTTTCTACCGTTTTCTAAGTAGAATACTTATTCTACGATACGATAATTCAGACTGGAAATGTGTTCACCGACTCGAATTCACTTACGTTAAACTCAAATGTATTTCAAAGGCTCTTTCACCAGGATTTTGTTGACGTTAGTTTTCTAATCTACAGAATACACCGACATTCAATCATGACAATCCTTAAATCGTCGCTATATAACTTTAAAAGCTTTCGTAACAGAAATATTTGAATCGTTCTGTTCAGAAAGGTTTTCCGTCCATATTATAAAAATGAAAATGAATTTTCACATTTGAAAAATTAACTACTAATTGACCAATTATACACAAATTGAATGATAATATTTTAAAATTCTTGCTGGCGTTGGATTGTTTTAAGTGCCTAATTACATTAAATTAAAAAAACAGTAGATACGTGGAATATAAATTAAATAAACACAAAAGTCCGGATCGCCCAGCCGACAACATGCGCACTATCTAAAAGAACATTATGTGTTAAATTATTTTTATTTTGTTATTTGATTTTATATCATTGTATTATATATTATGTGTTTTAGACTTATTTTGTGGATGTTGGACGATCGAGGTATGCGCGGGAAAAGCCTATTGGTGGCGATGAGTGGCGTTCGCAACCCACCACGACGAGTGTGCAATGTGGTAGTATGGCGGTTGAATCTTTCTTCCTCTCTCTGGGGAAACGGCGTGTTGGTTTGTTAGTTAGTTTTGGACATATGATAATACCTTAGACAGGCGAAACATGTCATTCACATAAAATGTAATAAAACCACTAAAACTTTGATACGAAGCCATTACTTGGTGGTTTGACATATTTTAACATAAAATTAAACACTTTTTCATTTCTTCTTCTTCTGATTGTAGATTAATTAATTAATTACATATTCCTTTCTCTTTCTAAGATGGAAAACCCCCCTTCTCCTGTTCTACTTTCTAACTATCTTTTTAATTTTAGTTTAGTTTGAGTATAGCCATAAGGAAGCTCGCTACAGAGTGAAACCGGTTGGCGCTACTAACTCATATAAAGTGGTTAATACTAAGTGAACAAGTGTTTAATTAAAAAAAATCATATGAAGCACTCACTTTGTGGTTAGACATTAAAAAACATGTGTTTAATCACGGTTCGGTCATTTGTATTGATGCCAACTAGTTTCGCTTGGGCCCAAGCTTCATCAGGGCAGTATAACAACTTTTTATTGAGTTGAGTTAAAAGTTGTTATACTGCCCTGATGAAACTTGGATCCAAGCGAAACTAGTTGACATCAATTATAATAACCATACCGTGGTTAAAAACAAAGTTTTTATTTATTTATATCATATGTTTGATTTCATTTTTAAATCACTAGAAAACATACGATTTCTTTCGTACTAATTAGTTGTTTTATTTCTATTTTTCTTTTTTGTACACTTTGTATGTACAACACTTTCATTAAAAATATAAAATTATATAGACTTGTTTCGGACAAACAGTCCATCTTCAGTAAAGATACATATTTATAAAAATATTATAAAATTGTTGTTGTTTATATGATCTCATGTATCTTTACTGAAGAAGGACTGTTTGTCCCCGAAACATGTCTATACAATTTTTTTTTGAATAAAAGTGTTGTATACCTATACAAAGTGTATAAAAAATGAATAATAGATATAAACTATCATAACAACACAAAGTATGGCGTATATAGAAGAAATTAGTTGTTTGGTCATTTAAACATATTCTAGCTCTTGTTTTTTCATGTAAGCCATTTATGAAATGATTCATACAGACGCATTTATTTAGCGTTGCTTTAATCTTTATTTCTACTGCGCACCATCATAATAAACTGTTTTATATGAAATAATAATATGTTTGTTAAGCTCCAGAGAAACAATCAGCTGGTTTAACGAGCAATAATCACGCGGGCGGTGCGAATTGTTGGTTAAATCATAACAATTTAAGTGTTTTATCTTGTAGAATCAAATGGAACTGTTGGGGAAACAAGATTTAAATTGAATAGTAAGTGTTTACTCGAAGCGGGTGAAATAATATTTGTCTTCTGTTAGTATCGCTAAGCAGTTTTCACAACACTTTTGAGGGACACATAAAAGAAATAGGAAATCTGAATGGACGCAAAATGTTTGCCTGTTAAAATTATTTGTTATAGTAAGTAGTCTGGTAATGTTTTATAGAGTTAACAAAGAGCTTGTTGGAAGAAATAATCTTATGTGGGAAGGTATTAACAAATTATGCCTATTTATCGTATTGTTAAAGTTTCGAAAATGTAAAATGGTTTCTTGTAAAAACGAATAAAAGTATATGTTATAAAAACTTGGAAAGCTTCTTATTTCAACGTATAAAATCTTCAAAACCTTCTTAACATGTCAAGAAAAAAAATTGATAAGTGGAAAAAAAGCTTCTTAATTCCTAAAAAAATTGAAAAACTTCTCCATAGCATTTCAAATAATTTTTTTTTTAAATTTGAATAAATATAACTGCACTTGTTTCTTACACTTTAATGCACTTTTTACAGCATGTTTCGGCTGTGACCCAACTCTTATCGATTTAAAAAATTAAGGTTTAAATAAAATGTAAATAGAAAAACGTTTAGTCACAACCGAAACATGTCTGTAAAAAGTGTAATACAGTGTGGTGAACACCGAAGTACATTTACATTTATGAAATATGAACCCACGACACAAAGTGAAGGCGAATATATTAGAGAAGAAATACATATTTTTATTTATGGTATGTACACCTTAGGATCTCTTGACACAAAATTATTATATTGGCTTCTGACGGATGACGATGATTATGATGATTTTTATAGGGCCATTATCGCGAGAGATTCACTTCAATAGTAGGTCTATAATGGAGTATGCTCTGTCGGTATATATGCCTTTATAATATGTCGTGATGAACCATTTTCCAAGCAACACTACTGTCAAGTCCAACTGTTTATCTACCACGAGTGGTCTCTCTCTACCCGGGCAATGTGACCACTAATATTACCATCATTGTCATAGCAAATAGAGAATAAACGATTCGCCCAGTTAAGAAAATACAACTCTAACAGAAAAACCTCCTGAGAACGCAAGGGGAAACCACTCTGGAAATCATTCTCCAGATTATTTAGAAAAGGAATCTACTTCTTATTCGGCGTTACAACCCTTGGTGGGTCTTAGCCTCCTTCAAAAAACGTCTCCATCTCGTTCTGTCCCTGGCTGCCACCTCCCAGTCTTGCTGCTCCAGGACCCGACAGTCTTCCACGTTACCATCCAACCATCGCAGTATCGAACTGCCGACGCTTCTTCGCCCTACTGGATTATCAAACAGCACTCTTTTGTGGAGCTCCAGATCCCCCATTAGGTGCAAGTGTACTAGCGAACGCAGTCAGTTGATCTTTTTAAACTTGACCACGTTGACATCCTTGTGTAGATCGTAGAGCTCTGTGTTGTATTTCTTTTTCCACATCTGACCATCCTTAATGGGTCCGAGTAGTTCAATTTTATTTCATCAATCAGAATTCTGTTAGAACTGGTCAAATCAGCGTTTCATATAGCGTGGTCTTTTAATTTTTCTGTATAGCAAACGCGAAGAGGAAGCAACTGTCGACCTTTGTGCCAGAGTGATAAGAGCTCTGACTTCTATAACGAAGGTCCCGGGTTCGATTCCCGGCAATGGCAGTGTGATTGTCAAACTGTCTTTGGTCTGATGAAGAATTCACGTGACAATAACATAGCGATAGATTGGCTACCTATCAAAGTCACGAGAATCAATATAATAGCTAAAATAAATTGTATACAGTAATTGGGTTCAAAACAACCTCTTGTATACAAGGAAAAAAAACAACTCTTAAGACATTACACCGAGGGACTATAAATTATTATATGAATGTGTTTTAAAGAAATGATGATTTAAAAAAGTACATGTAAACGACGAAAACGGAACCAGAAATAGAGAAAGATCGTAGAAAACTTGGCGTGATCATTTCAATCAAATATTAAATGTTGGCCACGTGAGGAGTCACATTAAAACAGTGATAAAGCCAGCCCTGATATATGCTTCTGAAACCTAGTACATGGCTCCGTGAGAGATAATAATGGTTGACGTAGTTGATACAATAGGTGTTGTGATACTTAAGTGAACCAGATTTGATCAGTTCCATCAGGGTGGAGTGCCTGACGTGGGTTGGTAACCTGATAGTAATGGACAATAGTTTGACTATTCATTAGCAAGATGATTCATGAAATTTCAATAAAACATGATTGAACAGACGTTTTAATTCAAATACATTTAATATGCTTTTAGATAAACTTAAGGCGTTAACACTCTGTTATTCCATAATGAAGAATTTTTATGAATTAAAACACTGTTTTTTCCACTTTTGAGATTATTTAAAACGGTGGATACATGAAACATAAATTAAATAGACAATATTTGCACCATCTAAAAAGAACATTTTGTGTTAAATAATTTTAATTGTGTTATTTTATTTTATTTTATATCATTGTATTTTAAAATATTTGTTATAGATTTATTTTGTGGATGTTTTACGATCGAAGTGTGCGCGAGAGATGCCAATTGGTGGCGATGGGGTTCGCAACCCATCACACCGCGTCTCCTGCGGGGCGAAAAGAGAAGGATGAAGTGCCGCATCGTTAAAGTGTTACAGTTCATTCTTTCTGCCTACCCTTTCGGGGAGACGGCGTGATGGTTAGTTAGTTAGTTAGTTAGAGTTTATTTTTCTCGACATGTTTCGAAAGCTTACACCTTCATCATCGGGAGAACGACATAACGTTTACGTTTATACGTTTATACGTTTATGATGAAGGTGTAAGTCTTCGAAATATGTCAAGAAAAATAAACTCAAAAGTGGAAAAAACAGTGTTTTAATTCATAATAATTCGTTATTACGGAATTACACAGTGTTAACGCCTTAAGTTTATCTTAACTTAATAATGGCAATACGGCTTATAAGGCAAAATCTCATATCTCTTAAACAATATTTCAACCAGTGCTGCAAGAAGAACAACCTCACACCGAATTACATTAAAATCACCACCAAAATTAATCGACTTCAGCTAAAAAGACATTAATAACCGCGAGTGTCACATGGTTTTACCAAGAAATCATTATAAGGAATAACCTACGTTATTATATAAAATATTTATACTGTGAATTAACGCACGTGCTTCACCCAGTTGAATGGACAATATTGGACGATTGGACGATTGGTGCCGTCGCCTCAAAAAAGGAAAACAAATTAGATTTAAAAATATAAATAAGGTTCTCACCACCACCCGAGACTGTTATAGGACGCAGCGACGCCCTTTTGTCAGTCTCGCTTAACTATCTAGGCCTGTTCCTTGCCCGTTCGGGACTTACGTTAATTTAATTAAGCCTTTTCTTGTCATCAATCAAAAGGGTGACAGACCACATTTAATCTATTATTTTAACCTTATACGAGTATATCTCCCGCGCGGCCTCACATCTCTTTATAATTAAATAAAATCAGAAGTAAATATTATATAAAGCACACCTTAAATTAGTAAAAAACACATTAAAATTATATAAAACACACATTAATACAATTTAAAAATAAACAAATTATAAAATCAACAAAGTAAAACGGATTGTACCCACGCCGATAGTTTAAATTATTTTATCTCCCTAGTACTAGCCAAGTTAACACATGCTATATATAATTCCAGGTTCTTGCACTCTGTTTGCAATAATTTTGGTTAGTTTATATCGTTCTCCCGATGATGAAGGTAAGCATTCGAAACATGTCGAGAAAAATAAACTCAAAGGTGAAAAAAAATAGTGTTTTAATACATAAAAATTCTTCATTTAATATGGAGATAAGCAATGTTCAAGAAACATAAAAGAAAAAACGTTGGGAAGTGTGGTAAAAAATATGTTGTTCCAAAAAAAATCATACTCAAATATAATATAGCAAGTACTTACCTATTTCACAGAGAAAAAGTAAGCTAGTTGTAGAAAATGAGTTACAAAACTCGTTTCTACAAGATTAGCGGTTTATCTCTTCTCTTCTTGTGAGAGTGATTTTATCTTTTTGTAAGTTGTATTGACAATTTAGTTTTGTTTTCTGTCTTTGAGTTATAACTATAAATATGAACTGATACTTAAGAAACTGTATTTAATGATAAATGTAATGTATAAACATAAACTTCAGCTATGTATTCTCAAACGTAAATAAATTCCTAACTCTTTGGACGTAATCTTAGCGAGCAACATTATTTATTAAATTTAGTTTTGAATGGGCTGGAAAGAGTCCGCAGAAACTTGTAACTTGCGCTGTGATTTAGTTAGTTAGAAATAAATAAAGTTTTGATTGAAGATCTGTTCTATTTTCCAAGCCGAAACAATTCATCAAACGCAATAATGGCGTTTAAATAGCAAAATCCGTGTTAATGTAACAGCTTAATGTCTCGGTGAATAATTGAGTCCACAGATTCACTTCGTGTGAATAATGACAGGGTATACGGTGTGATGTGTGTGTCTGTAAGAGATATATGTAATTTGTCAAATACAATATGGAGAATCTAAGTCATCAATATGGACACATTGCGTGATTAGAAAAGGGAAGAGATTATATTATATTTGACGCAACCAAATAGTTAATGTATTGATTTGATACACACCCTTCTTAGATATAATATATTATGTAGATACTAGAATAACCTGCAATTTCTTCACTATCTTTTATTTTATTTCATTTATTTATTTAAAAAAATCACTAACGTTACAGGCATTTATTCCAGTTCCAGGGAGTAAGGGGGATTAGACTCTTCGAGCGGTGCATGGCCATCACCGTGGTGATGGCCATGCTACGCTGGAGGATTAATCTGATCCCAAGTACCTATCCACACCTCCTCGACTTTTGTCTGCCCTGGAAACTATGCGAAATGTTAGAGATCGAGTGTGAATAACCTCGGTGGATAATATTGATGCATAGGCTAACGTGGAAGGACACCTCGCCAACCCGTCTGGCAAACGTGGCGTTGTAATGCCAACCACCCTCCGTATGACATGTCATACATGGAGAAGTATGGGGGAGGCCTATGTCCAGCAGTGGACGACAACGGCTGTTAAAGAAGAAAAAGATTCCAGTTCGTTTGCAATAACATCATATTTTAAGATATAAATTATTTTATTTATTGTTTTTTGATCAATGCTGTAAAACTCCACATGAAATAATTAATAGGAATGGAAAGTTATTTATTATTTATTTATATTAACTCTAGGCATCCCCTATGTAAGCAAAAATGTCTAGTCTCAAGAATTCAATCAAGGAGAGGTTGTTGACCAATTCGTTGATACCAGCAAGTCAGGTGAAATCGTTCACTGTCGATATAAATAAAAAATGCTATAAAAGCAATATTATTATTTTGTTGAATCGCTCTTTATATCATTACAAATCGATGTTAAGTTTATAGCTATCACATCGATTTTTATGACACGTGATAGATAGCTAGTCTATCGCCATTTTATTGTTACGTGAATTGTACACCGGACAAAATACAGTGTAACAATCACACTGCCATCGCCGGGAATAAAACCCGGATAGGTATGGCAGTCGTTTATAAGCAAGACAAAACTATAAAAAATATTATTTATGATATGTTAATTTTGCTAACGGAAGTTTTACTTAAGTTATTTTAAATATAGCTTAAGATTTTACAATTGAATTAAATTTATAAACTGTTTAATTAAAAAAAAACTGTTAAACTGTCAATACAGGTTGACAAAACAGCTGTTGCGAAAAATAAAAATACAATTGTGATACATACAACAAAGTTTTTTAATTTAACATTTTATAATGTTAAAGAGTCATAGTGTTTCGGCCAAAACATTGGACTATTGAATTAAATTTGTATATTGGTTGTGAAGTATACACGCTGAATGAGAATAAACAACATTCTATTTCTCGTGGCTTTTACACAACCAGGTAAAGTAACTTCTCTCTCATGAAATCCTTGTATTCTGTATTAGGAAGCAAGTATATTTTTCTAATTATTAGCAGATATGTAAATGAGCATTTGATAGGCATTTATTTAATAATTACTAGTCCTTTTTGATAGGCTCAAGAATATGAAACAATTTAGAGGAATAAAAAAAACGAAAAAAATCTTTTTAAAATGTATATTTAGTTTAAATCTACTGATGTTCCTGTCTATTTCAATTTTATTTACAATGAAATTCTACCACAAAATTTCAAAGAACAATACGAGTATAAATATTTTAAAGGAATCAAGGTTTTCACTAGAATTTTGGGAAGAAATACAAACACATAATGATAATAATAAATATAACATAACTTAATTTTGGTATTGAATAGCTGTATTATACAGCCCAGACATAAAAAAATGTTTAATGAAATTAGTGGTCTTTGATACCGTTTCTAAAAAAACTGTTTGCTAGATAAACGAATGAGCAGATAGAATACGTAGTTAGAAATAAGATCTGCGATAACTTCGTAACATATATTCATACGCTATTTTATTAAGGAAGATATGGGATTTAGATCAATCGGTAAAGTTATGATTTAGTGTAGTTAAGCAACAGAATTAAACTGTTTTATTCGATGAAAGTATTTTCATTATTATGCTATTATTCTTTTTTTTAAACTTAAATTTTACCAGTTTCGTTCTTTCTTGAGGTAATAAAACAACTTAAAATAGAACCAAAGTTATATATGTGAATATAAATTTAAATAGAAAGAAAGCGATAAGCTTAGTAGAGATTAAAAAGTAACAAAACTAACTAACTAACTAACTAACCATCACGCCGTCTCCCCGAAGGGGTAGGCAGAAAGAATGGACTGCCACACTTTTCTTTCCTGACATATTTCTCTCGCTTCCTCAACATCCATACATCGTGTCATGCACGCGCGTCGATTTCTCTGACTCCTCACATGGCCTACATTCAATATTTGATTTATTTGATCGTGCCACGTTTTCCTCGGTCTTCCTCTATTTCTGGTTCCATTTACATCATTAACATACAATATTTTTACCATTCTTTCTTCATTCATTCTTTCCATATGTCCAAACCATCTTAATGATCCTTTCATTATTTTGTTCATGACACCATCATTCGCACCGCATTCACTTCTTATATTTTCATTCGACACTCTATCATACACAGAGTATCCACACATTCGTCTAAGAGATCTCATTTCTACTGCATTTATTCTACTTTCATCCTTCTTTTGCCAGTTCCATGCTTCGCTTCCATACATAAGAGTCGGTAGAAGAACACCATTGTGCACTGCCATTCTAGCTTTTTTGGATAGGTTTTTGTTTGCGATGACAACTTTAAGTGCACCATTCACTTTGTTGCCAACTAGTAACTGGTAAAGGTTATTGTACTTATCGGTGAACTACAATTATATTTATGTTATCTAATGATATTACTGAATTCTATTGATGGAGAGTTATTTTAAATAATAATGAAATAAAACGATGTTTTTTTAATAACTAATTCCACTTTTTATTACATTTCAACAGCATCTGGTGAAGCAGGTCGCTGTCGTAATAACGACTTAAGTGAATTTAGTTATTAAAAAAACAGAGATTTATTAAAAAAAAATTATTGCATGTAATAATTTCCCAGAATTATGACCCAGCCTCGATTAGTAATATAATGAAATTGATTTGGTAATAAAGTTATACTTTTTATTTAGAGGAATCATATAAACATGATTTATTTATTTTTGTGAAAATGCAAAAACAAAAAAAATCTACAGTGATATGACAATAGACATTTAAATTTATTTATAATGCATGCTTTTTTTTCTTATAAAAAACTTGAATATGGTATAAAAACTTGTATTTTTTCTGATTAATTGTTTCTTAAACAATGATGTAAAACTCCATACAGCATAATCAATACGAATGAAAACGTATGTTTTATATAAGTTATAAACTTTCTATGGCATTATGAAATGTATGATAATTTTTAAACTGCTTTATAAAGCCGAAACATGTCATTCCTTTAAATTGTAGGAAAACTTCTAGAAAACAGACGTTTTTATTCGAATTTATTATAAATTGTTTTACCTTGTGTAATTGCTCTAACATCGTTATCAATTGTTTCGATTTATTTTTTGTAAATTGATAGGCACTTAGGTACCATCGAAAAGGTATGTTTCTAAGTATGTAGGTACTTCATCGAAAACGCTCGGGCGATTCTGTTTGTACCTCAGCATCTAGTTCTCCAAAGTAATCTGTAGAAAGTTAAATCAATTTCTCCCTCATTCGCCAAACTCAAAGGATTCTTTGTATTTCTCTCTATACCTATAATAAATTCAGCCCCTGGTAGCCTATAGAGATAGTACGCTGGAGGAGAAAGCTTACAAGGAAAGCCGTAATTTATATCTTTATTTTTTTATGAAACTAGTTCTATCGCCATTACGAAAACGCGTTTCTAGATAATAATAATTATAATCATTCTTAAATAATAACATCAGGCCCGTAATAAAAAATCTTAAAATATTTATAAAATGTATAATTTGATTAGATTTACAAAAAATGTTATTTAAAATTTACTCCTGACTTGAAGGCCGAAACAGATGACAGATACTTTAATTGAATACCTTTATTATGACAAAAAACAATATCCTGGCAGCATTATCACTAAAGCGCTTGACCCGGACATTGAAATAAAATGCAGAATTGAAGTTGCACGAGCTGGATTTATTAAAATGAGAACATTCTTTTGCAACGATAACCTTAACTTGAAACTCCGACAAAGAATGATTAAATGTTACATATGGTCTGTTCTACTGTATAGATGCGAAACCTGGACTCTGAAAGTGAATGTTATAAGCCGGTTGGAAGCGTTCGATGTAGATATACCGTAGAATGCTCCGTATACCGTCGACCGATAGGGTCAGTAATGCAGGCGTACTGCAGAGAGCCAGAGCCAATAGAGAGCTGTTGGCAAGTGTGAAAATCAGAAAGGTCTCATAGTTGGGTCATGTGCTAAGGGAAGACAAATACCACATCCTTTGACTGATATTAATGAGTAAAGTGGAGGAAGTCGGGGAGTTGGTAGAAGGCAGCTGTCCTGGCTGCAGAACATCAAAGAGTGGACAGGAATAACAAAAGTTCAGAACCTGTTCCAAGTGGCGCAGAATATAGACGCATTTGCTGTGGTGATTGCCAATGTTGGGTGGACCTGACACGGCACCGAAGGAGGAAGATATATTATAATATTTATATCACTAAATAAATATTAGGGGTACCCATAAGTATTGTCGTTTTTTTCAATGAAATTCAAAACAATTTTTTTATACTTTATTTAACTTTTCTTATATAAAATTATTCCCCATATAATCTATAACCTTCTGCCACCTTTTTTTAAAATCATCCATGCCCTTCTTGTAAAATTCAGCGAATTTTGACTGAAAATATTGTGATAGGGCTGTATTCACCTCTTCTAAGGAATTTAAATTTTGATCTCTTAAAAAATGTTCCCTAGAACGAAATAAATAGGAATCAGATGGTGCGAGATCTGGCAAGTATGGAGGATGCAACAGGGTGACCCACCTAAATTTTTTTACGCGTCAATTTCGCAACCAAAAATCATTACCTTGGACTTATTAACATTCATCATCAGATCATTTCGCATGCATACCTCATACATACAATTCACCAGGACTTGTAGTTCATGCTCGTGGTCTGTAAGAAGGACAGCGTCTTCCGCATACAAGAGACAGCTTACTGACACTCCGCTCATTTTGGCACCTACATCCAACCCTTTCAGCTCTTTCATACATTTGTCCATATACAGATTAAATAACCACGGGAACATTACGCAACCCTGTTTGACACCTTTATTGATATCAAACCAGGCTGTAAGATCTACATTTACTCTGACACTAGCAGTGCTTTCTGTGTATAGCGACTTAATTGCCGTGATCAGTTTTGTACTTATTCCATATTCAGACAATATTTCCCACAACTTTTCTCTATTAACGTAATCGTATGCTTTTTGCAAGTCGACAAATGCTCAGAAAAGTTTGCGGTTTTTGCCCAGAAACTTCTCTGTCAATGTACGAAGTCCAAAAATTTGATCCATACATCCTCTGCCATTCATAAAGGCACCTTGCACATCCCAAACTTTGTCACTCGTCAATTTTCTTACTCTTTCTATTAAAATTCTATTTACTTAATATTTTTGAAAACGTCTGTTTTACAGGATTATAATTATTATTATTATTATATAAGTATAATTATTATTATTATATGAGTATAATTATTATTATAATATAATTATTATATTGTATTAGGAGTATATTAGAAATTGATGTGTTGCGCTTGTATTGTTTGATAAATAATATAATAGCCATTTTGTACTTATTCCCAACATATTGTGACCAATATGTTTTGAAACATATTTAAAAATATATATATTCCAAAGCAAATAACATACAACCTTCAAACCTAAAGTGTACAAGAAACTCGAAAATTCTATTTGAATGATAATTCTTGGAAACGAGCCGAAAGCTTGTAATTCCTATTTCTATAGCTAAAATAACATAATAATGAAAATAATTTTACTCCTTCGCAAACACATCTTGTCAGCGGGATGCTAATAATTAATTGGGAATAATGATGTTCATTGTTGGAAGATTATTGTTTTAAACACCTTAATATTTTGATGTATGAATAATGAAGTGGGTACTCTGCCAGCATTCAAGATGCTTTCTCGGAACTACGCTTCCTTATTTTGAATTGTATCGCTGATGCTGTAGCGTTTGAATAGATCTTCCGGATGCTTCAGAATTAATTTAATTGCGTGACTCGTGAAAATATTGACGAGGCATGAAGATGGTATATGGCGAACGTGGTGGCGCTAATTTATATGACGTAATTTTCGCGTATTTCTTAGATGAATGTATGGAAAATCTTTGAATGATTATTGAATGAAAATATAAGAAGTGAATGATGTGCGAATGAAAGTGTTATGAACAAAATAATAATGAAAGGATAATTAATTGTCGACCTTCGTGGCAAGAGCTCTGACTGCCATACCGAAGATTCCGGGTTCGATTCCCGGCGATGGCAGTGTGAGTGTCACACTGTCGTTGTAGAAGTTTTATGATAATAAAATGGGGAATGATTAGCTACCTATTACATGTCACGAGAATCTATATATCATCGAAATTGGGTTTAAAAAAAGATGGTTTGGACACATGAAAATAACGAATGAAGAAAGATTAGAAAATAAAGTATATGATAACGATGTTAACGAAACCATAAATAGAGAATTCATTAAATATTAAATGTCGGCCACGTGAGGAGTCGGAGAAATTAACGTGCGTGCATTATACGATGTATGAATTTTGCGGTAGCCAGAGAAGTATGCCAATAATAACAATGTGGCGGACGATTCTTTCTGTCTACCCTTTCGGAGAGACGGCGTCATGGATAGTTTATATAAACTCTCCAAAAGTGTACTGAATTAAAAAAATAATAATAAAGATGTTAAGTGTCTCCATGTCTCGTGGTGACCTGTTCGACCTACGTATCGGAAATCGTTGCAATCTCCATCCACATCGTAATTGTTAAAATTATGGCAGTTTCCTATTCGATAGACGTTTCAGAGACATGGAAATTCTAAAGATCTCAATATTACTCGTTAAATTTCTCCACACATTTTTAATAATATTTTGTCACTTTCATTGGTCCATCCAATACATTAAATACATAATATCATATAAAGTAGGCTATATGCAATTATTATATATCTATAAAGTCATTTTAAAATTATATAAAATGTTTCTCGACCTCTATATTAAACTCCATATTAAATTATTAATAAGAATGAAAACGTCTGTTTTCTAGACGTTTTATTTTGTAGTCCATTGTTTGCCGAAACGCTATGATACTTCAATATTATAAACTGTTAAATTATTATTTTTTGTTTATGTATCACAATTTGTATATTTTTTATTTTTGCGTAATATCTGTCGCGAAAAATAAAAAATAAACTGTATAAATTGTGATATATAAACAAAGTTTTTTAATTTAACAGTTCGTAGTTTTATTATGCTTTATGGAAATGACAAGTTATGGCTTTCTAAGGTATTATCAAATACGAGTATAATGGCTTATAAAAGCGAAACACTTCATTTCCGTAAAATATAATAAAATTATCTATAAAACAGACATTTTTATTCGTATTTATTTCGTATTTGATTATGTTAATATTCTCTTAAGGTTTTCTAAATGACATGTCTATAAAATATTCGATTCTCTATTAAGTAGTGCCTTATGTACAATGATGTAAACATAATGTGTTTTTCTTATGTTTTTTTGGCTGAAAAGTCACTAATGCATTGTGGTAACATATGAAAAGTTAGATTTTTTTGTAGACTGGAGTTAAAAGTTCTAAAATATCAGTTTCTTCAAGCCCCCCCCTTTGGATAGAGATAATTGAGCTCTTTCCCTCACGATCCGAAAAACCTTTTTTTCTGATTTGCACAAGAAAACAATTTGGACCTCCGTTGGTCCCAAAAGAGAACAAACTAACTACCACCATGCTGATTCTTATTCTTACATTTCGTTCTTTTATCAACAAAACTTTCCTTATTATTCATTCAACGTGTCATTCACGCACGTCTTCCGTGATTACTTGCTGTATTAAAAAATACGTTAATTAGAAAATTGGTAAAAATAAAAGATCCAAAAAAACTAGATTTGCACTTGCAATGCAAATGTCATTATTTTAAAAATTATATTTTTTTGCCTAATTTTGGATTCAATGTTGTTATTGTGATAAATAATAAAATATATAATTCAATGTGGCAGCAGGTAATTGGACGTGAATTATTTATAGCTATTTTGTGTGTAATTATAATTTGAATAAATATATCTACACTTAGTATTACAACACTTTATTTCAGACATGTTTTGGTTATTACATCACAGTCTCTAGAATTGGCATGTTCTCTTCTTGATATGCTGATGAACAAAATGGAGAGCAAGGGGATACTCGATTGTTTGTTACCTCAAATGTATTAAAAAAAAAAAAAATTATCGGTACAACTGCGTTGGTTTGGACATGTGTAATGCATGGATGAAAGAAGAAAGGTTAAGAAAGTATACGTTAACGGTGTGAATGGAATACGGAGTCGTGGGAGATCAAGGAATACTTAGCACGACCAAAATAATCAAGTTTTAAAGGTCGGCCATGTTAGAAGTCGGAAAAATCGACGTGCGTGTATGACTCGCAGTATGAGGAAGCTAAAGACGTGGGTCAGGATCGAGTAGTATGGCGGTTTATTCTGTCTGCCCATCCCTTTGGAAAAACGGCTTGATGGTTTAATATGGCTGGTGTTGTTTTTTTCATGTATCCAAACCATCCAAATTCATAGAAGAACTAGTGAATAAATATTTGCAATTTCTTTTCATACACTGCGAGTGTCGCGACAGCTGTTTCGCCAACCAATGTTGGCATCATCAGGTGTTACAATGTAACAAGTGAAAAGACTTACTCATTAGTGTGGTGGTGATATTATAACAGTGTTTTAAATTTTAACAGTAAAAATGTTGAAGTATCATAGTGTTTCGGCCAAAACAATGGACTATTTAATAAGTATTTGATTATGCTTTATTCATTTTCGTTATTTACATTGAAGTTCTACCAAGAAGTTTCAAAGTCAATAAAATATTTTGGAATGATATAAGCGTTTTTGAGGAGGCATCAGGAGCCGGGTCAGGGTTGAATGGTGAGGATTCAATCCCAGACGATTGGATCTAAGTTTAAGAAGAAGAGAGAGAAAGGCGATTATAAAAATAATATAACCTTCAGTTCCGTTGGGCAGGGGTAAAGCTCTGCTGTTCTCGCGCCGCCACGTGACGCTGGGTGGAGGGGAGCCACGTGCGGCGCATGCCAGTTGGGCAGTGGCGCCCTCCTTCACCACCACATCGGAGCTGGTGGCTGCATCCACTATGTCTGGTGGAACTGAAAGAAAAAACGAACGAACGTGAATAGAGGAATAACTCAAATTTAAGAAATAAAAAAAGAATTAATAGGTTTTTTTCAAGGAGATCCGAAAATATGATTTAATGTAAGGGTTTAGAAGTTTTTCTATATTCGCCATTAGTTTGTGCTGTGGATACACATTTTAATAAATAGAATGACACTTTGTATTTTCAAGACACTTTATGTTTCGATTTGCAGACATGTTTCGGTTGTGAGCCAACCTTCTACGATTCACAAATTCTAACAATATATTGACACAGAATCGTCACTTATGTATGATACTAAAGATTTTATATGTCATTTTGCCAAGTAAGAACGGAACTGAATATTGGAACATTTAACTTATTAATTGAACGATCGGAACTACTCTCTATTCATTACAATTTGTATGAAAAGCAAAATCCTGCCAAAATTTTACTAAAAAACAGGGAATTAACAAACTTAAAAATATGTATAATATGTATTTTTATAAATGCTGTCATAAAAATTTAGATTTCCTTTGAAATTTCCTATTTCGTCCACGAAAGGATTTGTGGAACGCCTTTAAACTTTGAAAAGACTTTCCTGAAAAAAGCGCAAAAATGTCGTATGTCATTTTACCAAGTAGGAACGGAACTGAATATTCATCGAATTAAAAAACAGGTTTTTAAAATTTTGCTACAAGATTTGTTTTTATATTGAAATTAAGGTAAATCGATAAGTTGGTTTGGGCGTGGAACATTTAACTTATTAATTAAACGATTGGAACTACCCTCTATTCATTACGATCTGTTATCAGGAAGATAAATATTATTCTTTGTTCGTCTTTAGATCGCTAAAAATACAAGAAATATAACAATTTAATTGATTCTCAATGTGTCAATATTTATACTGTGAAGTAAGGTATTATCGAACTCACTTCAATATAATATTAATAATTCAATCCATGATTGGATCGTTTCATACAAATACTATGTATACCTTTTAATAATTAAATTCTTTCGATGGGTAATGCATTTCAATGTATTTTTTAAGTTTCCAAAGATTATATTTATTTTATTATATTTGAAAATATGTGAATCTCGTTTAAATAAAAGCTTATTTTAATATGCACATACATTTTTAAAAATGAACATTACTTATTGCTTATGCCTTTCTGATTATTTGATTTTTCGCTTTTCTTAACCCTGATTAGACCGCCATACTTTTCTATCCTGACACAACTCTCGTGCTTCTTCACACACCGTGACGTGCACGCTCGTCGATTGTTCCAACTTTGAACATGGCCACCTTGTAAAACATTGATTTGGTCATGCCAAGTGTTTCTTACATTTCATCGACTTCTTTTTTCATTCATACTACTTGTATACATATATTGATAAGCAATATTCCCTCTTCTATTAGTTACATATGTCCAAACTATCTTAGTGATCCTTGCTGAATATTATTTAGGACGCATTCATCCGCCTTGAATTCCTTTTTAACTTCTTTAAAAAAACAATTAAATCATTACTTTTGGTATTATAATTGTTATTAATGGAGTTCTACAAAACAAAAAAATATTTATTAAAATCACATACCAACGACCTCCAGAAACCCCATTTGACTCCTCATAGGCTCCGTGTTTAGCTGGCACATGTACCAGCCCCTATCCGCCTCCCTTAGCTCTTTCACGTGCAGCCGCCACGCCCTGCGGTCAGCCTGGGACACTCCTATTCGGTGGTTCTTGGTGATTACGTGGCTGGCGATGGTCAGGATCGTCTGTGTGTCCACTCTCAGCCAGGCCACCTGCACATCAATAACAAGTTATTTTTAGCATCTGCAACCGTAATGAAAATACAAGTATTTAATCTTTCTCTTACGGTGCTAAAATAAAAAGTGAGTTCCGGTGTAGAGTAGTCAGTACGCGTTAAAAAATTAGCGATTTTGAATCGGAAAAATAGGAACATTCATAGCTAATCTCCTTATATAATTACAATTTAAGTCAAAAATTATAATAATTGAGATTTAATTGCTAAAAACATTAAAAAACCATCTGGCAACGCGATGGAACGGGCATAGGTCCGCTCTGGTTGCAAGCCCGAAAGCAACTGCCGGCGCGGCGGGACAGCGAGAGTGAGAACATTGAGCTAGAACATATGCAAGAGTGAGATGCGAATATAGTGTCGCGTACTCAGCGCAACGAATTTTGTTTCCGATGTTCACAAAATACCTCCGATGTACCCGATGAATCCTGATTATAATTAATATAATTTTTTTAATCAATGCGTAAATAGATTATGGTAGAATACCTAAAATCTTAACCTTGTACTTATTAAATGTATAGAGATATTGATGGTTATTAGAAGCAACCCGTAGAAGATACCCATCACAGGGAAGGGAGGGTTAATGATAAAAAAAAATTGTTTGAAATTTCATGTTAGGAGTTCATTGTTTTAACAAAAATAAATAAAAAATGTAAAAAATAATTTTTAAATTTACATTAGGTTAAAATCCACTAATTTTTGTGTCTTCGACCGGTTTCGGCAGATCGCTGTCATCTTCTGGTCATCATCCCACCAGATTTATTACAATTTATTTTTATTATTTAGTGTTTTTTGTTCATTGATGTAAAACTCCATATTAAATACGAACGAAAACGTATGTTTTCTAGAAGTTTTATTATATTTTATGGGAATGACATATGTTACCTCACTAAGACACATTTGATAATGCCTTAGAAAGGCGAAACATGTCCTTCCCATAAAATGTAATATAATAAAACTTCTAGGAAACATACTCGCATATTCTCATTTTTTATAAAATAAATAAATTATGTACTTTCTTGTAAAAATATTTAAGAGTTAAATAATTTTTGTTTTAAACTAATTTGTTAAATATAATCTTAACACATTTACAGTATCATAAAAATTGTTTTGAAGTGTTGTTTGTAAATATATAAAAACTGCATTTAAAATTTACATAAAATATAAATACGAGTTTTAAATATGATAAAACTACCATCACGCCGTCTCCCTGAAGAGGTAAGTAGAAAGACGCCACACAGTTCTTTCCTGATGTAATTCTTTAAAATCTTCAACATTCATACATCGTGTCACTCACGTACGTCGGTTTCTCCGACTTTTCACATTGTCTACATATAATATTTGTTAACGTCCACATTTTTACCATTATTTCTTAATTTATTGTTTCCATGTGTCCAAAGTATCTTAATGTTCCTTTCATTATTTTGTTTTTAATACTTTCATTCGCAGCGCATTCACTTATTTTATTTTCATTCGACACTCTATCACACAAGGGTTTTTCCACACATTCGTCTAATAGATTTCATTTTACATGATTTATTCTACTTTCATCCTACTTTTACAAGTTTATTTCGCTTCCATACATAAGGATCGGTACAATACCAATATATCTGCACTGCCATTTTAGCTTTTTTGGATTCAATGAAAATATATTAAAAAAAACAGTTGCCATACATATGAAAACCAAATAATGGATAATAATTATAGCTGTAAGAAGTTATCTGTAATAATTTAAAAGCAAATAAAGGTAACTGTATAATTACTTACATTGTTGAATAACGTAAGTACACTCAATTGAGTGTAAATATCTTGGCTTAGGAAACTTACGGTACGTCTCCTTATTGGCTAAGAATAACTTAAGTATATCACCATTCGAAGCAGCCTTTACATTAGTGTTTCAGGACACTTACCTTGAATGTCTGTAAGTTATCTACAATACAGGTAAGTATCGCCTCCCTGCCGAGCGGTGCGGTCACATTTCCTATCTCCTCTCCGAAACTTGGTGTTTCTGAAACAACAGTAATAAATGATTCAATTAGTTGAATTTACACTAACTTTTATACAGGCCCAAGACACGGATATAGAGATTAATGTTATAGAAGTGTAAATGTACATTAATATTTGAACGTTACCGAATACTTTGGAGGCCAATATTTAATTCATTACTTTTACATCTCTCCGTGGTTGTTCAATGTATGTATGGACAAGTATATATAATAATATTAATAATAATAATAAATGTAATATGCTAACTTTTAAAGCGGCTTTTTTGTGGGATACTCACTTCAAGGGCACATAACTAGATAGCATGAACGCTGGTGCGAAAATGATCTATTGTATATATTTAGCTGTTTTAATCTCTAACAGCTTGGAATATCTAGAAGTTCTATTAACAAAAATGTACAAAGTGCATGAAAGTGCCAAAGTCTAAAGTTATGTATTTGAAAATTCAGATTTAATGAGGGACTGTGACATAACGGTGAGAAATGGGAACAAGTTACCGAGTTTATTTATCAAGGAAGCATGTTTACAAGAGTAGGAAAAATTGTGAGAGACATCGAAAGAAGGGATAGTGCTGGAAACAAAATAAATTGTGCACTCAAAACCATCACGTCAAATAGATATATATTGACTGAAGCAAAGATTGAAATACATAATGGAGTTCTAGTGCCAACCTTTATGTATGGAAGTGAAGCTTGGAGCTGCCGAAAGAAGGATAAAAGCAGGATAAATGCCGAAGAAATGAGATCACTGAGAATAATACTTGTAAATCTGTATTAACTACTCTAAATTGTGGTTTATACTCGCTACAAATTATTGTATTAAATTTTTCGTTAAACTTTAAGAGTCCAAATGGGTTTATAAGAGAGGTTTAAAATTATAGCTGAAATATGGTTTAAATAAGATAAATGTTTGAATGCTTATTGATCTGGGAATATACAGTATAATTCCCGAAAACGCCCGTTTTAAAGAAGTTTAATTATAAAAAATAGGAGTGACATATCTTGACTTGCTAGAACATAAAAAAATATCCGTTAGTTACTGTAGCAAGGCGAAACAACAATTTTTTCTTCTTCATCAATATTTAATATCTTATGTGTCTTTAATAATTGTTTAATAAATAATTAAACATCTTTGCTTGAGCTTATGTCTATTGAAAAAAAAAAGTTAAAAACAATTTGTACTATATATATTTATTTTTATTGGTTCATTTGCTGTATTATAAATTGAAAAGGTGATATAATTTTTTTCTATATTCACCATTAAATTGTGTTGTGGGTTCATATTCGAATAACTTTTGAAACCTATTGTATTTTAACACTTGTTTGCATTTTTTACAAACATGTTTCGAACGACAGCAGTCCTTCCTCATAAACAATTTTTAATGCAGTTAGAGTGATTGAATAATCTGTGTTATTGTTATATAACGATACGTTAAAATGGGGCCAAAATTAATTGACTTGATTCCGGAAAATTCTCTAAATTTAAAGTGTTACACAACGACCGCTTGCTATTTCGTAAGATTTTTTTCCTTATCTCATACAAAGTATTATTATTATAAAGATTAAATACAAAATGAACAAGAATATTCTTAACTAAATAACATGGTTTAAATTTTAATGATGTTCATAAGCTGAATTATGAACTGAAATCATTGACGAAATGAGAGTCTTAAATCTTTGAAACAATGTTTAAAGGCTTTTCTCTCAGCAGCGGAACTGACTTCGTTCTGAAAAAGGGCTTATCAGTAATTTTAATAAAATTTCTTTGAAGTATTTCCTAATTACATACAACATTCACGAATGTGGATTTAAATCAAATCAGCATTGTGACTTTGTAATAAGAATAATGTCTCTGCTACTTAAAGAACAAAGAGTGATTTATAACTTTTTAATACACATTTTCTTAATAACTTTTTCTGGAATAATTTATATACATTAGAATTTTCATTTTAAGATAATCTTACGGTTGAAATATTATAATAAGCATATCAGGGATTTATTCTCTCATTAAAAATATTTGCATAAAATACGCATTTTTTCACAAGAACTTAATGATTTCTATTATACTGATAAATACAAATAAAATAATTTTTAATAGTTATCACTAGAATTCTAAAATGTCAATTTTTAAAAATTAAAATACTATTTCGAAGGGGTTACACCTTCATTATCGGGAAAACGATATAAACTCTATAAATCGATTTGTATACAATAGTTTTTATCTTTCTCCCGATAATACAAATTATAATTTAAATCCATAAATAATGAAACTTAAAAATTAATTCACAAATGTTTAAAAACATACGTGTTTATAATAATTTTGAAAATTAATTTTAAGTTTGGGATAAACATAAAAACGTAATCAAACTATAAGAGCGTTTTAATTTTTTTCCATTCATTATTATTAATATATTTATTAAAGTTCAAAAGATTTTCACACCAAGTTTTCCTGTGTAAAGCTTTAAGCATTTAATATGTGAATGAAAAACTTCATTTTACTGAGTATTTTTTGTATATTTTATAACGAATTTCGCCTTGTTATGATATTATATTATATGGACATTCTCATCAACAATCTATAATACAATATCGTTATTGTGCATTTAACATTTAAAAGTAGGTTAATATATTTAAATGAAATTGTTTTATTTACATTGAAATTTTTCTCAATTTAAAACACCATTTGATCCACTCATATATGTTTCTATTAACAATAGCTTAAGGATTGTAAAGTAAATTAATGTTTTACGTAATAAATGTGGAGTTATTTATTGTTTCTTGATAAATAATATTACAATTTATATTCAGTATTAAATATTGATAAAATCTTTGGTTTTATTTGTATTTTTTTTTTTTTTTTTTTTTATGTACACAACAGGTTGTTTGGACCCAATTACTGCATACAATTTTTATTTTTTAGCTATTATGTTGATTCTCGTGACATGTGATAGGTAGCTAATCTATCGCCATTTTATTGTCACGTGAATTCTACACCAGACCAAAGACAGTGTGACAATCACACTGCCATCGCCGGGAATCGAACCCAGAACCTTCGGCATGGAAGTCAGAGCTCGTAACCACTCTGCCACGAAGGTCACATAAAGGCGAATTAATAATGGAAGACGTATTCATGAGATAAACTGTGAATTGTTATTCTATTGGATTCATGACTGACAGGTGATGTGATCTGACACGAATCGTAATTTGACGGTTGACTGGAATTAGGGTGACTTAGTGACTTTGCTAATAGCAGACATTGTGTTCACTTTCGATGAATATTTCAAAACAGTACGTTATCTAAAACGATACAAAATTGGCAATTAATATAATATGGTGGTCAAGAAAAAATAGAAAATTTGTTATGTATTCCCAAACCAATGAAAGTGTGATTTTTTTTTCACACTGTCATCGCCGGTATTCGAATTCGGGACCTTCGGTGTGACAGGCTGTTATCAATTTGCCACGAAGGACGCTATCCCGATATTGATAAATTAATGATAATTGTACATATAAGTTACTGTTTCTTTTACAATGATATATTAAATAATTAATGCGAATGAAAACTTCTGTTTTATTATTGGGAATGACATGTATCACCTGTTTTAAGGCATTATCAAATTGGTCACTATTGTTTTTATAGTTTTGCATATATTATAGATAAATCAATAAAAAACCATACAGCTATCGAGCTTTCATTATGCAATACATTAACTATTATTGTTGTTTTAAAATCTTAAATATTTTATTTCTCTTTTTCTTTTTTATACACTTTGTTTATACAACACTAACATTAAAAAAATTAAAATTACAACGACATTTTTCGGACAACCAGTCCTTCTTCAATGATACGTATTATAAATATACATACATATTTAAACTATTATAAAATTGTTTACATGATCTGACAGATGTTATGTAATTTACGAAACATGTCTACGTAATTTTTTTTTAATGTTCGTGTTGTATAAACAAAGTGTATAAAAAAAGAAAAAGAGAAATAAAGCAATTACAGCACAAAGTATAGCGAATATAAAAGAAATTCTTTGTTTAACCTCAATTTGTCTTTGTTCAATCTCGTTATATGCAATCATCTGTTTATTATTATATTATTGTCGTTGCATGTAATTGGCCTTACCTTATTTTTTCTAATACATGTTATTGTTATCGATGTATGCTACCCTAAAGAAATAAATGTCACATTTGATAATGCCTTAGAAAGGCGAGACACGTCATTAATATTAACTATATTAAAACCTCTAGAAAATACACGTATTCATTTATATTAACGATTGTATAACATAATTTGAGTTGTTGTGTTGTGGTTAAATCTAATACTATTACTAAATCATGACATATCGAGAGGAAGCCCGAACAGTTAATCAAACCTCGGAAGTGTGGTCAACCTATGTTTGCGAAAGTCCGTCTCCCGTGTGACACTCAGACCTTATCCGTTGGCCCAAACTAAGCATTATATTATACAAATAGACACACACCGATAACAATTCGATGGTCCCAGATTCTAGAGTATTTCCAAAATCGTTGCCAGAATGAATCAAAGTTCGGAGCTTAGAATTTGTTTGAGAATATTATGATTTTTTTATGTCAAATCCCCTTGGAAATAATTTTACATACTTTCCAATATTATTACCCTCACTCTGCGAGTTTCTTTGGGAAAATATTCAAGTATTATAAAAAGTACTTTTCTACACTATTTGACTATAAAAGAAAAACTATTTCGCAAAAGTACTTGAGTATTATTTAAGTGAGTATTTCAACGTACATTGTAAATTCTTCAAAGATCTGAATATTGAATGTACTCTTAAGTACTCTGAGCCATTGTAAATTGAAGTTTAAAAAAAATCTGCCTTGTGAATAAATTCTCCGAAACAAATCGTATGGTTCTTATGTACACAAACTATTATTTAAAATTAATCTTATTATTATAACTATTGCACTGATTTCTAAGGGAGCATTGAGAACATGACTGCTTTGGCAGACATAATAATCAGTATGAAGGCCAGTGTAACACAATTCAACTAATGATTTATCATATTAAAAAAAAGTGTTATATTATTGTACCACTAAAAATTACTGTTCAATTATATATATATTGTATATTAAATCATTCATCATTATATACACATTCACTGTGGGCAATTAATTACGTAATGGAAAATAAATGTCATCTAGAATATATTCACTTTCATTTTGTGTTGTGGATTCACATTTGAATGATTGGAATAACATTTATATTTTCACAACAATGTTTATAACTTTTTTATTTATTTTTAATTCACCATATTAAAAAATGTGTTAATTGCACAAATACTTGTAGACAAATACTGGATTTTATCCATTGCGGGTAAATTATTTTTTTATAAGGATTAATTGTATCTCAATAGAGACGAAGATGTAAATTGTTTTCTGGGAACAGAATATAGTGGTCGAGGCGCTTACAGGACTTATGTCCTGTCATTGGTTGGGTTAAGCGATCGCTTTATGTTTAACAACATTCTTCATTCCGCACTTCTTACGACCACCACGTCTGACAATTTTTTGGAAGATGTATATATGCTACAATGTTGAGGAACACTTCACATTTTTTACTTCAATCTTCACTAGCGCCATCCATTAAGATTGGGTGTAAGCATTAAGCAGAAAATCTTTATTAATGCACTGTAAAATGCTTTGCAATTATCATACAGTGCTAGACTACGCCTGGAGATGTCTCTCCAATTTTGATGCTTTTATCTTGGACCAGTTTTTATACATTATTTTTACTTTTCGTAGAAATTTTTCGGTTGTGACGCAACCATTTTCGATGAACAAATTATAACGTCACTAACTTAAAACTTGTGCATCGCAAAAGGTTAAGTAACTAACGAAACATGTCTGCGATATGTAAAATAAAGTATTGTGATAATAAAAATTGTAATTCTATTTACTTGAAATACGAAAGTAAATGTTTTTTTTTCAGCACTCACTTTGTGGTAAGAGATTTTAAAATTATAGATATGAAATAATAAAAGCTTTGTATTTAACCGCGGTAAGGTTATTTTAATTGATGCCAACCAGTTTTGCTTGTACCCAAACTTCATCAGGGCAGTATAATAACTAAACAAAAATCCAAAATTGACATGTAAATAAAATAATAAACGGTGGTAAAGTCAGGAAAACGGATAAGCGAAAAAATATTTACCTTTGAAATAGAAAATTTCTTCCCCCTCTGACTTCACCACCATTTATTATTATACAGGGTGCGGCTGCATAACTTCCTTTTTTCAAAACTCAATAAAGCCCATTGTTTGAATCCGAATTTTTTTATTTGTTTTTTATTATGTAGGCACATATCTAAAGTTTTGTTTTATATAGTTTTGAGAGATCAAATCAGGTAGGTGACGCCCCCATTCTCCATACTCTGAGTAAACCGATTTCTGGTGTTTATCATGACTCTTGCCAGCATATCAGGCGTTATCTTTGCAATTTCTTCCTGGATGTTGGTCTTGCAATCATTTAAGGTCCCTGGACGATTCAGATAAACACGGGATTCCTGTCACGGGATGGCTGTTTTGAGGGAACACTTCCCAGAGCGCCTCATCTCAATTAGGGACGATTTGGAGTGGCCGGCCCGCTCTCCCCATTTGTCCCCTTGTGATTTTTTCTATTGTTTTTTTTTTAAAATCTGTATTAATTACTCAGTGAACGGAGAATGGGGGACGTCAACTACCTGATTTTATCTATAAAAAAAAAAACTTTAGGTATGTGCCGACATTATTAAAAAAAAAACAAATAAAAAGAGGGGATTCGTACAATGGTTTTTACTAAGTTTTGAAAAAATGAAGTTTTATTCTGCCGCACCCTGTATGTATACACATGTAAACTTTGTGTTTTTGTTTAGTTATTATACTGCCCTGATGAAGTTTTGGTCCAAGCAAAAGTAGTTGGCATCAATTTTAATAACCATATACCGTGGTTAAATAAAAAGTGTTTTATTATTTCATATCTATATAATAAATTGAAATTGAAATTATTCGATTGGGCCGAGATAACCAAACCGCAAAGCTAAAAATAATAATTGGTCTAAACTGGGCAGCTTTCGGAAACATGAGTAACATCCTTAAAAACTGAAAAATATCGATCAACCTAAACGAAACGTCTATGAAGCCTGCATTCTACCAGTTGGTACTTATGGTCTTGAAACTGTTACATTGTCTAAACAGAGTGCTGAGAAACTACGAGTGACCCAAAGAGCTATGGAAAGAGCCATGTTAGGAATAAACCTAAGAGACAGAGTCAGAAACGATACGGTGAGAGAAAAAACAAAGGTCACCGACTTCATCCACCGGGTAGCGACTCTAAAATGGCAATGGGCAGGTCACGTAGCCAGAAGCTCAAATGAAAAGTGGACAAGAAGACTGCTGACTTGGAGACCGTGGATGGCGAAGAGAAGTGCAGGGCGACCGCAACTATGTTGGAAGGATGATCTGAACGGACATGTCACACTGGGTGTCCATTTCTTTCGACTGATAGGCGGTTGTATACACAACTCAGAAATCCTGAGTGATGTAGGTCTGTTCGTCCCTGATAATTATCTTCGACAAGGGGGCCATATATTGTTTTATCTCCCACGATGCAGAACCAACCTGCCAATGGTTATGCCGGTAGGTAGAACATTATCTTTGCTTAATCGTATCACCTTGGAGTTTGATGTATTTTGTGATAGTTTGGCTCATCTGAGGGAAGCACTATCTTTATTATAATTGTATGGTTTATTTATTTTATTAATTTGTCATGCATCTTATGTTTCTCGCTCTTTTTATTAATCTATTATGTATTACTTATTATTGTGTATCTCTAACTTGTATCTTTAGTGTATTGGAAAAAAAATCTGTAATGCTTTAGATATGTTTAAAACAAGTAAATGAAATAAATGATATAAAATACACAGGACAGAGTGACATGGAAGCGAATGGAGGAGGCCTTTGTCCAAGAGTGGACGGGAATAGGCTGAGGAAGAAGAAGAAGATATAAGAAATGTTATCTTAACATATCACTAAGTCGGGAAGTAGATTCATAAAACTTTGAGTGCTTGTCTAAAACACGAATAGATTTCTAATGAAGAGAACCAAGAATCGAGAATTAGCTTAAGATATTATTATACTTTGATAATAAAATTGCTTTGAATCAAATGGTCAATGAAATTTAATTAAGCAGAACGGATATGGCCCGCTCGAAATCAACTCCAGCTCCGGTCTTTTGTCCGTGTCAAAGTTCGGGCCAAACTTTGCACCGCATTTAGTGAAGATCGGCAGTTCATCACCGGATCGGGATAGCACAAAGGGGTGGGAAATCGGTCCACAGGTCGCTATTCACCATATCGGCAGAGTTCGCTCGACCACACTACAATACGTTTAAATAGACCTACAACCATAATTACTGGCTATCGTTGGCGGTGAATCGTTTTGGATGAGTTTGCATTGCCGCTGCAGCGCTTCGCATAATGATTAAATGGGCAGATCTTAGTGAACTTAAGAGCGCGATCAAGTCTGGAACAAACTTCGCTATGGTTGAATATCATACAACTGGGTTCTGGTAAACTGTCAATGAATTCTATTAGGTAGGAATAATTTATTGCTATGTTAAAATCTATTATTGGAAACACAAAGTCTTGTTAGAAAATAATGTAACTGTTAAAATAAATAACATTGTTTTTTGTATCACAATTGTATTTTATTTTACGCGACAGCTGTTTCGTCAACCTATGTTGACATCATCAGGTGTTGAAAACATCAGGTGTTGATGTCAACATAGGTTGATGAAACAGCTGTCAAGTAAAATAAAATACAATTGTGATACAAAAAACAAAGTTATTTAATTTAACAGCTTATAATGTTAAGGTATCATAGTGTTTCGGCCAAAACAATGGACTGTTTAAAAATATTGTGTTTGAAAAAAAAGTCACCTAAATGTACGTATACCATTTTTTTCTTGTTGGAGGTCGTTTCCATGATCAAAAATCAATTGTTGCCATCTTTAATCATACGCCGTGCTAGTTGATAAAAAGTTCACATTCATACAAAAAAAAAGTTCAAGTTCACATTCATACAATAAAAGTTCAGTCATACGAGTATAAGCACGTCAATTCTTCTGACTTCTAGCAGGGCCGAGATTAAAAATATTTGGTCATGCTATGTTTTTCTCAGTCTACTACGACTCCGTATTTCATAGTTAACTTTTACTTTTTTAAATTATTCTTTATTTATCCAGGGCTTCTACAGGTCTAAAACAAATGTAGTTGTCACGATACAGGCCATGCCTAGTGTGACAAGTACAGACCATAAACTGTTTTTTATCAAATATATATTATAATCATGTAGAATAAAAATCAAATACAAAAATACATATCAAAGAAAAAAAGAAGCACGATCAAATTAATCAAATATTGAATGTCGGCCACGTGAGGAGTCAGATAAATCGACGCGCGTGCATGACACGATGTATGAATGTTGAGGAAACAAGAGAAATATGTCAGGAAAGAAATATGTCATAAAGACAATCCATTCTTTCTGCCTACCCCTTCGGAGAGACGGCGTGTTGGTTAGTTAGAAATGATCCTATCATAATTTTGTTTAAAATCCTTCCTTCACACCACATTCCTTCCTGATATCAGTAACAATTTTTTTCTTCATGTTTTAAACATTTATATTATAAAATATAATTAACCGACTACTATACTCGTTAACTACAGCAATGTGCTGTGAATATATATTTTTTCCAATTTTTAATAGCCTCATTTTGATGTGTAGTGATTACACAGGACCGTGATGTGTGTATTTTTTAATGTCTTATATATGAATCCTTTACAGATTTTATATATTCCACGAAACACCACACTTTAAAAACACTGAGTACATTAATACTTTGGGACCGAATGACACATTTTTATAGGATGATTAGAAGAGTTATGTTTTCGTATGATCTTTCATATTGTAATCTATATAGCTTATACGAGTACATCGGTACTCAGTTTTTACTGGTCATTTGGTTTTGTTCGTTCGGGAACTATTTAATAATTTAGCTGAGTTTTACGAACCAGCGTTATAAGTATGTAAAGTATATAATGATTTCCTTTTTTATAATATCGTTAAATGACGAAACAATATTACCACTAATGTTTTAACTATTATATTAACAAGCTAACTAAGAGTTTTTGTCGCTCGTGAAAATTTTATTTATTTGACATTTTTATACATACGAGTATATATTATATAATGCATTTGTAATATTAGGAAAAATTACGTTTTATATATTACACATTTTATTATATTTAAAAAATGTTATGTTTTGTCAAGTAAGCCAAAATACGTCACTTCTATAAAATACAATAAAAATAAAAATACTTTATATGGAGTTATACAAAAGGAATTTGTTTGGCTGAAGTGTCTGGGCGCGATACCACTTATAGTCTTTACACGTCTCGGGCTTTATTTACATAGGGGTGTTAGTTGAAGTTTGCCGGTTTTACTCATATATGTCGCTAGAGATATGTATACATTTCTATGATTTGGCATCTATGTCATATTTTTCTATGGATATTAACCTTCAAAAATACACAAGTTACATTCTGCCAAAATAATAGTGTCATAGTTGTTTACCTCAGTGAATATGTCGAGTTTGGTTCCAAGTAAATCGCATTTGCGGCATTCGTTGCTTTTCTTATTTCATCAAAAGAAAAAAGCAGTTGAAGCTCATCGGTTGCTGGTAGAAACTTATGGTGAACATGCTCCAGTGATTAGAACATGTGAGACATGGTTTCGTCAATTTAAAAGTGGAGATTTCGATTTAACAGACAATGAACATCCTGGTGCAACGAAAAAGTTCGAAGACGAGGAATTGCGGGCGTTATTGGATGAAGACCCAATCCAATCGCAACAACAATTGGCCCAAACACTTAATGTGACCCGAGGAGCAATTTGCCAACGTTTAAAAGCCATGGAAAAGATCCAAAAGTATGGAAAATGGGTACCACATCAAATGAACGAGAGACAAATCGAAAATCGAAAAACCATTTGTGAAATGCACTCACACAAGATCACTCTCAAAGCATTGAATTGGGAAATATTATCACACCCGCCGTACTCTCCAAACCTTGCCCCGTCCAACTATCACCTTTTCGCATCGATGGAACACTCACTCGCAGAGCAGCGCTTCGCCAATTTTTAAAAAGTCGAAAAATGGCTCGTCTGAATGGTTTGCCTCGAAAGAGAATTTTTTTTTTGGAATGGTATTCATGATTTGCCTCAAAGATGGGCAAAATGTATGGAATCCGATGGTCAATACTTTGAATAAAAAATTTCGTAATGCGTTATTCTTAAAATGTTCTTGAATTTAAATTATCTGCCTGTATCATAAGCAATTAATTGGAATTAATTTCGTCTACAACAAATAAATAAATAGACACCTATTCGTTAATAAAAGGAAAATGATTCTTAAAAATAATTATTTCATTAATTGTATCTCAATAGAGACGAATATGTCAATTTTTTTTTTGGAAACAGAATATGGTAGTCGAGGCGTTTTACAGGACTTATGACCTGTCATTGGTTGGGTTAAGCGATCACTTTATGTTAACAACAATGTTAACCGCGATGGGTAAAAATCCAGTACTTGTCTACAAGTATTTGTATACATTCAAAAACAAATTATTTTATTATTTGTTTCTGGCACAGTGATGAGAAGGCCATATGAAATAATGCCTTAGCTATGCGAAACACGCCATTTCCGTTAAATATGATAATATTTCTAGCAAACAGATGTTTTCATTTGAATAACTTATTTTATGTTTCTTAAAAAAACATAAGAAAGAAGATTGACATGTTTTATTTTCATACTGCATCTTTTAAATGTATCTATTATAATAAAAATGTACCATATAAGATCATTTCAAGTTGCTTCCTTTGAAGAAACGACAAAGGTTGGCATTTATAATAAAAGACAGAAATAGAGGTAATCAAAGTAAATTACAAAAATAGAGGGGAAACGAGAGATGTGCAAACATTATTGCGGACCTCTCATAACAGGATTTCATAGAAATGGGGTATCCATTAATTATCTTATTTCTTACTTTAATTATAAATTATAATATACTTGATACTTTTCTAAAAATACAGAGCGCTTAAAACAGATTTGAAATAGTAATATGTTGAATATTTCTTGTTCATTATATCGCCCTAATAAAGCTTGGGTTAAAGCGAAACTAGCTGGCATAAATTATAATAACCATTCTGTAGTTAAATACAAAGTTTTTTATTATTAAATTTCTGTAAGTTTAGTTTCTGGTTCTTGTAAACACCACATCCATAGAGAAATAATAGATCCTTTGAGCAGTGAAATATATTTAAATAGAAGCCTTATCGCAAATCTTCAAAATTTAAGCCAATTACTTTAAAAGCAAACGTAAAAATAAACTAAGATAGCTTTGCAAGGCAAAATTATGTCAAAAGAATGAAGACGAAAGTGAAAAGTTTTGCGGAAGAAAATAAATACAGGAATTTTACGAATAAAAGCTTTTATATCCAGCTGTAAGCTCCAGAAAGTCCTTGCAGCATCCGTTATTATGTTTTCCAAAAGTTATCGTGAATAACTTTGTATGAAGCTTTTATCATTGAAATTAATTTAATAATAACACAAAAAGTTTGCGGCGGTGAAATTAATTTTAGCGTTAACGGTTGACAACGCTTTTAACGACATTGGGAGATCTAGATCTTTCTGTCGTCGGAAGTCGGTTACGTTCACGGTATCGGCTACTAATAGTATTCTTTACGACATTTAGGGGCGTTGCGACCTGAGAGCCTTTCTTATTATCAGCGTCTCTATTCACTAATGAACAGATACTCAACAATACAACACGGTTCGTTTGATATCATTGTGATTTTCCAATCATTTTCAAAATTAAATAATATTATATAAGATAAAATTACAAAAGTTCAAATACTCGTATAAGTTGATTTTTAATGTTACAGATATTATTTTTATACCTATATTGATAAAATCAACAAAATTATAGTAATTAATCATAATAATCCAAGAAGTGCAGTTAAAAGCGTACTGCTGTACAGATGTGAGACTTGGAAATCTACCGCGGACGTTATTGGAAAACTCCAGGTGCTTATAAATAGATACCTTCGCTCAATATTCAAAATCTCTTAGCGCCAAACAGTGTCAAATGGCGTTCTCTGGAACGTTCAGGCGAAAAGCCAATTAGAGAACAAGTCGCTAGACGCAAATGGTAGTGGATCGGTCTCACTCTGAGACGGAACCCAGCCTGCATCGTTCAGGGCGCACTAGACTGGTCCCTTATGGGGGGAAAGAGGAAGCGAGGCAGATCTAGAGCCACGGAGGCAGGACGAGGTTAAAGCAGCAGGCCTCACTTGGGATGATGTTAGGCATCAGGCATGTGATAGAGTCGGGTGGAGAAGGTTCCTTGAGGCCCTATGCACCACGGAGGTGTGACAGGACAAAAAGAAGAAGAATAATGAAATAATATGATGAACTCACAATTAACGAAACGATTACTACCGATACATACGTTCCTGAAAAACTACTGGAAAAGCGTCCTGCATTCGTCAAACGGAAAGGCATTATCCTGTTACACACTAACGCCAAACCACGCTCCACGAAAGTGACAAAAGAAAAAATTCTTGAACACAACTGGTCTGTTTTGCTACATCCATCCTACTCCCCAGATCTAGTTACTACTGACTACCACCTTTTCTGTTCCTTACAGAATTTTTTGAGTGGTAAAACTTTCATTAATAATGATCTAGTTTATCAGGCCCTCGCTACTTTTCAGTCTAAACCCACATAAATTTATTAGAAGGGGATCGATAAGTTGCCAATAAGATGGAAGAAGATTTAATATAATAGTATTTAACAGCGGTGGATACATAATTGATTAATATAATGTTATAATTTTTTTAAAGCAAATAAAAATATGTTGAAATTTATAAGTAACTTATGATTCACCCTAGTAATATTTATTTAGTATTCCACTTAATTTTAAGTATCAAAAGAGTTTGAAAGCGGTTTTAAAGAAGAATAATAAGTAGAGAAGAAGAAGGTTTTAAAGATATTTGTTGAATATAAATATAAAGCTGCCGAAGCCGGTCAAAGCATAAAATAAAGTGAAATGAAACTAAATACACAATAAAAAGGAATTCAGATTTTTTGATACAGATGCTTGAAAAACTAAACTTATCACCCACAATAAAAACATCATTAACATGTAACACTGTTCACCAACATATAAAGATTTTATAATGGAATATAAAAATGTCGAAACTTAAATTATATTATACTCAACTTCTTATAACTAACTTACTAAAAGAATGGACTGCCACACTTTTCTTTCCTGGCATATTTCTCTTGATTCCTCAACTTTCATATATCGTGTCATGCACGCGCGTCGATTTCTCTGACTCCTCACATGGCCGACATTCAATATTTGATTTATTTGATCGTGCCACGTTTTCCTCGGCCTTCCTCTATTTCTGGTTCTATTTACATCGTTAAAATATATTTTTTTTAACCATTCTTTCTTCATTCATTCTTTCCATATGTCCAAACCATCTTAATGATCCCTTCACTATTTTGATCATAACACCATCATTCACACCGCATTCACTTATTATATTTTCATTCGACACTCAATCATACACAGACTATTCACACATTCGTCTAAGAGATCTCATTTATACCTCTTATAACGTTTAATAAAATATGCAAAATGAATGATTTCAATCAATCCGATGCTTGAAGCTCCCAGAAATTAATCGAGAACAAACCGTTTTTCCACACATCCGTCTTAACGTTTGCAAATGTAATATTCTCAGCGCCCCTTTATCCCTGAAGTCATTAAGGGTCTAAATCAGATCAATGCGTGGGTTTACCAACTTCTATTTGAATACTAAACAAAGCTATGTAGGTAGTTACTTAGCTAAATTGCAATTACGTGGTTTTTAGAGTACCCCTTCAGTTGACACCACTAAAATCGTTCAGTGGATGCGATGCAGACACAAGTGAATATTTTGTTTTATGTTTAATAACACAAACATAACATAAACATAACACTGAATTTAATTCGTAATACGTGTGTGTCAACTAAATTTAAATAATCAAATTGATTTTTACACTTTAATAAGGCTTTAGACAGGTGAAACATGTCATGCACATAAAATATAATAAAATTTATATAAAATAGACTTTTCATTCATATCAATTATTTAACATGGAGTTTTACACCATTCAAGAAACTATTATTTCATATTACGAGTATTTTGAGAAAAATATGTATTTTTTAATGAAGGGTACTTCATTTTTGTTGGTTTAAATAGACTTTTAACATAAAATCTCATAAAACAGTCTATACTAACTATTTGGTACATTATTTTAATATAAATCACACGTATTTATATTTCAAAAATATTTACAAAAAATACACTAAAATTATATACCTACTTTTAGTACACAAAAAATCTTATTTTTTTAATTATAGGACTTATAAATATAAACCATCAAAAAAGTAATGTTCATAATTACATTATGTAACTATTGAATACACGCGTTCAGTTCAGCATGTGGTTTTGATTCTAGTAAGCCGATTAATTGCTATGGGTGAAATAACCTTTGGTTTATAAAACTTACATACTGACTCTTTTGTGACATAAATTTTAGTGAAACTTAAGTGACATTCCAGATATTCCTTTTCTTAACACAACAATTTTTCTTCATAAGGAGAGTAAGAGAAACGAAAATAAAAAATGTAAAAATAAATATATTTTGTACCATTTATATATTATATAATACAATAAAAACATTTAAAAAAATATCTGCGCATTACATATCACATTTGATTTCTTTAGCGTATATTCAAAAATGATTTAATAATAAGTGTAATAAAATATAGTTGCGAAAATTAATGTGCTCGTGAAAAAAAATCTTAGTACGTATAATGTATACAATAAAAATATTTAAACGAATAAAAAATGCGTGATATATTATAATTACACAACGACTGGTTCCTTTATAAACAGCGTTTTTTAAAAATAGTAATTACATACGTTAGTTCCTAAATTTTTTTAAAAAGTACAGTATTTTTACAACCATTTTTTACAAAAAAGCTTTGGATGATTCTGATCTTTTTCCATTGTAGAGTGTTAAAAATTTACCCTGAAGAAGGATGAGAACCATTTGATACAAGTTTGTGAAGAGTGTTGTCAAATCACTTTTTTTTTTCAAAAGATATTTAAACGCGAATCGTTAATTCAAAGTTATTTTGAATAAATTAAAATAAAATCTTTAAATTTTGCACATAAAAGCTCACATAAGACATGTAAAAAAAAAGTAATAACGGTATTTTTTTGATAAATTTTCACATGTATATAATGTATAAATTCATTGACGCCTTTTCAAGATATTGCTTTTGAAAACTTGACAATCTTCTGCCCCGAATTCGTTTGTATATTGTAATGGTACATCATTACGATTTCTTCGGCCACTGAATTCGCCCCAATTCTCCCCAGTTAAGTACCTTTTCGAAATTTATTTCCAACTTCTCCTGTTTCCGCCCTGTGAGCCACCGCCGCCTTCCCAATTGGTAACACTGCTTTTTCGGTACTCTATGCTTCGAGGCAGAAGCCCGTCACTTCCCTCTAGTCAGCCATTGCGGGTAGGCCGCCATCTTGTGTTCTTTCGCGAGTGCCCAGTTACCACCACGATGTAGGAGAAACGTTAATCCGTTTGCATCCGGCTGGACCAGCAATGGTTCAGCCTTTCTCCCATCATATCTTCTGAAGGTAGGAGAATACTAATAATAATATCCATATCGAAGACCGCACATTGGTTCCACATGTGCGTCATGTGTCCGCGTGTCTGCGATTGATTCCCTCCGCCACGGTCCGAGCCATCCTCTGCTCCCGAAATTGCCGCCCACGTGTTGTCGCACATCATGTCCCGACAACGTGGTTGACCTCACCACCCAGCGGAACTGCGAGGACCACTTCTTCACGCCGCTTCAGACAGCACCAACAGGTTAGGGAACCTCGTGTCTGCCAGGTGACGCTCTACATATTGATTTGCTGACCCACCATCTTCTGGTCAGCGTCGCTGATAACGTCTACGGACGACGTCGCCGGTCGATGTCCTGACGAGCACGCCATCGAGGAATCGCCTCAAACAGCCTCTTCATTATTTCATCATGTGCCTTTTTTTTTGTATTCGTACGACATCCCTAGCCTCTGGATTATTGTTATAATGTTAACTAGATAATAAACCTTAATGTATCCCATGTAACTGTCTTTATATTTACACCCGTCCCTGAATCGAATAATATACCGAAAAGAATCTCACGATTACCACCCTGAGGATTAAAAATCATGCTCTCCGTGCTAACCGAGGAGGTACGTTTCACTGGCGCCCCAAACGTGTGGCATTTCGGTGTTATTATTCGATTTAGGACTCGTGTAAATTTAGGTATCCGTATCATATATTACTGCATACGATTTCAAGTTCTACCATGCAAAATTCATAAATCTTTACATTCAAATGTTTAAGTAATCTTCCCTTTTGTAAAGATCGTAATTTCAAATTTATCGAATTATTCCCACATGCGCATGCGTCGATCTTCCTTTCGGTACACATGTACTCAGCGCGTGTATCCGCCGCGTATTTCATTCTCAAATTTCAAACGCTTCGCGCGTGAACCGGTTGATCGAAATAACTGTCAGTACGCTTGCACTTTGGCATAAGGGAAATTCAAAGTATTTCGCATATTTCCTTCTTATCCCGCATGGTAATCGTTATTAAATTTTCTCTCGTCTCTCAACTGTGGCTAGCAAAGTCGCAATATCATGAGTATATATTTTTGTTAATATTCTATCTGACCAAGTATTCACCTAATTGTAATAACCTTAATTTTTTATACTAGTTGTAAATAACATTCAATAATAAAACTTCTGTGATCCTCGTGCTGTAAAAATAATATGTTTACAACACAATAACTATCTGAACTGACAAGAATAGTACACTGTCAAGTGTGAATAGTTTCTAAGTTCAACTCAAAACTTAGTGGCATCCAAATGAATATAAATCAGTAATTAAATTCACTAAACATGTATACTTTCTAGATTTAGCTGGTGAAAATCTAGTGGCGTCCCAATTTCTATCTTACTTGCGTTTGTAGTGTCTATTGTGTAATGGTATGTATGAATAAGTGTCTGATGAAGAATAAACTGCCCCCATTCTCCACTTGGTCTAGTTATGTTAGAAGCGCTTTAAAAGAAGATGCATGAATCAATAGAATGAATGAATAAATGTAAATCTCCCGAATGCTAGAGAAACTTGATAGACCTACAAACTCATTTGTATTATGGTTTGGTTATATTTTCCCTTCCTACTTGAATGTTCCATCTTCTTGTATGTTCTGGGTGGATTAGGCTTCCTTTGTTTGTGTGGAATACTGAATTGTCCATCACTTATAATGTTATGAACTTTTCCATCTCAGCAGAACAGAAATTTCATTGACATACAATTTTTGTATGTGCCAATTGTCTAAATTTATAAATATTGTAACACCATTTTTTTTATACTTAGTTTTTTTTTTAAATTATCTTTCATTGCTATATACATTTGTTCTTGTGTGTTCTGGATGGATAAAAACTTATTTTATTTGTGTGGAATACCAGATTGTCCATCACTTATAATGTTATGAACTTTTCCATCTCACCAGAACAGAATTTTTCTCCACATACAATTTTTGTATGTGCCAATTGTTTAAATATATAAATATGGTAACACCATTTTCTTTATAACTTAGATTTTTTTACTTATCATTGATTGTTATATATGTTCATGTGTGTTTTGGGTCGTGAGTCGGTTAAATGTGTTGCATATTGGATTGGTAATCACTTTTACGATTGAGTTCACTTCTCCGATTCACCTGAACAATAACGTCCATTATATGTTTTAAAATGTTGTAGATATATATGTTGTTTCAGTCACCTGTAGAGTTTGTTTTTGTTGAGAATAGAAGGAGTCAGAACGCTATAGGTATACAGCCTTAGAATATGTAGATGTGCCTTATTTTCCGAGGCGAAAGGGAGCCAGACCCTAATAAAAAGCAACGCTATAGGTATACAGCCTTAGAATATGTAGATGTGCCTTATTATCCGAGGCGAAAGGGAGCTAGACCCTAATACAAAGCAACGCTATAGGTATACAGCCTCATAATATGTAAACGGACATGCCTCTGCTGTATGTAATTTAAATTTTTGTTTTTACTGGTGACTGAACACATAATATTGTTGTAACTGTTTTTCTTTATAATCTATCATCTAGGCTAGAGATGTCCAACAATAATTTACCTCAAGACCCTAACCCCTTCTCCTTTTAGAATCAGTGAGTGCTATTTACCTGCAAAGAAAAAAAAAACAATTGTCTCTTTTGTGCTGTGGAAACTTTAAAACAATGATAATTTTTTGTATTTATAACTTAACTGCATTTGTGTTTTTACCTGAACTGTAATTTGTATTTTTTTAAACTTAACAATTTGTAATATGTCAAACTAACTGCTACCTAAGACTTAAACCTGCCTCCCCTGTGTTTAATGATCCTTAATATTCCGAACTAAACTATGATTTGTATTTTTTTTTTTTTTAACTTAACAATTTGTAATATGTCAAACTAACTGCTACCTAAGACTTAAACCTGCCTCTCCTGTGTTTAATGATCCTTAATATTCTGAACTAAACTATAATTTGTATTTTTTTTTTTTCACTTAACAATTTGTAATATGTCAAACTAACTGCCAACTAGGACTTAAACTTGTCTCTCCTGTGTTTAATGATCCTTAATTTTCTGAACTAAACTATAATTTGTATTTTTTTTTTTCACTTAACAATTTGTAATATGTCAAACTAACTGCCACCTTTTAGGACATAAACCTGTCTCCCATGTGTATAATAATGATCATTTTTTTTAAGCTTGTGAATCTGATTGGTACTTTTAAATAGGCTGTCTTTGTATTTCTCAATTGTCCAAACTGTCACCTTCTAGAATTTTTATCTACCTGCAACTTTTGTATGCCATTCACTGAAGGAGCTTTTTTTTATTATTTTTTTTTATTCCACATAAGAGCGAGTGTAATGGTACATCATTACGATTTCTTCGGCCACTGAATTCGCCCCAATTCTCCCCAGTTAAGTACCTTTTCGAAATTTATTTCCAACTTCTCCTGTTTCCGCCCTGTGAGCCACCGCCGCCTTCCCAATTGGTAACACTGCTTTTTCGGTACTCTATGCTTCGAGACAGAAGCCCGTCACTTCCCTCTAGTCAGCCATTGCGGGTAGGCCGCCATCTTGTGTTCTTTCGCGAGTGCCCAGTTACCACCACGATGTAGGAGAAACGTTAATCCGTTTGCATCCGGCTGGACCAGCAATGGTTCAGCCTTTCTCCCATCATATCAGGTAGAATACTAATAATAATATCCATATCGAAGACCGCACATTGGTTCCACATGTGCGTCATGTGTCCGCGTGTCTGCGATTGATTCCCTCCGCCACGGTCCGAGCCATCCTCTGCTCCCGAAATTGCCGCCCACGTGTTGTCGCACATCATGTCCCGACAACGTGGTTGACCTCACCACCCAGCGGAACTTCGAGGACCACTTCTTCACGCCGCTTCAGATAGCACCAACAGGTTAGGGAACCTCGTGTCTGCCAGGTGACGCTCTACATATTGATTTGCTGACCCACCATCTTCTGGTCAGCGTCGCTGATAACGTCTACGGACGACGTCGCCGGTCGATGTCCTGACGAGCACGCCGTCGAGGAATCGCCTCAAACAGCCTCTTCATTCTTTCATCATGTGCCTTTTTTTATGTATTCGTACGACATCCCTAGCCTCTGGATTATTGTTATAATGTTAACTAGATAATAAACCTTAATGTATCCCATGTAACTGTCTTTATATTTACACCCGTCCCTGAATCGAATAATATACCGAAAAGAATCTCACGATTACCACCCTGAGGATTAAAAATCATGCTCTCCGTGCTAACCGAGGAGGTACGTTTCAATATGTCGATTTAAAAAAAAAAGAAATATGTTATAACACGTAGAAATTCAAATTCCACACGTGTCTCTTGACATGGCTAAAATATCAAAATACAAAATCTTCATCGAACATTTTTCCAACCCCATGCGCTGATAAATTTAACGGTTAAATTTGTATGATAAAGTTTAAAAAATATATTAGAATTAGTAGTAAAAAATGGTTTTTGCCTGTTTGCCATTTTTGCAAAACTTAACGTGGCAGTGCACAATGGTGTTCTTGTGCCGATCCTTGTGCATGGAAGTTAACCATATATATCGAATTAATAAATTAGAAATTAAGATCTCTTAGATGAACGTGTCGTAAACTTGTATATGACAGAGTGTTAAATGCCACTATTGGTGAATGCAGTGCGAATGAAAGTGTTATGAACAAAATAATGAAAGGGTCATCAAGATCATTTGGACTCATGGAAAGAATGAATGAAAAAATAATGGTAAAGAATGTGTATGTTAACGGAACTAGAACCGCAATAGAGGAAGACCGAGGTAAACGTGGCACGATCAAAACAATGAAATATCGGCCACGTGAGAAGTCGGAATAATTGACGTGCGTGCATGACACGATATATGAACGTTGAGGAATCAAAAGAAGTATATCTGTAAAGAACAACGTAATGGTTAATTCTTTCTGCCTACCCCTTCAGAGAGAAGGCGTGGTGGTTAGTTATCAAATATACAATTTCCAAAATCATATAAAGGAATGTTAATAAATTTTTTGCCCGTGAAGTACTGCTTTATATAATCAAAGCGTTTCAAAAACTTTACGATTTAACAAGTTTACCTTCTAATTTACCCAATAAACCGTTTGATTGGATATCGAACTCTTAAGTTATTATAAGTTAGCGAAAGTTGCCGAGTTACGGGCCATTGTCGGAATTATTAATTGAAATTTAAGGGACACATCGCAAAACATACTTAACGAGTCAGTAAACATAGCATGTTATTTTGAAACAAGTAAATTCAGTACATAACTAATCCACTGTTTATTAGTAGGAGTGAACATAAATCACAAAATAACTAAGGACTATATAAGGTGTTCTGAAATCTTACGAGTATTAAATGTGTATAGTTAAAACAAGTAATTTTAATTGGTTTATAAATGGTGAGTATTTGTGGCGATGAGGTTTGCAACCCATCACACCGCGTCTCTCGCGATGGCGAAAAGAGAAGGATGGAGTGCCGCATCGATTAAAGTGTGGCAGTCCATTCTTTCTGCCTACCCTTTCGGGGAGACGGCGTGATGGTTAGTTAGTTAGTTAGAGTATTGGCAGAGAAAAGAAAAAAATACTGAAATATGAGTTTAGATTTATAGCGCTAATAATTATATTTTATTATAAATTTATATGAAATTTTGATAATAAAAAAACAAGACAATGTATACGATAAACAAAAAAAATGTTTTTGTTATTTACATTTTATATGGCATACGAGTATGTTAGTACAATTTTTAAAATACTTTCGTATGGAGCACTTAATTTGTGGTGTGGAATTATTAAATAATATATAATATTAAAACTAACTAACTAACTAACCATCACGCCGTCTCCCTGAAGGGGTAGGCAGAAAGAATGGACTGCCACACTTTTCTTTCCTGACATATTTCTCTCGCTTCCTCAACATTCATACATCGTGTCATGCACGATTTCTCTGACTCCTCACGTGGCCGACATTCAATATTTGATTTATTTGATCGTGCCACGTTTTCCCCGGTCTTCCTCTATTTTTGGTTCCATTTACATCATTAAGATATAATTTTTTTACCATTCTTTCTTCATTCATTCTTTCCATATGTCCAAACCATCTTAATGATTCTTACATTATTTTGTTCATGACACCATCATTCGCACCGCATTCACTTATTATATTTTCATTCGACACTCTATCATACACAGAGTATACACACATTCGTCTTAGAGATCTCATTTCTACTGCATAATATTAATACACTTTTAAAGTGTTTTTACACCACTTAACATATATATTTTTAAGAACCAACATCGTCAGGGATCGTCAGGGTTATAAATATACATAATTATATAAAATGGGTGGGGGGTGTCAGATTTTATTATTAAGTTGGTATCAATCGAATAAAATAAAATCAGTTTATTTCATCGATAGACATTAGAAAATTAAGGTTTAAGGCGTCTATTGAGGACAGGTAAAATAATATATTGTATATAGTATACTACCATAAATGCATGAGCGATGGTTCGACACTCTCTAGGATTAAGAGTATTTGCCTTCTTAACGCACTTTCACTAATATGAAAGATGTCGATCTCCGAGGAGTCCGCGTTCCGCAGATTAATTGCTCTTCCCACCGGTGTCACCAGAGGCAGGTTAGTTCTGGCGACCGGTAGATAAAACAATCAATGCTGTCGGTGTTGGAGATATCTGTCAGGGACAAAAAGCCGAACACCCTCCAGCTCGGTCGAGTTCTCGAAATATCCCCTAAGTAATCTAAAGAAATAGGCTATGAGATGCTCATCTCTAGCTACAGGGAGTTGGTCCCAAGCATTCCCAAAAGAAATGCCGTGGGATAGAGCCGCGGATAGCTACCATACTCCCTCATGTAGAGATATCTCAGAATTTTTTTCTGACCCCTCTCCAGAATAACGGAATATCTCAATATGATATCTCTATAGATTATAAAATATCGGTATCATTTAAATGTTAATTTGTATGGGATTCCTTGAAATAACCTTCACAAAGGTGTCAATAATTTCTAATTTTATTTTCTCAGTTTCAATATTTATGTACCACCGTGTATAATGTGACGGGTTTGCCTCAGTTTAGGTAAGAATATAACACGAGTAATGTGTAAACATTGAACATGTGCTTAACTTGTTTTGAAACTTTGCTCATGGTACATAGATGTTTGCGTTTTACAAAACTTGCGCCGAATGAAACTTTTAAGTTTACTATAATTTAACATTCAATGCCACACCACGTAGTTTTCTTATATTTTATACTAGTCCATAGACAATATTTTGTTATTGTAATTATTAAAGTTTACCAGTTTACTACAAGTCCTGGTGAATTGTATGTATGAGGTATGCATGCGAAATGATCTGATGATGAATGTTAATAAGTCCAAGGTAATGATTTTTGAAAAGGAAGAAACCATGACAGTCTGCAACATTAGCGTGAATGGTGAAAACTTGGAGCAAGAAGTTGAGTTTGTGTATTTAGGTAGTATGTTTACAAGAGATGGGAGAGTGGAGAGGGATATTGAAAGAAGGGTTGGGGCAGGCAACAAAGTGAATGGTGCACTTAAAGTTGTCATCGCAAACAAAAAACCTATCCAAAAAAGCTAGAATGGCAGTGCACAATGGTGTTCTTCTACCGACCCTTATGTATGGAAGCGAAGCATGGAACTGGCAAAGGAAGGATGAAAGTAGAATAAATGCAGTAGAAATGAGATCTCTTAGACGAATGTGTGGATACTCTGTGTACGATAGAGTGTCGAATGAAAATATAAGAAATGAATGCGGTGCGAATGATGGTGTTATGAACAAAATAATGAAAGGATCATGAAGATGGTTTGGACATATGGAAAGAATGAATGAAGAAAGAATGGTAAAAAAATTATATGTTAATGATGTAAATGGTACCAGAAATAGAGGAAGACCAAGGAAACGTGGCACGATCAAATAAATCAAATATTGAATGTCGGCCATGTGAGGAGTCAGAGAAATCGACGCGCGTGCATGACACGATGTATGAATGTTGAGGAAGCGAGAGAAATATGTCAGGAAAGAAAGGTGTGGCAGTCCATTCTTTCTGCCTACCCCTTCGGGGAGACGGCGTGATGGTTAGTTAGTTAGTTAGTTTTTTACCAGAAATATAAAAAAACTTTAGATACATCCTGATTACGAAAACAATCTTAAAAATGTAAATGATCACAAGTTTAGAAGAGTACTATATCACCTCTTAATTGTGAATCATCTAAAGACTCTTATGGCATTTTCTAACATATTAACCGGATCACTAAGAATAATGTGCGGGAAAACGTTGTATGATAGAATACCGAACAATGAAATAAGAGAGAAATGTAAGGCAGATGACTGCATCAAAAGGCGGCCACATTCGAAGTCGGAATAATCGACGTGCGTGCATGGTACGATGTATAAATGTAGAGGAAGCCCGAGAGGTATGCCAGGACAGAGCATTGTGGTGATCCATCCTCTCTGCCTACCTGGGGAAATGGCGTGATGGTTAGTTAGTTAGTTTTTTTTTAACCGGATTTTCATGTAGCCATCAACAATTCCATCCATAACTAGAAATATTTTTTGTTTCTTGAACAATGATGTGAAACTCCAAATTAAGTAATTGATATGAATGAAATCGCATATTTTCTAGAATGACAATGACATGTTTCCTCTGTCTAAGGCATCATAATTATCAAATGTAGCTACGTTTAATAATTCCTTTAACATGGGAAACATGTCATTCCCATGGAATATAATTATATAAACTTCTTGAAAACAAACAGACAATATCATTCGCATTAACTAAAACAAGACAGGAAATAAATCTTAAGTGTATAAACTAAATGTCGACTTTAAATCTGAAAAATGTATAATTCTCGACCTTCTTTTGTTAATGTTAACAATTATTGATAAAATCTTTTTCGTCGAATTAAGTGCAAGCTAGTTTTGTAGGGATGGTCGCAAATCTGACCTAATCTATCTTCTTCTCTTGCCATTGTGGTGGAAGGTTTGGTTAACTTTGTGTCGTTTCCAGGGGCGCCAGATGCTATAGTTATTCTAATACCGCATTTGGAGGCACCTTTCTTACCTCGCTAAGCTTTTAATTATTTTTACGTCTCGTGTTGTTTTTTTATGAATTATAAAATAAATTTGAAATATTAAAACAATTGTTTTCCTAATGTTGTAATTTTTTTGAAAAAAATTGGTAGATAGACGAGACATAGATTAAATTAGTAACAAAGACATGCATTTAAATTTTACTAAACAAATAAAATATCTCGTATACATTTGTTTGGGCTTTTCAGTGTTTTAAAAATTAAAACCAATTCAAAATCATTTTCAAAATCCTTTCCATTAAAGACATACGATTATGTGATATTTTTTATTAAGCTATCAAAAAACATTTTTATTTTGATATTATTGAAAAAATGTTGTCGACACCTAGCGATTCTAATTACTGACAGTCATTTTTTTAAAAGCTGTTAAAATTAGCAACGCTTCGTGAGCACATCGCCACTCGACACCGAACTTCTGCCGCATCGTATTTTAGACCAATCAGGTGAAACGTCATTCGCTAGAGCCTTTCTGATTGGGCCAATTAAGCCGGTGGTTTCACTCATACGCTGGCTGACGTGAGCGGGTTCTCACGTAGTCATGCCATCAATATTCCAGAAACTTTACTGCACCAAGTTTAAAGTTTACGTAAAATACACGACCAAACAACATCAGAAAAGTTTTATACGGTATCAAGTTACTTTTTGGGAGGAAGGTCAATAATGCGGGGAGTATTTTGTACTTGTATTCGTAGAGTTCTTGTTTAAACCTATAATATCCTAACAAGACCAAACTTGTTACAAATATATTCAATTATGAATTGGAATTATTAATCACAGAAATTTATCCACTAAAGCAAAGATGGCAGTACATAATGGAGTTCTAAAGTAGGATAAATGCCGAAGAAATGAAATCACTGAGATAAATACCGAACGACGAAATAAGGAAGAAATGTAAGCAGATAATTGCATCATAAGTAAAATAAAAAAAATAATCCCTGAGATGGTGTGAACATATGGAACAAATGGACGAGAGGAGAATGGTTAAAATGTTGTATCAATGCAGTGTGAGTGGGAAGACAAGCTGTGGAAGACCAAGGAAAGCATGGCATGACCAAATTAATTAAATTATGAAAAAAGCCGGGGAAACGGCATGATGGTTATTTAGTTAGTTCGAATTATTAACAAAACTGTTTTTTATTTATTTATTATATTTAATTAAACAATTCATTGTTTTGGCCGAAACACTATGATACCTTAACATTTTAAACTGTTAAATTATTTAATTATATATTTTTATATTTTTTTAAATGATATTTAATTAAATAGTTCATTGTTTTGGCCGAAACACTATGATACCTTAACATTTTAAACTGTTAAATAATTTTTTGTAGTAAAGATAGGCGTGGAATCCTACCATATATACAAGTTCCAAAAATTTGTCAGCCGTGGTGGTCGTAAGAAGGGCGGAATGGGGAATGTTGTTAAACATAAAGCGATCGCTCAACCCAACCAATGACAGGTCATAAGTCCTGTAAGCGCCTCGGCCACCACCTTCTGTTCCCAGAAAACAATTTACATCTTCGTCTCTATTGAGATACAATTAATGATATAATTATTTTTAAAAATCATTTTCCTTTAATTAACAAATAGGTGTCTTTTTATTTATTTGTTGTTGACGAAAAGAATTTAATTAATTTTTTCGCAATGGGTGAAATCCAGTATTTGTCTACAAGAATTTGTATACATTCAAAATGTTGTTGTTAAATTATTTAGTTTTATTTTTTTACTTGTACAATAAATTACACCGCTTTTCTTATATAAATGAATGAAAATACACATTCCAAAAATATCTCTAAGAAGACTAAGATGAAACGGTTCCAAATCCTTGTTTTATTATTCCTTTATGGTTGCGAAAAAATTGGTTAAAAATTGATGCTTTCGAGATGTGGAACTGGCGGCGAATGCTGCGTATACCCTGGACGGCAAGAAGAACTAACCAGTCAATCATTGACCAGTTGGGTATCAGGGCAAGACTCTCACGGATGTGCTCTCGGAGAGTGTTAAAATATTTTGGACACATAGCCCGGAAGGATCAGAACAACCTTGAAAAGCTCATCATCATGGGCAATGTGTAGGGAAGGCTACCACAATGACGACCACTGAGTCTTTCATTACCTGTTGCCTGGACTGATAGGGGACAGAAGCTCATGGCGTGCCATGGTCATTTGTTTACAGGATGGACTCGACCCTCAATCATGAATACTACTGAGAAGAAGAAAACTACCGAATCAATCAATTAAGCTTCATTTTTGAAATTAGCGTTCCGTTTGATAAAGTTTCGCCCATTCTACCTGACATGACCCGGCATGTAAACTTACAACTAAACTTAAACTCTTGCGTACCAGCATAGTACTTTCATAAATAATGTTACTAACATTTTTGGATACCACTTTGAAAGAAATAAAAACTGTAAATTTCAACGGTTAGTTTTATATAAAAATTTGAAATGTATACGTGTTATATGACTGATTTATTTCATTGCGGGGAACAGAAAATCTAGTCAGAAACCATAAAAATGACGATATCGGTTTGCATTGACTGCAAAAGTTTTTATTAAAAAGTATTTTTCGAGTACTTGCGGACTTTAAACAAGAGAAGCAAACACCGATAAACTCACGTTACTAGAGAGAACTATTGCTTAATAGATACGCATTTTTTAAATAAACTTTATTAGGAGACAACAAAAATATTTTTTGTATAATTAATCGAAGGATGCCTGGAACACCCCCCAATAGATGGATAGATAGACGGAAATCTACATCGCAAGAGGCAGCAAACTCTGTAAAAACAGGCCCAATAGGCTTCCAACCAGTATAAGAAGAATAAGAAGATAAAATATTATAATAAAAACGAAAAGCGCATGTCGCGGGATTTGAACCGTGGACCAGGCGGCTAGTAAAATAGAGAAGTTAAGCTATTCTTCAGCCACCTAGCAATTGAAATTATGTGAAGTTTAAAGGCTTTTTTTTCTGGAATTGGCTTGCTATTGCGCTTTCTTACTTTGACTACGGACGACTTTTAGGGGGTACTACAATCATGCTATGCTGCTATCCTATTATGTGCACCCTTATTTTACCAATATTTCTTTATGCTGCTGAAACTTGGACAATGAAATCCCGTGACCGCGCCAGGATTGATGCCTTTGAAATATGGTGTTGGCGTCGCATGCTGAGGATATCGTGGACTGAAAAAAGCACTAACGACTCAGTCCTTAATGAACTCAAAATAATAGGAATATCTGTAATATGCAGTCGTCAAGAATTGATTTGGTCACATTGCCAGGAGAAAGCTTGGTAAACTGAAAAAAATATTGTCTCAGGAAACGTTCCAAGCAAAAGAAATAGAGGCAGATCTCCTGCACGGTGGTATGACCAGATAAAGGAGATGACTACGGGAAACCCCTACTTGGCGGTGGTGACTGCATATAACACAGAGGATTTGAGGTGTTTTGTTGACGGGCAGCTCCATAGATCACGACTCGAACCGAAGAAAGAAGAATAAGAAACAATCGTGCTAAATCTCATCCCTAAGTCAAATTGTTTTGTATTGCCTTCCCCTTTTAAGTAATGTGTCGGGTCTCTCTGGCGTTACCTTCCTGGAAGGTATGTACCTTTAAAATACCGTGAAATGCCACCTTGAATGACAACACTATAATATTCAGTAAATCCGACTTCCTGGCATCCTAGAGTGGTCCTCGTGATCCCCAAAGTCCCGGGTAATGTGACTACAGACTTTACCGCTAGGGTCAAATCAGACAGCGATAGGATGCATAGCGTATCTTCGAAGCCAAAAAACCGAAACCTACCAGCTAAGGGAAGGTATCCACAACAAACAATCCCCGGAGAAGGCAGTGGAAAACCACTCCAGTAACATTTTCTGTGGAGAGAAAGGATTTGCCAAGGTCATCGTTAACGTGATAGGGACCTGAAACGGCACGGTAAATCTGTGATTTAGAGTAATTTTCAAGTTGACGAAATTAACCATTTTAAATAAAGAAATAAGTAGTTAAAATTGATTTACTAAATAAATGTTACGAAAATATTTACAACAAATAAGTCTTATTAATAAATGTTTGATAAAAAATCTAAAACATACTCTTATACCTATTTTTATATGTTACTAAGTTTATTACTGCAGTGTACAAGTTTGAAAGACCGCTCATCTTAACAGGTTAATTATAAACCTGGTTTTCTTAATTGAGATATAATTAGTTGCATGTTAGCGCTCGCAGTTATAATAATTGTGATGCAAATTAAAGAGGTATGTACCTGGTACAGACGTGTATTCATCGGTGCAACGTGAAAAATCTTTTTCGTTAAAATTGGCAAATAAAGGCAATTTTTTTTTCAACAAAATATGAAAGTATCTATAATTTTATATTTCTGTTATAATTATTTGTAAATGTTACATTTTATTCTTATTAAAGTGGACGCCCGAGGAAAACGTGGCACAATCGAATCAATCAAATATTAAATGTCAGCCACGTGTGGAGTCGGAGAAATCTATCAAATATTAAAAGTAGTCCATTTTAGTAGTCGCAGAAATCGATGAGGCGGTTCATTTTTTCTACGTACCTCTTCAGGAATATTTCAATACCAGTACATATCCAGAGGTTATAAAATATATAACAACCGTTTTATTATTAGAAAATTGAGTTTGTTGTTTCTTTTCTCGTATATAATATGTTCTTATAAATTCTCATGTGCCCCCTTTTCCTTCCCTTTACCCTCAGACCCCCTTTACCTCGCTTCAATCTACCGCTTCGCATTTCCCTCTCTTTCTTCCCCCCCCAGACTGTTCCGCCTTCTTCATGTAAAACCCATCTCTTCACTGTTAAGTTCACTAAATATTAGCTGTAAGAATAAAGTTTAAGTTTACATGTGTAAGTGAGTGAGAGGGACATAGAATGGGGAAAAAAGAAAGAAATATTAGATTAAATGCGGCCTGGTATCTCCTTGCGATTGGTGTATATTAAATGTAAGTCCCGGATGGATGGGGAACAGGCCTAAGAAGTGCACGAGCAAGGCTGGCGAAAGGGCGCCGCTGCGCCCTATAACAGCCTCGGGTATGTGGTAGGAACCCCACCTTCAATTATAAAATTTTTCATCAAAAGATATTCAATCGGAGTTAACCTAAACGAATAAAATGTTTTTAACTGTTTTAATTATGAAACGCTGTTATAATACGTATCTTAATTTAGATAATAATGTTTATGTAATTGTCGCTACAGCTGTTTCACACATGCTGGCATCATCAGGTGTTGTTGTTTGAAACACATGATGATGTCAACATAGGTTGGAGAAACAGCTGTCATGACGAATATATATAAATTGTGGTAAGTATAATAATAGTGTTTCAAAATAAAAATAGAGAAAACTCTAGAATACAACGTAGGAGCGCATCACATGTTTATAGATTTTAAGGCAGCAAATGATAGTGTAAGCTGAGTGAAATTGTATGACGCTATGATAGACCTAGGAATACTGAGCAAACTAATTAAACTTGTAAGGGTCACACTGCACGGCTCTAACTTTAAAGTGAAGATACAAACCAGTACTTCGGACCATTTTAACACTTAAAATGGTCTGCCGCAGGGTGATACAATGTCATCTTGCAATTTAACATTGTACTAGAGAAATTTATCAGAGACGCCAAAATTGAGACCACAAGTACAATATTCCGAAAATCTTGCCAGATACTTGCATATGCCGATGATCTTGACATAATTGCAAGAACGTCCAATGATCTCAAACAAGGGTGGAAAATGCTGCTTATAGAATGGGACTTCAAGTAAACACCCACAAAACAAAATATATGATTGTATTCAAAATACCAGCTATTATATTATCAGAAATGGTCCAGGAACATTATTCAGTTGAATCGTTCTAATATTTGGGCTCAGTGGAAACCAGCAGCAATAATGTTAGTATTGAGGATCAAAATGAGAATAAACGTGGCAAATAAATGCTATTTTGGAAACCACAGACACATAAAATCTCGTTTGCTGACAAGAAACACCAAATTACTTCTGTATAAAGCATTGCTGAGACTAGTACTTGTTGTAAACTGAGCAAAAAATACGAAAATGCGCCGCTTGTCTTTGAAAGGAAAGTGTTGAGAAAAACCTTTAGGCCTCTCTGCGAAGGTGGACTGTGGAGAATGAGGTATAACCAGTAGCTGGAAGCACTTAACAAAGAGCCCAACATAGCAAAGTTTATAAAAATACAGCGTCTTAGATGGTTAGGACACTTCCAGCGAATAGAAGAAGATCGAATCCCAAGGAATATTCTCAATACACGACCAGATGGAAAGCGAAGTGTGGGAAGAGCAAAACTTAGGTGGATGGATGGTGTGGACGGGGACCTCAGAGTAATTGGTGTTACAAACTGGAGAATGCGGGCGATGAACCGGGAAGATTGGCGAAGAATTCTGGAGGAGGCCGGGGTCCATAGTGGGCTGTAGCGCCAATGTTGTTGTTGTAACTAACTAACTAACTAACCATCACGCCGTCTCCCCGGAGGGGTAGGCAGAAATAATGGAACGCCACACTGTTCTGTCCTGACATACTTCTCTTGCTTCCTCTACACACATACATCTTGTCTTGCACGCACGTTGATTTCTCCGACTCCTCGCGTGATCGACACATAATATTTGATTGATTTGATCTGTCACGTTTTCTCAGCCTTCCTCTATTTCTAGCTCCGTTCACGCCGTTTACATATACCTTCTTCACCATTCTGTCTCCATTAATTCTTTCCATGTGTCCAAACCATCTTAATGACAATTTCATTATTTTGTTCATAACAATTTCATTTGAACCACATTGTTGTTGTTAAAATCAAAATATTTAATAATTAAAATAGGAATTAATAGGCCAAACAATGGATTTTCTAATTAACATTTACAATCTCAGTCTTAATACGTATATTTTTTTTTAATCAAAAGGAGCTTTGAAGAATGAAATTTAATTTCCTTTAAAAAATTAAAAAATTTCCAAACATTCCATGAAACGAAAACTCAACTTTTGTCTGTTGAATTTGTTCCGGTTTTAAGTTTATCGGGTTATAAGAGGTGTTCCGAGATCCTGCGATGATAATTCCTTGAATAAAGATTTAGAGTTTCATTAAATTCAAAGTCCCGCCAGGTGATCAAAAATGTAAATTGGGTCCTTAATGTAATTTCAACACTTTAAGTATTATAGAACTACGTGCCTACATAGAACTTTGTAATCTGGAAAGGTTTCGAAAGGGCTAAGTTAATTAATTTTACAAAACACTTCTTTTCTCACGGGACTTTGTATAATTATTACAATAATTATAATTGTTTTAGTTTGAGTTGTAACTTCTAAGAGATCTTAAACAGAGATTTGAAAATAGTTCGCTCTCTTATGAAACAAGAAAAAACTTATCTAATTTTGAAATTAAGGTTAATTTAATATTAAAATTTAAAAATGATGACTGTAATATATATATTTTCTGATTACTTTCAAGTTCTTTCTGTTCTTTTTTCTGTTCGCCATACTTTGTGTTGTAGATGTTTTATTTGTCTTTTTCTTTTTTTATATACTTTGTTTATACAACACTAACTTTACAAAAAAAATATCAGACGTGTTTCGGACAACACGGTCCTTCATCAGTGATATAATAAATATATTTAAAATTATTTACAAATATAATATACATATGTTATAAATTTTTATAACATCTGTCAAAACTGATTATGTTAACAATTTTATAAAATTTTAAATATCTTTTCAATATCACCGATGAAGGACCGGGTTGTCCGAAACATGTCTGATATTTAATCTGAATTTAAAAAAAAGTTTGTGTTGTATATACAAAGTATATAAAAAAGAAAAAGACAAATACTTTCAAGTATATTTATGTCTCCTTTAAATTATTAAACTATAAAATTATTTATTGTACGTTGTGCGCTAAATATTTAAGTTATAAAATTATATTAACGATTTATATGAATGTCGTAAAGTCAGAGATGATGGTTTTTGAAAGGGAAGAGGATATGACAGGTTGTAACATAAGTGTAAATCAGGAGAACCTAAAGCAGGTGTCTGAGCTTGTTTATTTAGGTAACATGTTCACAACGGAAAGGCCGAACGGATAGTGGCGTCGAAAAAATGGTTAGTGCGGGTAACAAAGTGGATGAAGCTTTAAAAACTGTTATTGAAAAAAAATTATCGATGAAAGCGAAAATGGCCCCTTCACAATGGAGTTTTAGTGCCAACCTGATATATGAAAGTGAGGCATGGAACTGAAGAAGGATGAGAGCAGAATAAATGCGTAAAAATAAGATTCCTATTACGTATGTGTACTTAAACAATGTACGACATAATTTCAAATGCTGATATAAGGAAGGATTGTAGATCGGAAGAAAGTATTATGAATATATGAAAGGATAACTTCATTGTTTTGGTCACATGTAAAGCATGTATGACGAAAGAATGGCTAAGAAAATATACGTTAACGATGTAAATGGAGTACAGTGTGGAGGAAAACCGAGGAAAACATGGTATGTCCAAATCAATCAAATTTGAAAGGTAGACTGTGCTAAAAAGCGGATGAATCGACGTGCGTGTATGACTTGCTGTATGATTGTGCAGGAATAAGCAAAACATTATTATTATATTACTTTTTGAGATACAAATTAAGATAAAAGATTCTGGTTAGGTATTAAAAAAAAATAGTTTGGATATTATTAACTAGGACAATTGACAACAATTTCGACAGTCTGTCTCATTAAAGTTGTCAATTAACATAATGAAATTCGAACAAACAATAAACAAGAAATAACTTTTTATAGCTTTTGTCGATTCGTGTTTTATGGAGTTTTTTAAAGCAAGAGCAGGCAATATATCATTATATAGCTTCGTCTTAAAACGAAACACAAATACTTTATTTCTGTAAAATAAAACACTAGTATTCCTTCAGCTGATAAAGTATTCCTATTCTCAAGGCTAATACGATATCAATTTGCTGAATTCGATCCAAGAATTCACTCCAACCGCTTCCAATACCAAGATTCATGTCTTTGTAAATAATTCTATAGAAGGATCCAGCGTTGAAGCATTTCCCTACAGCGGAAGCAGTAGATATAGCCTTAATACGGCCGGATATTGGAGGGCAGCGATGGAACGGAAACCAAGAATATGAATTTAAAATGCATTCAGGAACAAAAACGTCACACACACACCTGTTACCGTACACAAAGTCATATCTGATAGAATTTCAATAAAATTTTCCTAATATATATGGTATAGTACACAAGCATTTTGATAGGAAGCTGCATTTCATTCCTTATTTAAATTTAATATTACAAGATGTGGTTTATTTTAAACATTCAAAATGCCTCAGTGTACTATATATATATAGATGGAAAGCTTTCTTTTGTTTTCAAATGTGTTGAAAACGAGAAAGAAATAAGAAAAAGAGAGACGAAATTCAAGTCTGCGAGATGAATCCAGAAAGCACTTCGGGTATTGAGAGAGAGAAGAAAAACAAGAAAAGCTTTCTTTACCAATAGTCGAAACGAACGCTAAACCAATGAAAAAAAACCCCACGTACATAATGCATTACATACATACAAAAGAGACTGGGTCATTGTATTCTGTTGGAACAGTCAGATCCTGATTCTAAAATCGTAAGGTCCTTATGATAGTGAGAAACGTGTTCTCAGAATACAAAGGATTTCAGAATACGTCTTTGCATTGTTTACATCCTTGAAATAATTTATAAATGCGCTTATTTTTTTGATGTAAGAAATTAAAATATGGTTTTATTTATAAAAATACTATTTCGACAAACAGAATATTTTTTTACGTTGCAGAAATATTCTCGACTCAAAAGTTTTATTGGTTTTAAATTTGTCGTATTACTGAAAATTAAACCGAACGAAGAAATATAATAAAACTGCCAGTAAAATAATCCCTTTTTCTTTTTTTATGCACTTTGTTCATACAATACTTACATTAAAAAAATAAAATTATATAGACATGTTTCGGATAACCAGTCCTTCTTCAGTGAAACATATTGTAAAGATACATACATATTTAAAATATCATAAAATTGTTAGCGGGAGATGCCTATTGTGGCGATGAGGTTCGCCACCCATCACACCGCGTCTCCCGCGGGGGGATCGAGAGGGAAATGAGAAGGATCGAGTGCCGCATCGGTTAGAGTGTGATAGTCCATTCTTTCTGCCTAACCTTTCGGGGAGACGGCGTGATGGCTAGATAGTTAGTTAGTAAAATTATTTACATGATCTGACAGATGTTATAAAGATTTCTTACGTTGATTTTAAATCGATTATAAATCTTTATAACATGTCAGATCATGTAAGCAATTTTAAAATATTTTAAATCTGTATGTATCTTTATAATATGTATCACTGGAGAAGGACTGGTTATCCGAAACATGTCTATGTAATTAATTTTTTTTAATGTAAGTATTTTATAAACAAAGTAAAAAAAGAAAAAGAGAAATAAACTAATTACAACACAAATTATGGCGAATATAGAAGAAAAGTAAAATAATCTTTTATGTTTAAATGTTTCATTATGAGTAAGTATTATTTTTTTATAACTAATAAATTATTTCTGCTGACCTTTTCGGAGAGAGTGCGTTATGGTTAGTCAGTTAGTTAGTAAAAATAATTAAACAATACCTTATCCGAAATCGGCTACTAATAACAAATAGACACAAAGATTTTTAAAATTTCGCCAATACAAGGCTTTTTACGCATAATATTCAAACATAATTGGATCAGTTTAATTATCATTTCAAAAAAGATCCAATTAATTCTCTCAGTATTTTTTCTTGCTTATTATGTCAGAAATATCGTTCGTTTGTTGATGTATATCAATCTTCTTCTTATTCTTCTTCCTTATGTAGACCTATGTGGTCTGTCTCTAGAGGTGAGGAAGCTCCTCCTGTGAGGAAGATTCCCAGCTGTCCTTCCATTTTTAGGAGGTCTTCCACGAGGACGAGCCCCATGAGGTTGATTATGCAATGCAATATAGGGGAGTCTGGTGGAGTTCATTCTTTGAACATGACCGTACCAGTCCCCTTTTCGCTGACTGCTCAATCTTATAATATCCTCAACCTCACATATCTCTCTTATTCTGGTGTTCCTCACGCGATCCCCCAATGTTTTGCCTGCTATCGTCCTCAGTGTCTTCATTTCGGAAGTCCTCAAAACTTGTTTGGTCCTTACTGTGTCTGCCCTTGCTTCGACGCCATATGTTATTATTGGTCTTACGCGTGCTTTATAGATTCTCATCTTACTCTTAATGTACTCGTACATCAATCAATATAACTAACTAACTAACTAACCATCACGCCGTCTCCCCGAAAGGGTAGGCAGAAAGAATGGACTGTCACACTTTAACCGATGCGGCACTCCATCCTTCTCTTTTCGCCCCGCGGGAGACGCGGTGTGATGGGTTGCGAACCTCATCGCCACCTATAGGCATCTCCCGCGCACACTTCGATCTTCCAACATCCACAAAATAAATCTAAAACAAATAATATGATATAAAATATCAATGATATAAAATAAAATAACAAAATAAAAATAATTTAATACAAAATGTTATTTTTAGATGGTGCACATTTGTCTATTTAATTTATGTTCCACGAAACCACCGTTTTTTGAATTTAGCACATAATATTTTTCCGATGTTGCACATGTTGACATGGACGATCCGGACTTTTGTGTTTATTTAATTTATGTTACACGTATCCACCGTTTTTTAAATTAGCTGTTATATGATTTAATTAATGTTCCACGTATCCTCTTTTTTTATTTGGCAGTAATTAGGCACTTAAAACCAACCAACACCAGCAAGAACTTTAAAAGAATATTGAAGAAATTATTCAAATTGTCATTGGAATCAATCAATGTTTTTTGTAGGAGTGAGCGTTATAATAACGTGAGTTAGTGTATTATTGGGATTAACTATGTCGTCACACAGTAAATCAAAAACACTTCGATTAATAATTTACATTATTTAAACGTCTTCATAGAAGTTTACTGTACATCATAAAGAATGTTTGTAATGTATATTTCGTTTTTATCACATGTTTTTCAAGTTTTGACCAGTTTCGGAAACTTGCAGCCATGGCCAGAATCAATACCATTCCATGCCTTGACCATTATTAAAGCGGGCAAAACTATAGAAACGAGCAGAATAATTCTAAATAATTAAAGAAATTTTATATTTCATTATTTTCTTAAAAACTCTAACTTACTTTTTGTGTTAATAAATCAATAATATCACGAGATAATTCATTGTTTTGGCGGAAACACTTTGATATTTCAACATTATTAACTATTTAAATATAATCACTGTTATATAATATCACAATTGATTATATTTCTTTGAAATTTGTCGCGACACCTGTTTTGCTAATAGATGTTAAAATCATCAGGTGTTGATTGTAACACCTGACGATGCTTACATCGGTTAGTGAAACAGCTGTCGCGACAATCCGAAAGAAATATAATCAATTGTGATATTATATAACAGTTTTTATATTTAAACTCTATTAATTGCATATATATCCATTTGACACATTATCATATTAGATAAACTACACATCCGTCTATGTTAGTGCTTCCCAAACTTTTTTGTAAATAAAAGTAAAATAGATTTTTTTACAAATTAGGCAAAATCTGCCGGTCGAAATGTTTGGCGACCTTTTTTTTAGCTCATCTGGGAAAATCGAATGTCCGATCTTTGCCGAATGTACTAAAAAGGTCGCGAAACGTATCAACCGACAGATTTTACCCAATGAGTTATAAAAAAAGGTCGCCAACAATTTCGACCATCCGACATGAGGTCCACTATCGTGGACCCCCTGATCATCTCACACACCCCCAATTTTTTTTTCGCTGACATGGACCCCTTGCAAGTTATTGTAGAACCCTGGGGGGCCTATATAGACCACTTTGGGAATCACTGGTATATGCGATTTTAATTCTACTGTATTTATTCTACTTTTATCCTTATCTTGTCAATCTGGAAGTCAAATTCATTGTTTAATATTCTCCTTCATGTCATTTGCCTTACGCTTCAATACGGTTCTTTTGTCAGTTCCAAGCTTCACTTTCACTTATAAGGTATTGTTTATCTTTAGCGAATTAACATTGAATAACTATAATTCACTTGGTATTAGGGTTGAAGCACCAGTATTTGACCGCCCCCAGTAAATGACCGTTGATTAATAAAACAAAATATAATAAGAATTGCTCTATGTGTCCAGTCAAAAAACTTTCATCCCAAGAAACTATGACAAAAGAGGTAGGCAGAGACAACTGTTGGTAAGAAACAAAGCTATCAGTTTTGAACTGTGCCTTGTCAAACGGTAAAAGTGCGTCTTCCCGTTGTTGTTTTGAGATTGTTAGTAGTTTTTTATAAGGAAAAGTGTAGTAAGTGTTTTTTTAATGTTATTTCTTATGCAATTCTTTGAATATTTACATATTTTTATATGTTAGGGTGTTTCATAATGTGACAATGTAACAAAATCTATGTATTTTATCAATATAACCTGAAGTGGTCATTTACTGGTGATTGTGCTATTTTTTAGAGAAATATTAATTTTAATAGTAATACTAATATTCCAATAAAAAATAGGGAATTTAGAGAAGTCAATGTGTTTTTTATTGTTTTCTTTTATTTTGTACACTGAAATAATGAAATTAATGCCTTTTATGTGAATTTCAGTACAAGCTGAACCTTAAACGGTCATTCATTGGTGCTTTGACCTTACAACACTTTATTTCACTTTACACAGACACGTTCCGGTAATAATATAACCTTTATCAATGTTCACAATTTAAATTTTTTAAATTGTGTCTAAATGTTAATGTAATTTTGTAAACTTGGTATTATGTTTTAGTCTCTAGTCTGTTTTTGATATTTCCTGGAGGTTTTTGTAATTATGTTAACTTTGTAATATGTTTTAGTTTCTATGTCTGTGTTTTGATATGTCCTGAATGTTTCGTAATTTTGTAAGATGTTTTAGATTCTGAGTCTGTATTTTGGTATTTCTTGAAAGATTTTATAACTTTAAACAAGCGAACAAACAGACAAACCATCAAACCGTTTCCCCACAGGGGTAGGCAGAGAGAATGGACCGCCACACTACTCTATCCTGGCTAGCTCTCTAGCTTCCTCCACATTCATACAACGAGTCATACACGCACGTCGATTCCTCCGACTTCTGACATGACCAACCTTTGAAATTTGATTAATTTGGTCATGCCATGTTTTCCTCGGTCTGCCTCGACTTCGTACCCCATTTACATCATTAACGTATACTTTCTTAACCATTATTTCTCCATCCATGCGTTCCATATGTCCGAACCAACGCAGCGATCCTTTCATAATTTTGTTCATAATACCTTCTTCCGCTCTACATTCCTTTAAATGCTCTTGTAATTTCGTTTACTTTGTAATAAGTTTTATTTTCTAAGTCTGTGTTTTGATATTTCCGGAATGGTTTACGATTGTTATATATGAATATGTAATTATTAAATATGTAAATTTTCCTTTTCCCCCAGAATGAGTAGTGTACTCATGGGAATATATTATAGTATAACCACTGTATGTATATAAAAAAAAATAAGAATCCACAATACAAAGTAAAGGCGAATATAGAAGAAATAAACATTGAACCGACATCTGTAATAAATTTTTTTATGTATCCATATTTTAGCAATATGGGGTACGTAATGTATTTTATTTGATTTAAGTTCATTTTTTTAACAATAGTAAATGTTTTATGGGGTAATATTAAGATGGAAGAAACTCCGCTTATCAGGTCTTGTCATTGAAAAAGGGAGACCAATAGCAGGTGACCTTTTAGAGTGAAATATGGTCCTACTCGAGGGGGCACTTTGAAAAAGTGTTCCCATTTAAAAGCGGCTACATATTTTGCGTGGTACGTGAAAACATTCATACGTAAAAGAGGGCCATTTTTAAAAACATTAAATGTAGTAAAATATTTTTATTTATTTGTTATTTTTTCCCGTCAACGTTAGATGCCATCCGAAGGATGTAGAAACGGTGGAGTAAATATTTATCAATTATGTTTTGTTTAGTATCTAGGGTACCTATATCCGTGTAACTTTTCTTCCTAGACCAACGATTCGGGGATCAGTGCAATCCATCTTCGGGGTAGTTATGATAAAATATAAATAAATTGATAGTTTCTATTATAAATTCACGCAAAAGAATTATAAATTAATATAAAACAACTTTTTATAAACTTGGCGTTATATTTAAATGAATAAAAACACATTTTTTTTTTAATTTTTGAGTTTATTTTTCTCAAAATATTGCGATGGTTTTATCGAACTTTTATTTCATCATATAAACCATATAATCTCAGCTTATATCGTTCTTTCGATGATGAAGGCATATAACCTTCAAAACATGTCTAGAAAAAAAAATTACAAGTTCACATAAAAATAAAGCAGTGTTTAAATTCATAAAAAAACATTATTATGTATTTTATTATGTTAGCTTTTAGTTTATCAAAAATAAATGTCATTATATTAATTAAAAAACCACACATCATATCAAAACGCAATTTTGTTATTTGAAATTTCATGGTAGAAGTTCATTGTAAATAATGAAAATTGAACAAATAATATAAACTGTTAAATTAAAAAACTTTGTTTAATGTATGTTTCTTAAACACTGTTTCGTCAACCACTATGTTGACATCACCAGGTGTTACAATTATATATCAAATGCATTTTTTTTTTGTTTTATATCAAAATCATATAAAAAAATGACAATTCATATATTATTGTAACACCTGATGATGTCAACATAGGTTAATGAAACAGCTGTCGCGAAAAATAAAAATGCAACTGTGTTACATAAAACAAAGTTTTTTAATTTAACAGTTTATAATGTTAAAGTATCATAGTGTTTCGGCCAAAACAATAGACTATTTAAAATCCACTAATGTTTGTGAGCTGCCAAAACTGGTCGAAGAGACAATGGATTTTAACATATATTTTTTTTTAAATTTTCATTGTCCATATCATTCCATTATAGAAATCTTTTTTATATTAGTATCCTATGACCGATTTCAGAAAACATATCGTAATCAAATTATTGTAACACATATTTTTTAATAGACTATCGATGAGTAGCGATGACAATAATGGTCAAATGCTACTTCTGTTCCATACTCTTATATGGTGTTGAATTATCGATCTTAAAAAATAGTATCATGAGTCGGGTGGAGGCGTTTGAAATGTGACTGTATCACAAAATGTTGGACAGATATTGTCAGTATTATGAATGTTTTTTAGAGAGCTAGAGCTGATAGGGAATTGTTGACCAACATTAAAGTCCGTAACTTGTTATATTTGGGTCGAGTACTTAGGGGAGAAAAGTATGAATTGCTCCACTTAGTCTACTGACTCCGGAATACAAAGTTCAGAGGAGCTGTTTTGAGCTGCCAGGGACAGATATCCCTACTTTCAAGTGATAGTCAACGTCTATATTTTATATTTTAAAATTACATACCATGTTTGGTTCCATTTTGTGAGATTGGAACATAGAAGAGAAAAATAAAATTATATTCGATTAAATGTGGTCTGGGGTCCCTCTTGGTTGTGTTGGAATGTTGCATTCTCAAGTTTATGAAAATCCCGCATGGACGGGAGACTAGCTTAGATATTGCATGAGAGAAGCTGACGCAAGGGCGCCGCTGCGTCCTATACCAGCTTTGGGTAAGCGGCGGTTAACCTTCTATGATAGTCAGCATCGGGGGGATCTGACATGACACCGGGAGAAAAAGAAGAAAGATATTAATGCATACAAACATTTCTATGGAAAATGTACAGTATATATGCATAATGATTAATGACACAGGTACAGATATGCTTAATGAGACAGAATGCTTGGCTTCTGGTCCAGGAGATTTAGGTTTAGTCCTGGGCATGACTGCTTTATCTTCATAATAATGAACTGTTATTTCTGTACACTTTGGGGTTTATACAAAACAATCAAATAGCATTGATTTATTTACTGTTATTGTTGCAACGGCTATTTTGCAAACCGATTTTTGGCATCTTCAGATATTATCGGTTGATTGTAACAACTGATGAAGCCAGTGTAGGACATTTGTGTAGATGACAAAATCCCACACCGGATAGTACCGCCGAGAACAAAATAAAGAATATGATGTTATTTTTATTACAGTGATTCAAATTAAACAGTCAATAATATAAGTATCATAGTGTTTCTGTCAAAACAACGAATTACCATAGATTTAAGTAAAATTATTGTTACTGTTAAAATTTAAAGCACTGTTATAATACGAGTATCACAATTTATTTTTATTCACTGAGAGTGTCGCGATAGCTGTTTCGCCAACCGATGTTGGCATCATCAGGTGTTACAATAAACTCGGCAGTTTATTGCAACACCTGAAACAGTAATAATATTGAAGTATTATAGTGTTTCGGCCAAAACATTGGACTATTAAATTATTTTCTTTTATATATATTTCCCTTAGGGAAACATTAAGCACTTAATAAAATTAATTTGCTTTTTTGGTTTTTAATGCTTAAAAAATGTAAAATGCTTTATCTGAAACGAATTTATTTATGTCTAAAGAACAAGAAAAATCGTTGCTGGTTCTTTAAATTAGTTTCCTTTGAATCGATGCAAAATTTTCTCCAGCTCCCAAGACTCGGAGCATCAATTAGAAGAAATCCAGACTCTTAAGTGCAAAATAAAACAACGATAGCATTAATCGAATTTCAAATAAGGAACGGAAAGATAAATCTATTAACAATGTACAAATTTATATTCCGTAGAATCTTTTCCTTAAGTCCATTAGAGCTGAATATTACGTCATTATTTAATAATACAAAGAAAAGTATCCTCGTTAATTCGCAAACAATAAAAATGTTGCTCTTTGACATTAATGAACCGACTTAGAATTGTAAAACATTATCTTTGATTCGGGAATTTTACTTGGGATCCTATTAAAAGTTTACAAATCCGTAGAACGCCATTGTTGTCAATATATTTAAATTATTTCTGTTATAATGGATTAGCTTACAAATGTTTATTCAAGGAACGAGTATAATAAACTGTAGTTATATTTATATTATGTAAATGAAACATTTGTAACCTAAATTTGAGTTAAAACATCTACCTTTGTTTCCCGAAATCAGAAGTCTTAATGATCCATAATGATTTTTTTTTTAATTAAAAATTCTTAAAAGATTACTGCATCATGGATAAAATTAAAAAAGGATCCCTGAGAGTGTTTGGACATATGGAACAAATGGATGAGAGTAGAATAGTCAAAAAGTTGTGCACAAGCAGCGTGAGTGGAAAAAGAAGCCGAGGACGACCGAGGAAAAAATGACATGACCAAATTATTCAATTGCTAAAAGGCGGTCACATTCGAAGTCGGAATAATCGACGTGCGTGCATGGTACGATGTATGAATGTAGAGGAAGCCCGAGAGGTATGCCAGGATAGAGCATTGTGGTGATCCATCCTCTCTGCCTACCCCTCCCGGGAAATGGTGTGATGGTTAGTTAGTAGTTAGTTAGTAAAAAAATCATTGTGGATCATGTATTTTTTAATTGATTAATCCAACTCATTTTATATAGCCTTGGAGAATATTATTAGGAGACAAGGAAGGCTCTTCCGCGTGTGGTGTTACAATAACACCTAGCACCCCTGGAAACGAAAGTTGGCTAAACCTTCCTCCACAGTGGCAAACGAAGAAGATAAATTTGGTCCTTTTTAAGGGCTATCCTTACAAAACTCGCTTGCCATTGACACTAAAAAGGAGAATACTGTATTTTATTATCAATAAACATAGTCAAATCAAATCAAATCAATCAATCAAATCAGTTTATTTTCTCAAAAGACATTACAAACATTTTTTATAGTTTAAGGCATCTATTGAGAACAGGTAAAACATAAGGAATATATAATACCAGGAACGCATGAGAGATGGTTCGACATTAGGAACACAAAATACTCTCCAAAGTCAAGAGTATTTGTCTTCTGAATGTACTTTCACGAATATGAAAGACATCGATCTCCGAAGCGATCATGTTCAGCAGTTTGATTGCTCTCCCCACCGGCATCACTAGAGGCAGGTTGGTTCTGCATGCTGGGAGATAAAACAGTCTGTGCTGACGCTGTCGAAGATAGCCATCCGGAACATAAAGATGGATAGCCTCCAAGATGACGGAGTTCTCAAAGAATCCCCTGATAAGTCTGAAGAAATGGGTAAGTATGCACCCATCAGAATACAGAATACAGAATACAGAATATAAGAATTAAATATACGAGTAGGTATGTCAACATATACGAGGAAAATATAAATCACTGATTTGGTTCAATAAAATAAAAACATCTCTCCTTAAGGTCTATAGCATATATTGCTTGACTCTGACAGAGTTCATTAGAAATTGTTTTTTTTATCATTATTTCATTCCTATGTTTAATAGATTAGGTAACCAAAAGAAAGATGATAACCTGTTAATTTCTCTTTAGTTTCAATCCTAAGGATTGGTTTCCAGAAGTCAAAGATCTTTGCTGGTTCTTGGGCCTTTAGTATGGTAGTTTCCATTTGCTTTCCACATTTATGTATAAAACAGTTATTTGAACTCAAATACTAAATACAATTTTTACTTATTGATTCTCATAACATGCGGTAGGTAGCTAGTCTATCGCCATTTATATTGTCATGTGAATTCTACCAGATTAAAGATAGTGTGAGATTTTGTTTTACACTGTCATCGCAGGAATCAAACCCGACACTTTCGGTGTAGTAGTCATAGCTGTTGCCACTCTGCCACGATGGCCGTCCATTATAATGTATTACCTTTTAAATAAAATTTAAATAACAACATATATTTCTGGAGTCAATTAATAGTCATATAAACTAAATTAGTTCCAGAGAAATATAATAAGATATGTCGATTACTTCTTCTTCTTCCTTCGTTTCCTCATCATCGCTAATCATAGAGCTACCCGTGGCTAAGATAAAACGCTTCCAATCGTCTCTGTTCTCCGCAGCCCGCAACGCCGAGTCAAGATCTCCTCTAGTCATCTCCTTAATTCGGTTACACATGGCAGCGAATTGCCTCTACTGTGTCGACTTGGACTTGGACTTGGATCTTCTGGCTTACAGAGGTTCAGCTCATGTGGCTATTCCTCTTACGTCTGATGGGAACATTGTTGGAAGGTGATTTGGTGGGTTGTTAGTTTATGCGGGGGCATGATTTGTGTGGCCCGGAGTGTTTCTCTGAAGGAGATCCGATTTTGGGCGCTTGTGGCGGCTGGAGGTTTTTGGGTCGTAATTTGAGAGGTCTCTTATTGTGGGGTTAGGATGTGAAGGGAGTCCTTTGTAAAAACGTTCGGTAAGATTCAGAATGAATTCATCTATCATCGGGATTCCCGATTCTAGGTGCAGTAGTGTGATCCTGGTCCATGAAGGCGCACCAAGCGATACACGGATTTGGAGTTTTCGTATGTGACTCGAGTTCTCTACTAATCGTATTGAATGTTCTTCAATAGATCTATTATTGTATACTTTTCGTACAGATCGGAGATGTTGAGTAACTTTTAGTATATAAGATGAAGATAAATTATTTAAGAAGTACAAAGTAAATACTAATAAAAACATTATTCTCTCGAAGAACTGTTATGGGAATAGCCCGCATTGTATTTCATGTATTATATTACAAGTGCATTGTTATTGAAAGTTTCTGAAACTTGAGATGAATTTGGTTAATAAGACAAAACTTTAGCTCTTCTGTACCACTGGTGGAGTTACACGTTCTCCAGTTTCTTACTTTGCGAAAAGTATTTTTCTTAAGTCTTGTTCTCAATGTGATCAAACAACACTTGTTATTTCAAAAGAAGCAAGAAAATTAATTAGAAATGTAGCATTTGAAAAAGTTTGTGATTGGTTTGACATTTGAATTGAAAATATTTACTTGTTAGCTTTACAAATGATTTCAAAGGCTTAAAAATGTGTTTTATTTATAGCTTAAATAATTTATAAATCGAAATGTTTTTAAATTTATAAAGAATCATGATAAGAAAATTAACACTAACTAACCAAGGGGGCGTTTCTTCAGTGGGTAGGCAGTAAAAATTGACCGCCACACTGCTTCTCCTGACATTTATAATTATAAAGTAAAAACAAAATTATCGCGACTCTGAAATGGCAATGGGCAGGTCACGTAGCTAGAAGCTCAGACTAAAAGTGGACAAGAAGACTGCTGACTTGAAGACCGTGGATGGCAAAGAGAAGTGCAGGGCGACCGCAACTACGGTGGAAGGATGATCTGAACAGAAACGTCGGAATAATCTGGATGCAGTCTGCACAGGACAGAGTGACATGGAAGCGAATTGAGGAGGCCTTTCTCCAAGAGTGGACGGGAATAGGCTGAGGAAGAAGAAGGAAGAACAAGATTATTCATGAAAATATTTAAGTACTGACGAATTGTAATAATCGATATATGCTACATATGGTTCTTCACGTGAGTGTCAACAGTAAGCTAGTTGTTTACGAACAGCCTTAAATAAGAGCTGAAATCAGGTTGTAAAATTAGTGGTATTATAACTAACTTCCCGATCAAGTAAAAATAAATTTATATTTTTTTGGGTAACTTGCAGTGAGTCACACGACAAGGGTATTTTTGGATTCACTAGATAGATAAGTGGCCTATCAGTCTAGTGTGGTGAACGTTATAGTGGTGTTACTGAGAACCCTTAAAATGGAGAATCATAAAGTGCATATTCGTCATGTGATGCTTTGGGAATTCAAACATGGCACTAGTTCTAGAGCGACGCCTAAAAAGATACGCAGTGTGTACGTTGAAAGTCTGATAACCGATCAAGCAGTTAGAAATTGGTTTGTGAAATTTCATTCCGGAGATGAGTCTCCGACTTATATCATTTCCAGTGGAACCTTCCTTGCACATATAGGTACAGTTACAAGAAAGGTTAAATAATAAATATTTTATGTGTAATCCTGTTAATGTGTCTTTTTTATTTCTAAAGGTCAGAGTCATTTTATGTTGATCCTGTATTTTGCGTTATTGTTAATATGTTGAAATTTAGTGAAATGATTGATAAAAAAAATTTAAGTCAAATCTACATTATTACTAAAAGATGACAATGAACTGATTAAGGAAGCCAGGAATAGAGTAATAATAATAATAAATGGTTTAAAGCAGATTTAACTGCAATTATTGTTATTTAGAATGAATGAATACGAATTGGTATAAAATATTTATTACTACAAATTAGATTAAAAATAACATCCGGTACGAGTAAATTATTCTCCGGAAATTCAATGAATTTAATTGAATAACTATACACAATTATTATTATTTACTTGTTGAGCTTCGCCAACCGATGTTGGCATCATCAGGAGTTAAAACAACGTGAAGTTGTCTGTAACTATTAATTATGCCAACATCGGTTGTCGAAACTACTGTGGCGACTCTCAAAAAGTGAATAATAAAAACTGTGATATCAAAACAGTGTTATAAATTTTAACAGTTAATAATGTTGAAGTATCACAGTGTTTCGGTCAAAACAATGGATGAAATTTTAAGTAGCTATGCATCTACGAGTACCTGGAAGTAATATCGTTTTCGAAAACATAATAAAAGAGTTTCGTTTTCTGAAAAACTTATATATTTTTATATACACTGTCTACCAAAAAGGAGATATGTAAAAGGCATAAACCTAGAAGGGGGCATATGGTATATATGCATATAGATAGATAGGGCCAAAAAATAAATCCGGAGTACTATTGCGAGGGCGAAAACAAATAAAGGATAGAAGATGATAACACCGAAATGTAGCATCCCACATGGGTGGTTCGTGATTATTTTTTAAAGAAAACGTTTTGTTTTTTTGAATGTATACAAATACTTGTAGACAAATACTGGATTTTACCCATTGCGGGTTAATCATTTTTTAAGGATTAATAAAGTTTTCTGCTTAATGCTTAGAAATAATCTTAATAAATGGCGCTAGTGTAGATTGCCCAAAAATGTGAAGTTATTTAAAATAGTAGCATATATACAAGTTCCAAAAAATTGTCAGACGTGGTGATCGTAAGAAGGGCGGAATGGGATATATTGTTAACATAAGGTGATTGCTTAACCCAACCAATGACAGGTCAAAAGTTCTGTAAACACCTCGACTACCATATTCTGTTTCCAAAAAAATTTACATCTTCGTCTCTATTGAGATACAATTAATCCTTAAGAAAAACATAAAGAAAAACATTAAGAAAAACATACTTAAGAAAAATATCTCTGGTTTTATTGTAATAAACAAAATAGAAAATATTAAAAATAATATATTTTTTTTGTTTAAATGAAAATAAAATATTGATAATTTAAAATGTTTAAATGTTTCATAATTTTAATTTTCTAGAAGTTTCATTTTATTTTATGTGGTTTACATGAATGCGCCTGTTTGAAGGCATTACAAAGTGTTTATTAAAGACATTTCATAATGTCTGAAACATGTTATTCACGTAAAATATAATTAACTTCTACTATAGAAAAAAAATCGCATTATTATAATTATTTTTTATGGAGTTTTACACTATTGTTCATGAAACAATAAATAAAACAATAATACAAATATATTTCTTTTTTACTTTTGACGACCTTTGTGCCAGAGTGTTAATGTTTTTTTTAATATTTAAATTGATTGATCCTATTTGTATTTTATAGTAGCGCAAAACATATTATAACTTTGAAATCAGCTTCAATTTAGAATAAGAATGTTCCTCTATAATATTGGAATTCTAAGGTCCTACCCCTGGCGAGTACATACAAAAAGCGGTTATAGCAACAGATGTGTGTAAACATGTTTTTTGTGCTTTGATTCTTATTGATTTCACGAGCAAGCACACGTTTGTCACGATTTTTTTAAACTTTCTGCAAAATTCATTGGAATATATTCCGCGATAGCTTCGATATCTAGTTTTATAAGAATTGTTAGATGCGGCTTATTAGAAGGATAGAGCTTAATTGCTTTTTTAATATTAAATCAATATTAAATGCTCTTTATTTTCTTTAATGGTTAACTCCCCATCCTTTTTGCCGTGATGGTGAGTTATTAAGCGTATGATTTGATATACATATGTTAAAAATATTTAAAAAAAACGTTTTAACCGATCTGTGTATGATAGTGTCGAATGAAAATATAAAAAGTGAATGCAGTGCGAATAAAAGTATTATGAACAAAATAATGAAAGGAACATTTAGATTTTTTAGACAGAATTAGTGAAGAAAGAATGTTAAAAAATATATATGTTAACGATGTAAAGGGAATTAGAAATAGAGAAAGACCGAGGCAAATGTGGCACGATCAAATAATCAAATATTGAATGTTGGCCACGTTAAGAGTCGGAGAAATCGACGTGCGTGCATGACATGATGTATAAATATTGAGGAAACGAGATGAGTATGTCAGGAAAGAAAAGTGTGGCAGTCCATTCTTTCTATAATACCTACCCCTTCGGAGAGGCGGCTTGATGTTTAGTTAGTTAGTTAGTAAGTCGTAAACCGTTTTGAAAAATGAGTTTGCTGTCTCTTGCGATGTGGATTCCCAGCTGTCTTTCCACCTCTTGGGGGGTCTTTCAGGCATCTTTTTTCCCTCTGGTTTCCCATGAAGGGCAAGGTGTGGTAATCTCTGGGCGTCCATTCTTTCTACATGGTCCCTTCAAAATTTTCTTCTCTGTCGGTTGGGTGTTTATTCTGTCGCATAGAGCCCTGCCTGCTATTTTTCTCAGGGTTTTAATATCTGCGGTTATAACAAGCGATTTAAGGCGAACTATGTCAGCTCTTATCTTAATACCATTTTGTATAAATATTTTAATTGTGATAACATTTAAATGAGATTATTTCTTTAACACATTACAATTTAAAATGGAAAATTTGCAGTTGCTACGATTAACTTACGTTATATTCAAGAACATATGTATGCTAAAATATGTCAAGTCTTGCATATATTAAAAATAAAAGTTTTATTAAGAAAGCGTAAAAAGTATAAAAAAGTTTGTTAAGTTATAACGACAGTCAAATGCAAAAATAAAGTAAACACGATGTTGTATTTTCCCATAGGAATAAACAAAATGTATACTGAATACTTTTCACAAACATTTTGAAAGTCCCAAGACGAATCATATTTATTTATTGATTTAAAAACGTATGAGTATTATTTATGTAAGATTAAAAACTCTGTACTGTTATGATAGCACTGAATGAATTCATAATGTTAACTGATTCATAACGATAGAAATATATGATATCCAAACCATAGATTCCCAATCTATTCTAAATCATCGTCTCCTTTACAAGAAATATAAATTCTAATCCCCAATATCTCATGGTTTTACCAAGTATTAAACATGTTATTGAATATTATCTATATTGTATTAATTTTTTCTATTGAAACATACCTTGATTGTGTGAATCGCGTTGTCGCATTTAAATTGGCAAAAAGTTGACCCCAATAATGCTTATCATAATAAAAAATGTGCGATCTATTGAATATTAAGATAAAATGTTAATCGCGAAAGAGCGTTTTCGTTGTAGATGTGTTATTATTAATTTGTTATACAGGTAGGTTATACAGAAGATTCAATAGTCCACTGGGGGGTGGAACTGCCCCCGTTGAGAACCTATGATCTAGACCATAAGTTACCAACGGGGGCAGTAACGCCCCCCTATGGGTCCTCAATCCTTCTGTGAGAGCGGTAGGTTCTTAGGCAATTGGGTGCGTTGAGGCAGTAAAGAGGGGTATGTATTTTAATAAATAATAATGAACTTTTTTAAAAATATTTTTTTACTAATAAATAAATTAACTAAACATATCTGGATATAGAATACGATAATCTTTTTACATTGTAATATAAATAGTTAAAGATAATGTCTAAGTATAAGAATAGGTTTTTTAATATTTGGGAGAACTGTTATAGGAGAGGGGGTGATGGAATATTTTTCCTTGTGAAGGGTGCGCTGGTCCAGAAAAGGTTGGTAACGTATGATTTAGACCAGTGGTTCCCAAACTTGTTGGTCCCGTGGACCCCCTGCTGGTTTATTTTATTTTGTCCGGACCTCCAACTTTCGTAATATTCTTTTTGACACAGCTGGAAATCGTTTTCGACCTTTTTTTGGTCATTTGTGATCCAATATTCATAAATGAGCAAAAAAAAGGTCGTCGATTTCACGAATGAGCGAAAAAAAGGTCGCCATAAACCTTGCGTGGACCCCCTGACGTTGTTCAGGAACCCCCAAATCAATTTTAATTTTTCACGGACCCCCTGAATGATCCCAGGGACCCCTGGGGGTCCGTACGGACCACTTTGGGAACCACTGATCTAGACTATTTGCAGAGGACTTGAACTTTTTATTTTTATTTTTTTATTTTTAAAAAGACTAACATCAAGGATTTACATCAATGATATAATAATTTATCTTATAATACAATCTTCAATGTGAGCAGAAAATAGCTCATTATTATGAAAAAGGAATCTGGTCGTGTCCAGGCTCGAACCCAAGTCCCCTGATCAGAAGCCAAGCGTTCTATCCCCTAGACCACCACCCGATTTTGGAAACCACTGATCTAGACTATTCCCAGAGAACTTGAAAATTTGTTTTCATAATGTCTCATAAGAGGGGAAATGGAAATGTTTCAAATTATAAATACATTACAACACTATTGTTGATTGCGGCTGCGCACGAATCTACTTTTAAATAGTGTTAATTGAACTAAATATCTCGAGGCAAAACCCCGCGCAGAATTTGTTAGGCTGGTTAAATAATTAATATCTTTCCGCGTGATATTATTACGTCATTAACACGAATTTGCGGTTCAGAAGTTTCTCCCAGCTCTGAGCCACGGATCTGGCTGGGAAATTCTCACAGGTGAGACTCCACTCTAATAGGATTATGAATTACGATCATTAAATAATTTATTACGAACACATACACGAAAACTAATCAATAACCTTGTTCAATTATTCAAATCGTGGTTAACCCGCGTAATTTTAAGTTATTTGTGAACTTGATCGAATTAATAATGTCTAATAGTATAATTTAGTGGAATTGGGCAATACACAGTTCGACTTCTTGGTATCTTTCCCACGTACATTAAGAACGTTTAAGTTGAATTCATAATTGATTATCCCTGGTCTGTAATACGAAACTCTCTTACAAGTTTATATCAAATAATAATTTCCCTATCAGTTTCAAACTAAAAAAAGCTTTTTTGTGAAATGTATACTTATATCTGTATACGAATCCTGGATTTTCACCTGTGGGTGGTTAATTTAAATTTTTAATTATATCTCAATAGAGACGAAGAAACAAACTGGAAACTGACTATGGATGATCAAGGTGTTTACAGGACCATGACCTGTCATTGGTTGGGTTAAGCGCACGCTTTATGTAATTACAACATTCCCCATTCCACCATTGTTATGATCATGTATGATACATTTTTTGGAAGTTGTATATATACTCCAAATCCATACTTATTTTCACGTGGCAGTTCCAGTTAGCCATCTATGTAGATTTGATTGTACTAATTAATTTTTTAGATTAATCTATACAATCCTTCCATTAACGCCTTCTATGAAGAATGATTGTTTTAGCATTTAGCAAACTACTTTATTAACACAATGCGAAGAGGCTACCGCCTCCTATCGCTCTGTTAGAAGTCGCCTGGAGTATCCACTCCTATTTTATACGCCAAATAATTGACCAGAATATTTACAAATATTTGTGAAATGTATACTTATATCTGTATACGAATCCTGGATTTTCACCTGTGGGTGGTTAATTTAGGTCATAAGTCCTGTAAACACCTTGATCATCCATAGTCAGTTTCCAGTTTGTTTCTTCGTCTCTATTGAGATATAATTAAAAATTAAAAAAAAGCTTATTCAGAATAAAACAAAGAAAATACGCAAGGCTACATATAATATAAATTTTTTACCTGATAAGAATACTTTGAAATTTCTTATAGTATTTCATGAATTAAAATTTACGTACTCAAACATTTTATTAAAAATCAATGTAGCAGATATAATTAGAAAAATGAAAACAATAAAAACAAAATTAAAAAATACTTATTATATTTCTCTTAGGTTTATTGCTTCAATCGGTTTCGACAGCTATCTGGGACCAGAAGATGGCAGCAAGCTGCCAAAACCGGTCGAAGCCATTATTCTAAGTGGAATTTAACTAACTATTTATATAATAATTCAATAAAACGAAGTTTTTTAACTACTTCCACTTGTGTCTTTATTTAGACAGCGACCGGTTTCACCAGGCTCGCTGGCATCGACAGACTGGTAACACTATTGTAAACTTAGTCCTTTATATACATACAGATCAGGAGTGGTAAACATGATTCTGTACAAATATAATCTTCAAATATTTATGTAAAATTTTCTGAATTTAACTATTGGTATTACAAGTATTATACCTGTAATACCTGTAATACCAATAGTTAAATTCAGAAAATTTTACATAAATATTTGAAGATTATTTTTGTATAGAATCATGTTTACCACCCCTGATCTGTATATATATAAAGGACTAAGTTTACAATAGTGTTACCAGTCTGTCGATGCCAGCGAGCCTGGCGAAACCGGTCGCTGTCTAAATAAAGACAAAAGTGGAAGTAGTTAAAAAAACATCGTTTTATTTAATTATTATTTAAAATGAACTTCCATCAAGAGATTTCAGTAAAATCATTTGATTAACTATTTATAAATTAAAAAGATTTTTTTTTTCTTTTTTCATTATTTACATTATTTACAAATGTCAAATAAAAACTTAATATTTAGACATATCTAAATATGACACATCCATATTCTCGTTTAATAATTTAGACATATCTATATTCTTGTTTTTATCTCTTATAATTTTTTTTTGTACTACAATATATTATAACTGTATATTTAAATTGATACAATTTCCATTAAAAAAATCATTCTCATGTGTAAAAACATCGTTTTTTTTTAAATTTAATAGCGTATTCTTCGTGGTTTAATTGTCATGTTTCGAATAATGAGTAAAAAAATATCTTTATAGCAAGTATTGTATTTTGTTTCATTATACATTTTTCTTATAAAAATATAACTGAGAAAGTTACATGGCTATTAATATGAATTTCATAACGTGTACTTTGTATGAAATTAATATTTGTATTTCTTAAAAATAAATTGAAAGACGAGGTAATATAAATAGACGCCAGTAGGAAATACTGAACAAGAATTAAAAAAATAATACAATAAATGAAACGGATCGTTGTAAATTACCCTTAATAAAAAAAAATATTTAAGATAATCTAATGATTTTACTGAAATCTTTTCATGGAAGTTTATTGTAATTAATAGTTTAATAAAACGATATTTTTTTCAATTAACAAACTAACTTTGTCGAAATAAAGACAATAAGTCGAAATATTTAATAAAAAATAAACATTGTTTTATTTAATAATTATGTTTAATCATAATATAAACAGGAAAAACCCCGAATGTCATCAAGAAAGAGTACGATAATATTTTGAATACAAGACAGCAAGAGAGGAATAGTTCGAAAGTACTTGGAAATGCACTTGATGCGCATGCCCGAAAACGTTCTGGAAATTTTTTAATTTTGGTCTGATTATTGTAGTATTGTAGAAAACAAAAGGAGAAGAATTTGGTGTTGTTGATTGTGAAAGTTTTAACGTGTGCAAACAAAAAAGGTTTACATTAAAAGTTCAAACTTATTACCAATGACGATTTTACAGTGAACCAAGTTTAAAGGGTAGAAAATCTTTACTTCTGTGAATATTTCACGGGTTGAAACTAGTTTTATCTTAATATTTGAATTATGTTCTAAACTGTTAAATTATATAACTTTGTTTTTTGTATCACAATTGTATTTTATTTTACGCGACAGCTGTTTCATCATTCATGATGAAATCATCAGGTGTTACAAACAGGTGTTGTAACACCTGATGATGCCAACATAGGTTGATGAAACAGCTGTCTCGTAAAATAAAATTCAATTGTGATACAAAAAACAATGTTATTTAATTTATCAGATTAAAATGTTAAGGTATCATAGTATCTACCGACCCTTATGTATGGAAACGAAGCATGGAACTGGCAAAAGAAGGATGAAAGTAGAATAAATGCAGTAGAAATGAGATCTCTTAGACGACTGTGAGGATACTCTGTGTATGATAGAGTATCGAATGAACATATAAGAAGTGAATGCGGTGCGAATGATGGTGTCATGAACAAAATAATGAAAGGATCATTAAGATGGTTTGGACATATGGAAAGAATGAATGAAGAAAGAAATAGAGGAAATGAAATGGAACCAGAAATAGAGAAGACCGAGGAAAACGTGGCACGATCAAATAAATCAAATATTGAATGTCGGCCATGTGAGGAGTCAGAGATATCGACGCGCGTGCATGACACAATGTATGAATGTTGAGGAAGCGAGAGAAATGTGTCAGGAAAGAAAAGTGAAGCAGTCCATTCTTTCTGCCTACCCCTTCGGGGAGACGGCGTGATGGTTAATTAGTTAGTTAGGTATCATAGTGTTTCGGTCAAAACAATGGACTATTGAATTATGTTCTAGTAAAAATAATTTATGATATTCGTACTATTACAGTTTTTTTTCCATTTTCTTTTAGAGCATCTCATCATATTTGAAAATAAAGAAAACCTTGTGTACTCATCGCCGGCTTACATTTTATTTTGTAGCCGTAGAAACAAAGAGTTTATGTAAATTGCGTCCAACAAAATAACGGTTGGTTTCCCCAATACGTAAAACAATTTCGTAAAACCTATGTACCAAAGTACCTGAGCTTCATGTAAAATGCGGTGCTTACATAAATCCATTCGCATCACATTGTAAATGGCGGGTAGTTCAAATAGAACAGACCCTACGAATCCCCGAGGCTTACTTACGGTATATTGACGATTGATTTCCTCCATCGCGGACGAATAATCTCAGTCATAAAACCGCTGAGTAAAAAATGGCCGGAGTTTGACGTCTTCGGGCCGTTGATTTAACCCCGCCCATTTCCACAGGACACTTTGGCCTGAATTGCAGATCTATTGAAACCGTTAGGTTTTTCAATTTTAGCGAACTTTCCTTATACTTCTTAACGAAATCCAATTACGCCCACAGAACCAAATGTTTTTCCGTAATTCTGATTAAATTTAACTCAAAGTTTCCAATGTAGTCCTGAGAAATTCTCAAAATAAATACAAAACATTCTATAGAGTATTTGTCTCTGAATTATATATTTAAATATAAAAAAGTCCATTGTTTTGGTCGAAACAATATGATATTTTAACATTATTTATTTATTTATTTTATTTTTTATTATTGAGGGTAACAAGTACATGAATAAAAACACACAGAGACAACAAAACAAGACCAATTACATGCTACCACAAATATTATATAACAACTGACATAAGGTTAAATATATAAGAATAATAAAGTAACACTTTGATAAGTTAAAGAGAAAACTAATAATTTTAAAATGTAAAAAAAAGAAAAAGACAAGAAATGAAAAAAAAAATAAAGTAACTAGTTTCATTATAAACTTTTTAATAAAAAAACTTCATAATGTTAAATTAAATTACTAATTAACTAACTAACTAAACTATATAATCACAATTGCATTTTATTGCAGGCGACAGCTGTTTCATCAACCTATGTTGACATCATCAGGTGTAACAATAATACATCAAATGTAAAATAATATTAAAACACAATTGTGATACAAAAAACAAAGTTATTTAATTTTACAGCTTAAAATGTAAAGGTATCATAGTGTTCGGCCAAAACAATGGACTATCTAAAAAACTTTGTTTTATGTATCACAATTGTATTTTTATTTATTGCGACAGCTGTTTCATCAACCTATGATGACATCATCAGGTGATACAATGATGATGTCAACATAGGTTGACGAAACGCTCTCGCGAAAAATAAAAATAAAATTGTGATACATAAAACAAAGATTTTTAATTCAACAGTTTCTAAAAAAAAATACTTAAAACATTAAGGAATAGATTGTATAATACTTTTTATTTATACTATGGTAAAAAAAACATTTTGAAATTTCTTATCTACACGATATTTTCCTATGTCTATAAGTATGCATGATCAGTTAGGTTTACAAAGAATAATAATGTTTTAGCCGAAACATTATTAAATTAAATTTATAAGACCTTACATCACATTTTTTTATTATACAAATGCTGATAATGTCGCAAAATCTGTTTCACCAACCGATGTTGGCGTCATCTGGTGGTATAAACAACTATTGATTGTTACACCTGATGATGTGAACATTGCTTGGTGATACACCTAATGTCCATCCTCAGAGCCATCTCAGTCACCTTGATTTGTTTTCGTATAAATTCGTTTCTAAATCTGTCCCTCAAGGTGATTACCTTTAATAACAAGCACGGCTCTTTCCATTGCGCGTTGGGCGACCTTGAATCTGTAGACTAGACCTTTTGTCAGTTTCTACGTCTCGGCTCTGTAAGTCATCACTGGTAAGACGCACTGGTTGAAGACTTTAGTATTAAAGCATTGTACAGAGTTGTACAGAATTACGTTTTGAATTATGTGTACAGAGTTGAATATTTTCATTGTCTACATATACCACACGAATTTTACAGCTACTGCTAGTTTTTTTATTACGTGCCATCATTTACTGGAAAGACTCTGCGTGATGGTGTCAGGATCACCATAATCCGAGAAGATTGCGAGGTTCAAAATATGGCTAGATGGGGGCGACAATGTCGATGATACTGATACCAACATGTTCAGGAATGAATCCCACAAGAATCCCATATATGACTCTGCATGGAATATCAGATTGACGGTATATACCAGGGAGGCCCCAAGCGATGAAAATATAGCTGGAGTTCAAGAATTCACAGAATTACAATTGAGGCGTATAGAAACAAAGACGGCAATGTCAATCAAAATACGAAAATGAGTGAAATATTCAGTTTCATAGAGAAAGTTTATTACAATCTGAGTGTACATTTGGTTTGAAACAAGTCCGCCATTAAAACATACGTTTTCGACTTTTTAAAATCAGATTTGAAACAAACTCGGTAGTGTTAACAAAATTTAAAAACAAAAGCGACAGTTTGACTACATGAACTAATCGAAATGCGAGAAACTGTATTTTTCAAGATGGCGTCCCATACAAATATCGTTCGTATGAAAAGGTGATGGCAATGTCATGCTGCATTCAAAACAAAACCGGCAGTGTCAGCAAATTTGTAACAAAAACGGCATTATAAAATAGCAGATGTCTTGGAAAAGAAACCATGGATATAAATCAAATTTACTCAAATTATAGCTGCACGCTATGTTTTAATATTTAAAAATTATTGCATCGTATAATCTGACAGATTTAAATTAAAACATTTTTCATGGTTCACCAACAATCTGATGATGCTGAAATTGCCGTTTTTGTTTCTATATGCCTCAGTTCTCTAGCAATAGAATAAGAAGAAGTTAAAATATTATAGTTAAATTATGAGAAATTCTTTTAAAATACGGGCCCTTCTCCCTGGAATAGTGCTGAAATAAAGTAACGAAGAAAGAAGGTTTCCCAAACGCATTCGTTAAACAAATTGTTTCCATTTAACACCGCCATTTACTGGCCGTGTTCACAACCGGGAGACAAATAGGACCGCGGAATTAACGGATTGGTGGATGTTATAAAGTGTGAAAATAAATGCACGTTTGTGGTGGGAAAGCTAGATATTTTTTTCTACCTCTACAAGGATTTCTTGTAACTTTCCAATTTAAAGAAGTAATTCTACAATTAAGAAACTCGTATGGTTTACATTACATATTTTTTTTACATTATTATATTGAAGGGTTGGATGTAGGTACCAAAATGAGCGGAGCGTCAGTAAGCTATCTCTTGTATGCAGATAACGCTGTCCTATTTGCAGACAATGAGCATAAACTACAAGTCCTAGTGAATAGTATGTATGAGGTGTGCAAGCGAAATGATCTGATGATGAATGTGAATAAATCCAAGGTAATTTGAAAAATAAGAAATCGTGATAGTCTGCAACATTAGCGTGAATGGAGCAAATAGATAAGTAGTGTGTTAACAAGAGATGGGCGAGTGGAGAAGGATATTGAAAGAAGAGTTGGGGCAGGCAACAAAGTAAATGGTGCACTTAAAGTTGTCATCGCAAACAAAAACCTATCCAAAAAAGCTAAAAAGGCAGTGAACAATGGTGTTCTTGTACCGACTCTTCTGTATTGAAGCGAAGCATGGAACTGGCAAAAGAAGGATGAAAGTATAATAAATACAGTAGAAGTGAGATCTCTTAGATGAATGTGTGAATACTATACGAGTATGTTATGATAGAGTGTCGAATGAAAATATAAGAAGTGAATGTGGTGCGAATTATGGTGTTATAAACAAAATAATGAAAGGATCATTAAGATAGTTTGGGCAAAGAATTGTAAAAAAAATATATGTTAACGATGTAAATGGAACTAGAAATGGAGGAAGACCGAGGTAAATGTTTATAACACTATAATAAGCACAATCAAATAAATCAAATATTGAATGTCGGCCACGTGAGGAGTCAGAGAAATCGACGTGTGTGCATGATGCGATGTATGAATGTTGAGGAAGCCAGAGAAATATGTAAGGAAAGAAAAGTGTTGCAGTCCATTATTTCTGCCTATCCCTTCGGGGAGATGGCATGACGGTTAGTTAGTTAGTTATATAATCCAAGATTATGAATCTAAAAAGCCATAACATTTACTAAGAGAGCTAGAAGCCATAACAAAATGCCTTACATGAAAGTACCCTAAATCGTTGGTACACAAAACACAATTTGTCTTCTCAATGACTTGACATTCAATTTTTATTTATTTTGTTTTATTGTTTCTTGAACAATGATGTAAAACTCCATATAAAATAATTATAAATTATATGTAGATGACATGTTTCGTCTGTCTAAGGCATCACCAAATATAGAATTTGATGAAGCCTTTGACATATAAAATAGTTAAATATTTGTATAAATTTACTGTTGCAGAACAAATTAGAGAGGGATTTAGTTCCAAATAAAATGCCAAAGGTATATTGAATACTTTGACTTCCGATGCAAGCAAATATTTGAAACACGTACGTCGGCGAAGATATTTTCTTGGATCAATAACCTACGAGTACAGCAGCTGTCTGGAGAGAGATGATTCTTTTGGGTGGGGTCCAGGAAGCTGTGCTGATTACAATCCTTAAGCTATTTTTGATATTTTATAAAATATGATTAATTTGTGTTGTCAATCAATGGGCATCAAATAAAAGCTAATATCGTACATATGAAAGTCAAGCATGGAACTGCCAAAGGAGGACGAGTGTGGTAATTCTGTATATCATATAGAGTATCAAATGTAAATATAAGAAGTGAATGCAGTGCGAATGAAAGTGTTATGAAAAAAATCATGAAAGGGTTATCAAGATGGTTTTGGACACATTGATAGAAAGAATGCTGAAGAAAGTATAGGGTATTTTTTAGAAGTATACAATACATATTCATAATGAAAAAAAAACACATTTAAATTGGCTTTATTTAAAATAGAATTTTATGTCATTAAATATGATTTCGGGCATATAAGCGCCACGGCTAGCTCGAATGAAGCGCAATCGTGAAGTCAAATTTTCGATAATTGTCGTCTTTGTGGATGCGCATTATTCGCTAGAGTATATGTGGGGCGAAAACAATCCATGGTCTTCCAAATAACTTGCTCGGATGGACGATTATGTTGACCGTAAAATGATTTTGGAACCGAATCATGATTTTCAAAAGAATTTTTCACAATTTCCAAGCGCTGTTCTGACGTCAGTCTATTCATGGTAAAAAGGCAAAACGTACTGACTACAAATAAACTATCAACTGTCGAATTGACGGTCTTTAGAAACAAAGTTGCCAGTTTAAAAACCAAACCTCTAAAAAACACCCTATATATGTAAACTAAGTAAGCGAATGAAATAGAAGAAGACCGCGGAAAATGTGGGACGATCAAATCAACCAAATCTTAAATGTCAGCTACGCGAAAAGTCAGAGAAATCAACGGGCGTGGATGATACGATGTATGAATGTTGAGGAAGCAAGAGAAGTATGCCAGAAAATAATAATGTGAAAGTCTATTATTTCTGCTAACTCCTTACCTGGTTAGTTGGTAGATAGTTATGAATCATCTAATCTTGCTATTGTATCACTGTTCCGTAGATTTATGTACATTTTATTACTTCGTTTTATTTCGATTCGTTTGTTATTTAAATATCAAAAGCATTTAATATCAAAAACATAACAATGACAACCTTTGTGTCAATGTGGCTACAGCTATGAGTGCCACACAAGTTCCGGGGTTCGATTCCCGGCAATGACAGTGAAATAAAAAAAAATCTCTCTTTGATCTGGCGATAATTCACGTGAAAATAATACGGCGATAGATTACCTACCTATCACATATTATTAGAATCAATATAATAGCTGAAAACAAATTGCATTTAGTAATTGGGTTCAAACGCCTGCATACAAAAAAAATGCATACTTCCTTTATTATCGAAATGTTTTTCATTAGCGTTCATATATAATATAATATGTTTGTTTTGATGAGTTGACTCAAAGTATAAATAACCGCGAACAAATTTAAGTCCATTAATACTTCGCATAATGCAAGGAATTAAATCAGAATTTTAGATATTAAAAGGCCCCCTCAGGCAAGCCTAGAAATATTCTAGTAGCTTATAAAGTATTAAACATTGCAGAATACAATTTGATAATTCAAATGGTGATCCACTTAGAAACGGATGTGCGCATAGGGCTTGAAAATCTCAATTATACTTTAAAGGGGATCTTTACGAGCTTTGGATACAATAGATCCTTTTCGACGATATCATAAATGTTAAAAGTTATTAAGCATAATAAGATTTTTAGCTGCTTTAACCTATGGGAAGGGCCAGAAAGTTAAAATAATTTCAATTGAAAGTTAAAATAATAAGAACATTTGTAAAGTCGGTGATAAAAATAATTATTGTTTTTAAGATTATCATATTTCATATTTGAGGCAGTCAAAGCAAAAGTGGACCAACCCCACCTACCATAGATTTGAGTAATGGCCAATTTTAGAAATTGTCAAATTGAATCTCTTTGTGTTACGTAAATTTAACAACAAATACTGATTGTAAAGAAAGATTCTTGGTAAAAAAGATAAGTTAATTTTAATTTAGATCCGTTTTTGGCCAAAAAATTAATAAATACCTCTTTTTTGGTGGCTTGGTCCACTATTGCGTTGAAGTGTTTTTATGTTTAATCCATTTTTTTATTAGGATAAAAGAAAAGTGAAACGAAATCTAAGGTATATAGAAAATATATCTATTATAATTTTAATCCCTTTCAGAATCAGACACGTCTATTAAATCTGACTGAATATTATTGGTCTTCAAATTGTTATAAGAATGGTGGAAAATTGGCGGTACGAAGTCAAGAAGGAAATTAAATCCTTCTTCTTCATCGCTGTGATAGTATTTCCTTGTGGATACAATGCATCTAGAGTAGTGATTAAGACTGATAATCTTTTTGAAATATCCACTATGGAGAAAATCACTTTAATGTTGTTTAAGTATTTGAAATATATTTTAAATGGTTCGGTTTTTGTATACCTCAACCACTGTATTTTTAACCATTCTACTTTGGATCCATCAAGTGAGACCTTTCTATTTACTATGTAACTCTCCAATTTAACTGTTGAATAAAAATTATCCCTTTCAATTGAGATTGTTTTAAATGGGTTACTTTTCCTGGCTGATTGTATTAATTGAATCCAGTGTTCCGGATTGTAAATATCTCGAAAAAATCTTTTGTTTTTCAATTAAACCAAAATCCTAATCACATGGTAAATAGGAATGTAATAATATTGTTAGAATTAAGTTTAGTCCGTTTTTGAATCGAAGAAACACATGTTTAGACACATTCCCATAGTTAACTCAATATTGGCCATCATGTGGGTTAGTCCACTTTTCCTTTGACTGCCTCATTTGTCATAATGAATAATAATAAAATTTCTTGTATATACGCTATACTTTGTGTTGTTATGATGCTTTATTTCCAATCTTTGATTTATTTCCTTTGTTGTAAATAATTACCTGAACCCCAAAAAGAACATTAAATTATTATTTTAAAATTTAAATTGAATCATAATATTTGTTATAACAAAATCATAAAAGTTCCAAAAAAATATTTTTAACATCTGTCAGATCATGTAAACAATTTTATAAAATTTAAAAAATGTATCTTTATAATTTGTATCACTGAAGAAGGACTGGTTGTCCGAAACATGTCAATGTAATTTTATTTTTTAAATATAAGTGTTGTATATTCAAAGTGTATAAAAAAAGTGAAATAAATAATAAAATGTCTGTTTTCTAATAAACTGGGAGTATAATAAATCTTCTAAAAAACAGACGTTTTCATTCCTAGTAATTATGTAATTTGGAGTTTTATAAAAAAAAAACAAATTCATATAAGTTGTAAATTAGGCCAATTTTTCCCCCATTTCATATTAAGATGTTCCTATGGAGCACAGACATTTGATTTAAAAATTGCCAACATAATATCAAAATTACATTAACATGTTTGTATACCGAATGCAAAACAAAATAAATGAGAATACGGAGGTTACCAAATATTTTTTAGTGTATATTTCTGTTTTTCCATTAAAAAAAAAAAATGTATATAATCATTTTCCATGCTGCCAATTAAGGGTGAATAAAAAAGACGTTTTGACAATATTTGAGCCTTTATACTGCAAATGAAATAAAAGTATTTTTTTTATAGATACAATGGTCACATATAATAATAATATCTTAAAGCAATATCAAAACTAGCTTTCAAAAATATTATATTCAATAAACGAAATATTGTCAGTAAAAAACTCCCCTCTATTTTCGTTAATTAATACGCAAGAAAGCGTCTGTTTTCTAAAAAAAATTATATGTTTTGGGAATGACATATTTTGCATTTCTTAAGCTTTATAAAATATTTTTAATAAGAAAGTAACAATAAATAATTTATTGTGGTATTATAATACTATATAGTATTGTGTTAAAACATAATATACCTATTTTAAAATATAATACACTTTTCGTATTTGTATCTAAACCACTTAATTTGGTAACACCAACCGGTTTCGCACACCCCAGAGCTCCGTCAGGGTGAGAGATTAAACTGTTTTCTAATTTACTCTCTCACCCTGACGAAGCTCCGGCGGGAGCGAAACCGGTTGGTGTTAACAAATAAAGTGATTTAGATACAAATATTAAAAGTGTATTATTATTATTTTTATTTAATGATGTCACACCACAAATTAAGTACAATACTTCATACGAAAGTTTTAATTTATTTTATATAAGTTATTCGAATATTATTTAAGATAAACTGGATTAAACAAAAAATATTGACTAAATTGCACTTTTAAAACTTTATTAACGTTACTAGAAACTTTGACGAATTAATAACCGGTTTCAGTCTGGTCTTAGCTTCTATCAAGCAATTACCAAAGTAATAATCGTTCTATTAAATTAATACTGGTAGATTATCATGGTAAGATAGACGATTATTAAAATTTAGCAAATTTGCGTCTTGTTGCAATCTCTCCGAACAATCTACGCAACGTCGATCGAATATCATAAGACGACACACGAACTTATACAAGATACCAGGAAATAAAATTGGATTTCATTTTTATGAGTCGAGTGAAAAAGTGACAATTTTCACAATACCAATATTTGATTTAACCCTAGCATGATGAAACTTGTTACTGAAATAAAATATATAAAAATTCTAATTATGGTTAATTTAATGAAATCAATATGTTTATGAATATAATTTTTTTTTATTTTATTATATTTGAATTTATTTAATAATTTAGTAATTATCTTTTTATACATACATTTGACACTATCATATACAGATTTACCACACATTTGTCTTAGAGATCTCATTTTTACTGCATGTATTCTACTTTCATCCTTCTTTTGCCAGTTCCATGCTTCACTTCCATACATAAGGGTCGACACAAGACCACCATTATGCACTGCCATCTTAGCTTTTTTGTATAGGTATTTGTTTGCGGTGACAACTTAAAGTGCACCATTTACTCTGTTGCCTGCCTCAATCCTTCTTTTAATATCCTTCTCCACTCTCCCATCCCTTGGAAACATACTTCCTAAATAAACAAATTCATCCACTTGTTCCAGATTTTCACCGTTTACACTAATGTTTGCAGACTGTCATGTTTCCTTCTTTTTCGAAAATCATTACCTTGGACTTATTCACACTCATTAATTAAATCGTATCGCTTGCATACCTCATACATACTAGACACCAGAGCTTGTAGTTCATATTCGTTGTCTGCAAGTTGCACAGCGTCGTCCGCATACAACAAACAGCTTACTGACACACATAATTTTGCACCTGCTTCCAATACTGAATACAGGAAAATTGGTATTTAGTAATACCTAGACTCTTTAAATTTTAATATATTCTAAACTAAGAAACTGTTTTTTAACTACTATTTTAATTCTAAGAGGCCACAATGAATTTGTAGATAGTTAGATCTAATGATTGCTTTCCTGCGTATTAACATTTTCAATGGATAATGACATTTGTATCTAGATACTTTGGTACAAGAACAAAAATAACCATTCACGTAATCTCATGGTTGTCGTATACGACCTGGATACTTACAAGATATCTAAAGTCTGATCCTTAGGATTTGCGTAGGACGTACTTTTTATGGATAGGTATGTAAATATGTAAACGAAAGCCTTTTCTCGTTTTATATATAACACATTCATAGGAAATTCATGTATAACATGTATGGCCGCTAGAGTTCTGCTCCTGTGATTTCACATTTCCGAGTTCAAACATCACTTTGACAATATTCAGTTTTGAGATCCAAATCCAGGTAGGTTCCTATTCCTTATCGAAACCCTTTCTTTTTTGTGTAATACCAAAAGGCTCATTCAACCACTTAGAGTTTCTCTGATTTGTCGTAAACCATACAAAATAAATATACTGTCGAAAAACCAAACAGAAGTATGTGTTTTATAAGCTTTTAAACTCACGTGATTCTGTTCATAAGTTAAATTACGTATATTTTAAGTGAATTAATTTTACGGGTCGTATTGCAGTACTAAAAAACTCTCGAATAATTGGAAACCCTTTTAGTTTGAAGTTTTTCGTTTTTCATAATTTAAGTTATTATTAAGCTATTCAAAAACCGGGAGATACGTGGAATAATTAATAATATTAAATTAAATTCAAATTTTGATAAAATTTTGAAATTCTTGCTAGGATTGGATTGTTTTAAGTGCCTAATTACAGTTATTTAAAATAACGGTGGATAAGAGGAATATAAATTAAATAAACACAAAAGTCCGGATCGTCTGCTGACAACATAAACACATCTAAAAGAACATTATATGTTATATTATTTTTATTATTTTATTTTATATTATTTGTTTGAGATTTATTCTGTGGACGTTGGACGATGGAAGTGTGCGCGGAAGATGCCAATTGGTAAAGCTGAGGTTCGCAACCCATCACACCGCGTCTTGCGCGAGAGTAAGGAATTGAGTGTTGAATGAAAATATAAGAAATGAATGCGGTGCAAATGAAAGTGTTATGAACAAAATAATGAAAGAAACGTGGTGGTTTTGACACATGGAAAGAATGAATGAACAAATAATGGTAAACATGTAATATATTAACGATGTAAATGGAACTAGAAATAGAGTAAGACCGAGGAAAACGTGGCACGATCAAATAAATCAAATATTGAATGTCGACTACGTGAGGACTCGGGGAAATCGACGTCCGTACATGACACGATGTATGAAGCGAGAGATGTATGTCAAGAATGAAAAGTGTGGCAGTCCATTATGTTTGCCTACCCCTTCGACGAGACGGTGTGATGGTTAGTTAGTTAGTTAGTCGTATATGAAACCCACTGCAAGTATGCTTAATATAACTTCTCTAAATATTATATTTATTAAACATGTTAAATACAATACAATTAATTGTAAACTTTTCTAAGAAACATTTTGTGTATCGTAATTTGGGCTAAAAGTTCTGGCTTCCAATAAAGCTTCTCTTTGATCTTTTGATTACGTGAGATTGAAAAATGTCCTTCACTTGAATGTATTAGAAAGTTACAGTTATTTGATGACTTTAACTTTTGAAGGCAGTCCAGTCTAACTGGATCTCTTTGTGAACTTAGAAAAAAGCCGAATTTTCGGAAGGTTGCCCTTATAAATTAACTTAAAGTTTACCCTTTTCAAAGTTCATATACCTTCGGCAAACTGTTATGCTCCCAAGAGGAAGAGAATAAAAAACACAATTAAACTGCGAAATAAGAAGAAATTACGTAATAAAAATAAAAAAAGTTGAATACTGCGCATGGGGGGAATGTTGTACGGAAAGTTTCTTACTGAATTTGTTTATTTGCAGACATTCATTACTGTCGCGTTTTCCTTCAAGACTGTTGCTTTTATTCTCACCCTTATGAAGAGGGCCTTGTGTTTACTCGGTGGCAATATAAACTTAGCGAAGACACTTCATGGAATCACTCTGGATTAAGCGGAAGAGTATGTTGCCTCTCGCGTTATTATCCCCCTACGTTTGTATCTGACATGATTGTTTAAATTAACCATAATTAAATACATCAAATGCAAGTGTTTGTTTAAAATATTTCAATAAAATAACGTGATAATTTATAGAAGATTTTTTTAACATTTCATAGGAATGACTTATTTCGCCTTATTAAAGCACTATCAAAGCATTTGCCTTAATACAGCGAATATGTTAAATATAATAAAACTTCTAGAAAATATTTCATTCGTATAAATAATAATTATATAATATATACGGAGTTTTATATCATCGTTCAATAAACAAAAAGTATGTGATAGTGTTTATATTGTATTAAATTTAATGTAGGTACGAGTATCTTATGTTGCAACATAAATCCTAAGTTACTTTTGCGGTCAAGACTATTTTTTTAAATACATTTTATCATACTTATAGATATAAAATAATAACACACTTTGTATTTTATTACGGTATGGTTATTATAATTGATGTTTTCTCTCTTAAACGATAGTGACGTTTGTCCATAAGGGGCAATATAATAACTATGCTTGTGTACAACTGTTTAATAATTATTACTTCATCCTGGTTTTGATTTTTTAAATCGTTCAATTATACAAACAAATATTTAATAAAAAACTACAATAAAAATAATTTCGTTTACAAAAAATGTACCATATATAATACTTTTGAAATTACCCAACACAGTGGATTATATAAAATTATTGAAATTAAACCCCCACCATTATCATTTCATATACAAGCTTAACAAACTTTGTTGTAGGTACTAGCATACGGGAGCGATCTGCCGAAACCTCTTGAATCCATACACGAAAGAGGAATTGAACTTAATATATGTTATATTATATCAATAAGGAATTTTTAATTTTTCATTTGATTTTCGTTATTTATAATAAATTTCTAGCAATAATGAAATCAATGTTAATTTTTTTTTTTTTTATAATTAAGTGTACGAGTATGTAATTAAAAGATTTAATAAAATATTGAAACTGAAAAATATTACATTTTGAATGTATACAAATACTTGTAAACGAATACTGGATTTTACCCATTGCGGGTTATCATTTTTAAGGATTAATTGTATCTCAATAGAGACGAAGATGCAAATTGGAAACAGAATATGGTGGTCGAGGCGTTAACAGGACTTATGACCTGTCATTGGTTGGGTTAAGCGCACGTTTTAAGTAATACAACATCCCCATTCCGCCATTCATACGACCACCACGTCTGACAAATTTTTGGAAGATGTATATATGCTACAATGTTGGGATATACTTCACATTTTTAGTTTGATCTACACTAACGCCATCTACTAAGAATGGATGTATGTAAAAAATATTAATTAATAAACTCAAAAGTCTCCTCATGAAGTCTCATTGGTATAAATACAAATGAACAATAATCTGAAAAACGGTTTATTTTCTATTAATTTAGTAGAGTATTTTAAAATTAAGAAACTTTTCTTTCCAATGTAACGCAAGTGCTTAATAACTAAAATAGTTTCGAAATTCCCGTGTGTATTCTCAGAGTGCGCTTAAACTTTAAATAATGGTTTTGAGGTTATGAGAATGTATAATCTTTCCTCTTCACTAGGTGGCATAAGTGGCTTTTATGTTTTAAATGAAAGGAAAAGTCAAAGGGATCCATTTCACACCCTTGCCACAAGTATCGATTACAAAGATAGCAACCCTTTAGCTCCACCCCTGCCTCGGCTGCGGTAACACTTAGCTGAGATTCGAGATGGCCAATACGAGATATGCTGGAGCAGGATGATTGATGGTTATTGACCGAAGATGTCAAATCCATCAGCAATTATATTGAACCGACAACTGTACTCTGCGTATCTTTTATCTTCAAGACTTTTTGAGTGTCAACACGTAACATAAAAAGTTATAGGTAATAATAAAACGACATAAATGAAGTCATATAATTATATACTCTTCTTCTTTCCCCCGCCTCTTCCCGTTACTCGGGGTCGGCTTTTCATATCATTTGGCGCCAGGTATTTATTTCGTAGGCAGCTTCCTCCTTAAGGCCAAGGGCCTTCATATCCCTGAACATCGGTTACATGATTGCAGAAAAATCAACATACTTTCTTAGACATCCTCCAGGCGTAATCTAGTACTGTATGATAATTGCAAAGCCTTTCACAGTGCATTAATAAAGATTTTCGACTTAATGCTTCCCAATCTTAATAAATGACGCTAAGATAAGCGTGGGATTCTAGCATATAAACAAGTTACAAAAAATTGTCAGATGTGGTGGTCATAAGAAGGGCGGAATGGGGATGTTGTTAAACATAAAGCGATCGCTCAACCAATCCAATGACAGGTCATAAGTCCTGTAAGCGCCTCGGCCACCACATTCTGTTCCCAGAAAACAATTTATATCTTCATCTCTATTAGGATACAATTAATCATTATAAAATAATATACAATTGAAGAATACGGTGGGTAATAACGGCCTATTAAAAAATTGTCATTATTAAATGAGATATTTGTATATCCAACAAGGTGAAACAATTCATTTAATTTAACTTCTAGAATCCGGAGATTTTGATCAACATTTAATATTTAATATGGATTTAAAACTGTTCTAAATTCACCAAATAAAATGGTCTTTCCTATTTTTTACCCTCGTGTTAGAAAATTGTGTCATTGTAAGTAAGTTACTTTTAATACAAGTACTTAAAATATTTTATCGTAAGAGTGTTTACTTTCTCGGTCCAATCAAAGGAGTCCATTGAAATAATGACTATTTATTTGTACAGATATCCGAGGCAAGCCATTGTTGGCGTATTTTACGATGATTTCGGATATTTTCTAACAAAAATAATCCATTTTCCCTCGCCTTTGTGTTGTTACCCAAACGCGGTCAGTCTGTTGTGTTCTGGGACAGGACCGGCGGAAAACTCTCCCCCGGGACCACATTGGCGTATCGGAAAATAATCGCCACCCCGTAACGAAAAACGACTGAGGAAAATGCTGAATGCATATTTTGGTTTATGAAGTATTTAAGATAGGAAAAGTGTTATCCTGATACCATTCTACTAGATATTGATATAAGAGGTTAAAATTGTTATTAAATGATATTTATATTTGAAAAATGCTGAACATATGTATTATATACAGTAGAACCTCGATTATCCGGACTAGCTGGGAATGAAGGTAGTCCGAATAAGGCCAAATCTGGATAACAGAAAAAAATTATAATTGACAGGAAAATATAAGTATATTCGGGATGAATAATTTTAATTTATTTAGATTTATAAATGAGGACCGTTTTCAAAGCGAAATATATACAAAATGTAATTTTTTCAGGAGAAGGTTTTTTCATGTTTAAAATAAAACTATTAGAATTTTAAATCAAACAAAAATTACATTTTATAGATGTGTAAAATCCTTACACACATACGAAAAACCAACAATCTAGAATCAGTAGAATTATTTATAAAAAAATTCTAAATTTACGAATTTTCACAAAAAAGAAATATCTACATATTTTTGTGATAGAAATGTATGGAAAATTGATTTATGTTGGGAATTTTATAAGTTTACGTTTGCGCGAAATCATTTCAACTGATTTTTTGTAAAATTATAGGTCTACTGATATATCTAAGTATCTATGTAAATATACCCTCTATTTATTTTTTATATACTCGTACATAATACCACAAATAAAAAGATAACAAAATATATTTCAAATAATATTATTTTATTGAACACTTAGATATTATATTGTTTTTTATGAACGACAAAGATATTTAATGTTTTTAATTGAAATTTCTTGGTAGTAGTTCATTTTAAATAATGAAAAAAAAAAATTGTACAAAATTTCTTTATTATTATGTATTTAGTGTGCTTCCACTCGTGTTTATGTTCGACCGGTTTCGGCAGCTTACTGCCATCGCCTGGACAAAGACAATAGATAATTTGACTTCTGTATTAGATGCCATAAAAAAAAGACATAATATCCCAAAAAATATGTAGATATTTCGCTTTGGAAAACTTTATGGAGTGTAGATATTTCGTTTTGTAAAAATTCACGATATTTGAACCGCTGAAACTTCGTGCATACGAGTATATCGTTTTGTAAAATTTTATTTCACCAATCGATAGAGCTCACATGGAAGAATCCATTTCCATAAAAAACTTTTTTTCTTTGTAGAAATTTCACTTTGTGAAAACGGTCCTCGAATAGCTTTATTGTAAATATTTTTTTATTTAAAAAATCAATTATCAATTTCTGCTTAAAGTTAGCTTTCCTTTTAGCTGCCAAATCGCGAATACTTCTAAGACATATAAGTTGTCCTGAATAACACTCTTCTTGACTCTCAAACCACTTCATGGCGACATCTAAACACTGAATAGCTTCAGAATGTGTTGGACCAATATCTCCCTCCTCGCGAATCTCGTCTTCGGCTTCTTGATCGTGTTCCTCTGAGGCAGATATTTCTTTAATTATTTCCTCATCATATATAGCATTTTTCAAAATGGTTTACGACTAACTAACCATCACGCCGTCTCCCCGAAGGGGTAGGCAGAAAGAATGGACTGACACACTTTTCTTTCCTGACATATTTCTCTCGCTTCCTCAACATTTATACATCGTGCACGCGCGTCTGCTCTTAAAAAATATGATTTTTATGAACCATGTTTTTCAGTATGAAAATAAATAGGTTTTTATAAGAAAAAGCTATTAATGGTGCAGAAAATGTTGAATGTTTTTATGTATCAATTGTAGATGTTAATGGTAGATGTCCAATTTCATTGTTTTACGCCACGTCACTGGATTTTTATCAAATTAAATTGGAATAATATATTCCTACACACAAAGGTTAGAAACATACGCGTAACTTAATATATAATGCAGTTTATTTATAATAGAGTAGTAATAGAAAATCGCTTTACTATAAATTATTCGGTTAGAATAACGTAGATTCAAAATTTTCCTTATACAACAGGTTTATGCCAGTGTATTAATTAAATTGATGGCTGTGAGTGATGTCGTGAATATTTGTGAAAAAAATTACTAGTCGCGGGTATTCTGTTTTCAATACAACGGTAAGGATTATACAGTCATAAGCATTACACTAATTGATTTTTCCCCCATAAAAAGCGCTCGTACCTCATCACTTCGTGTGCCTATTGGACGGTAAACGAATTAAGCCCAACATATAAAAATAAAAAATCCAAGATTTTCTATAATTTTGAATGCAAAGATAAAGGCAAGTGACAAAACTGATTCAAATTTAGGTATCGATTGTATTAATATATTAAAAATAAAAACGAAACTAATATCGCTGTATTGTTTGCACCCTGGAATTAGCTGGAATTGTAACATACTTGAATTTTTATTTAGATCTCAAAATTCGAAGTGTGCCTTAAATATTCTGTGTAAAGTAATTTTATTAATGCATGTATTATACAAACATGGAATTTAAAAGAAAAGCGGATTCTCAAATATTATGGCACTTATTGTTAGATAATTTTACTTCACTGCTGTATACGAGTATAGGTATCTTCTAAACCCTTCCAACATTTCGTATCTTTTTACTTATTTTATATTTCCTTGTATACAACAGATCGTTTGAACCCAATTACTGTATACAATTTATTTTAACTATTATATTGATTCTTATGACATGTGATAGGTTGCCAATCTATCGCCATTTTATTGTCACGTGAATTCTACACCAGACCAAAGACAGTGTGCAATCAGAACCCGGGGCTTTCGGTATGGAAGTCAGATCTCTTACTACTTTGGCTATCTGTTACCACCTAATACCCGCAAGTTGGATAATATCATCAGTCTACCTTTTTGTCAGAGCAAGTCAGCGAGTTCACTTATCTCGGTACGGTCATGACGGAAGCCAACGATTTGCACGCGGAGTTGGAACACATTGTTCAAAAAGGCCTACGAGCTGCAGCCTCCTTGCGAATGTTCCTAAAGTCCAAGCTTCTATCCAGAAACACCAAGCTGCGTATTTATAACACCATCATCAAGCCAGTGGTGACATATGGTTCTGAGTCATGGACAATGACTCTAAAAGAACAACAAAGAATATACTGGTTTGAGAATAGGATACTTCGAATGATCCTGGGAACCAGACCCGGTGTGGCAGCAGGAACTTGGAGGCATAGGACTAACCAAGAGATCTGTACAATGAGCCAGCAGCCCCTTATAATGAGCACCATGAGAGCCGGTCGCCTAGCATGGATTGGGCACGTATGCCGAGCCGAAGGGACCAGAGCAATCAAGACCCTGTACGCGTCTAGACCGACTGGAGTAAGACCTCTAGGAAGGCCTAGACAGCGCCTAATGGACAATGTTCTGGCTGATCTGGCTAGGTTGGGCGAATCGGACTGCTGGGAGCAAAAAGCGCAGGATCGACTGGCGAAAAATCATCAAGGAGGCTAAAACTCAAGAGTTTTATTACGGCTCTTCTGTCGCTCCAAGGTCTTCACTTCAGAATTCTAGGTGACCACCTGAGCTCATCCTGTCTCGACATACGCCCCGCCAACTGCCATTTTAGCTTTGCTGTTCTTTCTGTGAGATCGGTAACGTGTATTCGATGTCTTCTCCTCATCACTAATTTTATCACGGAGACTAACGCCCAATATGTGTCTTTCCATTGCTCGCTGAACGTGAGGGACATAGTTCCCAGCTCATATGTCATCATTGGCACTATTAAGTTATGGCACTAGTTAACAAATATTTTTTGCTTCTATATGACTCTATATTCGACAATTATCTTTTTAACTTCAAACGAAATAAATTTTTTACTTCATTCGAGTATTCATATTACTTCAGAAGACGTTTTGACGTCGCATTCGCTTAGTCAAATTACTGCGTTAGTCGCAAACGGTCTTATTACAAAGTTCCCACTTGAATTTTTAATGCATTTTCCTGCACTTTTAGAAGCATTTTCAACTTGTTTTTCCTTGACGTGTACTTTAAAATGCACCCTCATAAGAAAATATAGGTAACTAGGAGTTGTTTGCAAAGTCTAAGGTAAACGGATGTTGTTTCATTTTCGATAAATTTAATGAAATTTATACGTGGAATATCGTAAATTGAGTTTTTTTCCATCTTTTATTAAGTCAAGTTCCTGAAAGGATATTAATCAGTGATTTATACAATGCAAAACAATAGAGATTTTCGATATGTTTGCTTTGAAGGAAATATAAATTGTGAAAAGTGTAATATTCCAAAATATAAGATGAGATAATATTTATAAATTATTCTAATTTATGTTAAGTTTAATTTATAATTTAGTTTCCATGGTGTTCTTCTACCGACCCTTATGTATGGAAGCGAGGCATGGAACTGGCAAAATAAGGATGAAAGTAGAATAAATGCAGTAGAAATGAGATCTCTTAGACGAATGTGTGGATACTCTGTGTATAATAGTGTCGAATGAAAATGTAAGAAGTGAATGCGGTGCGAATGATGGTGTCATGAACAAAATAATGAAAGGATCATGATCATGGTTTGGACATATGGAAAGAATGAATGAATAAAGTTTGGTAAAAAAATTATATGTTAACAATGTAAATGGAACCAGAAATAGAGGAAGACCGAGGAAAACGTGGCAAGATCAAATAAATCAAATATTGAATGTCGGCCATGTGAGGAGACAGAGAAATCGACGCGCGTGCATGACACGATGTATGAATGTTGAGGAAGCGAGAGAAATATGTCAGGAAAGATAGGTGTGGCAGAAAAACAAAAAAACAGTGGATAACGTGGAATAAAAATTAAATAAACACAAATGTCCGGATCGTCCAGCTGACAACAAGTGCACCATCTAAAATAACATTATGTGTTAAATTATTTTTCTTTGTTATTTTATTTTATATCATTGTATTTCAGATAATTTGTTTCAGATTTATTATGTAGACGTTGAACGATCGAAGTGTGCGCGGGAGATGCCTTTTGGTGGCGATGAGGTTCGCAACCCATCACACCGCGTCTCTCGCGATGGCGAAAAGAGAAGGATGGAGTGCTGCATCGATTAAAGTGTGGCAGTCCATTCTTTCTGCCTACCCTTTCGGGGAAACGGCGTGATGGTTAGTTAGTTAGTTAGTTAAGAAAGGTGTGGCAGTCCATTCTTTCTGCCTACCCCTTCGGGGAGACGGCGTGATGGTTAGTTAGTTAGTTAGTTTAATTTATAAAATAAGCATTTGCAAATAACATTATTGAGCGTAATATTCTCATTGAGACTGTTTAGGTTTTTTTTAATGTTTTTTTAAAAACATTGTATTTCAGTATTTTTCAAGATTATTATTTTTCATGGTATCATATGGTAAGATCGCATATCAAAATATTACAGGAAACATGTTTATTCTTTATACGTAATTTAAAATATTATTAAGCAATAAAATTTATAGAAATATACGCAAAAAATATTTATACATATATTGTTCTTGTATGCAAATATTCTTCTGGTCGATTTCGGTAGCTTTCAACCATTTTCTGATCAAAACTAAAATAACAAAAGAAATTAAACTGAATATATATAAATAATAAAGAATACTAATTCTAACTTCTAAACTTTTTAAATATTTTTGTTTCATTATTAACAATATATTTCTACAAATAAATTTCTAGAAACAACAGTATTTTTTTGTGGATTTAAAAAATAATTCCAGTAATTTTGAGACATCGAAAGGCTTTCATTATATTCTTAAAAATATTATCATATTAAATATTATAATTTGTCAAGTCCAAAAAATATTTTTAAGTAATCATCGATTGATTTTGGTGCATTGTTTTAAAATCTTACCAATTATTAAAATAGAATTGGAAGTTGTTAGTATGAATTTGTTCAAACAATTAAGTATTCTGTCTAATAATCGATTTTTCTAGAAAATTCTTTCTGCAGCTTAATCTGCAAACGGAGTGATAAATAAGGTTATGTTCAGCGCTGCCTCTACCCTCTCCCGCAACTGGAAAACCCGCATTTTCAAATGGTGTCTCTCAAAAGATTCTTTAATTAGCTTAAAGAAATAGGTCACGATGAATTTTGCTTGAAGTTGGAAGACTGCTTTAAGCATTCTGTATATGGTGTCTTTATATATAAAATAATATATTTAAGATATAATGAAGTCATTATTTTGTTTTCCATAATATTATTTTTCAACAAAAAACCTTGACTAAATGGAAATTAATTTTACTGTGTCTTGACTATAATACTCGTATATAAGACTAGCTAAAAAATAAACTATAATATGACTATAAATAACTGCACTTAAATAGTTGCATACAGCACTATTTTATACTGGACAATATTTTTTTAATCTTTCTTATACAACACGAAATTTAATAATAAAAAAAACTGCTTGTTTCGGATACAGGAGCCATTTATCAGTATTTTTTTCCTTTTTTTCCAAGAGGTCGTTTGAACCCAATTACTGTGTACAATTAATTTTAGCTATTATATTGATTCTAATGACATGTGATAGGTAGCTAGTCTATCGCCATTTTATTGTCACGTGAATTCTACACCAGACCAAATAAGTGTGACAATCACCCTGCCATCGCCGGGAATCGAACCTGGGACCTTCGGTATGGAAGCCAGAGATCTTACCACTTTGGCTATCTATTACGTCTTCTTATGCCTCTTCTTTCGTTCGGAGGTCTTCACTTCAGGATTCTAGGACCACCTGAGCTCATCCTGTGATAGGTAGCTAATCTATCGCCATTTTATTGTCACGTGAATTCTACACCAGACCAAATAAGTGTGACAATCACCCTGCCATCGCCGGGAATCGAACCTGGGACCTTCGGTATGGAAGCCAGAGATCTTACCACTTTGGCTATCTATTACGTCTTCTTATGCCTCTTCTTTCGTTCGGAGGTCTTCACTTCAGGATTCTAGGACCACCTGAGCTCATCCTGTGATAGGTAGCTAATCTATCGCCATTTTATTGTCACGTGAATTCTACACCAGACCAAATAAGTGTGACAATCACCCTGCCATCGCCGGGAATCGAACCTGGGACCTTCGGTATGGAAGCCAGAGATCTTACCACTTTGGCTATCTATTACGTCTTCTTATGCCTCTTCTGTCGTTCGGAGGTCTTCACTTCAGGATTCTAGGACCACCTGAGCTCATCCTGTGATAGGTAGCTAATCTATCGCCATTTTATTGTCACGTGAATTCTACACCAGACCAAAGACAGTGTGACAATCACATTGGCATCGCCGGGTATCGAACCCGGAACCTTCGGTATGGAAGTCAGAGCTCTTACCACTCTGCCACTAAGTTCGTGTATATACAATATAAATATTTGAACAACTTTTTCATCTCTGTGGACAGTTTTCACAGATATTTTTTTTAATTATAAATTTCGTTATGTTTATAAATTTTAAAAACATTGTTCAATGTATCCGCAACATAAATTTATGGCGAATATAGAAGAAACTTTAGTGCACTTTTGACAGACATGTTTCGGTTATGACACAACCTTTTTCAATGTACATTTTTTTAAGTATTGTAAAAATACAAAGTGCAGTTAAATTTGTTTAAATATGAATCCACAACCTAAGGTGAAGCTGAATATAGAAGAAAATAAATAACTATTCATTACGCCGTTTCTTCGAAGAAGTAGGCAGAAAGAATGGATCGCCACACTGTTCTTACTTGACATAACTCTCTTGCTTTCTCAACATTCATACATCGTGTCATGCAGGAACGTCGATTTCTATAATTCCTTACGTGACCGACATTTAATCTAGGATTGGTTTGATCAAGTCACGTTTATTCAGTCTTCGTCAATTTCTTGCTCCATTTACTTCGTTTACATATACTTTCTTTACCATTCATTCTTTCCATATGTCTAAACCAATTAATCTTTTAAATTTAAAAAACAATGATATGTGAAATCTAATTATGGTTAAAAAGCTGTCATAAACGAGCGTCATATCCAAAAAAGCTAGAATGCAGTGCACAATGGTGTTCTTCTACCGACCCTTATGTATGGAAGCGAAGCATAGAACTGGCAAAAGAAGGATGAAAGTAGAATAAATGCAGAAGAAATGAGATCTCTTAGACGAATGTGTAGATACTCTGTGTATGATAGAGTGTCAATGAAAATATAAGAAGTGAATGCGGTGCGAATGATGGTGCTATGAACAAAAAAATGAAAGGATCATTAAGATTGTTTGAATGAATCAAGAAAGAATGGTAAAAAAATTATATGTTAACAATGTAAATGGAATAAAAAAATAAAGGAAAACCGAAGAAAACGTGGCACGATCAAATAAATCAAATATTGAATGTCGGCCATGTGAGGATTCAGAGAAATGGACGCGCGTGCATGACACGATGTATAAATGTTGAGGAAGCGAGAGAAATATGTCAGGAAAGAAAAGTGTTGCAGTCCTTTCTTTCTGCTTCCCCTTTGGGGAGACGGCGTGATGGTTAGTTAGTTAGTTAAACGAGTGAAATGTATTGCTTTTCACAAAATGATCCAAAATTCCAACATGAAAAAATAATTTCCTGAAATGTTAACTTAATTTTAATTCAAATTACGCCTCAAATAATGTAGGCGTTTACTCAACCCGGGAATACTTGAACCCTTTGTTTCTATTTACAAAAATTATTAAAATCATAAAACATAATTAAGCAAAGATTAGCGCTTAGATGTGTAATGAATTTCCTTTAAGTTTTGATGAAAATTTATTCATCGCGTATGTCTGCGTTAGCGGAACTTTCCCTGTAATAATGAAGTATAATAACTAATGTTTGTGAAATGTTAGTTTTCCAACATCTAAGACGTGAATTTTCCGAAACAAATTTGAAGGCTGTTGTCATATATGAAGACACATGTTAAAGTTGCTTGATGATATTAAAAAAGCAATTAAAACACAAAATATGAAATCTGCTTACTTGATGATAATGAGAAACTGACAAATATTTAATGTAGAATTAATCTTCTGAAACTTATAAGCGTATGTAATTTATTAACTGTTAAAATTTAAAACACTTTTATGATATCGCAATTTTTATTATAATCTTAGTGTCGCGACAGCTGTTTCGCCAACCGATGTTGGCATCATTAGGTGTTTGGTCAAAAAACTCATTAGTGTGATAAGTCATAATTAACATTAAGTACACAAAATCTACTAACAATTTTACAGAGAAATTGGAAAATTAGAGAAATTGAATTTATAGAAACAGATTAGGCAAATTGGAAAATTATAAAATTTTGAAAGTAAATTAATGTGAATGGAATGTTATAAATAACTTAATTCCCACTAATTTAACTTACTTAACTAACTAACTAACTAACCATCACGCCGTAACCCCGAAAGGGTAGGCAGAAAGAATGGACTGTCACACTTTAACCGATGCAGCACTCCATCCTTCTCTTTTCGCCCCGCGGGAGACGCGGTGTGTTGGGTTGCGAATATCATCGCCACCAATAGGCATCTCCCGCGCACACTTCGATCGTCCAAAATCCACAAAATAAATCTAAAACAAATATATTCAAATTATAATTCCAATACATTGCAATATAATTTCTAGAAAAGAGACGTTTTCATTCTAACATATTTTTAAAATGGAGTTTTACGTCATTGTTCACGAAATAATAAACAATAATTGTACTTCACTTTTACACTATATTTCACTATTGTATACAATTAAACATCGTTTTTTATTCCTACTGAATATATTAAACACAAGTCATGGCAAAGTTCGAGTATAACCCCATCGTAACATTAAATTGTACCAGAGATTTCTATACATCTAAATTTATTTTATCAACCACCAAAGAACAAGTAATCCGATTAAAGAGCCACATTTTTCCTTAGAATAGTTTATTATATTTTTCAAGATATTTGTATATTCCGTTGCTCAATAAAACGTATTTTTTCCAACGATAATAACTTATCTTCATCTCAAATTGTATCTTGAATGCACAGTCGGCACAAAGATTTTAACTAAAAACGTGCATTATAAAAACCATTTCAGTTAAATAAAATAACTAACCATCACGCAGTCTCTCTGAAAGAGTAAACAGAAAGAATGGACTGCCACACTCTTCATTCCAGACATACATCTCTCCCTTCCTCATTATTCATACATCCTGTCGAGCGTGCATGTCAATTTCTCCGACTTTTCACGTGGCCGACATTTGACATTTGATTGATGTTTTCTTCGGTCATCCTATATTTTTTGTTTCGCTTATGTCCTTAACACATACTTCCTTTGCCATTATTTCTTCGTTAATTGTATCCATATGTCACCATTTGATTCTTTCGTGATTTTGTTCCTTTGATATTTTCATAACAAGTTTTACTCACACTGCAGTCACTTCTCATATTACAGCATTGACAGACTGGTCAAGTCTGTCGATGTCAGCGAGACTGGAGGAAAATAATTTTTTTTCTTAATTAAAAAAATTTATATTTTTATACCGATCATCGAATTCTCAAGAATTCTAAACTTCACTTCATTTGTAAAATTGAGAGAGGTTTTTTAAATATATAATAATATTATTACTTAGTCATTATGTTATATTCTTCATATAACTTCATCATCGGGTTTAAATTATTTTAGTCAATTAGTTTTTACAACATTTTGAATGTATACAAATTCTTGTAGACAAATACTGGATTTCACCCATTGCGGATAAATTATTTTTATTTTATAAGGATTAATTGTATCTCAATAGAGACGAAGATGTAAACTGCTTAATGCTTTCCAATCTTAATAGATGACGCTAGTGTAAAGTGAACTTAAATATGTAAAGATAGGCGTGGAATCCTACCATATATACAAGTTCCAAAAATTTGTCAGACGTGGTGGTCATAAGAAAAAATGCGGAATGGGGATGGTTGTTAAAACATAAAGCGATCGCTCAACCCAACTAATGACAGGTCATAAGTCCTGTAAGCGCCTCGGCCAACACATTCTGTTCCCAGAAAACAATTTACATATTCGTCTCTATTGAGATACAATTAATCCTTATAAAATTAGTTTTTATTTATTAAAATGAACTTAAACACATATCTGTTTCCCCTAACTGAATTCAAGTAAGAAAGTTCATATTAATTTTTTTTTTTTTCATAAATGGAATGTAATTTTCTGACTGTACTCAGTTGAACCGGGCTCTTAAGAAAACATCCAATCCTTTATTTCTCATCTTTTACCCTTTCTTATATATACACAATAAAATCATAATTTATACCGTTATCACGATCTTAAGCATTAAATAATCCGCTTCCCAATAACAGAGAAAGCGGCGTCCAGTTCCGGAGTCACAGGATGTTTACAAATTATGTAAGGTATTATAAAACATTGCTTTAATTATATAAAACTAATAGTTTTTTCAAATTTTGAAAAGCATAAAACAATACTTTGAACATTTCTCAAAATTTTTACTTTTCTTGAATCTAATTTGTTTTCTTACGTAAATTATTTAATAAATAATACAAATTCCATCTTCAACATTTAGAAGATGTATGATTGATGTTAAAAATAACGTACTTTTTTACCTATTCGTTTTTTATTTAAGTATCAATTGTAAAACTCGTCTAATTTTATATTATTATACAAATATCTTAAAAAGTAGCTCTTTAAATTTAGAATTTTTATTACATCATATATCTACGAGGCAATAAATCCCAAAATTTCAATGAAACACATTTTTACTGTGCCTCAATGTTTCAATGTTACACTGGGTCAAGGATTCTAAATAACCCTCATAAATTTATTATCACACTAAAAAAACATTTAAAGTATATTGAAAAACGTTTTATTATGACAAAACTCTTTATGTTGGTTGTGTCATATCTTAGCTATATTTAATTTTACCTAATATAAATTAAAATTTAAGGTGAAATGAAAATTTACGAAACTTTTTTTTGTTATTTAAAAAAACTGTCACTGGACCAAATTCAACTCTAAGTTTCACGCTTTGTTTGTTTGTTCAATGTCATACAACAATCATCAGAACAAAATTCAAAATTGTAAAAAAACGTTCTTGGGCATGCGTATCGTATTCATTTTGCATTACTTTCGCAGAGAATCAAAGTATTCTTCTCTTGCTCTCTTGAATTCAAAATTCAATTCATGTATTCCTTCTTTGACGACAACCACACGGGTTTTTGCCTTTTTACATTATGATTGAGTTCTTATAAACACTTACGAGTACAAACAATTTACTATAATAAATTATTTGGCTGACTGTTGAAACATTTCGTGGATGAAACTCCACTTTAGTTATAACATACAGCGGTTAAACTATTTTTTAACGAATTTTATCATATTCCTCCAATCCTATTTTTATCTTCATTTATATGAAAAAAGAAATTGTATTTCTCTAGAAAAAACGTAAAACTTATGTTATCTGTTTATTTAGAATATATTGTATTATACCAAAACGTTCTTACTTATTTCTTATATTGCAATCATTTTTTATTATATGACGAAAATCTGAATTGGGGATCTTGAAGGCTTTGTAAAGATTGAAACCAGACTATTGGTTGGAAATCTGCATCACCGAGAGAGCCTGAATGTAAGGCAGTCTACACTGGAATCAGGAATGTCTTGTGGGATGTGCAGATTGTCTGAGCAGAAACGCTATTCTCGCACATATATAGGTCGCAGAACCAGCGGTAAAGCCGGTCCTTTAGCCTGGAATAATCTTCCCACAGACTTAGAATATTGTTAGCCTCTCTATTAGAGTTAAGATTGAGACTTGAAACGTTCTAATCTGTGTTGTATGCGTCAGGCGCAAGCCACATACTAAAAATGTAGCTCATTAATATGGAGCATTTTAAACAGCGTTTGAGATGATGAATTCACAAAAACGGCGCTTTATAAATCATAAAATTTATTAATTAATACGAATGAAAAAATTTACATTTTTTCTTCTATATTCGTCATCACATTTAAATAACTTTTTGGTAACATTGTATTATCACAACAATTTTTTGCACTTTTTACAAACATGTTTCGGGACACAAACTTCCCTTCTTTAGTGTATGAATTTTAACAGTTAAATGGTTTTGATATATTACTTATATACTAAATGACGAGTGAAAAAGTGGAGGGGTGAAAAGGTTAACATTGATACACTGAAGAAGGGAAGTTTGTGTCACATGTTAGAAAAAAGTACAAAAAAGTGTTGTGATAATTCAATGTTACAAAAAAGTTATTCAAATTTAAATGAATAAAAAAATCGACCATAACGAAGACACCCAAAGTCCTTTACGTATGGAATAACAGTTAAATCAAGTACGTATGTCCCAGTGAGAATTTTATACAGCCCAAATAAAACGCAGTTTCTGGACAAAATCAAAGTTATTTAATATGAAGAGGGTCTTCGTTGTTCCAATCTGACTTTTGTACCTCATCCTAAATACGGTGTCCAATAAATTACACACCCTTAAGTGTCCCAGCATCCATATATACATAAGCATTAGGTCTTCAGAACACTTCGTGAGGATTCACATATTTACACTCCACACTAAAATACAGCTTTTCGCTTTTGCGATAAAGCGGATCTCACAAGAATTCAACGGGAAATACAAATTAAAGAATTTTTATTTTAGACTGTACGTTTTTAGAATGGAGAGCTCTTGTTAGGAGAGCTATGCCGTAATGGGGAATTGTGTTGCGTGAATAAAGGCAGAAAAGGGTGCGACAACGGAGACTTTTCGACCACCCTGTTCCTCTGGGAGTGATTTATGTGAATGAATAACACTTTATTGTTTTTATTGCCAATATCGTTTGGGGGCTCGGCCAGGGCGCAGGTGAACGGGGAGGTGAGAGTCAAAGGAGGGGAATGAATTAGGTAACGAGATGATATAGTTATACAGTTGGATGATTCAAATAAAACACTCAGTAGCACAAACTTGATAACTAACTTACTAACTAACCATCACACTTTTTCCTCGGAAGAGGAGGCAGAGGGGATAGATCGCCACATTGTTCTATTCTGACATAACTCTTGCGCATCTACTACATTCACACGACATGCACGCTCGTCGATTGTTCCTACTTCTAACATGGCCGCCTTTCAGTAATTGATTCATTTGGTCATGCCATGTCTTCCTTTGCCTTCCTTGACTTCTTTTCCCTTTCACACTACTTTTATTTATCTTTTTTACCATTTTTCCCTCATCCATTCGTCCCATATGTTCAAACCATCTTAGTGACCTTTTCTTAACTTTATTTATCAAGCATTCACCCGCCTTACATTCATTTCAGATATTCTATCATACATTGTTTTTCTGCACATTCTTCTTAGTGAACTCATTTCAACGGAATTTGTCCATCTTTCATCCTTCTTTTGCCAACTCTAAGCTTCACTTCCATACATGAGGGTGGGCACTAGAACTCCATCCACTGCCATCTTTGCTTCAGTCGATATATTTCTATTTGCGGTAATGAATTTGAGTGCACCATTTATTTTGATTTCAGCTCCAACCTTTCTTCCGATATCTTTCACCATTCTTCCATCTCTTGTAAACATGCTTCCGAGATAAACAAATTCGGTAACTTGCTCTAATTTCTTGCCGTTCGCGCTTGCGTCAAACTTGATTATTACAGCAAATAAAATACATTATGATTTTTGGGATCTTGGAAAAATCCGTGTACCTCATCTTTCTGGAGTGACGTTTCGGAGATCGTTGCAGTCATCATTTTCATCGCCTTGAGAATGGAGACTACAACGATCTCCGAAAAGTAGGTCCAGAAAGACGAGTTGTACGGATTTTCCCAAGATCCCAAAAAACATATTTGCTACCATCCGTCTAAGCTACAATTTTCCCAAGATCCCAAAAAACATATTGCTACTCATCCGTCTACGCTACAATTTTTTCAAGATCCCAAAAAACATATTGCTACCATCCGTCTACGCTACAATTTTCTCAAGATCCCAAAAAACATATTGCTACCATCCGTCTGCGCTACAATTTTCCCAAGATCCCCAAAAACATATTGCTACCATCCGTCTACGCTACGATTTTCCCAAGATCCCGAAAAACTTATTAGTACCAACCGTCTACGCTACGATTTTCCCAAGATCCTCAAAAAGGTATCGCAACCAACCGTCTACAAAAATCTATGCAATTAATTATAATATAGCCTAGTTTGAGAGCAATACGATTCGTGTTGTTGTTTGGGTATTGACACAAGCGGCATTTAAACAAATATGTATCTAACTAACCATCACGCGTCTCGTCGAAGGAGTAGGCAGAATGAATGAACGGCCTCATTGTTCTTTTCTGATATAATTGTCTTATTTCCTCAACATTATACGTTCCACAAAACAATGACAAGTGTGTTATAATAAAGTATGCAAATAAACTAATAACAATGATATGAGCATTTACCATATAATAAAATGGAGGATAAATAATAATCAAAATGAAAAATTGTCGTCATACAACTTTAAAAGATTTAACAATCATAGTTAAATAGTTCAAAATGATAAATGTATATCCTTATATTCTCCCTCTCGAGTTTCAATCCTGGAATTGGTTTGCAGCAGTTTCCTCTATTCTTCTCTTCCATTCTTCCCTGTCTTGTGCGGCTCTTTTGAAATCTGCATATGATGAGCAGTGAGCAGCGCACGTCCACCAACATGTCCTCCAGGTACTCTCGGCGTGGGCGTCCCCTAGAGTTTGTCCCCTCGGTCATACCCTCCATTATGGCATGCAAGAGGCCTTATTGTCGTATTACATGGCCGATCCATCTTGCACGCCTTTCGCCGTGCCATCCTTCTTCGATTCTTCGGAGAACCTCCTCATTTGTAATGTGGTCTCTCCAGGATATTCCTAATAGTATTTTCTATAGAACCACATCTCTAGGCTTCTTGTCTCCGTTTATCTCTTTCGTAGTGATGTCAGGAATTCCACTAAAGAACACCAAGGAGTTTGTCTACCTCGGGAGCAAAATAACATGGGGCGGTCGGTCTAAGAGCGAGGTCGACAGCCGTATACATCAGGCTAGGCTTGCGTTTAATAAAAGGTCGAAAATAATAGAATCGAATAATATAGACCTAAAACTGAGAATACGCCTCATCAAGACCTATGTATGGAGTATCTTGATGTACGGCTGCGAGACATGGTGCCTATCCTTATTTGACGACACAAAAAATTGCTTTGAAATAATTTCGTTTTCAACATGATTGGAATAATTTATCATTAAAAAAAAAACATTTTCCGAAATGAAAATTACAATAGCTCGTCTGTCGATGACACACAGCCTGGCTAAATCGGTGAATCTAAATTGCCGTCGAAATAAATATAAAATTGGAAGTAGTAGTAAAAATATCGTTTTATTATTTACCGAAAATTATACATCGAGTAAAAAGGTAAAATTGTGTATTTTTGTGACAGATAAGGAATATTCGTTCTCATTGGGTGTTTTGCATATATGATTCTATGATTAGATTAATTAAAAAAATATATACAGAGAACCTTCATGGGATTGTAACAAGAGCTATGAATGCCACACCGAATGACCTTTTTTCGATTCACGGCGATGACAGTGTGATGGTAACACTATCTTTGGTCTGGTGTAGAATTCACGTGATAAAAATAACCATAGATTTTCTACCTATCACATGTCTTGAGAATCAATATTACAGCAAATGTATTTTCAGTAATGAGGTTCAATGATCAGTTTACAAAAAAAAAAGTAAACATACATAAGTTTATGACTCTCACGTAAAAGCATCACACCCCGCCTCTGGCAAGTACGTAAATCGGGTTTACCCTCACGGCAGAAAAAAATCTACCCCCCGTAATGAAACTGCAAAATATGAACCAATTCATAATAATGCCTGATTTTTATCGCACGTAAAGATGGCCGTCGTTTAACAACACTAATACGTTTTTTTTCGTTTATGTAAATATTGAATAAACACATAACTTGTTGATGAAGGATTTATTTCTACATTTATTCAGATGGGACGTTAAATTTATCAGAACTACGTTTTATTTAGTTTTCTTTCTTTATGATCAGAATAAACCACTGGATACGTTTTAGAAATACGTGTACGAGTATGTCAAACAGTACTCATGAATTTATCAGAATCCATCGTATCCAGCATTTTTGGCAAACTCTTTATGCAAAATTATTTTAAGGACCATTCCGATCTCTCTAATTATAAAACGTGAGTAATACCAACAAAAAATAAATTAAAGGTTATATTATTTTAATTGTATCTCAATAGAGACGAAGACGTAAACTGGAAACTGAACATGGATGATCAAGGTGTTTACAGGACTTATGACCTGTCATTGGTTGGGTTAAGCGCACGCTTTATGTAATCACAACATTCCCCATTCCACCTTTGTTATTGTGATCATGCATGACAAATTTTTGGAAGATGTATTTATACTTCAAAATCCATATTTATCTTCATGTGTCAGTTTCAGTCAGCCATCTATGTAGATTTGGTTGCACTTGTGAATTTTTTTTCAAGAATTAACCTATACAACCGACCCACTAACGCCATCTATTAGTTATATTATTACCGAGCGGACCTGACTGACGTTGTTCTGATCGAAATTTTCCTTGTCTGCTATATATTCTGGTTCTACTTCTCAGTCATATTTCTTTTAATTGAGGGTCGTGTCCAACCTGTAAACTATTGGCATGGCACGCTATGCACTCCTGTCACCCTTCAGTCTCCAGGCTGCAGCTAGTGAGAGACCAGTCAGATTCCTGCTTTGATCATACCAACGGCTTGGTGGTCGTCCTTGTAATCGCCTTCCCTCCACTTTGCCTATGATGGTGAGCTTTTCAAGGTTGTACTGATCTCTTCGGGCTATTTGTCCAAAAAAATTAAACCCTTGCTGATAACACATCCGTGAGAGTCTTGCCTTGATATCCAGCTGGTCAATCCAGTTCTTCTTGCCGTTCAGGGTATACGCAGCATTCGTTGCTAGCACCATATCTTGGTAGTATCAATTTTGGACCTCTCCCATAGTCGCATAGTCCAAGACTCGCAACAATCAAGAAATATGGAGAAAACAAGGGTTTGAACCAGTCTCATCTTGGTATTGTTGGAGATATTATTGTCTTGCCACATCTTGGTGAGCTTTGTTATGGGAGTTTTAGCCATTTAGGTTCCGCGTCGAATCTCCCTCTCGCATCCCTCCTGGTCAGTTATAAGTGATCCAAGATAGAAAAATTCATTTACAATTTCCAAATCGGAGAGAAAGCCCGTGTTTGTGAATTAGTTAGCTCTGCTAATCATCATTATTTTTGCCTTTGATCTGTTTATTCTCATATCAACCAGCTCTCCCTTTCGATTCTTCCCATAAGTTCTGCAAGTTCACACTCTATGGATGCAATTAATGTTGTAGCATCTGCGTGCATCATGCTGGTACAGCGAACGTTTTTTAGATATTCGTATTTTCGATAAACCATATACAAAATGATAAGCTATATACGCGCGCAATTATTATACAAGCCGTAAATGGAATGAACTTCGCAGAAGGTTTAAACAGTCACTTACCGGGTACAATTGTCAAAATCTAAACCATCCAGAGACACACTCAAATACACACAAAAAAATTCATCAAAATCGGTTCAGCCGTTCAGGAGAAGTTCAACTATAAAGCATACGCCCGTACAGAAGAATTATATAAATATGTAAACATAACCTTAGTGGTAGAGTGTCAAAAAGTATGAGTGCTTAATCTAAGGTCCCTGGTTCGGTAGATTGAAATCAATTGGAAATAGCTGAGAAAATTATGTAAAAAAAACAGATTGACGAACTAATTAGAAACCAAACTATTTATTTTAAAAGGGTGTTATATTCCATAATTAATAATAAATTCAAACGAAAGAGGCTGTTTTCTAGAAGTTTTAATATATTTTATGAGAGCAACATTTTCAGTCTTGCTAGGGAATTATCAAATATGGTGGGAAACAAACGCCTAGCTGTTTATATTCTCGAGCTAACGAATCGAAATATATTATTAAGGTCATTAATTTCGCTAAATAAATTGTTTCCAATGATAATTAAGGGACAAAGGTAAGACCCCAAACATACATGTATGAAATATGTTCTTGGAAAATACCATGTGAATACTTATTGTTTACAATACGAAATAATATGTATTAATAATATTATTTATACATTACATCTTTAATTAGTTTATTCACATTAGAGTTTTTATAAATATTGAAAGATGCAAAATACAATTTATAGAATAATTGTTCTTGTTTAGGCGAAATATGTCTCTTTTATAAAATACATAATAAAACTTCTAGAAAACAGTCATTTTCATCAGTGTTATATTTTGAATAATTTAAAAAAGTTTAAGCTTTTAAATAAAGGAGAATTTTTTTAGTTTGGTTTTAATAAGTGATTTGAACAATTTAAACAAAATACATAAATCAGAGTTCGTTTTTCGGTACTGATTTCTAAATACATAAATCAGTATTGATGTTATGCCATAATGATTAGGTGTTAATAAAAAAAATTATCTTAACCCATACATGGTTAGAATTATTTGAATAATTTTGAAAAAAAAAAAGTTTTATTTCTACAATACTTTTTTGCACTTTTAAATTTCTACATTAAGTTAGGAAGTCTGTGGTCGGAAACATGTTTGTCAATTTTTTTATAAATTTGTTGTGAAAATACAATGTTTTTAAAAAATATTTTAAAATTGTGAATCCACATCACAAAGTGATAGGGAATGTAGAAGAAATATTTAAATTATGATTTAAAACATACGGGAATATTTAATTACTTTATAAATCATAACTAGCAACACGTGTTTAATGAAGCTTCCTGAATGCGAATTAATTAGAAACAAAGTTAGATTAATTAATATAATTGCAACCTGTAGTAGAGAGCGTTGAATTATACGGAATCCTTTAAAATTATGTTTACCATTCTAATTTTATAGCCAACTTATCAGGATTACCGTCAAAAAAACATTTTATATAAGTAATTAATGAAAAGGAAATTGCCAATTAAGACTCACTTCAGCGTTTCACGAATTCGCGCCGCCTCAAAACATTAATAAAATCATGGCTAATTTTTACCACCCAATGGACCCGGCTTGTTCGAAATGCTGCGACAGGCTGGTGGGAACCATGTTTCCAATACTGTTTCTACGCTTTCAAGATTAATGAATTGTACGTATGATAAAGCGATTTTTGGTCTAACCCGAGTTTAGGAAAGAGAGAAAAATAAATTCTATCAGGTGCCTTCTTTGTCAAATTGAAGCAAAGGATTCGTTATTTTGTTTCTCCTTTCATTCTGTTTGGTAATAAATAACTGATAACGGATAGCCAAATAAAGTATTTTCACATTTCCTTTAACACTTGGACCGCTGAGAAAACGTTCCCCTATCTGTCCTCGCTACGGCGCACATTCTTCGTCGATGCATTTTAAATAAAAGGTCACTTTTAAAACGATTTTTCTAACTAAACTATGACGATAAACTATATGATTTTTCCCATAATTGTTTCTCAACATTGTAGCATATATACATCTTCCAAAAATTTGTCAGACGTGGTAGTCGTAAGAAAGGCGGAATGGGGAATGTTGTATTACATAAAGCGTGCGCTTTTTAAAGAATATTTTAAACTTGGTGTAATCTGTGAAATATTCACTAAAGTAAAGATTTTATAACCAATGACAGGTCGTAAGTCCTGTAAACGCCTCGACCACCATATTCTGTTTCCAATTTACATCTTCGTCTCTATTGAGATACAACTAATCCTTTTATGATTTTTTATTACTATAACAATGATTGATTATATAAATATCTTCCTCGAATATCGAAGAATCAATAAATACACACACCTCATTTAACTTACTAAAGTCAGATGTAGCGGGCAAAGAGTTAATTTCCAAAACATTATGTTTTTTTATACGGTCCGTGAAAATATAATAGATGAAATTCAACAGATGTCACCGAAAGCATTCAAAATAATACTAGTTAACATTCATTACAGAGAAAAAGGAACCGTATTGTAAACTGCATTAAAAGCTTTTTAAAAAGGGTCAAGTATTTTTACTCCTGGCTACTAAACAGATGAAATTTTACATCAGAATATCTGCCTAAAAACATTTAATACAAACAAATTTGACTAAATGAAAATTTCATCTGTATTCGCCAACATTTTGTTTGGTAGAATCTAATCATAAAATATATAGGTAGGGAAAAACAAGATGTTATCCTCCTCAGTTTCTGGATTCATTTGAAGTTTTTTTGGTAGTGTAGAAAACAAAAAGAGAAAAAAGTATTGTTAATTGTGATTTTTACGTATGTGAAAAAAAATTAAATTAAAACTTGATACTTATTACTGAATACAATTGTAAAGTGAACCAAGTTTATGAGGGGTAGAAAATCTTTACTTCAGTGAATATTTCACGGATTGCAACAAGTTTAAATTATTATTTTAAAATACTGTATTTACTACACAACACGTTTTAGAATTGAATAATACTGATATTGTATAAATTCAAGAAGCATTTAAAATAACATTTATATTATGAACACCCGAAAAGACCAGTGTGGTAAATCGAGTGTGGTAGTTATCCGTGGCTCTATCCCACGGCATTTCTTTTGGGAATGCTCGGAATCAATTCTCTACAGCTTCGAAGAGATGTGCATCTAATAACCCATTTCTTTACATTAATCCGGGGATTTTTCGAGAACTCGGCCGTGCTGGGGGATGTTGGTCTTTTTGTCCCCGATAGATATCTCTGACAGCGATAGCACAGATTGTTTTACCTACCGGCCGCCAGAACCAATCTTCCTCTGGTGACACCGGTGGGAAGAGCAATTAATCTGCTGAAAGCGGTCTTCTCGGAGATCGACGTCTTTCATATTAATGAAAGTATGTTCAGGGGATAAATACTCTCAACTTTAGAAAGCATCTTGTCTTCCTAATGTGGAACCATCTGTAATGCGTTCCTGGTATTACGTTGAATGTATTTAATATTTTACCTTTACTCAATAGATGCCTTAACCCTTTCCGGTACATAAAAAAAAAATGTCCACAGTAAATTTACAGAATTACAGTTAAACAATACATCCAGGACATTCGATTTTGAAAATTTGGTTTGGTTCATGTGGTGCGCTGCTCCCGTAAATTTGGAGAAATTTCTTGTATAAGTGAATTGTTTTGGTCAATTTGATTGTTGCCGCAGTTTATGATAGTTATTTGTGACACAAAATACGTTTTCACTCTTCTGATGTTAAAATAATACAAGTTTTTTCGTTTATAAAAATAATTTTGACAGGTGCAAAAATTAATTTTTCATTTGTTCCAATGACAATTTGAATAAATTCTTCAATCAAATTTTCAAGTTTTTTGCTGGTGTTGGATTGTTTTAAGTGCCTAATTAAAATGAAAACAGTGGAATAAAAAATTAAATAAACACAAATGTCCGGATCGTCCAGCTGACGACAAGTGCACCATCTAAAAGAACATTATGTGTTAAATTATTTTTATGTGTTATTTTATTTTATATCATTGTATTTTATATAATTTGTTTTAGATTTATTATGTAGACGTTGAATGATCGAAGTGTGCGCGGGAGATGCCTATTGGTGGCGATGAGGTTCGCAACCCATCACACCGCGTCTCTCGCGTTGGCGAAAAGAGAAGGATGGAGTGCAGCATCGATTAAAGTGTTGCAGTCCATTCTTTCTGTCTACCCTTTCGGGGAAACGGCGTGATGGTTAGTTAGTTAGTTAGTTCGAAAAGACCAAATTTCTATAGTATTTTTGAATTGACTTGCATTCGTTGATGACATGATTCCCATTGACTTGCAGTCCTTATTTAATTAAAATTACTCCAAAATTTAGACATAGTTCCACCACTTTTATTAAGAATATAAATGTAACAATTTTGTATCATTTTAATGTTAGAAAGCAAATAAAGAAGTATGATTTCCTAAAGATGTTTGTAAAAAGTGCAAAAAGTATTATATTGTAAAAAATATGAAGTTATTCTAATGAGGGTTCATGAAGTTTTTTTTATATTATAACTAACTTACTAACTAACTAACTAACCATCACGCCGTCTCCCCGAAGGGGTAGGCAGAAAGAATGGACTGCCACACTTTTCTTTCCTGAAATTTTTCTCTCGCTTCCTCAACATTCATACATCGTGTCATGCACGCGCGTCGATTTCTCTGACTCCTCACATGGCCGACATTCAATATTTGATTTATTTGATCGTGCCACGTTTTCCTCGGTCTTCCTCTATTTCTGGTTCCATTTACATCATTAACATATATTTTTTTTACCATTCTTTCTTCATTCATTCTTTCCAAATGTCTAAAACATCTTAATAATCCTTTCATTATTTTGTTCATGACACCATCATTTATATTATAAGAAAGAAATAATGCATTATACCATATATTTATAGAATTATGAATTTTTGTTAATAGATCATTTTACTTTGACGTAATTTGACTTTTATATTAAGTGGTTTAAGGTGCTCAAATTTATTTTTGATAACAAGGCCTCAAATCCTGTATAAAGCTATTTTATATTTTGGTCGTAATCCGTTCCGGGAGACCCTTACTAGGACACGGTATTTACAGGACTTTGAACTCACGAAAGGATTTTATTAAATTTTGCTTGTTTCAGTGGAATTGTTGCCAAGAATGACATCAAACACGTTTTATTTACTATTGGACCGATAAATACATCAATGCCTTGGTAAAATATTTCATAAAGATGCATATAAATTTTCAAATAATATTTACTGAACTTATTTAATATATTTTTGCTCCCTTAAACCTATCCCATGTTCTTAATGTAATGAAGTATGTGTTCCACTCTCCTCATTCCTAATTTATCTCCTATATTCCTTCTTTGATTTCCCGCTGTAATGTACCCATGTGTACGTACGTTTATTGAATGGTTTTATGATCCCTTTTTAAGTTTATTATTTTTGTAAATTTACATGTAAGGTGGGACATGGAGGAGAAATTAATGTAAATTCTATATGGCCTGGGTCCCTCTTGATACTAAGGATTCATATTACGTACATGCAAACTCTTTCAGAACATAACTAACTAACTAACTTACCATCACGCCGTCTCTCCAGAGGGGTAGGCAGAAAGAATAGAACGCCACACTGTTCTGTCCTGACATACGTCTCTCGATTCCTCTACATTCATACATCTTGTCATGCACGCACGTCGATTTTTCCGACTCCTCACGTGACCGACATTCAATATTTGATTGATTTGATCGTGCCACGTTTTCCTCGGCCTTCCTCTATTTCTAGCTCCGTTCACGCCGTTTACATATACCTTCTTTACCATTCTGTCTTCACTCATTCTTTCCATGTGTCCAAACCATCTTAATGACCCTTTCCTTATTTTGTTCATAACACTTTCATTCGCACCACATTCACTTCTTATACTTGCATTTGTCACTCTATCATAAACAGATTTGCCACACATTCGTCTTAGAGATCTCATTTCTACTGCATTTATTCTACTTTCATCCTTCTTTTGCCAGTTCCATGCTTCTCTTCCATACATTAAAAACTCAAAATGTGCAGATCGTTTACAAATTACAATTCTGCCCTTACTTTTTATTCCTTGGACTCTCTCGAAAATAGGCGAACAATTAACGATATGATGTTGCTTCACAAAATTATACACTTCAAAATAGACAACTCCGAACTTTTTAGCAAATTATTACTGAATATGCTTTGTACAACATTACACTTCATACACACTGCGAACCAAATATTCCACCTTTCTGCTTATCGGACTAACTACTCTCAGAGCGCGGCAATGTACCGGATATGCGATATTTATAATAAATGTTTTAATAACATCCATGAGTTCCACCTTAATGAAAGTAATTAAAAAAAAATGGTTGGAGCAACCCTTCGGGGCGAATGAAACTATGTTACTATACTTTTTTTTACATTTTTTTATTATATTTCATCTTTATTTTTTCATTATTATCAGTATTACTATTATTCTTTTTGACTCACTAAAATATTATGTTACTTTATTCTTCTTATATATTTATGTACAAATGTCAGTTGTTGTACAATATTTGTGGTAGCATGTAATTGGCCTTGTTTTGTTGTCTCAAATTGTTTGTATATGTACGAGTATATTGAAATCGCTGTTTGTTACTCTCATAAAAAAAATACTAACGTAAGTCCCGCATGGATGAGGGACGGGCCTAGGGATTGAAAGAACGAAGTTTACAAAAGGCGTCGTAACGCCTTTAACAGCTTCAGGTTAGCGGTGGGAATCCTATAAGTCTGCACTTCTTGTTGTGTTTTGTATACTATTCAATTAAAAAAAAAAGCGTAAAAACAAAAAGTGTGTGATATACATAAGAGTTTCCTTTTTATAATCAGTACTTGAAATAAGGAGTGGGGTCCGCTTTTTCGGTCGGTTATATATAATAAGTTCACGTCAATCATTAATGGAATATGGGTTTAGGACGTTCAAAAGCGAAACCGACGAAAACGCAGGGCTGCGTCCTATAACAGTTTTGGAAGTATGGCGAGCCTCTTATATGCACTTATTGTTAAAAGATTTAATTATTTATTCAAAACATTCATGTTTACACACTTTTCTTTTCTTTCCTTGTATACAACAGACCGTTTGAACCCAATTACTACATAAAATTTATTTAAGCTATTATATTGATTTGAATGATACGTGATAGGTAGCCAATCTATCGCCATTTTATTGTCACGTGAATTCTACACCAGACCAGAGACAATGAGATAATCACACCGCCATCACTGGGAATCGAACGGGACCTTTGGTAAGGAAGTCAGAGCTCTCACCACTCCGCCACAAAGGTAAACATGTATGCATGAATTGTGTGGTTATCCTATTTAAATAAATAGTGAATCACGATGGTTTAATATAATATAAATGTAATAATATTCATAATACGGCAAAAGGAACATCTAAACTTGCGGATGAATTAAAGGGAAACCATAAAGATTTTTATTTTCTATATGAATAAGGATAGATAATCCATTGTTTTAAATGATGCACTATGTTACTTCAACATTTTTACACTTTTATTTTAAAAACATTGTAATTATGCGTATTAAAATGTAATTTATTGAGATTGTTGCGAAAGCTGTCTCAGCAGCCTATGTACACATTATCAAACACCTTACATTTAATTTGTAATACCTGATGTTGCTAACTTAGGATGGCGAAACAGCTGTCGCGACAATTTCGTAAAAATGCATTGTAATTTGTATTATAATAGTGTTTCAAAATTAAAACAATTGATAAGTAAAGATATTTTAAATTTATTTACTATAGCAAGTCATATTTCAGTTACTTAAAATATCGTATTTCACTTTTGCATACCGTTAATCAAGGTAAAATTAACAATGGACAATTAAGTCTTCAGGAACGCGATGGTTTACCCGGAAAATTGATTAATTTAATCGATGGATACATAACTCATTGAATCTCTTTCACTAATTACCTTACCAAGTAGTCAATTTGTGTACATGGGTTTAATTATTGGTAATATAGTCAACTTGTTGCTTCGTTAATTATAATCGCAAATAATATATATGAATTAAAATATTTTTTATTTCATTTAAATGATTTAAGATGAAAATGTAAGAAGTGATAACCTAAATAAAGCATTATGAAAAGGGTCCAACATATATAGCGGTAACTTCATATATATATTTTTTCAAATTTGGTTATAATCAAGTAAAAACATTATTTACTAAGTAAAATAAATAAAAATTTAAAATACATGTTTTTTTCATACCTCTAGCTGCCCCTAACCCCTTAAAATAAAACATTTATTTTTAATGACTTGTTATATTGAACATAAAGCCCAAAATTCGATTTGTTTAAATTATTTATCGATAGATATCTCCAACAGCGACAGCACAGATTGTTTTACCTACCGGCCGCCAGAACCAATCTGCCTCTGGTGACAACGGTGGGAAGAGCAATTAGTCTGCTGAACGCGGTCTCCTCGGAGATTGACGTCTTTCATGTTAGTGAAAGTACGTTCAGGGGGTAAATACTATTTACTTTAGAAAATATCTTGTCTTCCTAATGTCGAACCATCTGTAATGGGTTCCTGGTACTTTGTTGTATTTTTATAATATTTTACCTGTACTTAAAAGATGCCTTTAACATTTTCCTGTTTGTAATGTCTATTGAGTTAATAAACTGATTCGATTTGATTTGATTTGATTTTCACAATCCATATAAAATACCAATACTCCTACCTACACACATTATTTCACTATCTTCACATATTACATTTGAAAAGTTTTCGAATTTTTAGATTTTTACATGTAAAAGACAATGGAAAATCACTTCAGTAACACTTCCAAGAAGCTCTGTCTAGTAAGCTTCGCCACAGTAATTGGTCAATGTCGGAGTGACCTGAAACTTTACTTTAAGAAGAAAAAGAAGAAGATTTTGAAACAATGCAGGATGACATCAGTAAAAAATATGTCTGTATTATAAGTTAATATTTATTTGAATGTCTTTAAACCGTTCCACAATATTAATTTTCTCGGGGGTAATTACTCAAAAGGGAAACTTCGTTAATACTGGTAATTATTGCAATTGAAACTTTGACAGAGATGTGTTCAACACTTGCCACATAATCCTTACCCAAATCTGGGAGCATTAGGCCTGATATATCGAACATTAACGTGAAATATTAGTACATTAATTCACCATTATTACCCAGTTTTATGACGTGACAGCCTTGTGTGGATTATGCACATGAACAATGTCTTCTTACGATAGAGACTTTTTTAGGATACTCTTTAACATTATTTCATACTAGATCATTTGTTTGGGATAATGATAGTGATTTCATTACAAAGAAGGTTTTATATACTTTGTGGTATCTATCTTCTAAAAATAAAGTAGAATAAATGGAGTACAAATGAGATCTCTTTGGCAAATGTGTGGAAAGTATGTATATAATAGCGTCGAATAAATAATAAATAAAGTGTACGCAGTGCGAATGAAAGTGTTTTGAGCAAAATAATGAAATGGTTATTAAGATGGTTTGGATTCACGAAAATAATTATACAAGAGAGGTTAGTAAAGAAAGTATATGCTCATGATGTAAACGGAACCATAAATAGAGGAAGACCGAGAAAAACGTGGGGTGATCAAATAAATAAAACATTGAATGTCAACCACGGAGTGGGAGAAATCGACGTGCGTTCATGATAAGATTTAAGAATATTGAGGAAGCTAGAGAATTGTGTCAGGAAAGAACAGTGTGGCGGTCCATTGTTTCTGCCTAGTTCTCCGGAAAGATGGCGTGATGATTAGTTAGGTCTCTTTTATTTTTTGTATTGAACTCTGTAGAAATTATTATAAATTAACTTAACATAGAAACGTAAAATGTTAATATATGTTTCATCACATCCACATATTTTTTGAGAGGTAGGTATATATTTCACTATAAGGTTGAATATCACTCTTAAAAAATAAAAAAAACCGAAGAAATCGATAGTTAAAAATAAATTATTACGTTGTTAGAACTTTTGTTTTCGGGAAGATTTAAAATTTTCAAAAATAACACGTTTTGCCTTGCTAAGGTATAATCAAATATTTGGTAAATCCCAAGCAATGCAAAACTCGTAAAAAAAAACAAATTTCTAGAAAACAGACGTTTACATGTTTATTCATTATTTAATACATAGTGTTACATAATTTTTCTAGAAACAATCTATAAAAAATTAAGTTTTAAAAAATCTGATGATTTATCACTTCAGAATTTTAGTAAGAACATGTGAAAACTAAAAAAATATATTTATTATTTATGCCTTCTCAAATACCATCACTTTGGGCTTAGACACATTCATGACAAAGTCACTCTTATTGAACAATTAATTTTAATGAAAACGTCTGTGTCCTAGAAGTTTTATTATATTTTATGTGAACGACATGTTTCGCCTGTCTGAGGCATTAATTTGATAATGAATTAGACAGGCGAAACTTGTCATTCACATAAAATATATTAAAACTTCTTGAACACTGACGTTTTCATTCGTATTAAATATTTAATGTGGAGTTTTACACCACCGTTCAAGAAACAATAAATCACTCTTATTGCTTCGCGTGCAATAAAAAGATTTGAAATTAAAAAAAAAAAATGTTTATACATATCTACCACTTAACGGCTTTTCAAAATAAATTGTTAACTAACTAACTAACTAACCATCACGCCGTCTCCCCGAAAGGGTAGGCAGAAAGAATGGACTGACACACTTTTACTGATGCGGCACTCTATCCTTCTCTTTTCGCCCCGCGGGAGACGGTTTTGTTGATTGTTTTATTTGCCACGCTGCAGAACCAACCTGCCAATGGTAATGCCTGTGGGTAGGGCAATCTTATTGCTTAATCGGATCGCCTCGGAGGTCGACATATTTCGTGATAGTGTGAGTTGCCTCAGGGAGGCAATATCAATGTTATGATTTTTTCTTACTCTTAAGCTTAATTTTTATTTTTTTTAATGCTTCTCTGTTTATAATGTAATTGCAAACGATTTGGAATTGTATATCTGTAATGTTTGTGATTATTATCAAAATAAATGAAATGAAAATGAAAATGACGCGGTGTGATGGGTTACGAACCTCATCGCCACCAATAGGCATCTACCGCGCACACTTCAATCGTCCAACACCCACAAAATAAATCTAAAACAAATAATATAAAATACAATGATATAAAATAAAATAACAAAATAAAAATAATTTAACACAAACTGTTCTTTTTTGTTGGTGCACATATCTACATATAAATAAAACTCAATGTCCCATCTGTGTGTCTCCTTCTTTCTCGGTGATTCCTGAGCTGATCCTTTTGAAATTTGGAGAATAGACTAAGTGGAATTCAGCGGTCGTCATAGGCATATTTTTGTTATTAATCGAGCTCTAATTAACTTTATAAATTAATCAATTAATTGAAAATTTTCGTAGTGCAAACGAATATAGACCTTAATGTTCGTATCACCTGAGTATCAATCTTTTGAGTCTATATTCGTTTGACACGGTCTGGAGAGAATTCAGTCTCCATGTAATTTTGTGTAGTGGCAACAATGTGTTTTTCATTCTGACAGTCCAATATATTGCGTTTTACTTTGGGATGTATAATACTTAATACGTTTTACTTATTACGTACTAAAATAATTGGTTGTTTAATTGGTACAGTCTATTTTATTGGCCATATTTTAATGTACATTAATGTAGACAGGTAATTATACTTCTTAATTTTGGCGAGTATAATTTTAACGCGTCATTTTGAGGTTATGAACGAAATTTTATTTTTTCGTGTGGCTGAAACTTATTCGTTTCTCTTACGTTCGACGGTGATTACTTAATGATATTCGTTTTCTAGAATTCTAGCCGTTCGATTGGTCACGTGGTCTCTGAACTGTCAAACTCTTTGTACGTCGTAATATTTTGTAGGTATGAAGTTTCGGTACTTTTAGGTTATGAAGTTTCTGGGATTAAAAGTAACGTCGAGGCTCTCTAAAAGAATGTGAAGAAACTTGCTTCCGTAAGTATAATATAATATTTATATTTCTAATTCATAAATATATTTTCAGTTTATTCTATTTTGCCGTTTTCTTTATACGCATACTTTCGTCAGGGAAATTGTTACATTACCACAGCAACGGTAAGAAAGTTCTAATGATATACAATATGAATTACAATATGAATGAATGACACAATTCTTATGACTTTTTCCGTTTATTTCTAGGAAAATAAAGTAACAGATCAGAGATGGGACGAAAATTACCAATGCAGCGTGCAAAATAACTTCGTTAAAATGGAATTAGATCAGTCAAACGGATGATCAGTGAATTACATGTACCCTGGAGTGGCGAATGAGAACCGGCTCATTTTCACATTACACATAGGTTATGACGTTTCGTAGTGTAATAATTAGTTATTTAATTGGTATAATCTATTTTAATAATGTTATTTTAATGTAAAACTATTCTGGCAGGGCGAAAATCTATATCTTTGGGATAAGATATTAAGTTTTGATAAAATAATTCACTAGAGGAGCCTGGTGTGAGAGACCACTGGTCTAATGGGGATATTTTTGTATTGGGATTGAAATTATTTTGTTAATGAGCCATATTGGTGCATCTGCATGTTGCAATTCTACTTTCTTTTCCATTCCACTCCATTAAATTCTACATTATGCTGAGATTTAAAATATTCAAAGATAATTAAATTGTTTTCAGGTTATTTCATTTGCTTAAGGATGGGGAAGACAACGCAGAAGATAATGGATTGCGCATGTGCAGAGGATGGGGAAAACAACGCAGAAGATACTGGAATGTGCATGTCCAGAGGATGATATCACAAGACATGTTGTTATCTTTATGAACTAATTTGGAATGGTATGTACAGGTTTACATTGGATTAATTGGTTTAATTTGTTACATAATAATATAGACAATTTATGTACCACTGGTCTGATAGGGGGGTGTTTGTTTTATGAATTTTGGATAGGCCATATAACCTAGGGATCTACGAGATCTATAAATTAGGGAGATTATTTGAAGAATGGACCTTCTTGATGTGTAATGCTGACCATTCACGATCGTTGGAATTAGCGCTATTTGAATGCTTTTGTAAAAAGGTTGTTATTTCTTTAGCACAATCGTAACTCCATTTATTAGCATAGTTTTTGGTAGTTATTTTTGCCGTTCAGGTAATGTATCTAAAATCTCCAGCATGTAATAGGTGAGCTATTCACGAAAACGGCGCTATACAAATTAAACAAACAAACAAACCATCATGCCGTTTCCCTGCAGGGGTAGGCAGAGAGAATTGACCGCCACACAACTCTATCCTGGCAAACCTCTCTAGCTTCCTCCACATTTATGTTTCACGCGTCTCCAAAATTAAATATACTGCTTAGTGAACACTTGGAATTCATTAATTGTATGGAAATTGAAAATTTGCCATATGCGCCTCTTCGATGTTCCGCCTTATGCCAATTCCAATATTTTTTTATTTTATTTCTAGGAAACAATATGAATTAATCAGAGATCGGAATGGAATCGGTCATATAGCAGGGACAACGGATGATAACATGCACCCTGGAGTAGCGGGCGAGCAACGGCTATACAACTGGCAGAATTTTGAATGGTATTGCGCTATTTTATTAATGTTATTTAATTATTATGATTTTAATTAGTTATTTAAAATACAATTAATATGACATTTGATGAATTCAAACATAAAGGTGTTCTTTATACGCGTACTTTTGTCAGGGAAATATTAAAATTACCACAGCAACGATAAGAAAGTTCTAATGATATACAATATCAATTTATTCGTTTTACTTACGTGTCATTTTAGGTTATGACGTTTCGTTGTGTAATAATTAGTTAATTGGTATAATCTATTTTAATAATGTTATTTTAATGTAAAATTGTTCTGGCAGGGCGAAAATCTATATCTTTGGGATTAGATATTAAGTTTTGATAAAATAATTGCCTGGTTGTGAGAGACCACTGGTCTAATGGGGATATTTTTGTATTGGGATTGAAATTATTTTGATATTGAGCCATATTGGTGCATCTGCATGTTGCAATTCTTCTTTATTTTCCATTCCACTGAGTAATTCCAGCAGCACACATACCCAAATACACTATGAGTTACTTCAGCTGTTTTAGTTTTTCTCTGAAAACAAATGCTGTGATAGGTAAACATATCCTTATATGCAGCATTAGCTGCCTCAGTTGGAAGAGTCCAGTAATATTCCATTTTTGGCCATTAAATTCTACATTATGCTGAGATTTAAAATATTCAAAGATAATTAAATTGATTTCAGGTTATTGCATTTGCTTGAGGATGGGGAAGACAACGCAGAAGATAATGGATTGCGCATGTGCAGAGGATGGGGAAAACAACGCAGAAGATACTGGAGTTCGCATGTCCAGAGGATGGATCCCACACCTCGATATATGCGTAAGAATATAGACAATTTATGTTTACTACTCCATGATACATTCTCATCTGTCTTACCTTTCCTGTATTTGGGGCTTTATTACAAAGAAGAAAGCTACTGAGATTCAGGTGATCCAAAATCGGGCTGTTAGAAATATTTTCCGTCTACCGTGGTACACTCATGTAAGGGCCCTATATTCTCAGACGAAAATAATTCCATTTCAAATCCATCCAAAATTAGAGATCACTAAAACTATACTACAAATAATAAAGTCATCAACGCACTCTAATACTCGACCAATATTCAATACGGACGTACACCAACATGATACGCGCTCACAGAATAAGAAGCATTGGGTTCAACTAGATTCGGTGTAAAATCCTTACAATTTATAGCCTCTACAGAATTTAATAAACTCCCTTATGATTTAATAATGATGTCGAACCAAAAACTTCAATCTGATCAACTTAAAAGTAATTTTTACATTACATTTTTACATTTTTACATTACACATAAGCTACTTTTAGTAGTTTTCATTCATATATGAAAATTCCATTATTAATTTCAGGTAAGGTTTTTAAATTTACAGTTTATAGACAATAATTAAGCACATTCCCAAACGTGCCACCTACATATCTGAATTTTGTGTTGCTCGGGCTTTCACAGTAGCAGGTTATCACGCCGTTTCCCCACAGGGGTAGGCAGAGAGAATGGACCATAACACTACTCTATCCTGGCAAACCTCTCTAGCTTCCTCCACATTCATACAAAGAGTCATACATGCATGTCGATTCCTCCGACTTCTAACATGACCAACCTTTAAAATCTGATTAGTTTAATTAATTTGACAAATTAATCAAATTAATCAGATTAAAAGGTTTTATTTGTTTTATCGTTTTTGTAAAGAATTTTGACAGGTGTAGAAATAAATTTTTCATTTGTTCCAATAACAATTTGAATAATTTCTTCAATATTATTTTTAAGTTCTTGCTGGTTAAGTGCCTTATTACAGATAATTTAAAAAATGGTGGATACGTGTAACAAAAATTAAATAAACACAAAAGTCCGGATTGTCCAAGTCAACATGTGCAACATCGAAAAAAACATTATGTGTTATTACATTATGTGCTAAATTAAAAAACAGTGGATACGTGGAACATATTATAAATTAAATAGACAATATGTGCACCGTCTAAAAAGAACATTTTGTGTAAAATTATTTTTATTTTGTTATTTTATTTTATATCATTGTATTTTATATTATTTGTTTTAGATTTATTTTGTGGGTGTTGGACGATCGAAGTGTGCGCGGGAGATGCCTATTGGTGGCGATGAGGTTCGCAACCCATCACACCGCGCCTCCCGCGGGGCGAAAAGAGAAGGATGGAGTGCCGCATCAGTAAAAGTGTGACAGTCCATTCTCTCTGCTTACACTTTCGGGGAGACGGCGTGATGGTTAGTTAGTTAGTTAGTTAATTTGACAAATTAGCCTAATTATTATTATGCATATAGCATGAACTGCCTTTTATATGAAGAATATCTTCAGCAAACAAGTGAAAAACAGTTGTAATTCATTCATTGTATGGAAATTTAAATTTTGCCTCTTCGGTGTCCGCCTTATGGCAATTCAAATTTTTTTTTTTTTAATTCCAGGGCCCAAAATTGATGAATCAAAGATCGGACCAAAGTTGCCGATGCAGCGTGTAAAATAACTAATGTTTAAATGGAATGGGATCGGTCATAAAGCAAGGACAACGGGTGATAAGATCTTCTGGCCTGGAGTGGCGAAAGAGAAACAGCTACACAAATTCTGGCAGATCACAAGCAAGATGGTCTGATGACATTAAACGAGTGGCAGGAGGTCAATGGCGCAGAGCGGCGAGGGATACAGTTGTGGAAGTCGGGAAGGGAGGCTTTTGTAGTATTATCATCTATATTACTATTCCACGCCAGCGGACTCGCAGTGCCGAAATCACGATCGTAGAAACTTACTTTATTGGCTCTGATGTGAATTTCATGGACAACAAAATCAAGAGTTTTGTTTCTTTAATATAATGAATGTTTTCTGCAAATGTGATATAATATTGTTTATTTGATTATTAAATTTCATATAAAATATTCAAAAAATAGTTTTTCAATTACATTAGTAATATGTATTCAAGTTTATAATTCACAGCGAGTTTGCTTGGATTGAAACTTTGTTTTAAAGATATAGACACACATTTTTGCATCCATACACATGGCATTTAATCCAATAAATAAACAAATTGTTATTGAACTTTAATTGTATTTGTTTAATATATATTGGGTTTATTTATGTACTCGAATTTAGCAATAGCGAAGCGTTGCCGGGTCAGCTAGTTGTAAATAAAAATAAATTGTTAAGTATACAAAAGTTAGTAAGCCATTGAGGAAATTGACGGAAACAATCGGGTTAATTCAGGTTAATTGCCGTAGGTTAGAAAACGATTCAAGAGGGTGAAGAGCGTACGAGGAGAATGTAATATCCTGGAAATAAGGATATTATAAACCTACCTATGTAAATTCGTTCTATTTTGTTCTATATACGGAGATCAGAAGTGCGAGAGAGGTATGGGCTGGAGAATATAGCCGTGATTTAGGTGAGGCCGATTCTAGACTATTAGGAAAATTCCTATTTCACAAGCTTAACCCTATTCGCCCGCCGAATTAATTCCGAATTTGAATTATGTAAAATTTACAGCGTTGTTAAGGTGGGCTAAAAGTTATATTCGTAGGAGGATTAGAACTTGAGCATTTTCGCAAACTTATGAAACGGGGACGGCCATAGCAGTTTTTCCCCCTTCATTATTCAAGGAACCGGATTTTAAAACTATCAAAAATAATTTATCTGCTGAAAGGATCTCATTTGTATAACCAAACCTGATATCTGAGGAAAAGTCTGACAGAATTGATAAAGACTTCTTAGTTTCAGCATGGCATATCGATTATAAGGGATACCCTCGTTATACTTGTGTGATGACATTGTATTAAGAAATGAAAATATTGTAATTTTGTGGAGTATTTTGCAGAAAAATATACATTAAACAAAATGAATATGTTTTTTGGGTTCAAACAGGTCATAGCACCCCAATTAGTGTATACAATTTTATTTAATATATTATATTTTAGGTGCGAATGATGGTGTCATCAACAAAATAATGAAAGGATCATTAAGATGGTTTGGACATATGGAAAGAATGAATGAAGAAAGAATGGTAAAAAAATTATATGTTAATGATGTAAATGGAACCAGAAAAAAAGGAAGACCGAGGAAAACGTGGCACGATCAAATAAATCAAATATTGAATGTCGGCCATGTGAGGAGTCAGAGAAATATTCAAGATCTATTGGCCCAAAACAGTGTTATATGCCGTTCTCTGGGCCATGGCAGGCGAAAAGCCAATTAGTGGGCAGTGGATCGGTCACACTCTGAGACGGAACCCAACCTGCATCTAATTAAATATATTCAGTACATGGTCCACTGATTTTTTGTCTCGTGAAGAGACTATCGGCTAACTTCGGCTTTGTTGATTAACCGCTCGGTCATACGATGTATTTTTAATTTATATTAAAAAAACATCGTTAATAAATAAATCCAAATCGCATAAATGGTTTGTGAGGGTAGACTTATTATCGTGAAAAATGTCAACGTTCGATGCGATGGGGTTTAGAATAATTATTGCCCTGCCCACAGGTATTCTAGATCGGTTCTACATAGTGGGAGGTGATATAATCTACGTTATCATTGTCACAGATGTGAATAAGGTTGAGTCAAGAATGACAGAGAGAACGTCTAACAAAGCTGAAGTAAGCAGATTATGATCGACAGTCTCTATCTTAAGCCGGATGTGTATTACTTACCCCCGGGTACTGTGAAAGACGTAAAAAAAGACTCAAAAGCAGAAAAACTACAGGATTTCATAAATAAAATACATGATATGTTAAACTAACAAAATAACCATTACGCTGTCTCCTGGAGGGGTAGGCAGAAATAATGGACCGCCACACTGTTTTCTTTTCACACACTTCTCTCGCTCTTTTACATTCATCGACGCATTTATTTCATATATCGTGTCATGAACGGCTGACATGAGCGCATGGCGTGCCAAGGTCAATGGCTTACAGGATGGACACAACCCTCAATCATGAGGAATACGACTAAGAAGAAGTCACGAACGTAGATTTCTCCGACTCCTTCTTCTTGGTGGTTACAACGGATTGGTCTACAACACGCTTCACTTGTTCCCTCCACTCAATCTTGTCACCAGTCAGTCTTTTCATTTCTGGGTAACTGCCACAGTGCACGTCTCTTATCAACTCCAACTCCTTACGTAGACGAAATTAAATATTCGTTCGATACTTTCTTTACCATTCTATCATTCTTTTTATGTGTCTAAACCATTTTAATGACCCTTCCGTTATTTTGTTCATAACATGATATGTTTATTAAACAAATACTCTTTATTAAAAAAATAAATAAACAAAAACTTATGGACTGTATATTCACCATGGAAGATTTTAGCTTCCTAGTTCCGTTTATACCAACTAGTTTCGCTTATACCCATGTTAAAACAGGGTAATTTAAAAACTGACATTTTAATATCATTTTTTATAATGTAAACTAAGTATTTTAAATTATACTATTAATATATAATATTTAAAATGTCTAATCACAAAGTGAGTGTTTATTTTTCTCGACATATATTAGGTAAAACCTTCTTAACATGTCGAGAGAAATAAACTTAAATCGGATAAAAATAAATTTAATAAAATTTTTATTTATAGCATTCATTGGTTAGAAATTTTAAACGTGTAGATATAAAAAAATAATTTGAATAGTAATTACATTACCCTGATGAAGCTTGGATCCATGCGAAACTAGTTGGCATCAATTATATTAATCAAACCGTGGTTAAATACAAAGTGTTTTATTATTTCATATCTTTTTAAGGATTAATTGTATCTCAATAGAGACGAAGATGTAAATTATTTGGAAACAGAATATGGTAGTCGAGGCGTTTACAGGACTTATGACCTTACATTGGTTGGGTTCAGCGATCACTTTATGTTTAACAACATTCACCATTCCGCCCTTCTTACGACACCACGCCTGACAAAATTTTGAGGTAAAAATCCAGTATTTGTCTACAAGTATTTGTATACAAAAAACAAATTCTATTTTATATCTATTATACGTGTTTTAATTAATAAAAAATCATCATTACGATATTGTTGTTGAGTGTTACCTATAAGTGAGTGAGTGAGTTGAGTGTTTATAAATAGGTGACTTCGCTCAATATTCAAAATCTATTGGCCCCAAACAGTGTCAAATGCCGTTCTCTGGACCATGGCAGGTGAAAAGCCAATTAGAGAACAAGTCGCTAGGCGCAAATGGCAGTGGATCGGTCACACTCTGAGACGGAACCCAGCCCGCATCGCTCAGGGCGCACTAAACTGGTCCCCTATGGGGGGAAAGAGAAAGCGAGGCAGACCTAGAGCCACCTGAAAAAGAACCCTGCAGGACGAGGTTAAGGCAGCAGGCCTCACTTGGGATGGTGTTATGCTTCAAGCATGCGATAGAGTCGGGTGGAGAAGATTCCTTGAGGCCCTATGCACCACGGAGTTGTGACAGGACAAAAAGAAGAAGAAGAAGTTATCTCCAAAAGTCTATCAAATATTCACTCTCCGTTATGTATTGTTTTGAGATTAAGTGGCGAGATTTCACAAAAATATTAAACGTCCATTACTTGGATTACTAAATTATTTCCATCGCACGATTCCACTAGTAATTTTAAGTTGAAATACGTTTTTTAGGCGTAAAGAATGGAGGAATGTTCCTGAGTGCCGATGCCTAATAAATAAGGACTGTTCATCAAACGTACCGGGCCCTCTAAAATAACGATAGCCAAAGTAAAACTATTTATCATAATACTTTCATCGCGCGGGATAAATGGAATCCTCGACTTGCTCGACTGGCAGCAATGGGCCGGAAAATATACTCGTATATTATTTTCACCGCCATATTTGCTGCTAATTTAAGCCAATATATTACAGCCAAAGCCAATGGCATATTAGATTCCTTGGCTCCATACGTACGCTAGTATTCTTTTCGTCGTAGAAATATTACATCCTTAACATTTTTTACGATAATACAAGGAATTCACAGAGATTTTTCTGACTATATTTTATCCAATTTACTTTCTTGATATGTATAGAAACAAGTAAAATTATTAATTAATATGAATGAAATCATCTGTTTTCTAGAAGTTTTATTATATTTTATTATAATGAATTTATTGTATTTGTTCCAATGACTATTTGAATAATTTCTTCAATATTATTTTTAAGTTTTTGCTGGTTAAGTGCCTAATTACAGCTAATTTAAAAAACGGTGGATTCGTGCAACATAAATTAAATAAACACAAAAGTCCGGATCGTCCGAGTCAACATGTGCAACATCGAAAAAAACATTATGTGTTATTACATTATATGCTAAATTAAAAAAAACGGTGGAAATGTGAAACATAAATTAAATAGACAATATGTGCACTATCTAAAAAGAACATTTTGTGTTAAATTATTTTTATTTTGTTATTTTATTTTATATTATTTGTTTTAGATTTATTTTGTGGGTGTTGGACGATCGAAGTGTGCGCGGGAGATGCCTATTGGTGGCGATGAGGTTCGCAACCCATCACACCGCGTCTCCCGCGGGGTGAAAAGAGAAGGATGGAGTGCCGCATCAGTAAAAGTGTGACAGTCCATTCTTTCTGCCTACCCTTTCGGGGAGACGGCGTGATGGTTAGTTAGTTTTTAGTTAGTTATAATGAAATATACGTTTAATAAAATGAAATCACTCTTCTGCAATGATAACGTAAACCTGAAACTCCGCCAGAGAATGATAAAATGCTATGTGGGGTCTGTTTTATTGTATGGATGTGTAACGTGGACCTTGAATGTTAACTCAATGAACAGACTGGAAGCAATTTGTGGCTCAATCGCCGAATACTCAGAGTTCCCATGACAGACATGGTTACCAATACCGAAGTTCTGAGGCGAGCTAGAGTTGACAGTCTATTTTATTATTATTATTATTTTATTGAATCGCTATTCACGATTCAGATGTAAAGGGTATAGCTATCATATTGATTCTCGTGACATGTGATAGGTAGCAAATCTATCGCCATTTTATTGCTACGTGAATTCTACACCAGACCTAATACAGTGTGACAATCCCACCACCTTGGTATGGCAGTCAGAGCTCTTACCACTCTGCCATGAAGGTCGTAAATCTTTTATACAATCTAGTAATGTATATTTGTTTGTAAAATAGGGTAATAATGTCTGGTTATATGAATAAAATATACGTTCTAATTGACAATCGTGGATAAATCTTAAGAATATCAAATATTTTGTAATTTAGGAGCAGATCTTATAGTTAAAATCAAATCAAATAATATCAGTTTATTTTATCAATAGATATTACAAACTACAATTACAGTTTAAGGCATCTATTGAGAATAGGTAGACTATAATATATTATACCAGGAACGCATGAAAGATGGATGGATAGAATTGACTTTCTCCATGTTATTAGAAGCTATATAATTCACAATCCTTAAATTAGTGGATACAGGTATCTAGGAATTAGTATTTCAAATCTGCATTCAAGGAACCCCCATCGGAATCCGTCTCGTATCTGTTCTGATGAACTTAAAGTACTGCTAGAGTTGAGACATATACGGAAGGTATTTAAGTATAAGGAATGCTGAAAATAGGATTTACAATGTACGTAATTATAGAAACCTCGTAAGTTACCACAAATATATGATATCTCTCAAAGATGAATACAAATTTTCAAATGTTTTGATTTGTTACGAATGTAAATAGTTTTAGGGGGTTTGAATGGATGGTTAGGGCCGCGGAGAGTTATACCGTGCTGGAAGTTATGTGTACCAGTAAATGCCATAGTTGCATAACATCAGCAATACTACCATCTAGTCCGACTCTTTGGCGTCCACGTGTGATCTATATGATCTCGCAAACCCTGGGTAAGGCATCTTTGACATACTGGTATGTTAATGATGTGCCACAGCTTACAGAGAGAGGGTGAATGGCGATTTTTGGCTCCACAAAACCGGTCATCCCCAGCTAAAGTAAGAAACACCCCTACAGAAAAACCCTGGACCTCCTGGTAAAGGGGTTTGGTGTTAGGCCAACAACCTGACTTCGTTAAACTACCACTTCAAGAAATTCGTTTCTTGAAGGAGGCTGAAACCCACCAAGGGTTGTAGCGCCAGAGAAAAAAAATTATTAAACAGTGTTAAAGTAGTGTTATAATATCATATAAGAAAATTATTTTAAAATTAATATACATAAAGATATGTTTTGTTCCCAATATTCCCTAAATGTTCCCTGATTTTGTATTTTTAATTTTTTTTTATTGAGATTATGGAGTGGAAAAATGTCTTCTTAGAACGGGTTACCCAGTTGGGAGATTTTAAAATAAATAAAATAGTATTATTAAGTAAAATTTTAAGTACAACATCACACCTTGTATTTAAAAAAACACCTGTTTAACAGGTGTATAAATTATTTATTAAATATTTTTTCTACAATACAAAAAACAGTGCTTGCAAAGGTATTGAAACGAATTATGGTTTTCCCATCCCTATAAAGGCACACTACAGGCAGCTGTGTATCCGTACGATTATAATTCATTACCACTATATCCTAAATAGACAACAAACAGACACTAAACAGGACAGCTAACCCTCATACATGTACATTATATGCCTTGTTCGTACTCATGTGTACGTGGTTCCCACTTGATATACTGTATTACATTAATTTATCAAACTTATCATGCCCTTTTTGTGTGCTTAAATACTGAATGTGTATTAACAATACTTATAAATATTGAAAAAATTAACTCAAAATCTTGAGGTACAAGTATTGATTAATCGGGAAATATTGGTGAGATTCTTTAAGTCTCGACGCCGACGGTTGGCTGGCGATGAAGAAAGAATACCAAAAGACAACGGATTGAATATTATGTCCAGGTAGATGCCGCGCGAAATGAGATCAAGTGGCAGACAAAGATAAGATGGATGGATAGCGTGGATGAAGACTGGGAGAAACTGGAAATACCTGGAGAATGGAGATGGCTAGGGACAGGAGCCAGGGGAACGGTTGTGGAGGATGAAAATAAATTAGATATTGTAAAAAATCTTTTTAAAATGTATATTTTGTTCAAATCCACTTATGTTTGTGTCTTCGACCAAGTTCGACTTTGGATCAGAAGATGGCAGCGAGCTGCCGAAACCGGTTAAAAGCCCAAACATTTGTAGATTTTAATTAAATACATATTTAAAAAAAAATTCACAATCAATTTTATTTTCATGAAATACAAATAACAAAATTATTTTGTTGTTGTTGTGGAGGAGTTCCAAATCCTACACCGGAATATTACGCCGAGAAGAAAAAGAAGGTTTTGAAAAATATTGTTAAATAACATTTATATTAATTAATCTATTTAAAGCGTATTTGAAAACTTTTGAACTCAAATTATTTGTGATGTTTTTTTCGCTGGAAATATTTCTTATTAGATTTTTTCTTCGATATCGCCACCGATTTGTATTGTAGATTCACATCTGAGTAACGTTTTAGAAACATTGCATTTTCACAACACTTTTTAGCACATGCAATATGTTTTGGGACAATCAGTTTAAAATTATATAATAAAAATACACTGATTAAGGAGTGCACAATCCGAATTTCGTTTGAGAAAAGTGCAAAAAAGTGTTACAATGTTTTCAAACGTAGTCCAAATATATTTTTAGTTTTTATGTTCTTATAACGACGAACAAATATCTAACTCTATGATCATGAGAAAACGTTACAGAATCTATCTATCTATCTATCTATCTATCTTCTATCTTCTATCTATCTATCTATCTATCTATCTATCTATCTATCTATCTATCTATCTATCTATCTATCTATCTATCTATCTATCTATCTATCTATATAAATAAAAGACAGTTTTGGTTGTGTGTGTGGACTATTTCTGAGGTTATTCCTGAGCTGATCCTTTTGAAATTTGGAGAATGGACTAAGTGGAATTCAGCGGTCGTCATAGGCATATTTTTGTTATTAATCGAGCTCTAATTAACTTTGTAAATTAATAAATTAATTGAAAATTTTCGTAGTGCAAACGAATATAGACCTTAATGTTCGTATCACCTTAGTATCAATCTTTTGAGTCTATATTCGTTTGACACGGTCTGGAGAGAATTCAGTCTCCATGTAATTTTGTGTAGTGGCAACAATGTGTTTTTCATTCTGACAGTCCAATATATTGCGTTTTACTTTGGGATGTATAATACTTAATACGTTTTACTTATTACGTACTAAAATAATTGGTTGTTTAATTGGTACAGTCTATTTTATTGGCCATATTTTAATGTACATTAATGTAGACAGGTAATTATACTTCTTAATTTTGGCGAGTATAATTTTAACGCGTCATTTTGAGGTTATGAACGAAATTTTATTTTTTCGTGTGGCTGAAACTTATTCGTTTCTCTTACGTTCGACGGTGATTACTTAATGATATTCGTTTTCTAGAATTCTAGCCGTTCGATTGGTCACGTGGTCTCTGAACTGTCAAACTCTTTGTACGTCGTAATATTTTGTAGGTATGAAGTTTCGGTACTTTTAGGTTATGAAGTTTCTGGGATTAAAAGTAACGTCGAGGCTCTCTAAAAGAATGTGAAGAAACTTGCTTCCGTAAGTATAATATAATATTTATATTTCTAATTCATAAATATATTTTCAGTTTATTCTATTTTGCCGTTTTCTTTATACGCATACTTTCGTCAGGGAAATTGTTACATTACCACAGCAACGGTAAGAAAGTTCTAATGATATACAATATGAATTACAATATGAATGAATGACACAATTCTTATGACTTTTTCCGTTTATTTCTAGGAAAATAAAGTAACAGATCACAGATGGGACGAAAATTACCAATGCAGCGTGCAAAATAACTTCGTTAAAATGGAATTAGATCAGTCAAACAACGGATGATCAGTGAATTACATGTACCCTGGAGTGGCGAATGAGAACCGGCTCATTTTCACATTACACATAAGCTATTTTTAGTAGTTTTCATTCATATATGAAAATTACATTATTAATTTCAGGTAAGGTTTTTAAATTTACAGTTTATAGACAATTGATTTATTCGTTTTACTAACGTGTCATTTTAGGTTATGACGTTTCGTAGTGTAATAATTAGTTATTTAATTGGTATAATCTATTTTAATAATGTTATTTTAATGTAAAACTATTCTGGCAGGGCGAAAATCTATATCTTTGGGATAAGATATTAAGTTTTGATAAAATAATTCACTAGAGGAGCCTGGTGTGAGAGACCACTGGTCTAATAGGGATATTTTTGTATTGGGATTGAAATTATTTTGTTAATGAGCCATATTGGTGCATCTGCATGTTGCAATTCTACTTTCTTTTCCATTCCACTCCATTAAATTCTACATTATGCTGAGATTTAAAATATTCAAAGATAATTAAATTGTTTTCAGGTTATTTCATTTGCTTAAGGATGGGGAAGACAACGCAGAAGATAATGGATTGCGCATGTGTGCAGAGGATGGGGAAAACAACGCAGAAGATACTGGAATGTGCATGTCCAGAGGATGATATCACAAGACATGTTGTTATCTTTATGAACTAATTTGGAATGGTATGTACAGGTTTACATTGGATTAATTGGTTTAATTTGTTACATAATAATATAGACAATTTATGTACCACTGGTCTGATAGGGGGGTGTTTGTTTTATGAAGTTTGGATAGGCCATATAACCTAGGGATCTACGAGATCTATAAATTAGGGAGATTATTTGAAGAATGGACCTTCTTGATGTGTAATGCTGACCATTCACGATCGTTGGACTTAGCGCTATTTGAATGCTTTTGTAAAATGGTTGTTATTTCTTTAGCACAATCGTAACTCCATTTATTAGCATAGTTTTTGGTAGTTATTTTTGCCGTTCAGGTAATGTATCTAAAATCTCCAGCATGTAATAGGTGAGCTATTCACGAAAACGGCGCTATACAAATTAAACAAACAAACAAACCATCATGCCGTTTCCCTGCAGGGGTAGGCAGAGAGAATTGACCGCCACACAACTCTATCCTGGCAACCTCTCTAGCTTCCTCCACATTTATGTTTCACGCGTCTCCAAAATTAAATATACTGCTTAGTGAACACTTGGAATTCATTAATTGTATGGAAATTGAAAATTTGCCATATGCGCCTCTTCGATGTCCGCCTTATGCCAATTCCAATATTTTTTTATTTTATTTCTAGGAAACAATATGAATTAATCAGAGATCGGAATGGAATCGGTCATATAGCAGGGACAACGGATGATAACATGCACCCTGGAGTAGCGGGCGAGCAACGGCTATACAACTGGCAGAATTTTGAATGGTATTGCGCTATTTTATTAATGTTATTTAATTATTATGATTTTAATTAGTTATTTAAAATACAATTAATATGACATTTGATGAATTCAAACATAAAGGTGTTCTTTATACGCGTACTTTTGTCAGGGAAATATTAAAATTACCACAGCAACGATAAGAAAGTTCTAATGATATACAATATCAATTTATTCGTTTTACTTACGTGTCATTTTAGGTTATGACGTTTCGTTGTGTAATAATTAGTTAATTGGTATAATCTATTTTAATAATGTTATTTTAATGTAAAATTGTTCTGGCAGGGCGAAAATCTATATCTTTGGGATTAGATATTAAGTTTTGATAAAATAATTGCCTGGTTGTGAGAGACCACTGGTCTAATGGGGATATTTTTGTATTGGGATTGAAATTATTTTGATAATGAGCCATATTGGTGCATCTGCATGTTGCAATTCTTCTTTATTTTCCATTCCACTGAGTAATTCCAGCAGCACACATACCCAAATACACTATGAGTTACTTCAGCTGTTTTAGTTTTTCTCTGAAAACAAATGCTGTGATAGGTAAACATATCCTTATATGCAGCATTAGCTGCCTCAGTTGGAAGAGTCCAGTAATGTTCCATTTTTGGCCATTAAATTCTACATTATGCTGAGATTTAAAATATTCAAAGATAATTTAATTGATTTCAGGTTATTTCATTTGCTTGAGGATGGGGAAGACAACGCAGAAGATAATGGATTGCGCATGTGCAGAGGATGGGGAAAACAACGCAGAAGATACTGGAGTTCGCATGTCCAGAGGATGGATCCCACACCTCGATATATGCGTCAGAATATAGACAATTTATGTTTACTACTCCATGATACATTCTCATCTGTCTTACCTTTCCTGTATTTGGGGCTTTATTACAAAGAAGAAAGCTACTGAGATTCAGGTGATCCAAAATCGGGCTGTTAGAAATATTTTCCGTCTACCGTGGTACACTCATGTAAGGGCCCTATATTCTCAGACGAAAATAATTCCATTTCAAATCCATCCAAAATTAGAGATCACTAAAACTATACTACAAATAATAAAGTCATCAACGCACTCTAATACTCGACCAATATTCAATACGGACGTACACCAACATGATACGCGCTCACAGAATAAGAAGCATTGGGTTCAACTAGATTCGGTGTAAAATCCTTACAATTTATAGCCTCTACAGAATTTAATAAACTCCCTTATGATTTAATAATGATGTCGAACCAAAAACTTCAATCTGATCAACTTAAAAGTAATTTTTACATTACATTTTTACATTTTTACATTACACATAAGCTACTTTTAGTAGTTTTCATTCATATATGAAAATTCCATTATTAATTTCAGGTAAGGTTTTTAAATTTACAGTTTATAGACAATAATTAAGCACATTCCCAAACGTGCCACCTACATATCTGAATTTTGTGTTGCTCGGGCTTTCACAGTAGCAGGTTATCACGCCGTTTCCCCACAGGGGTAGGCAGAGAGAATGGACCATAACACTACTCTATCCTGGCAAACCTCTCTAGCTTCCTCCACATTCATACAACGAGTCATACACGCATGTCGATTCCTCCGACTTCTAACATGACCAACCTTTAAAATCTGATTAGTTTAATTAATTTGACAAATTAATCAAATTAATCAGATTAAAAGGTTTTATTTGTTTTATCGTTTTTGTAAAGAATTTTGACAGGTGTAGAAATAAATTTTTCATTTGTTCCAATAACAATTTGAATAATTTCTTCAATATTATTTTTAAGTTCTTGCTGGTTAAGTGCCTTATTACAGATAATTTAAAAATGGTGGATACGTGTAACATAAATTAAATAAACACAAAAGTCCGGATTGTCCAAGTCAACATGTGCAACATCGAAAAAAACATTATGTGTTATTACATTATGTGCTAAATTAAAAAACAGTGGATACGTGGAACATATTATAAATTAAATAGACAATATGTGCACCGTCTAAAAAGAACATTTTGTGTAAAATTATTTTTATTTTGTTATTTTATTTTATATCATTGTATTTTATATTATTTGTTTTAGATTTATTTTGTGGGTGTTGGACGATCGAAGTGTGCGCGGGAGATGCCTATTGGTGGCGATGAGGTTCGCAACCCATCACACCGCGCCTCCCGCGGGGCGAAAAGAGAAGGATGGAGTGCCGCATCAGTAAAAGTGTGACAGTCCATTCTCTCTGCTTACACTTTCGGGGAGACGGCGTGATGGTTAGTTAGTTAGTTAGTTAATTTGACAAATTAGCCTAATTATTATTATGCATATAGCATGAACTGCCTTTTATATGAAGAATATCTTCAGCAAACAAGTGAAAAACAGTTGTAATTCATTCATTGTATGGAAATTTAAATTTTGCCTCTTCGGTGTCCGCCTTATGGCAATTCAAATTTTTTTTTTTAATTCCAGGGCCCAAAATTGATGAATCAAAGATCGGACCAAAGTTGCCGATGCAGCGTGTAAAATAACTAATGTTTAAATGGAATGGGATCGGTCATAAAGCAAGGACAACGGGTGATAAGATCTTCTGGCCTGGAGTGGCGAAAGAGAAACAGCTACACAAATTCTGGCAGATCACAAGCAAGATGGTCTGATGACATTAAACGAGTGGCAGGAGGTCAATGGCGCAGAGCGGCGAGGGATACAGTTGTGGAAGTCGGGAAGGGAGGCTTTTGTAGTATTATCATCTATATTACTATTCCACGCCAGCGGACTCGCAGTGCCGAAATCACGATCGTAGAAACTTACTTTATTGGCTCTGATGTGAATTTCATGGACAACAAAATCAAGAGTTTTGTTTCTTTAATATAATGAATGTTTTCTGCAAATGTGATATAATATTGTTTATTTGATTATTAAATTTCATATAAAATATTCAAAAAATAGTTTTTCAATTACATTAGTAATATGTATTCAAGTTTATAATTCACAGCGAGTTTGCTTGGATTGAAACTTTGTTTTAAAGATATAGACACACATTTTTGCATCCATACACATGGCATTTAATCCAATAAATAAACAAATTGTTATTGAACTTTAATTGTATTTGTTTAATATATATTGGGTTTATTTATGTACTCGAATTTAGCAATAGCGAAGCGTTGCCGGGTCAGCTAGTATTTTATAATATGCAGTACTTTTTCGATATTCTCAAACGTGTACCAAATACCAATTCTTTTAAGAAATTTCAATACTCTCATAACTTAGTTAAAACGCATGATTCAGCTTTATCGAAAACAGTTTCTAGACAACAAATTGCTTGTCAAAATATTCGCCTACGCATTGTATATTTAAAAAATAATGAACCGTATTTATTTCAAGGTTTTTTAAAATACCGTATTTCTACCTTGATTAAACGAATTCGTCCTTAAACATACGTATATTTTAAGCATAACTTAATTATAGAACAATAAAAATATTATATGGAAGTAGAACATGGAACTGGCAACAGAAGAAGAATAAATGCGGTAGAAATGAGATCTATTAAACATTGTGTGATCAATCTTTGTATCAATTGTGACAGTGACAAATTTATATTTAAATATAAGAAATAAATACAGTACGAATGAAAGTGTTGAATGGAAAAAAATATTGAAAAGGCTATTAAGATTGTTTGAAGACATTGAAATAATGAATGTAGAAAGAATGATAAAGAATGTACTCGTATATGTCAACGACTTAAACGAAACAAGAAAGAGAAGATGACCCATGAATAATTATGTATAGAGGCAAAGCATGGAACTGACAAAATAATGATGAAAGTAGAAAAAATGCAATAGAAATGAAATCTCTTAGACGAATGTGCGTATATCCGAATATGATAGAGTGTTAAAAGAATATATTAAATGTGGTCTGTCATCCTTTTGATTGATGACAAGAATAGGCCAAATTAAATTAACGTAAGTCTCGGATGGACAAGGAACAGGCCTAGATAGTGCAGCGAGACTGACGAAAGGGCGTCGCTGCGTCCTATAACAGTCTCGGGTGGTGGTGGTAACCTTATATGATAGAGTGTCGAATTCAAATATAAGAAGTCAATGCGGTTATGAACAAAATTATGATAGGGTCATTGAGATGGTGAGGACACATTAAGAGAATTACTGAAAACAGAATGGTGAAAAAAGGATATGTAAGCGACGTGAGTGGAGCTAGAAATAGAGGAAGGCCTAGGAATATCTGGCACGATCGAATCAATCAAATATGAAATGTTACAAAAACAAAATTTCATCCAGGAAATTATATCTGCGTAGGACGTCCATATTTATTTAACATAGTTGTTGAATCGAAACATCGATTTGAATATGAAATTATTTTGTATTCATAGCGGTCTGGAAAAAACATCCATTGTCTATAAATAATTTTCCTTGTTGTTTGTTCAAGCTATACATGCTGGTTTATTGTAATTTTATTCCACCGTTTATAGCACTAAAAGATTCTTTCTTTATTTTTTCATCCAGGAAAGAAGCGTCCGTTTATTGCCGTTAATTCCGGTACAGCTGAAAGCTCATAAAAAGTTTAAATATTCAGGACGCTAAAGCCCCCTTAATTTCTCTACTTCAATTATAAAAGGAATGCAACACATTATTATGCTTAAAAGATAGCTTAATTGATAAATAAGTACACGAAAATTATCATCATCATCATCATCATCATCATTGTCAGCAGTCTGTCATCCACTGCTGAACGTAGGCCTCTCCCAAACCACGCCACTGCCCCCTATCCATTGCCGCTCACATCCATCCATGTCCAACAATCCTCTTCAGATCGTCGGTCCAGCGGGCAGGGGGACGTCCAACTCTGCGGAATCCTGTACGCGGTCTCCACTCCGGAACCCGCCTCCCTCATCGGCTGTCGGTTCTCCGACAGATATGGCCAGCCCATCGCCACTTCAACCCGCCCATCCTCATAGCCACTTCAGTCACCTTGTTTGTTGTCTAAAAAATCGTTTCTAAATCTGTCCCTCGAGGTTATTCCAAGCATGGCTCTTGCTGTCATTCAGATACATTATCTTCCTTCTAGGACTCTTTCAATCTATCAGAATCTCTGCAACTATCTGTTTTCTCCTCCGGGCCCTTCCCTATCATACGAATTATTTGTTTACGACGAAAAGTACCACCATTTATGGTAATGCTAATGAGGAAATCTGTTTTCTAGAAGTTTTTTTTTATAATTTGTGGGAATGATATGTTTCACCTGTCTAAGGCATTATCAAATGCAAAATGACATTTGATTTAGACAGGCGAAACATGTCATTCTCATAAATCATAATAAAATATCTAGAAAACAAACGTCTTTGCTTGTATTAATAAATTTCAAATATGAAGTATTAATTCATTGTTCAAGAAACAATAAATAAGCACAACCTGCGTTATACACAACAGCAGGGCACTTGTTTCATATGATATAGTTGTTTTTATGTATGGAGATTTTTTTGTTTTGTTATTTTACTTATAATTTACCAAGTTCATGGTTTTAATAACTCCCAACCGTAACCCATTCTAGGGAGAAAATTATAAAACTTATTGACAAAAGATTAAAAAAGTAAAATTAAAATTTAAATTGTTAAGATTCTTCTCTCTACTACCGGTGATCAAATCAAGAAAAGTATACAAGAAAATAAAAATCATTCTATCAGCGGTGACCTATGGATGTGAGGAGTGGACTATGACAGCGAAATCTGCAGAGGGCTGGATACTTTGAGAGAAGGGTGCTGCGCATAATTCCGGGACCTGTGAATGACTGTAAGGGCTGGTGTACAATGTACAATGTTTATAAAACTCCCAGTCTCTCCACACAGGACAGACTGAATAAACTAAGATGGGCAAGTCACGTGCATAGGATGCCTTCATCGCGAAGCCAAAAAAGCATTCTGGATTGACACCAAGGAGGTAGAAAACCAGTTGGACAACCAAGGCTGCGATGGGAGGACGAAGCTGGGAGAGATGGGGCGAAATTGTTACGAGTGTCAGATTGTGCGGTCGAAGAGGAGGTAAGGATGAGTTGGAGGCGATAAAAATGGAAGCTAAGGCTCGATATGGGGTGTAGGGCAATGGAATTTTAAATGACTTATTGATTGATAAAACTTTACATATCTTACAATATTTAAGACTTAACAATTATTATATATTATATTATAACAATAAAGAATTCGAATGTTTAATGATATTCCACAGAGAGAAGTTTTATATGTAGACTAGTGCCTTTAACTAAATACAAGGAACCTTGCATATGTTCGTCATAAAAGCCGACTTCAGCGCAGCGTATCCTAAGATGAAAATCTTATGGGAATAAATTTCCGGTTGGCTTTTTGGACGGTGGAGTATTTGGAATCTCCGCGCTTCCATTTTATTTGCACTTTTTATTATAACGTAACAAAATTCATAACATTCGTATTTTAATATACACAGGAATGTACTAAGGTGTTTGTAAAGATTAGTTCAGTGCATATAATGTCTTTTATTGAGGATTGAACAATAAAGTTTACCTTTTTATTAAGCAGTTTTTTAGAAATTTTAATATAACTTACAAGCGTGGCACGTTTTGGCTTGCTTGATAGAGCTATTAAATAATAAAAATACAAAGTTTTTCTTTTATATAATAAATTTAAACATTTTTAAATATTGTAACCATTTAATACTCTGTACCTTTAACGCATTATTAAAGGCAAATATTGTAACTATTATTAGGATTTTAATTCTAACAAAAGTTCCATTATTTACATTTAACAATGTATAAAATATACGAGAGATTCGTTATTGAAATTTAATCCAAAAAACATACAATTTAATTATAAAAATTTGTAATCTTTTTTTTATATTCTTATTGATAAAGTACCATTGGTTATCGGTTTAAAATAAACAAATAACGCGGAAGTAAATACATTTTTGGTGGAAAATATTAAAAATAAATATGACATTATGTACAGATTATCTCTCTCTTCTTCTCTGGTTTCAATCCTGAGATTGGTTTGCATCAATTTCCTCCATTATCTCACGTGAGCAAAATATTTTTTTCCCCCATAATAGATTATGATATTTTCTAAACGGTTTGTTAGTAATTTATTTTAGAATGTTCGTATAATTGAATTAATAAATAATATGATTTATCATACAGTGGAACAGTTGAGCTACATCTAAAGAGCACCCATGCTAGAATGCGTAGGCTAAGATGGGCTGGTCATGTGGGGAGAATGCCGTCGTCTTCGGCACCAAAGAAAATCCTTGACAGAGATTTAGGTGGAAGGAGAGGGGTTGGTTGGCTCATACTTAAATGATGAGGCGAAGAAGGCCACTGCAAAACCACTGCAATATTGGAAAGCCGCAGCTGGTGACTTGGAGGTGAGGACTGATGGAGGCCAATGCTCGATATGGGCTATAGAGGCATCGAAGAAGAATAAGGAACAGTTGAGCAAAAATGTAAAACGTTTTTATATTTTTAAACCTGAACATTTAAAATAATGGTCTAGCCTCAAAACTGAGAGATATTTGCATCAAGGTAGATAAAATTGAGTAAGTCAGAGAGTGCACTTATCTCGGTACGGTCATGACGGAAGTGGAGTATGTACGCGGAGTTGGAACACAGAGTTCAAAAAGGCCTACGAGCTGCACACTCCTTGCGAACGTTCCTAAAGTCCAAGCTTCTATCCAGAAACACCAAGCTGCGTGTTTATAACACCACCATCAACCCAGTGGTGACATATGGTTAGTGGAATCATGGACAATGACTCTAAAAGAACAACAAATAATATACTGGTTTGAGAATAGAATACTTAAAATAATCCTGGGGCCCAGACCGGGTGTTGCAGCGGGAACTTGGAGGCATAGGACCAACCAAGATATCCGTACGATGATCCAGCAGCCCCTTATAATGAGCACCGTGAGAGCCAGTCGCCTAGCATGGATTGGGCACGGATGCCGAGCCGAAGAGACCAGAGCAATCAAGACCCTGAACGCGTCTAGACCGGCTGGAATAAGACCTCTAAAAAGGCCTAGACAACCCCTAATGGACAATGTTCTGGCCGACCTGGCTAGGTTGGGTGAATCGGACTGCTGGAAGCAAACGGCGCAGGATCAAGGAGCTTGGCGAAAAATAATCAAGGAGGTTAAAACTCTTCAAGAGTTGTATGGCCATAGGAAGAATAAGAAGATATTTAAAATAATTATCATTTTTTTAGGTGAATACACGTTGACTCAAAAATTAAGTTTTACCTTAAAAAAAAACTCCTAACCACCAGAACTAGTAAAAAAACAGTTTTGTAAAAAAAGGGTTGTGTCACAAAAAATGTATTTCAATATTATTCAAATATGAATATAGATACAATCAAAATAAAGGAAAATGTAGAAGTATTTAAGGATGTTTACGTCTTTTTATGAAAACATTATAAGTTTACAACTTTATCACTACATTTGTAAACATCACAATACGCTTATATGAAGTTGTCGAAAATGTTTACAAATATTACATTATGTATCTAAATGTGAATATAACATGATGTTTGTGTATAAATATGTATTTAGATACTCATATACAAAGTTCCTTATTTCCATACTTAGATATAATGTTTCTTTCAGAATGGCTAATGGATGTATGACATATTAAACTTTTTTGGATCTGATATCGGAGAAGACTCAAGACCGGGTAATTTATAACTGTCCTGAGTGAATATGGCTTCTTAATGTTATCTATTGAAAGCTTTTTGATAATGTACTGAAATCTCTCAGGGTTCCCTTACGGGGTGGCAAGATTGGGTAAGAAGCCGAGGGAAATACTTCCGCTGCATGGATGAAGACAACAAGGTGAACTGCAAAAAAGCTTACCTGTGCTTAAAAATTATACATTTTAACATTCTATATATAACTCACTAACTGACTAACCATCACGCTCTTCTTTCTTGGCATACTTTCGATTTCTCACTATTTATAAATCGTGTCATGCACGCACGTCGATTTCTCCGACTCCTCACGTGGTCGACATTCAATATTTGATTTATTTGATCGTGTCACGTTTTTGTCGGTCTTCCTCTTTTCCTTTTTATCGTTAACATATACTTTCTGTCCCGTTATTTTCATGTGTCTAAACCATATTAATGATCCTTTCATTATTTTGCTCATAACACTTTTATTCGCACTAACACCATTGTGCCCTTCTATATTACCTTTTTTGGATTGGATATATACTATATTTAATAAACATAACATTATGGAAAATTGAAGATTTTTTAACGCGATTCATTGAATTTTCATATTGTTGATTTTCTAACTTTTTATGGAAAGTAAACTTATTAAATGAAGTACAATGAATCGCTTGTCTTTGAAAGGCGAAATATTTATAGTAAAACTCCCGTTATTTTTATTTTATTTTTAAAATTAAAAGATTTTCTAAAACTCAATTATATACAAATTTGATGAAATATTTTGCAAAAATATTCCTTAAATATTCTATCAAAATATATTTAATTAAACAATAAAACACTTTTAATATTTGTATCTTAACCATTCTATTTGGTACCACCAACCGGTTTCGCTCCCGTCTGGGTTTCATCAGGGTGTTAGAATCAATTTATTCTCACACCATGACGAAGCTCCGGTGGAAGCGAACTCGGTTAGTGTTACCTAATAAAGTTGTTTAGATACAAATATTAAAAGTGAATTATTGCTTTATTTAAAATATCACACCATAAATTAAGGTCTTCATACGAATGTTTTAAATATATTGTATAATTCCTTATAAATTTTGTCATAAGATATCAGTAAAACTATTATATAAAGATTTTAAATACATATAAATCAAAAATTATTAATATTTTATACCAAATAATATTATTTGTTATTAAACATTATAACTTTTGAAGATATTTTTTACCGTGTAAAATCTGATCGTTTAAAAAAATAAATGATGTGATTGTGGACATTTCTTCTGCCTTATTTATTCATGTTTCCGCTATATGATCCGAAACACGATTCGTAGTAGAGGACAGGGGCGTAGCTGGAGGCGGATATTAACATACAATATCACTTTTAAAATCAGTAAGCGCAAAAAATATACTGAGATTTTCTTTGCTTCGAGAACAATAAACGAGATTTTCATGTTTCTCCCTTTTCAGTTGCCGCCAAGGCAGATTCAGAAAAAGATGTGTCAAAGAATAAAATAATTTTATTCTGGATGCACTAAGTTCTGACGTAATTCTGCTTAGAAAAAAAAATACTAATAATGTAGAATTATTATTACGTTATAACAATAGAGTTTTGAGATATGTTATAGGTACTTATATATTTTTTCTTTTTGTATATTTCAATATATTATGATCGAATAACTCACCATCACGCCATCTTCCCGAAGTGACAGACAGAAAAAATGGACTGCCACACATTTATTTCCTGACCCATTTCTCTTGTTCCTCAACATTCATACATTGTATCATGCACACACGTCAATTTCCCCGACTCCTCAATATTTGATTTTTTTGATCCCGCTAAGTTTTCCTCCGCTTACCTCTTTTTTTAGTTCCAATTATATAGTAAACATATATCATACTTTTTTTACCGTTAATTCTTCATTCATTATTTACATGTGACCAAACCATCTTGATGATCCTATATTTGTACTATTATATGAATTAAAATAATGAATGATATATTACGATAATCAGTTATGCTTTACACTGAGGTAAGCCCTTCTTTTGTATCCATGTTTTGGGCCTGATGCTAAGCACTGATTTCTTCTTTCTCAAAATCTTCCTCCGGTTTATTTTTAAAGTAGCTTTGAATCTTCACTGTTTTCTATGGATAAAAGAGGCCAATCCAGTTGGATATAAATTATGTATTTTGTACTCTGTTACTCGATTATTGAAATACATATTTTTACTGAAAATGTTTTACTTAGAATTAATTAAGAAATCGACATGCGTGCATGATACGATGTGTGAATGTTGAGTAGGCAAGAGAAGTATCTCAGGAACGAACAGTGTGGCGGTACATTCTTATGGCCAACTCATTCGGGGAGACGGCGGAATGGTTAGTTAGTTGGTTTGATTAAATTGCTATTAACAATACTTTTCAAATATTGTATATAAACATACACCCTGTAAATGTGTCTCGAAGTAATCACAGTTTATTAAAAGATTTTCTATATTACCCCTAAAAAATTATAATAACCACTTCAGAGATCTGAAGCTAAGCTTTCTGTTATCTAAACTTATTAACTAATTCAACATTACATACACTAATTTTAAAACTGGAACTATTTGAACCACCAACATATAAAAACCCAAGATAAATAAATTTTTAGTTAGTAACTCAAATAAATAAAGTGAAAACAAAAGCTGACTTGTGCAGAAAACAAAAGTGATATCTCATACATGTTTAAGATATATAAGCGCATCGTATCACTTGTAGACTGTAAATAATGCTGGCTATTAAGTCTGTCACTTTGTATCTATCTCTTCCAAATGCAAGGATGGGATTCCTTAGTGTTATTAAACTAACTAACTAACTAACTAACCATCACGCCGTCTCCCCGAAGGGGTAGGCAGAAAGAATGGACTGCCACACCTTTCTTTCCTGACATATTCCTCTCGCTTCCTCAACATTCATACATCGTGTCATGCACGCGCGTCGATTTCTCTGACTCCTCACATGGCCGACATTCAATATTTGATTTATTTGATCGTGCCACGTTTTCCTTGGTCTTCCTCTATTTCTGGTTACCATTTACATCATTAACATATAATTTTTTTACCATTCTTTCTTCATTCATTCTTTCCATATGTCCAAACCATCTTAATGATCCTTTCATTATTTTGTTCATGACACCATCATTCGCACCGCATTCACTTCTTATATTTCATTCGACACTCTATCATACACAGAATATCCACACATTCGTCTAAGAGATCTCATTTCTACTGCATTTATTCTACTTTCATCCTTCCTTTGCCAGTTCCATGCTTCGCTTCCATACATAAGGGTCAGTAGAAGAACACCATTGTGCACTGCCATTCTAGCTTTTTTGGATAGGTTTTTGTTTGCGATGACAACTTTAAGTGCACCATTCACTTTGTTGCCTGCCCCAACCCTTCTTTCAATATCCCTCTCACTCTCCCATCTCTTGTAAACATACTACCTAAATACACAAACTCAACTACTTGCTCCAAGTTTTCACCATTCACGCTAATGTTGCAGACTGTCGTGTTTTCTTCCTTTTCAAAAATCATTACCTTGGACTTATTAACATTCATCATCAGATCATTTCGCATGCATACCTCATACATACAGATACCAGGACTTGTAGTTCATGCTCGTTGTCAGCAAGTAGGACAGCGTCATCCGCATACAAGAGACAGCTTACTGACACTCCGCTCATTTTGACACCTACATCCAACCCTTTCAGCTCTTTCATACATTTGTCCATATACAGATTAAATAACCACAGGGACATTACGCAACCTTGTTTGACACCTTTATTGATATCAAACCAGGCTGTAAGATCTCCATTTACTCTGACACTAGCAGTTCTTTCCGTGTATAGTGACTTAATGGCCGTGATCAGTTTTGTACTTATTCCATATTCAGACAATATTTTCCACAACTTTTCTCTATTAACGTAATCATATGCTTTTTGTAAGTCGACAAATGCACAGAAAAGTTTGCGATTTTTGGCCAGAAACTTCTCTGTCAATGTACGAAGTCCAAAAATTTGATCCATACATCCTCTGCCATTCATAAAGGCACCTTGCACATCCCAAACTTTGTCACTCGTCAATTTTCTTACTCTTTCTATTAAAATTCTGCCATAGACTTTACCAACGACACTCAAAAGACTAATAGCTCTGTGGTTTCCACATTCCATACGCGATCCTTTTCCTTTGTACAGGGGCATAATTACTGCTCTCCTCCAGTCTAGCGGCGTATATCCCTCCTCCAAGCACTGGTTAAATAACTTACATAACCATGTAGAAACCACTTCGCCACCGCTTTTAATAAAGTCTATGGCAATACAATCAAACCCAACAGCTTTTCCACTTTTCATTGCACTCACGGATCTTTTCATCTCATTCGTACTTATTTTTTCAATATTATCATTCATAGGTCCCGCACTCGCACTAGCTGTCATATTTTCGATCACGCTTGTATCACCACCATACAAAACTACCCTTAAATATTTCAACCGTGATGTTTTTCTCTTAAAATAAACTGTTGCACTTTTACCATACGAACCCATATAAAGTAACTCATTCATTCATTCATTTCTCGGCGCTACATCCCGGTGTGGGACTTGGCCTTCTCCACAATGGTCCTCCAATGACTTTTGTCTCTGGCCATTTTTCTCCATTCCCCAGCTCCTTCCATTTTCTCCTAATCTTCTTCCACACAATCCGCCCATTCTTTCCTCGGTCTGCCTCTTGGCCTACATTCGCGGGTACTCATCTGGATATAATTTGTGGTGTTCTACCCTCTGGCATTCTTTTCACATGGCCAGCCCACCGTAGGCGTTGAAACTTACAGAATCTTACTATTGTTTCCTGGTTAGATATAAAGTAACTATTATACAAAAATACACACGAAACAAAACAGTATATTCATATTTTATAAAAGGCCAAGTTTTATTAATTTTTAACGTAACTTCAAAAGGCATCAAAATGAATCGATTCAGCAATATAAAAAGGGAATTTCAAATCGCATTGGAACGAGTTAGATTCGAAATCCTCACCGATCCCGGAGCCCAACCTTTGGGATATGTTAAAGAGTATATATTTACGTTCGCTTCTATCCTCGCACCGAATTATTACGGGAGATAATAGTCTCCCGCGAGATCCTCCGGGCAGAAACAGACATAGCAAAATGCATGATTTATGTAACGCGATATAAAAATTGCTGATTTACGCGCATCTTCATAGCCGATGATAAATCCTTCGAATGGGATAATGGCGAGGGTTGCGCCGAGAGCATTCGTAATGCCACTCTAGATTCGGGCAGCTAGCGACGAGGCTGCACCCATGTTGTAAACTCGATTTATCAAAGAGCAAAAATTATAAAGAAAACATTCTGTACCGTCTGCGTTCGTAAGGTAAGCCATCTTCAAACATAAACTAATTATAAAATATCTCATACACTTAACGCTTCATTATGATTTTATTTTACAAAGATTATGGCGGAATTCGATCGCAGCAACAAAACAATCAGCCTTTTTAGTAAACGTTTCTTTTATTATATACTTTGTATACAACGCACACTTTATTAAAAAAATAAAAGGTAAAAAACAAACATGTTTCGGACACACAAGCCCTTCATCAGTGATATTATAGAAAAATAAATAGTAAAAATATTTTTAAATATAATTTTTTTTCCACAGATTTTATATTTTAAATTTCAGAATTTTCTCCATTAAACAGAACATCTGTCTAAACTGACCACATTCTTGATTTTTTTTTAAATATAAAAAAGAAACATTAAATTCCGCAACCCAAATTTATGATTAAATATTGATTTTTTTAATTACTGAACACTTTAACGTGTCAGAAACATTTATTTATTTATAATTAATCAAATTTGTTTTTCCTATAGTTCAAACCAGTTTCGGAAACTCATTGTAGTCGTCTCATCAAGAATAAAATTGAGGAATTACCAAAATTAATAAAAATCATAAATCTTTAGTAATAATCGATGGTTACGGTTTTAATTTAGTTAACCTCCATTATATAATTAACGCATAGTAAAAATACGATTGTTTTTTTGGTTTTACATTAATTTATTTATATAGAAAAATATATAAATAAAATTGACATATTTGTTTCGCATTGCGAGGGCGTTATCAAACTTCAAATCCATTATTAATTGGACAATTAAATGATAATTGTTTTACGTATGTTTCTGGTCAGTATCTATCTTAAACCAGTGCGTGTTTTCATTTACAAAATGTTTGCTTTGACTGTAAATACGTAATTTAATAATCATTATTTCCCGGACGAAACTTAATCTTTCAAGTATGAGAGATGAAACAAAACATTTATTTAAGAATCTGCTTTTATATCAACTGTCCTATCAGATATATTTTTGTGTGAGATAACGTAATAATATATTTTTATTGTATAAACAAACGATTTAATAATATAAATTTATATAAATACAATAAACTAGAAAAACAAGAAAGCTTGTTTAACCAAATTGAAATATATTTTAGGTTGTTATAATTATTTTGATGGCTATATTATGGGAATCCGTTTTTGTACTTAGAAAAATACCTTTTTAATTTAAAATGTAATATCACATATTACATGTCATTTTTTATTTAATTTTTCGCGCTGTTTTGTAAACACAAACATTGAAAAAAAAATTGTTTTAATACTCGCATTTAAAAACACACATTATTATTTTTCTAAAATGTGTCTAAACCTAAAGTGATGGTTTTCGAGAAAGAAGAATGCATGAAGATTTCTGATATAAGTGCGATGGGCGAGAAATCCGAGCAGGTTACCGAATTCACGTATCTGGGAAGCATGTTTACAAGATACGGAAAAATGAAGAAAGACATCGAAAGAAGGGTTGGTGCTGGGAATAAAATAAATGGCGCACTCAAAGTCATTACTGCAAATATAAATATATCCAAAGAAGCAAATATGGCAGTACGCAATGGAGTTCTAGTGCCAACCCTCAAGTATGGAAGTGAAGCTTGGAGCTGGTAAAAGAAGGATGAAAACAGGATAAACGCCGTAGAAATGAGATCACTAAGAAGAATGTGCAGGAAAACGTTGTATGGTAGAATACCGAACGATGAAATAAGAAAGAAATGTAAGGCAGATGACTGCATCATGAATAAAATTAAAAAAGGATCCCTGAGATGGTTTGGACATATGGAACAAATGGATGAGAGTAAAATGGTTAAAAAGTTGTACACAAGCAGCGTGAGTGGAAAAAGAAGCCGATATGACCAAATTAATCAATTACAAAAATGAGGTCACATTCGAAGTCGGAATAATCGACGTGCGTGGATGGTACGATGTATGAATGTAGAGGAAGCCCGAGAGATGTGCCAGGACAGAGCATTGTAGCGATCCATCTTCTCTGCCTACTCCTCCGGGAAAATGACGTGAAGGTTAGTTAGTTAGTTAGCTAGTAATAATAACGTGTAGTTTTTATGCAAATTTCGAGTAAAAACACATACCTTACCAAATATTTAAAAAAATTATTCAATATTATTTTATTCATCATTTTGAAGTATAAGCGGTATTAACTATTTTATTATTATTATTATAATTATGTTGAATCGCTCTTAACATCATTACAGCGCGAGCCAAATCGATGTAAAGAGCATGGCTAATATATTGATTATAATAACAAGTCATCACCATTTTATTGTCGCGTGAATTCTACACCGGATCAAAAACGGTATGACTATCACACTGCTATCGCCGGAAATTAAACCCAGGATCTTCGGTGTGACAGTCATAGTATTTGCCGTTCGGCCACGAAGGTCGTCAATTAACAGTGAGTTTTTCACGATTCAAACAATGTAAAGCTTAAAAAAATTTTCGATACAGTTTAAAATCCTTTGGTTTATTGATAAAGACCATACTCAATGTACCTTATTTTTATTACTTCTGTACTCACCCATTACTTTGTTGCGGATTCGTAATTTAACAATATTGTTTTTTCTTTTTTTTAAACAAAAATTAATTTTTACATACAAATTAAATAAAATAAAATACATACACGTTTCAGGACACAGAAACCCTTAATCAGTGTCTTATTATTAACATTGTAACATCTGTTATTAAAGATATTCATAATTACTTAAAAAAAATATTTACAACATTATCCATTGTAGTATTTTTTCAAATACTTGTATGTCTATGAGTGACTGGTTTTGAATTGCAATTATTCATGATCAAATTGTCAACGAAAGTTCATTAATTATTGTCATTAAAAATGAAACCACGTGACCTACGTTTTAACTCTGGGTAATGCTTTTATACATGTATGATTTTTACATTTATTTTGGCGAGCACTTTACATTATAGCGGAAAGTCATCATGACGCGTGTGTAAACTTTTGACTCAAAAGGGTGCCATAAAAGAGAAAACATTAAATCAAATTCATTTTTGATTTAATTAATTTGTTGCTCCATAAAATTTCCTCGTCATTATAAAATTAGTTTTAAAAATACTTGTCAAACACATTGCAATCTGTTTATTCAATAATTTCAAAATTTACTTTGATTAAAATGTAATATTGACAAAACATACATTTGATATTTAAGTCTCGCAACGTCCATAGTAAGACAAAAATCACGCTTTACATGACCATAATACGGACAGTATTGGCGTATGGCTGCGAGGCTCTGACTTTGACGGTAAAAATGGCGGAACTGCTGGACACCTTCGAAAGAATGTTATAGCGACGAATTTGTGGAGAGCAATGGCGTATTCGACGCAGTGACGAGCTGTATTTCATGTACCAAGCCCCCAACATCTCCACGCACAAAAAGCTACAAATATTGAGATGGGCTGGACATGTACAGAGGATGCCGAGCCCCAGGATCCCCAAACGCATTATTACTGGATATCCGGGCGGAAGGAGAAGGGTGGGAAGACCAAGGCTGAGGTGGGAGGCCGAAGAAAAGAGGGATGCAGCACAACTTCTTCGGGCGCCGAACTGGAGGACGACTGCTGAAGACAGGGATTGCTGGAGGTGAAAGTTTACGGAGGCCAAGGATCGATATGGGCTGTAGCGCCATTGGAAGAAGAATATATAATATTGTATTAATATACGAGTATATGATATTTGTTCAATTTTATGAATCCATTGAATGGTTAAGTATATATTCCAAGGATATCCAACATCAAACTATTACGCCATTTCCACGGATAGGTCATACTTCTCTAGCTTCCTCCACATTCATACAGCGAGTCGTACATGAGAATTGATTCTTCCGACGTATAGCATGGCTGACCCTTTAAGTTTGATGAATTTGGTATTGCCATGTTTTTTTCGATTTTTCTCGACTATGTGTCCAAACCGACGCAATTTAATATTAGTAATATGGTGGTACATAATAATATTTAAATGGCAATTGTAGAAATTATATAGATAAGAATTATTGATTTTCAATATTACTAAAAAAATAATACTATTCAATTAACAAGATAACAAGATAGTCCATGGACCACAGTTTGACTAAGTCAGCTCAATTTACTTTTAATTAACGGATAACACAGAAATTGACCCGGAAATTGAAATAAAATGCAGAACATTCTTTTGCAACGATAATCTTTACTTGAAACTCCGACAAATAATGATTAAATGTTATATATGGTCTGTTATACTATATGGCTGCGAAACCTGGACTCGCGGCGACTCAAAGTGAATGTAATGAACCGGTTGGAAGGGTTCGAGATGTGGATATACCGCAAAATATTCCGTATACCATGGACCGACAGGGTCAGTAATGCAGACGTACGACAGAGAGCCAGAGCCAATAGAGAGCTGTTGTCTAGTGTGAAAATTAGAAAGGTCTCATATATGGGTCATGTTCTAAGGGGAGAAAAATACCACCTCCTTCGACTGATATTAATGGGTAATTTGGGAGCTGGTAGAAGGAAGCTGTCTTGGCTGCGGAACATCAAAGAATGGACAGGAATAACAAGAGTTAAGAACCTGTTCCATGTGGCGCAGGATATAGGTGCCTTTGCTGCATTCATCAAAAACGTTGGGAGGACCTGACACGGCAACGAAATAAGAATATAACACAGAAGAATAATTTTATATAAATTAGTAATATCCTTAAGATGTACGAATAATAATGTAGAAATGAATAAAGGAAGAAAAAAAAATTTACAATATTATTAATTTTTACTTGTTATAAAATTAATCATTCCACATCTTTCCATTTTGATTATAATCAGGTGAGTGTAAACGCTTTTTTTAATCATTGTTGACATCAGGATATAGAAAAATATTAGAAAAATAACCTTAATCTATGTATACTATTTCAAGTAAAGTAACAAGAGCAATTTCAGTTATTGAGTAGTTTTAAAACTACTCGATAACTCCTGCTACAGCTCCTGGAATTAAGGAGAGAGTTTAAACTCTCTCCTTAATTCCAGGAGCTGTAGCAATCATGGATATGCAATCTATTCTGGGATGCAATTTTTTGTTAAAAGAAATGGAACAGCATGTTCCAGAGAAACCTGCTCTAAACGTATTATCCCGGTACTGCTAAAGTAATAAAACAGGATCCTAACAAGGACTCTACAGGTATACCAGATATTACAGTGTTGTCATTACGTACGAAGGATTTTTCTCAATTACTATGCATGGATATACGAAGATATTGTTCCTTTTACAATGTTATTTCAACCTCGTTTAAAAATACTCTCTTTCATATTACAAATTCATATTAAATAAAATAACATGATATTGTTATTCGAAATATCATGGTAGAAGTTTATTGTAAGAAATAAAAACAAAAATATTTTGTAATTTTATTTTAAAATGCATATTTTGTTAAAATCCACTGATGTTAGTGTCTTTGACCAGTTTATGAACTGTAAAGACCGGTCTAAGACACAAACCTATGTAGATGGATTTTAACGAACATTTAAAAAAAATTATAACGTTTTTAAATATAAATCATTTTTATAATATAAATATTAATACGATTTATATTTAAAAATAATGTATATTAAAAAAATACAATATTATTATATTAAATAATAAAAGCGTATTTGTTGTATACGATTAATTATAGTTTATGGGACTGTCATATTTTTCGTTGGCCATATTTCTTTATTACTTGCTTTGTATGTATTAATAATTAATATTAGGTCCTTACATATGAAATTGGCGTTTTGCCGTACTGGCAACTTTGATCTCAAATATCTTCTCTTTGGTTAGGAATTCCAAATTCAAATTTATACAGCTATTTACTCAAGTATTTGTGTTTCGAAAAATATAATTCATTTGTTTTTTCCTCAATTGTTTTTTTTCTTTGCGTCACTCAGTTTACAAAATGGAAAATTTGAAATATCGCGTTATTAACGAGTACGAGTTCCACCGTGGCACCAGTGCTGCAGAAACGGCTCGAAGGATTAATGATGTGTATGGCGAATGTGCCGCAAAAGAAAACACAGTGCGTTTTTGGTTCCAACGTTTTCGTTCTGGAAATATCGACCTGCAGAACAAGCCCCGTGGACGGCCGGAGACCAAAGTTGATAATGAAGAATTGAAGGCTATTGTGGAAGCGGATCCATCACAAACCACGTCCGAGTTAGCTGCAGGCTGCGGTGTTAGTGATAAAACTGTTTTAATCCACTTGAAGCAAATTGGGAAGGTGAAAAAGCTTGAAAGGTGAGTACCTCACGAATTGAGTGAAGCAAATCAACAAACGCGCGTTGACTGCTGCGTTGCATTACTCAACCGGCACAATAATGAAGGGATTTTGAATCGAATCATTACCTGTGATGAAAAGTGGATCCTGTATGATAATCGGAAGCGCTCATCGCATTAGCTGAACCCTGCTGAACCAGCCAAACCATGCCCCAAGCGAAAATTGACTCCAAAAAAGTTACTTGTGAGCGTTTGGTGGACTAGTGCTGGTGTCGTTCACTACAGCTTTCTTAAATCTGGCCAGACGACTACGGCAGATGTCTATTGTCAGCAACTTCAAACCATGATGGAAAAGCTAGCTGCTAAACAACCGAGGCTGGTTAATCGCTCTAGGCCACTGCTGCTTCATGATAACGCTAAACCACACACTGCACAACAGACGGCTACCACATTAGAAGAGCTTCAATTGGAATGTCTAAGACATCCACCGTACTCTCCGGACCTTGCCCCAACAGATTACTATTTTTTTCGAAATTTGGATAACTTCTTGCAAGGGAAAAAATTCAACTCCGATGGGGCAGTCCAAACCGACTTCAAAGATTTTATTGATTCCCGTCCGAATGTTTTTTTTAGTAAAGGGATCGATGAACGATTTAGTAAAGGGATCGATATGAGATGGCAAAAGTGCATAGATAGCAGTGGTACATACTTTGATTAAATAAATATATTATATTTAAAAAAAATCAACTTTATGTTCCTCCCATACAAAACGCCAATTTCATATGTAAGGACCTAATATAATAATTATAATATGTAAAATATTTCGAAAAACGTTCATGTGTCGAAACGTTTATAAAGTATTGTATTAAACTTCACTTTTTTTTTTCAATCTATACAGTCATAGATTTGTTTTACATTATTATTTTAAAAGCTACATTTTATTATTACATTGAATACCGATTATTATTATTATTATTATTTTGTTGAATCGCTCTTTACATCATTACAGCGCGAGCTAAATCGATGTAAAGGGTTGTAAAAGCTATCATATTGTTTCTCATGACATGTGATCGGTTACTAATCTATCGCCATTTTATTATCACGTGAATTCTGCACCAGACCAAAGACAGTGCAACAATCATACCGCCATTGCCGGGAATCGAACCCGTCACCTCCGGGTTGGCAGTCAAAGCACTTACCACATGGGCACATACGAGTATATGTCAAAATACAATAGGTATATAATAAGTATGATATAAAATGTTAAATTTTTTTTTCAATCTAGAGAGTAAGTACAGTAATAGATTTGTTTTTAATGATTATTTTAAAAGCTTTATTATATTATTACTGTAAGCTGATTATTGTCTGATTAGGTTATAGGGGGTGAGGCAGGTACCTCCACAAATGGTGTTTCTAAAACTATATAATTTGGTTCTCTTGGAAACGACACAAAGTTGGCCAAATCTTCCACCACAAAGGTAAAAAAAGAATCAGGGATAAGTTCATTTTTAGAGCTATCTCTACGATATTTAACACTTTATTGCATAGTGATGGAAATTTCCATCATACCATTCAAAAGATAAAAATGTACAGATATTTAACAAGTTATAGAATGTTTTTTTTATGTCTGGCAACGTTCAAAAATACCAATGAATGAAACGGAATGCATTTATTTGAAAAATAAAACAAATTTCATCAGTAACATGTTATTCAAAATTAGTTTTCCGAATATTTTTTGTATTTACGATTTGCCCTCCGAAAATATATATATTTTAAGAATATTTGTGAGAATAAAGAGGTAAGTATTGTGAAGACTGCTAATTTTTAATTTTAACAGAAACGTAAATCTTTTGCTAAAATTATCGTCACTACAGTATAATGGAAATTTACATCATTATACAGTAACGCTGCTTTTGTACCATGAAACACTTCAGGTCTATGAAATTGAGTTTTTATTTCTGTTACCTGATTATTTAAATGAAATGTATTTAGAACGATACCAAGTAGATCTGGAGGATGGGTGATGGTCAGAAGTTGGACTGGAAATATTATTTTTCAATCAGAAAAGATAAATCATGCTAGTAAGGGTTAAGACTAACATTCCATTTTAACGAAGTAGAAAAAGTTTAAAATGGTTTACAATTCTAATAAGCTTTCATAAAATAGTTTTAAAATTTTATTGATTGAATAATAGATAAACCAAACATTTATTTCAGTATTCAAACATTTCATATGAAATTTGAATTTCGAGTTATTCATAAATTTCCGTGTATTTTATTTACAAATATTGTAGGCGCAATAAAAATATTACAAGGACTTTCATCGCACCAGGATAAGAGAGAGAGACAGAAAGAGAAATATAGAGAGAAAAGGAGTTTTAAAATATATATCTTTATATTATATATTTCATTATAACATGATGAAACTCTGTAAGCGGAATACAAGTAAAACAACTAATTTTGTAAATTTCTTACACGTGTCGATTTTTTATCAAAACGTGTAAGGATATTAATAATAAGTATCATTTCTCGGTTAACGGGATATTCTAGTATCTTCAAAGATATTACATTTATATGGATAGACCGTGATACCAGGAGATTTTAATCATTTAAGATATTTGAAATAACGTTAGGATTTTTACATTGACAATAATAGAGTGAGAATTTTTACATTTAAAATTTCGCCTGATTTACTATTTAACTCTTTCGTGCTAATTTCTTTTTCTTTTATGAATAAAAATCTAACATGATCTATACTTCCCACTATACTTGGTAAAATACTCATTACGCATATTTTTTAAATTATTTATTATAAGCAAAAAAATATTAAAATGATTTTTGTAAAAATAAATCATATTACCACTTATGTAATATGACATAAATTGAAATTTAGATCAAATCATCATACGGTGAATATATCATACAATGAAATAAATGTTCATAGAACTCAAATCAATTGTCAAAATCGTAATTCACTTTAAAGTTTTGTCAAAAAATTAACATATCTGACTCCCGAAATACAAAATCAAAATAACACGTGTTTCAAAAAAAAATTAACTGCCAGTTAAAAGTCTAGGGGATAGAACGCTTGGCTCCTAATCCAGGGGGCATGGTTTCAAGCCTGGGAATGACCAGATTCCTTCTTCATAATAATGTGCTAGTTTCTGCTCACATTAAAGATTGTAAAATAAAATTCGAATATCATTGATATGAATCCTTGATGTAAGTCTTTTTAAAAAAATAATAAAAAAAAATAAAAAAAAATCCCGCTGATCTTTTTAGAGTATTTCTCAAAGTGGGAATACGTATTCCCACCAGCCACATAAGGGTTAGCAGATAGCAATCGGACGATGTACGACTCCTGGTTTATAACCTCCTTAAGCGGTTGAGCCAGACTTCCACCAATCCCTGGCGCAGCTAATTTCTAAAACAAATTGTAGAATGAAACTGAAACCCTAAAAATTATATTTCAAAATATCATATTCTTTTTACTCTTTGCCTGACTTAAGTGCTATACTGACTTTAGTAAGATAAATAAGTCGTGAGAAATAGGATCTCCACTGTGTATTAATTTTTTATTGATATTTTCAATAGCCAATCCAAAAATCTAAAATGGCAGTGCACAATGGTGTTGTTGTACCGACTCTTATGTATGGAAACGAATCATGGAACTGTCAAAATAATAATAAAAGTAGAATAAATTCAGAAAAAATGATATCTCTTAGACGAATGTGTGAAAATTGTGTATGAAAGGGTGTCGTATGAAAATATAAAATTGTTTTGAACAAAATAATTAAAGGCACATTAAGATGGTTTGGACACATGGAAATAATGAATACAGAATGAATGGTAATAAAATAATACAAACATGATGTAAACGGAACTAGAAATAGAGGAAGACCGCGAAAAACGTGGCACGATCAAATAAATCAAATATTGAATGTCGGCCACGTGAGCAGTCTGAGAAATCGACGGCGTGACACGATGTATGAATGTTGAGGAATCGAGAGAAGTATGTCGGGGAACAAAAGTGTGGCAGTCCATTATTTCTGTCTACCCCTTCGAGAAGACGGCGTGATGGTAAGTTAGTTAGTTTTTACTGATATAATATGTGATTGCTGTATTGATTTGGTTTGAAAGAAAATATTATTTTATAGACGCAAAGGGCGGACAGCGCAATCACAAAAACATGTCTGGCAAGGCACTACGATAGAATTGGGAACTCAAGGATAAGGGAAATGTGGGAGGTCGAGGATGTCGTTAGGTGGGGGAGGCAAAGGAGAAGATACTGGTATGCACACGTTTGCCTCATTGTGTTGCACAGCCTACCCAAGGTAAACGACCTTCCGGTAGACCACCAAATATATGGATCGACAGCTGGGAGACGACCTCATCAGAGGCCAATTCCTCATAAGAATCAGGCCACAAGGCCTAAACTAAGAGGAAAAAGATGTAACTTATTCAAAAGCTTCTACAAAGGATGTGTCGAATAGCGATGACATATAGAGAAACGTTTGCTTAGCAGCCTAAGGGCAAATGGGAATAGGTATCCGGGAAATTTTTATGTCTAATCTTTATAACCAGTCCTTTAATTTCGTGATACCACAGTACCGCAATACCACTTTACCGCGATACTGTAATTCCACTTTACCACATACCACGTATCCGTGATACTACGGTACCACGATACCGTGATAATTGGTACAACGTTGATATGTTTAGTCACAAATAAAATCGTAAAGAAATTTACATTATGTGGCATACGAGTATAAACGGTATATATAGCATACGGTCTTCGTTACATAGTGGCAACAGCTCTGACTATCACACCAAAGGTCCCGGGTTCCCAGCGATGGCAGTGCGATTTTCACACTGTCTTTGGTCTTGTGAAGAATTCACGTGACAATAAAATGGCGATAGATTAGCTAACAATCACATGTCATGAGAATCAATATAAAATAATAGCTTTACCCTTTACATCATCAGCTTCAGCTTGCGGGACAAGGTTATAAATGAGAACATACGAGTCAGGACAAAAGTCTGCGACGTCATCAAGTTGGCCACAACCCTTAAGTGGCGTCGGGCGGGTCATGTCGCTCGTGAACTGGATGAAAAGTGGACAAGGCCACTGCTATTCTGGTGCCCGAGAACTACAGAGCGTGGAGTTGCGTTGGAGCGACGATATCCGGAAAATTGCCTAGATACGGATCGCTCAGGATAGAAGGGAGTGGAAAATACGAAAGGCGGCCTTGTCCAGGAGTCGACGGCCACAACAGATAGAAGAACACCCTTAACATCGATTTGACTTGCGTTGTAATTATGTAAAGAGCTATTCAACAAAGTAATAATAATATGGGTGTTTTCTTAGAGGTATACATTACATATTCTAAATGAAAAAAAAAACACATTAAAATAATGTTAATGTCTATGATATTAGATTTATTTAATACATATTTTTATGCCATTATTGTTTAAATACAATTTCAGGCATATGAACGCCATGGCTAGCTCGATTGAAGCGCAATCGTGAAGTCCAATTTTCGACAATTGTCGTCTTTGTGGATGCGTATTATTCACTAGAGTGTACGTGGTGCGAAAACGATCCACGGTCTTCCGAATAACTTGCTCGGATGGACGATAATGTCGACCGTAAAATGGACGCAGTGCACGATAAGTTTGACAAACCGAACCATGATTTTCAAAATAAATTTGCACAAATTGCAAAAGCTGTTCTGACGTTAGTCTATTTATGGTAAAATGGCAAAATGTACTGACTGCAAATCAACTGTCAAATTGACTGTCTGTAAAAACAATGTTGCCTGTTTAAAAACCAAACCTCTAAAAAAACATCCTATATATGACATGCATTGCTTCTTTTGAGAAATCGACAATAATCTATTGAATTGGTATATTATAATTTGTAAGAATTTCTGCACCGCTCCAAAGAATTTCGTTTGTGAGCACACTAAAGATGAAAATACAAGGAAATATATATGAGTAAGTATATCATCTAACTGGTAAGCAAATCCATTTCAGTTGAGCTGATTTATTTTATCGCAGAATTCATACGTAAACGGAAAAATTGACATATCGGTAACATTTTCGTAATAATTGAAACCCCAAGTGAAAGGAAATCGTTAGGCTGCTACTCGTTTCCAGACATCCCTAATAAGAACCTGTCATCTAGAGTTATGATTTTCTTATTTTATTATTATACGTGAGAGAGCTGACTCATTCTGGTATACTGTTTTGATAAGTCATTACGTTCAATACATTTGTAGGAAGCAATTAATTTATTGTAAAATATCTAAATAAAATAAAAGATATGTCGCATTATCATTTGATAGCATTATCTTTAGCAAGGTCACGAGTACATTATCTAATTCTAATACCCACCCTTATATATTGAAGTGAATTTTGGTGCTGGCAAAAAATTAAAATAGTGAAAATATAATAAATGTAAGACAGATGATTACATAATAAGTCAATAAAAAAAATGATCCCTGAGAATTGTTTGGACATATGAAACAAACGGACGAAAGAAGAACGGTTAAAATGTTGTAAACAAACATTGTGAGTGGAAAAGGAAGCCGAGGACGACCGAGTTTAGCATGGCATGACCAAATTAATATTTTTATAAAAATACGGCTACATTCGAAGTCGGAAAAATCGACGAGCTTGCATGTTACGATGTATGAATGTAGAGAAATGAAAGATATATCAGGACAAAGCAATGGAGGCTGTTTATCCTCTTTGTCGAAACCTCCGGGGAATCGGCGTGATGGTTAATTAGTTAGTTATCCTTAGCGAGTAAATAAATAAAATCTACGTAAGACCAATCAAACAATAGCGTTTCATATTATTATTTTCAGCTCTCTTACCCAATAATTCACATTGATCGAGTTGTTTCTTATCGAAAATAATCTCTTATGCTTCTAGGGAGTTTGATATTTTAGCGGTCTGTGGGGAAAACGACCATAAAATTTAACTGCGTAATTTTTTGCTTGTTAAGAAAACTTTAAATTTTATTAAAGGCAAACGTTAAAGGCTGTAAATTCATATACACTTGTATAAACTTTCAGAAAAGTATTATTTATTCCCTTTTTACCACAAAACAAAGTTTTTATTTTGAAATAAATTTTACGATTTACGTAAACTCACAATATACTATGTAAAAATTATAAATAAAAAAAAGTATATATAATAGCGTACATGAAATTTCGAACACATTATTTACTTTTTATTATTTTTAATTAATACTTGTTTTCTTAAAAAGAGCTTGTATCATATAAACCTAAAGATTCAGGAAAAAAAAATTATACGAATGAAAGCGTCTGTTTTCTAAAAATTTTACTATATTTTATGTGAATGGCATGTTTCACCTGCCAAATGCATAATCAAATATATTTGATAATTCCTATCTTCCGGCGATACATATACTTCACAAAAAATATAATAAAACTTCTGCAAAACATATATTTTCAATTGTATTCATTATTAAGTATGGAGTTTTATATCATTGTTCAAGAAATAATGGAAAAAAAATTAACAAATATACGTAAACATTATTCTTTATAATATTAAATATAAGTAGCTATTTATTTAAAATAAATCAAATTTCTTCTTGCTATGATATACATTACTCAATACGACTGTTGATAATTATATCCATACAAAAAAATGTTAATTGTTACTTAAATAGTGATGACCGTTTTCTAGAACATTTATTATAATTCACGGGAGAATATATTTCATCTTACTAGGGCATTACCAAATGTTGCTCCCATAAAATAAAACAAATCTCCTAGAAAGCTGACGTATTAAATTATAAATATTTGTTATGAATAAAATATTTGATATTGAGCAGAAAGTTTCAAATATAATATATTACATATTATACTGTTATAGGGCATTATCAAATTTAGCAAGATTGTGTTTTTTTTCTTTGTGATTTTATAAAAAAAGGCTTTAATGATGTTTGGGTGTGAATTTAAAAGTGAAAAACTCTACAAATCTTCTTCTTCTTCTTTTTCAGAAAACAACACAAAGGACTTTCAAGTATCTAGGCATAGACCTGGTGGGAGGAGCCGATCTGCGGAAAGAAATACAAGCACAAGTAAACAAGACAGCTGCAATCTCTGGCGCTCTAAAATCCACAATATGAAAAAACAAAGACATAGCCATTAAGATTAAGATGAGAATTCATAAAGCATGCGTGAGACCAGTAATGACATATGGCGTTGAAGCGAGGGCAGACACAGTAAAGACCAAGCAATTTTGAGGACTTCCGAGATGAAGACACTGATGGCGATAGCAGGCAAGACACTGAGAGATCGCGTGAGGAATACTAGAATAAGAGAGATATGTGAGGTTGAGGATGAAGCAGATAGCGAAAAAGGGACTGTTACAGTCATGTTTAAAGAATGGACACCACCAGACTCCCCTATATTAAATAATAATTAAATAAAACGATGTTTTTTTAACTACTTTCACTTTTGTCTTTTTTCGCTAGTCTCTCTGGCATCGACAGATTGGTCTGTCGATGCCAGAGAGACTAGCGAAACCGGCCGCTGTCGAAATAAAGAAAAAAGTGAAAGTAGTTAAAAAAAACATCGTTTTATGTAATTACTATTTAAAATGAACTTCCATCAAGAGATTTCAGTAAAATCATTTGATTTTCCCCCTTTATTACACTACATAATTAGTCTCATGGGACTCGTTCTCGTGGAAGACCTCCTAGAAGATGGAAAGACAGCTGGGAGTCTACCTCACAGGAGGAGCAACACTCTGAAGAACAGACCACATAGGTCTACAACAAGGAAGAAGAAGAAGAAGAAGAAGATCTAAAGTGTTCGTTATTGCATGTAAATTTAACGTTTTTAATAAGTTTCTAGCAATCATTCCGTCAGAGCAGTTTAGTTCAATTTATGACGGAATATTAAACCGAAGCAAATAACATCTGTCCTAACTACCAGCGCCATGAAAGTATTTGTTTTCTTTTATTCGCAGTAATTGTACGATTATTTCGTTGTAATATTAGACCGGCCGTAGACGTTAGGGAGCACTTTGGAAGGGGTATTGCTTTTAATTTGATTTCAAAAGTATACATATAACAATACCCGAAATCGAGGATCTTCGTTTTGGACGAAGAAAGATTACGACTTTTGTTAAGTTAAGACAACAACCAGAAATGGTTTAGATAATCCATTGTTTTGGCGGAAACACTTACTGTTTTTATAAACATTTTGTATTATATCACAATTTATTACATTTTGTCGCGACAGAAAGAGAAATGGTTTAAATGTAATTGAAATAAGAATTTTATAAACTGTTAATTAGAAAAACTTTGTTTTGTGTATCACATTTGTATTTTTATTTTACGCGACAGCTGTTTCATCAACCTATGTTGACATCATCAGGTGTTACAATATTAGGTGTATAACTTTGCTTCCGCCGTTTTTTTCCAAAATTCGAGGCTTTATCGTAAAAAACTGGTTATACATTTATGATTCAAAGTATTGTCCATCGCTGGCCATTACTTTCTCCCATCTTTCGGGCAGCATACGAATCCCGCGTTGAAAAAACTGGTCATCTTTTGAAGCGATCCACGAATCGATCCAATTTTTTACTTCTTCATAAGACCGGAAGTGCTGGTTAGCTGGCCGTGTGCCATTGATCGAAACAAGTGATAGTCCGAGGGAGCAACATCTGGAGAATACGGCGGGTGGGGTAGGACTTCCCATTTCAAGGTTTTCAAGTATGTCTTGACCACTTACGCAACATGGGGTCGAGCATTGTCATGCTGTAAAATCACTTTATCATGTCTCTCGTTGTATTGCGGCCGTTTGTCTTTCAATGCTCGGCTCAAACGCATTAATTGCGTTCGATAACGATCGCCTGTGATTGTTTCAGTCGGTTTTAACAACTCATAATACACAACGCCGAGCTGGTCCCACCAAATACTGAGCATAACCTTGGAACCGTGAATATTCGGTTTGGCCGTCGACGTGGAAGCATGGCCGGGATATCCCCATGATTTTCTGCGCTTGGGATTATCGTAATGAACCCATTTCTCGTCCCCAGTCACAATGCGATGCAGAAATCCCTTCCGTCTTTGCCTTGCAAGCAGCTGTTCACAAACACACAAACGTCGTTCAACATCTCTCGGCTTTAACTCGTACGGCACCCAATTTCCTTGTTTCTGAATCATTCCCATGACTTTCAGGCGTTTTGAAATGGCTGGTTGCGTCACTCCCAATGATCCTGCCAATTCTTGTTGCGTTTGACACGAGTCTTGATCAAGTAATGCCTCCAATTCTGCATCTTCGAAAACCTTCTCTCTTCCACCGCCATGCTGGTCTTCGACGTTAAAATCACCATTCTTGAAACGTTGAAACCACTCTCGGCACGTTCTTTCACTAATAGCGGCCTCACCATAGGTATTTGAGAGCATTCGATGAGCCTCAGCCGCAGATTTCTTCATATTAAAGCATAAAATTAAAACCTCCCGCAAATGACGAGAATTTGGCTCGTAAGCTGACATGTTTAATCGGGAATAACTTTACGATGCAGACACAAATCGACCAATATTTCGATGGCGTTATGTTTACAAATATTTAAGCTTACCGCTACTGCCATCTATTGCAAAACGGCGGAAGCAAAGTTATACACCTAATAATACATCAAATGTCAAATTTTCGTGATATTTCGAACATTCGAAATTTTTTTTTTTGAAAAATCACGGAAAATTGACATTTGATCTATTTTTGGAACACATGATGATGTCAACATAGGTTGACGAAACAGCTGTCGCGGAAAATAAAAATTCAAATGTGATACATTAAACAAAGTTTTTTAAATTTAACAGTTTATAATGTTAAAGTATCATAGTGTTTCGGCCAAAACAGTGAAATATGAATATTTAAACATGGTTTGAAATACAACATTAGTACATTAAAATCAATTTAATGCAACGAAAAGTGTATTTTATAGGTAAGAACATTTTTAGATTTTTTTTGTTTACTAACTAACTATCACGCCGTCTCCCCGAAGGGATAGGCAGGAATAAAAGAATGCCACGTGGCCGAATTCAATATTTTATTTATTTGAACTTGCCATGTTTACCTCGGTTATTCTCAATTCCATTTACATAATTAACGTATAATTTTTTTTTTCATTCTTTCCATGTGTCCAAACTATCTTAATGGTTCTTTCATTATTTTGTTCATAACACTAGAACTATTTTGGATAAATATAAACCATTTAAAATAATAAAATTGTATTTCTTCTAAATTTGAATCACCTGTTGTGGATTCAAATTTGTTAGAACATTGTATTTTCGCAATACCTAACTGCACTTTCCATAAACACGTTTTGGTCTGCGGACACTTTACCTCGGATTTAAAATTTCTACACTGAGGAAGGGCGTCAACACCCCAAAACATGTTTGTGAAAAGTTCAATAAAGCATTATGAAAAAACATATATATATATATATTTTTTTTATAAACGGAATATCGAAAAATAATTTATTATAAGTTATTATCTATTCCAGTACAAAACCTTTAAAATTTGTTGTGAACTACAATGTTTTAATTCATAAATGAGCGTTATATTTGAATCTCGATATTTGATTGATTGAAAATTTAAATGTTGATTTAAACTCAGTTTTTCAGTTTCCATATTGATTTCACGTTTTTTTTCTTTAAATTTAGCGTTTCAATAACATGTCAATGTGTATTTTTTCTATGATTTACAATTATTATGTAAAGAAACAAAAAACATTTTTTGTTATTGTAAATGATAATTTAATTCTGAAATAAGAAAGATCTGCAATGTAGAAGATATCGTGCGATAGGGAAGACTGAGAAGACGCTACTGGAGAGATCATGTGGAAAAAGCATGTTCTGAAAGAGTGATAAATATAGCCGCAAATAAAGCACCAACAGGATATCGACCTGCAGGAAGACCACCTAAAAGATGGCGAGACAGTTGGACATCTGCATCCTAGAAACAGGCTCCGAGATATAACAAGACACAGTCCTAAATAAAGCAGAAGAAGAAGAAGTATTATAGGTTTTTCAAATTTGAATTGACATAACTAAAATCTACACGTTTCCATAAAGTTTATAGAAATCTTGTTGGTAAATCTAGATACCCTCATCCTAAATACCCACTCCTTATGACGGATAAAGTGATCTTCACTGTCTTGATATTTTTAGGCTTTCTCAAACACTTTTCTCACATTTTCTATTCCGATACATGACGCAGTAAATTGCCTTAATATGGAATTATATACGTGCTTCGGTTCAAAGAATAAGATGCTATTCACAATATTTAACATTTAATGCACAATTTGAAATAATAGCACAGCAAAGTTGTGATCTTCTGGGACAGATATTTGCGGTTTGCGAGGCGAGACATTCCTGTAATAATTTTTTACGAAAACTGCATTAAATTTTCATTTTATAATTGTTATATTTGTGTTTTAACATTTTAACAATAATAGTATTATAACAATATTTTTGAATAGTCGATTGTTTTGGCCGAAGCACTATGATACTTATTAATTGTTAAAAATAAACTATTAACTGTTAAAAATTTTAATAATGTTATAAAATAGCAAGTTTTATTATTCACTTTTTGACAGGTGTTTCGCCAACCGTAGTTGGTATCATCAGGTGTTAGAAACAACAGTCGTTTATGTCTTAACCATAAAATAAATTATAAAAATAAATCAATGGAAATGCTTATTTTTTTTATTTAAATACAAATAGATTATATCAATTGCTGTTATTCAATATACAACGACCGTTTAATGCATTTACTGACTTTTTTAAATATATGTATACAAGAAACTGACTGTTTGAGTCAAAGTGTCAGTTTCTTGTATACATAACATATATTATAAAAAGTCAAACTCAAAACGCATATTAAACGTGTTAAAGAAACCAAAACCATTGAATATTTTTTCCTATTTAAGTCATTCTACCTGTATATATTTAACATCTGTCAAAACTGACCATATTTGTAAACAATTTTATAATAAATGAAATATGATTTTCAACATGGTAGCATATATAAAAATTTCAAAAATATTTGTCAGACGTGGTGTCCGTAAGAAGGGAGGAATGGGGAATGTTGTATTACATAAAGCGATCGCTTAACCCAACCAATGATAGGTCATAAGTCCTCTAAACGCCTGGACCACCATATTCTGTTTCCAAATAATTTACATCTTCGTCTCTATTGAGATACAATTAATTCTTAATTTTATAATATTTTAAATGTCTATATAATATCACTGAGGAAGGGCTGGGTAGTCCGAAACATGTTTGATGTTTAATTTTAATTGGTTTAAAAAGTGAGTGTTATGTACAAAGTACTCGTATATAAAAAAAGCAAAATATAAACCATCTACGAGTACAACACAAAGTATGGCGAACATATAAGAAATAGAAAAAAAAAAAATCCTTTTGAAATACCTATAATGTTAAATCTTTATTTCATCTATATCATTTATCATTGCTCTAGCGGCAAACTTTATAATAGTTTTTAGTTACTAACTATAAGTTAGTCGGCTAGAAGCCAGTCAACTGCAACAGTCTTAATTATAAATGATTAAGAGTTCTAGACACGGCGAAGAGTGAAGGAAAGTAATCACATTTAGCTGTTTTGTCAATAACTTGCATATGGTTTTAGCTTCACCAATGAGAGGTGTTATAAGAGATCGTAACAAAATTTAGAAATGGAATTTTAATTTTTGATTTCAAGTTAAGATATTAATTTGCATGGAGGTAGAACAAAATTGAACAAGTCAGAGAGTTCACATATCTCGGTACTGTCATGACGGAAGCCAACGATATGCACGTGGAGTTGGAACACATAGTTCAAAAAGACCTACGAGCTGCAGCTGTCTTGCGAAAGTTTTTAAAGTCCAAGTTTCTATCCAGAAACACCAAGCAGCGTATTTATAACACCATCATCAAGCCAGTGGTGACATATGGTTCTGAGTCGTGGACAATGAATTATCCCAGACTAGGTATTGCAGCAGGAACTTGGAGGCATAGAACCCACCAAGAGATCCTTACGATGACTCAGCATCCTTTTATAACGAGCACCGTGAGAGCCGGTCGCCTAGAATGAATTGGGCACATATGCCGAGCCAAAGAGATCATAGCAATCAAGACCCTGTACGCGTCTAGACCGACTGGAGTAAGACCTCTAGGAAGGCCTAGACAGCGCCTAATGGACAATGTTCTGGCTGATCTGGCTAGGTTAGGCGAATCGGACTGCTAGGAGCAAAAGGCGCAGGATCAAGGAGCTAGGCGAAAAATCATCAAGGAGGCTAAAATTAAGTAAGTATGTTTCAAGTTACGAAAGCATCGAATTTATAATAAATCATAATGTATAAATGAAGTAGGCAAAAATACGTAAAATATAATGTTATATTTGATATTCCTATTGAAGAAGCAATTAAATATTCCATATTTTCTGTACGTGTAATTTTGTCTCCCTTGTAGGACAAAACTTACTTAATCTACAACTTTCTAATATGAGTTCGATTTTCTCCCTTAGATGTCATCCTTGCCGATAAGAAAATGTTTCCATCCGGGATGATAGGGTTAAGTAGATATGGTGTTGACCCAGTTAGCATCTCCACAGGCAGGCTGATTATGCCTACCGGAAGCCCGAACAGTCTAAGTGCCAGTACCTGGGAAAAGGATCAGGATAGTTGAGATCTTATCATACAACCTATCTGGCGGGGGAATGAGTAGCCGGGAGAGGAAAATCTTGCCTTCTTCGTACTATTTAAACAGTTTATATTCTAAGAAATTTCCGGTAGGCAAACATCAAGTGGTGTAAACAATGTGAAAATATTATAAATACATTACCAACCTTACATTATCAAGAATTACAGAAGATATATTGTAATTGATTACATTTGAAAAACTAATAGAATATATAGATTTTTCACATCACTTTATTATAATGTTAATTTACATGCAAAATACACATTCTATGTATGTATCTGATATTTCCTAAATGTTTCTGTATTTCTGTAAATTTTGTAAGATGTTTTAATTGTCGACCTTCGTGGCTGAGTGGTAAGAGCTCCGACTTCCATTCTCAAGGTCCCGGGTTCGATTCCCGGCGATGGCAGTGTGATTGTCACACTGTCATTGGTGTGGTGTAGAATTCACGTGACAATAAAATGGCAATAGATTGGCTACCTATCACATGTCATGAGAATCAATATAATATCTAAAATAAATTGTATACAGTAATTGGGTTCAAGCGACCTGTTGTATAAAACGAGAAAAAAAAATTCTATGTCTGCGTTTCGATATTTCCTGAACGTTTTTTGTGTATCTGTATGTAATTATTAAATATGTTAATTGTCATTTTATCCCATAATAAGTATTATTACTCATGAGAATACAGTTTTACTATTGTACGAGTATGTCTAAATAATAAAAAATAAAAAAAATGCTCTGGATGATTATCGTCCTTCTTAGGTGTAGAAATTTTAAAACCGAATTAAAGTCAACAAGTAAAACATTAAATTAACTTAAATAAGTTCAAATAAGCACACCGAAAAAGGATGAAAACGGTATGAAAACGGATGGGTATCGCTTCCGCCGAATAAAAATAATAAAAAATTGCTCATTGTCTTATGTAACCTTGACAAAGGTCCAAAGATGCGAAACTGGTTAGTTTAAAAATAAAAAAGTGGTGCAATTACAAATTAACAAGTAGATTAATGATATATTTATAATATTTTTAGATTATACAATATAAACTGAATATATTACGGTTTTAATAATGTATAACGTATGTACGAGTATGTATCACGGTTTTAATAATGTATAACATGAATTGAACTGACACAACGTATTAATAGTGAGTATTATGTGTTCATTAAAAGGTCAAATTATATATTAAATTAAAACATGATCTCAATGTCAGTTGAAATAAGTTAAGTGCTTGTTCAAAGATTAAAAAAAATAATAATAATACTAATTATCGGCTAGGTATTCTCGCACACTTACAACGCGTAATAAATTATTTACTGGTAGTTATATTTTGATCCAGCAAATCTTTGAATGATCCTTAAAGCTTCTTACTTTAATTCTTACAAAGCTTGAGCTGTCTTATTTTCTGTGGAATGTCTCTTAGATACATACATACTTTTGTCCCTAATTAATTAAGGTTTCTACTTCATTTATATTTGAATACTTGTATGTGATAGTGAAATATGATTGAACATCTTGAAGAAAGCTTTACTTTATACGGAAGCCATCTGAAGAATTCTGTCTCGAGTATAGAAGGCACACGAAGAAAGTGGTCGTTCAATGGGGTAATCCGAAAATTTCATTTAATATTTTTTATGGAAATTCTCTCAATTAAAAATATCTTATTACATAAAAACCAATAATTTCATAATATTTTAATAAATATGCTTTGTATTTCAACACTGTTTATTTTTACTGAACTCATGAAAGAAAGACATGTTTCGGTTACCCTTCCACTCGATATGTTCCCGTTACATGTCCCCTCTGTTCAATCCTAATTATACCCCCTTCCACTTTTATACATAACTCGATTTCCATTTAGTATATAAGTGACCGTTCTGTTTTATTTGATTGTCAAAATTGTATACATTGATAAAGGTTACTTGTAACCGAAACATATCTGAGTTCAGTAAAAATAAAAAGTGTTGGAATACAAAGTATAACTATATTTATTCAAATATGAATCCACAACACAAAATGAAGGCGAATATAGAAGAAATTTCATATGCTTCTAGGTGTTTAGGTTTATATCGTTCTCCCGTTGATTAAGGAATAAAACCTCCGAAACATGTCGAGAAAAATAAACTCAAAAGTGAAAATAACAGTGTATCTATTTATAAAAAAACGTCATTATGGAATTCCATAGTGTTAAGGCTTTAAGTGATTCCAAAATTAAGAAAGCTTTATATGTTGTAAGACAAACAAGAATAATTCTTTATTTTATAAAAAAAACCCTAATGTATTGATAAATATATTCATTATTGTAACACCTGATGATGTCAACATTGGTTGACAAAACAGCTGTCGCGTAAAACAAAAATACAATTGTGATACATACACATTTTTTTTTTAAATTTAACAGTTTAAAAAGTTAAAGTATCATTTTTATCATCATTGGTATCAAGTAAAAAGTGTTTCGGTCAAAACAATGGATTTTTTAAATATGCATAAACGTGTTTTTAAATTACGTTTAACAAAATTTTTAAATCAGTATTTATTTATAATATGACTTTAGATTAAGTTAAAATTATTTGAAATTATCTTCTTCTTGTTTATAAAAAAATGTAAAGTACCCTCTTACTTCTGAGGTCTAAAAACCTTTGACGAAATGTGAGTTCTTCCCAGCTACCTGCAAGATTCTTATCACCCAATAAGCGTTGGTTCTATTTGAATTTTGGCACTTCAAATCTCAAATGTAGGCTTTTATTTGCTTTGTATTAGTATTCACGCGGACTATGGCTGAGGCGTAATCATTCAACCCTTACTTCGCCAGCCCGGGTAGTTTCACGCTCCGTCAACTTATCCTTTTACAAGGGTTCGATATACACACAAGCGCGTGGGGGCTTCTTTCGGGCCGATTATATTAGCTTGAGATTCCAATAGCGCGGGTTAAGACACTCCCTTTGTATTGTGCCCATATCCCGTGCACAATATACACCCTGGCATAGAAATTAAAAAACATGATTCAGAAATCTTGTTACTATAAATTACGTATAAAAAAATTTCTTCAATGATAAAAATATATTTTTTATACTACAAAGTCAATGATACTTCAAGCAGAATAGATGCGGTAGAGATGAGGTCCCTTAGACGTATGTGTGGTAGAACGATGTACGACAGAATCTCAAATGCTGATATTAGAAAGGAATGTAGAGCGAAAGAAAGTATTATGAACAAAATTATGAAAGGATCGCTGCGTTGGTTCGGGCATATGGAGCGCATGGGTGAAGAAAGAATGGTTAAAAGGTATACGTTAACGATGTAAATGGAGTAAGGAGTCGAGGTAGACCGAGGAAAACATGGCATGACCAAATTAATCAAATATTAAAGGTTGGTCATGTCAGAAGCCGGAAGAATCGACGTGCGTGTATGACTCGATGTATGAATGTGGAGGAAACTAGAGAGGTATGTCAGGATAGAGTAGTGTGGCGGTCCATTCTCTCTGTTTGTTGTTGTTGTATTGCAATGATACTTCAATATTATAAACTGTAAATTTTACAGCACTGTTATAATATTACATTTTTTATTATTATACACTTTTTGAGAATATTACAACAGCTATTTCGCTAACCGATGTTTTTGTAATGATGCCAACATAGGTTGGCGAAATAGCTTTCGCAACATTCTCAAAAAGTGTACAATAAAAAAATGTGATATGTAACAACGTTGTAAATTTAACAGTTTCAGCTTCAACTTCGTTAAACTTAATATTTAATGTAGATAAGTAAAATTCGACGTAAACGGAACTAAAAATAGAAGAAAAACAAAGAAAATGTAGTATGATCAAATCAACATCAATCACATAAACAGATGTTGCTTTAATAACTTGGCCACCATAACCTAACAAACTTTAAGCGTCCCTGATAAAAACTCTATTAACATAGTATATAATATTAGAAGCTGGAAACCAATAAAATATACACGTATTATTAAATTGACCTAAAGAGGGAGGTGTCCTCCGAAACATGTCGTGTTTTTTTTAAATATTTTGTGAATTAAACAAAGTTATTTCCAATTTCCTAACTATATTATTAAATGCATTATTTTATAGAGGTCTTGATTAAATACCGTGTTGTTCAGTGACAGAGTTCAGTTATATGTTTATAGTATTGTAATTTTTGAATTTCGCAATTGCATAGTTTATTTATTTAAGCAGCCAAGTGTACCCATACTCTGTAGGCGACGTGTTTCGATGGCTTGATTCCACCCCGCCATGTGGCTCTCCTCCTGTTTACTAATTTCTGGGTTTCATATAATTTATGGCGGGGGTGTAATGGAGAGTTAATGATGTTAATTTATTACTTTTATTATTGAAAATGTGATTAAATCCCCGAAATATAACATTCCTTTTCCCAGCCTCGGCAATGTTGTTTTAATTCATAAGTACTCACTTGACAATGTGGTTTTTACACATGTTTTCATGCGTAAGCACTTTGTTATATGTGCAAAGTAAACAGTGTTTTTATCTCTTTGTATGAGGGTATTATTTGCAAACCCGGCAAACTCCACCAACAATCAAAAGTGAGATATGAATTGGGTCTTATTCATAATACATTTGCACACAATTTTTATTGATTTTCAGTTTCAAATTCGGCTTCATTCTGAAGAATTTTGCTATTAAAATTTAGGGTTTGTTACAAACATGGCAACCTCCACTTGAGTGTTGCAAAGCTGGCAAACTCCAAAATGAAATTCATTATTTTACTTTAATTATTAACATAATGATGATTATTTCAAGGCTGATTACTTTCCAAATACTAACTGGTTGAGATGAAAAAAATAAATATCGTAAAAAAGCACATTTTATTAGCGTTTCAGTTTTTTGCGATTTACTCAAAATATCTAATGATGGAGTTTGCCAGGTTCGCAACTAATACCCTCATATATAAAATGTAATTCCACTGTGTTTATACCTTAGCGTTTAAAACACTTTAAATATTTGTATCTTAACCACTTTATTTGATAACACCAACCGGTTTCGCTCCCGCTGGAGCTTCGTCAGGGTGAGAGAATTAACTGATAATTTGTTAATTCTCTTACACTGACGAAGCACAGGCGGGAGTGAAACTGGTAGGTGTTAACAAATAAAGTGGTTAAGATACAAATACTAAAAGCATATAATTATTATTTTATTTTATAATTTCACAACACGAAAGTTGAAAATATTAATATTGTTATATTATAATGACAACCTTTGTCACGCCATAACTTTGTGTAGTAGATGTTAAAAATTTTTTTTACTTTGTATACAAAACACTCACATTTTTTCATATAATAAATTAGAGTGTTGCATACAATGTTTATAAAATAAAAAATATCATAGTTTAAGTCGTAAAATTACAAATAAAAATGTTTTATTTTAAATTGATTGTTATTGTTAAAAGTGCGATAAATGATCTTAATATTAAAGAATTTTTATATCATTATATCATCATCATCATCCTAAGCTCGACAGCCCTGGGTGGGCCTTGGCTGAATCCAGGAGCTTCCTCCATTCTTGTCTGTTTGATGCCCTTATTCTCCAGTTTCTCACTTGCAACACCGATGCATCCGTGTTGACACTGTCCATCCATCGCATTTTGGGCCTTCCTGGTCTTCTACGTCCCTGTGGTACTGAGAGCGTGAGGCGTTTTGTAGGGTTGTCGTCGTCCATTCTGATTATGTGACCAGCCCATCTCAAGCGCCCTACTTTGATGGATCTGATCACATCGGGCTCTTTATAGATATCATATAGCTCTCGGTTATATCGACGACGCCAACCATTGTGGTCTCTCATTGGGCCATATATTGTCCTAAGAACCCTTCTTTCAAATGCTGCGATGGACCTTTCAGTGTGTTTTGTCATCACCCAGGTTTCAGAGGCATATGTGAGGACTGGTTTGATCAGGGTCTTGTACAATAGTGTTTTTGTGGTTCTTCGCTATATACAATAGTGTTTTTGTGGTTCTTCGTTATATAGCTTTATATTATTGAGAAAGCAACAAAAATAAATTTTATCTTTAAATGGATTAAATGAATAGTTTTTTTCATCTTAAAACACAAAGGTTCAAAATAAAAGTATTAATGACGAATAACAAAATAAGTTGCTTCTACTTTGATTTATTTTTACTTCTTCCTAAATATACATTACAGAATGCTTGTTTTCAGAGGAATAAAAATTGAAAAAATATATCACAAAATGATAAAAGGTCTTTAAAATATAAATTATTCAAGTGTAATGCAAATATAAACCAAAAGTAAATCATATTAATGACAAAAATATTCTCATAAGAGAGAAACACCTCAAAAAAATGGAAAATAGCAAAACTTTTTCACTCAAAAAGAATCTCGACCTCTTTATATAAGTGCTTTTTAAATTTCTTCGTAAGCTTCTTGTTAACGGATGTTATATTTTTACAAGTACGTATTTTAGGTGAGTTCTGTCCCTTGCGCACTTCTCTTAATATTTGTGATAGAAATAGAAGAGAAAGAATTCGTAATAAAAAAATACCTCGTGAATCTTATTTTTATGTAATAATACAAACGTGCTTCTAGATTCAAATAGAAAAAACAGAATGTAAATAAGAAATCACTTGAGTTGATTTCTAAATTATTTGTTGTAAGCGTTATCAATTATTTGTCTTTTTCTTTTTTATATACTTTGTATATGCAAAAATATTTTTTTTTTACCTAAATATCAGACATGTTTCGGAACACCAGTCCTTCCTCAGTGATATTATAAAGATACATATTTAAAATATTATAAAATTGTTTACAAATATGTTAAATTTTGACAGATGTTTTAAAGATTTATTTTGGAAGTTTTATGCTTCTGTTATAACAACTATTATGAATCAATTAAAAATTTTGAATAATAATTTAAAGTTCTTATTATGGTTCAGGTAATTACTTACAACAAAAGAAAAAAATCAAAGATTGGACTCTATTATGAACATGCAAAATATAAGAAAAGTTATCATTTATTATTATTTACTATTGCTTCTATGGACAAGTCAACAAGCTTCAGCGGTATCAGTATGTCTCAAGGAGACCATATGAAAGAATAAGTATAAGTGAGAATTGGCAGTAAGGTCAGAATATACAAAACCTGCGTAAGGCCTGTACTGACATATATCATTGAGACCAGAGCGGGTACCACGAAAACGAAACTGAGGACAATACCAGGAATGGTAGGGTGAGGCCCTCGGATATCCGCTAAATCTGAAAGGTGGAAGATATCGTAAGATGGGGTAGATAATGTGCACGTGTAAAGAGAGCCCTACAGAATTCCACACGTTGTGGCACTAAGATTAGATTCCTGTTGGCTACCGTCCCCCCAGAAGACCGTCTAATAGATGGAGGGATAGCTGAGTGTCAACCTCCTAAGAGAGGCCAGCGTGACTACAGGAACATACCAAAGGTCTAAAAGGAGAAGAAGTTTCTTTACATCATCACAGCGCGAACATAAAGGGTGGTATGTAAAGAGCACTCAGTTATAAGCATATTCGTGTATTATAAATAATTTATATAAATGAATAACCTGCCTATTGTAGAAGTTTTATAATATTTATATGAGTAACATGTTTTGCCTTGCTATGGCATTATCAATTTAAAATAAATCCAGCAAAGGTGAAATATGTAACATATATTTTTTAAGGATTAATTGTATCTCAATAGAGACGAAGATGTAAATTATTTGGAAACAGAATATGGTCATCGAGGCTTTTACAGGACTTATGACCTGTCATTGGTTGAGTTAAGCGATCACTTTATGTTTATTACAATTAATCCTTAAAAATGATTAACCCACAATGGGTAAAAATCCAGTATTTGTCTACAAGTATTTGTATAAAAAAAAAAAAAAATTTAAAGTAAACGGACGTAATCGTTCGAGGGACCATCGAGAGATAGTGGCAGTTCCTCTTCCCATGCTCTAGATGCCCAAGAATATGTGAATAGAAGATTATACTCTATACCCAAATGAAGACTCACATCCGTGAAGGGCGGTCTTCTTTGGATAGGATACGAAGACAAAAAATATATAAATAGATAAGTTTTTTCTTTTCAAATTTTAAAGTAATTTTAATAGTTTGAAAGTTTTGTAGTTTGACTCGCTGTATGAATGTGGAGGAATCTAGAAAGGTGTGTCAAGATCAAATGGTGTGGGGGTCCATTTTCTCTGCCTACCTCTTCGGTGAAATGGCGTGACGGTTTGTTGTTGTAACTATAAAAGCCAAGTTGCAAAATTCACAAACATACCAATATCTGAAGCAAATCAATTATTAAAATCATGTTTTTAATTTTCAGACCAAATTAAGTCGCTAACACTGTGGAATTCCATAATGACAAATATTTTATGAATTAAAACACTGTTTTACACTCACTGTTTCGAAAGTTTTACACCATCATTGGGAGAACGATATAAACTGAAAAGTAAACTCAAAAGTGGAAAAAAGTGTTTTAATTAAAAATATATATCTAACTAATTAACCATCACGCCGTCTGTCTGAAGGAGTAGGCAGAAAAAGTGGACTGCCACACTTTTATTTCCTGGAATATTTCTTTCGCTTCCTCAACATTAGCACATCGTGTCATGCACGCGCGTCGATTTCTCTGACTCCTCACGTGGCCGAGATTCAGTATTTTATTAATTTGATCGTGCCACGTTTTCCTCGGTCTTCCTTCTAAACGTATAATTATTTACGATTCTTTCTTCATTCATTATTTGTATTTATTCAAACCATCTTAAAGATCCTTTCATTATTTTGTTCATAACACCATCATTCGCATCGCATACACTTCTTATATTTTCATTCGACACTATCATACACAGAGTATTCACACATTCGTCTAAGAGATTCCACATTTATATCCACACTTTGCTTCCATACATAAGGATCGGTACAAGACCACCAGTGTGCACTGCCATTTTAGCTTTTCAAAATATAATATATTCATTATTAAATACCTTGCGTGTTGTACGAATGCAATTCATTTTACATATTTTGTTGATAGAAAATTGCATGGCTCCAACGATGCTCAATTATTTACTGTGTGGGTTCTATGAATCGTTATCTCTGTTCTAATTGGTCAAATTTAATGCTACCACATTTGGAAGTGTAGTAGCTCTTATGCATTTGTGCCGTAGCGAGAGAGATGTCTCCAGAAGATCGATCGACTTTTGAGGTCGTGTAGAATTGGAGTATTTCACAATTTCGATAACATGAAGTTGTGTTCTTGGCACATTTCGTTGTTTAAATTAAGTGATGTAAAACAGGTCATTCAGTTAAAATATCTTCTTTTCTTGAACGTTACCTATACTTGTAGACAAATACTGGATTTTACCTATTGCGGGTTAATCATTTAAGGATTGATTGTATCTCAATAGAGACGAAGATGTACATTGTTGTTTGGAAACAGAATATGGTGGTCAAGGCATTTACAGGACTTATGACCTGTCATTGGTTGGGTTAAGCGATCGCTTTATGTTAACAAAATTACCCATTCCGCCCTTATAATGTTTATTATTCGTTAATTTATAATGGAGTTTTACAAAATACGAGTAAAAATACAAAATCAAATACATGCCTCCACGATTGGTGTTAATATAGCTGTAACATCTGGGGCCCATGGAAACGACACAAGTCGCCCAAACTTTCCACCACAACAAAATAAACATGATAGATAATGCCTCTTTTAAAATGATCCATACAAATCGCCAATGACGCGAAAAAGTAGAAAAGCGTATTCTTCTTCTTCTTCCTTGCTTTAATAGTCGTATGTGACATATGGTCTGTTAACAATTGTTTTGCCTTGCGAGGGCATTCTCAAACCCTCGTGAAAATGCACTTGCAATTATCATATAAATCAATTTCTCTGTCAAACTAATCTTACAATCATGTTTATAGTATACTTTTAATCCGTTCAATTAAAAAAACTTTTTCATGAATTTTAATTGTATCTCAATAGAGACGAAGATGCAAACTGGAAATTGAATATGGTTGATCAAGGTGTTTACAGGACTTATGACCTGTCATTGGTTGGGTTAAGCGTACGCTTTATGTAATTACAACATTCCACATTCCACCTTTTTCTTTATGACCATGTAAGACAATTTTTTGGAAGTTGTATATATGTTACAAATCTATGCCTAACATATATACAACTTCCAAAAAATTGTCTTACATGGTCATAAAGAAAAAGGTGGAAAGGGGAATGTTGTAATTATATAAAGCGTGCGCTTAACCCAACCAATGACAGGTCATAAGTCCTGTAAACACCTTGATCAATTTCCAGTTTGCATCTTCGTCTCTATTGAGATACAATTAAAATTCATGAATGAATAACCCACTATGGGTGAAATCCAGGATTCGTATACAAGTATAAGTATACATTCACAAAAAAAAACTTTGTTTTATGCATCACAATTGTATTTTTATTTTTCGCGACAGCTGTTTCGTTTATTATTATTTTTATTTTTATTATTAATATTTTAAATTATCATTATTACTCTTATTTTATTTGATTATAATTATCATTATTACTATTACTTACTGTTCTTTTAATTAAAATAATTTGGCACCTAACTCAACTCCAGCAAGAACTTCAAAATTGTATCAAAGAAATAATTCAAATTGACGTAGGAACAAATATACATAAAGATTCGAAAAATCACGAAAATTTGACAGTTGATATATTATTGTAACACTTGATGATGTCAATATAGGTTGACAAAACAGCTGTCGCGAAAAATAATAATGCTATTGTGATACATATAATAACACAAAGTTTTTTTAATACAACAGTTTAAAATGTTAAAGTATCATAGTGTTTCGGCCAAAACAATGGACTAATTAATGTCTATCTCACTAATCTCATAATAACTAATAAAATATTGACATTCCGTTTAGAAATTAAACATAAAGTACATCAATATTTTTCGAAAAATAACCTTTTTCCGAATATCTAGAAAAGGTAAAGTTAGTACGTACGTAAAAAAACATGACAGGAATTATGTATCGAGAGGCCGCTTTTTGTGAACATGTAGGCATATAAAATATTCAAATATCCCCCGAAATGAGGAAGAGATATCCAAAAATACAAGGGTTTACAACTCAATGACGCGCAATATATTAAAAACTTTTGTAAACATTGTCAAAACAACCGTAAAAAATATCTTTAAAAAGTATCGGCGGCGCAGAACATTCCCGAATAAAAATGTTCCCCCAATTATTTCATCCCTACATGGAAAAACCTTTCGCCAAAAAATATCCCTCCACATCGTTCAATTGAAATTTCTTCATGCCGCAATATTGAAAAAATCCTCAGCATACTTTTAATTTAATTTGCCGCCTTTTTGTCTCTGCCTTGGGGAATAGTGAACTCGATTTCCGTTCAGTGAAACGAACCCAATCGCATATACCGTGAATTATAAATTCAACAAAATTGCGCTTTCGGTTAACAGATGTTCTAATATCGCAAAAGGATTGCTTTGTTTATCTACATAGTCACTTATTTGAACGAATAATGTTATTTATTCTGTCTATTTCGTTCCATACAAATATCACTAATTGCGATATAAATACTTCCATACATAAGGGTTGGGACCAGAACTCAATTGTGAACGGTCAATGAAAGCAAAAATGGCCGTTCACAATGGAGTTCTGGCCCCAAGCCTTATGTATGGAAGCGAAGTATGGAACTGGCAGAAGAAAAATGAGTGCAGAATAAATGCGGTAAAGATGAGGTCCCTAAGACGTATGTATGGTACAACTATGTACGGCAGAATCTCAAATGCTGATATTAGAAAGGAATGTAGAGCGAAAGAAGGTATTTTGAACAAAATTATAAAAGGATCGCTGCGTTGGTTCGGACATATGGAGCGCATGGGTGAAGAAACAATGGTTAAAAAGTATACGTTAACAATGTAAATGGAGTACGTAGTCGAGGTAGACCGAGGAAAACATGGCATGACCAAATTAATCAAATTTTAAAGGTTGGTCATGTTAGAAGCCGGAAGAATCGACGTGCGTGTATGACTCGCTGTATGAATGTGGAGGAAGCTAGAGAGGTATATCAGGATAGAGTAGTGTGGCAGTCCATTCTCTCTGCCTACCCTTGCGGGGAAACGGCGTGATGGTTTGTTTGTTTGCAATATAAAAAAAAACTGAGCAAACGTTATCCACTTAATGCTTTTGAACGAACAGTGTTCGCGCGCGGCGCATGTATCGTATCGCGCCAACCCGAGCACTGCTCGCGCGTTTCCACTTCTTTGCGTTAAATAAGGTAAACTAACAATCTGAGTTCGTCTATTTTTTGAACTGGACAACTTTTAAATTATGTGAATTCTCTAAATAAATAACAAAATCACCTGATATTTTTGGTTCTATTTTTGTGAATAAAAAACCCGAGCATTAAGCGGTTAACCGTCGCGTTGCCATGTGGTCAATTGAGTTTCCACTGCCAATTTAAAGTTGATTTTCTTAAAACCTATGGACCCTAATATTATAAAAAAAATTGTAATCCTCCATTGAAGTGTTCTCAATATTTCGTAATAAAAAAAAAAGCAAAAAATTACTTCCTTCATCCCAAAAAAAAAATTTTTCTAAGACTGCCCTCACCTTCATTCGTGTTAAGGTAGAATTTGTTTTGCTAATATTTACAACTTTATCAAAAGTGACAAATACTTACTCGCTGTTTTGAACGTATTATAAATTATATCTTTGGCTTTTTCAATAGGTACGTAATAATACCGACTGTGGATGGAAACGCAGAACGCAACTTAATAATATCAGAACTGTGAAAATATTAACACTTTACCAAAAGGGACAAATATTAATACGTACTCGTTGTCTTGAACGTACTATACATTTTGCCTAGGTGCCTTTATCATACGTAAAATCTCGCCCCGCCGGCTGCGGTGCGCAGACAAGTTTATACTTGGCGTCCAGTTGCTCGTATGCTGTGACGCATTCCATATCAGAAATCGCATGGTTCCAGAAAAAAATTAATAATGATATGTTTTTCAAATAATCCATGTATGTTATAGATATCGATCTATTCTAATGAAATTCCCTACAAGATGACATAAATTAAATTTTGATTCATCGAGTCATATGCTTGATATTTAGATAAAGTTAGCGGTAAACTGAACTTACCACATGGGAGCGAGCGTTTTGTTTTGAACACGGTACGTTAAGGGTTAAAAAAAACTTTGTTTTTGGTTTGTTTGAACAATGATACTCTGTTCTGTTTTAATTATTTAATATGGAAAAAATATTTGATATGTTTTCTGAAAGTTTTATTTTATTATTAGTGTTGAGTTCATTTGTCTTACTTTAGCATTATAAAATTTACATTCGACAAACATTCTAGTAAAAATACGTGACTTACTAAAAACAAGTTTATTATTCTATCAAACAAATGTTTTCTTGAATATGGAGTATTGAGGCAGTTGGAACATTATAAATTAAGCAGCAATAAAAAATATTTTAAGGCCTAATTTTTCTTATTACTTTTTTACGATTATCATAAACATGTTTTGGACTTTACACATCGTCATCAAAAAGTGTTATGATAATTCAATGTTTTTCAATAGTTTTTTTAATATGAGTACCCAGCACAAAGTGGTGGCAAATGCAGTAAAAAATATATTTTGTGATATTCAAATTATTTGGCTCCTTTAAAGAGCTTAAAAAACGAAATTTGAAATCTTCTTAAAATATAGACAACGCATTACTAAGTATAACAGTGTAAAATTATTGTTTATTTAATATTAAATAATATCAACAACCCATGCAAATCCATCGATCCACAACATCTTATATTAACATTTGATTCGACATCTAATGTTAACATAATTTTCTCGGCTTATTTACTATAATATAATATACCTAATAATTATAACAACAACAACAACAACAAACCATCACGCCGTTTCGCCGCAGGGGTAGGCAGAGAAAATGGACCGCCACACTACTCTATCCTGGCACACCTCTCTAGCTTCCTCCACATTCATACATCGAGTCATACACGCACGTCGATTCTTCCGGCTTCTGACATGACCAACTTTTAATATTTGATTAATTTGGTCATGCCATGTTTTCCTCGGTCTACCTCGACTCCTTACTCCATTTACATTGTTGCCGATTACTTTTTTAACCATTCTTTCTTCACCCATGCGCTCCATATGTCCGAACCAACGAAGCGAACCTTTCATAATTTTGTTCATAATACCTTCTTTCGCTCTACACTCCTTCCGAATATCAGCATTTGAGATTCTGTCTTACATCGTTCTACCACACATACGTCTTAGGGACCTCATCTCTACCACATTTATTCTGCTCTCATCTTTCTTCTGCCAGTTCCATACTTCGCTTCCATACATAAGGGTTGAAACCAGAACTCCATTGTGAACGGCCATTTTCGCTTTCATTGATAAATTCTTGTTTCCAATAACTACTTTTAAAGCTCCATTCACTTTGTTACCCGCACCAACCCTTCTTTCAATATCACTGTCCGTTCGGCCATCCGTTGTGAACATGCTACCTAAATACACAAATTCACTCACCTGTTCCAAGTTCTCTTCATTAATTATAATATAATAATATATACTATTTACTCTATACTCTGTTCACATACTGAACGTATACTTTCTTAATTATTCTTTCTTCATTTATACGTTACATGTCTAATCCAAAGCATCAATCTTTTCATGAAAATTTCTTCTATTCTACATTCCTTCCTGATGATCAGCATTTGAAATTCTGTCATAAATCTTTTTATCACGCATGTCTATGGAATGTCACATCTACTGCATCTTATTTATATCTCATTGTTCAGTTAAATGCTTGCTTCCATTTCTAGTGGTTAGAACCATAATTCCAATGTGAACGGTTACTTTCGCTTTCATTGATTACAAAAGAGCTTTTTATGATAATTTCAACTAAAATTTACAAGCCATATCTACTAGTATTCATATTCAGCGTTTTTCAAAGATATGAAACGGTTGTATAAATATTCTGTTAACGTTAATACTTATCATAAAAACCAAGCGTAGCCTGTACGTGAAACTGAATGCAATGTCTCCGTACTAACAGACGTAATATCACAAAGCCGTTGAACGCTGGAGATAAGAGGGTGAATCGGACGAGAATTTCGCTGAGGCGTATCAAACGCAAAGGAAATTTAAAATTTCTCGCCCTAATTTCGTCTAGCCCCGATGCTGCTACGAGATATAATAATATATTCAGGACACGGGGAAGTTGACGACACCGAATCAATTTAACTAGTTACATATTATTTTAGGATCAGAACGACTGGCAAATTTAACGAAGGAGTGGCAAAAGGAGTTGTAAAAGTTCAGTGAAAGTTTCTACAACATGAATAGACTGATAAGTTTTATATTCATTCTGAAATCAGAACATTTTATGTCGCTTTCATTTTAGTATAATTATCGGTACGAATACGAGAAAAGTCTGTATCTCAAACAATAACATTGTGTTAATTTATCTAACGGCTGACCTCTTTGTGTTCTGTGACGCAAAATAGTACTTTGTTTGTTAACTATCACGCCGTTTTTAGGTAGTCAGAGAGAATGGATCGCCATACTATTCTGTCCTGAAATATATCATTAGGCTCCTCTACATTCATACATCGTCGACATGCACGCTCACGAATTTGGTCATGTCATGTTTTCATTCATCTTCCACGGCTTTTCTTTCTACGCACACAGCTTTAATACAACATTTTAACCATTCTTCTTTCGTCCATTCGTTCCATATTCCCAAACCATTTCAGGGATCCTTTTTCACCTGTTTACATTTCTTACTTCTTTCGTCGTTCGGTATTCTATCACATATCGTCTTCTCAAAGATCTCATATTTTAAATACAAGAGAGTAATTTGAAATGAACACGATTTCACGTGTAGTCATAATTAATACCAGTAAGAAGATTTGTTTTCTAGAAGTTTTATTATAATTAAGGAAAATGACATGTTTCGCCAGTCTATGGCATTTGATATAGCCTTAGACGGGTAAAACGTGTTAATATAATAAATTATAATAAAACTTCTTGAAAAAAGCCGTTTTCATTCGTATTTATTATTTAACATGGATTATTGTATAAGAAACAATAAATTTATAATTAACCCCTATAGTGCGGCTGACTATATTTGCAATGCAAAAAATGTTTAGAACTAAGGAAGACTACATTTGCAGCTCTTTTTCTTCAATTATTATTGAATAAAGAACCCATCTTCAATAAAACGTTTTTATGAAAAATAATGAGAGTTATCTTTTGGATCTAAACAGGGCGAGAAAACAAATTTTAAAATGGTCCAATATCAAATGCACAGAGGTTTTGTTTAGATGGCATTTGTTTTGAAATTCAATCGTTGATCTCATTTTTTGATACTGTATTTATAATTTTCTACGTGAGATAACTTTAGGGTGTAGTATTGCATTATACGATAAGGGATGTTCCATTAGCTTAAGTCTGACACTCGCACACCCCAGTTCTGAGGCTTCCTTTAGTTATTCTTATTGGAAAAGATCGTGCCTTCACTGTCATGGAAAATTTTGGCATTTTTCTCTTATCGATTCATAAATTCTCTTTTAGATTTTTCGTTGCACGATAATTTTTTGAACGTAACTTCTTGATAATTGAATATTCCAACTTTTTATCTGAAAAATTATTATTGCTTTTCGAATTTCATTAAAATGCACGAATAACATTTAGTTAGATAATATTTCATAAAATAATCAACAAAATATTTGGAAACGATAATTATGTGCGAATATCATACGAATGAATTAATACGAAAAAAGGTCAATGCCATTGATAATGCCTTTAGACAGAAAAATGCCATTCACATAAAATATAATAAAATTTAAAAAAAAAACAGAAGATTTTATTCCTATGTAATATGGAGTTTTACATTATTGTTCAAGAAACAATAAATAATCAGAACCATTTGTTTGATAATTTGATTTTTGATGTTTTGGGTGGACCAAATCCTTCGTTTTCTTCTCCAAACGGCGTCTTAGAATTTTTTGCAGTCTTCATACCATCATAAATATTTAAACAATAAAAAAAACTAAAAGTTATATATTTAATATTGATGAAAACGTCAGTTTTCTCATATTTTCAATATTTAAATTGAGGGAGTAATGTTTCACTTTGCTATAGTGATATAATTTATTAATGCCCTAGAAAGAATAAATACGTCACATCCATTATATACGTATGTATGAATGTTTCTTCTATATTCGCTATCATTTTATATAGTGTTAACGAATATAGTCATTCCATTATTTGAAGTTATGGTTCTTAATAATGCGTATTTCAAATATTAAAAACGCAAAGTGCAGACGATTATTGAAGGTATGTTTTATTTAATTCATTTTACTTTTTAGATAATCTATAGGCGTTAATACAGCAATGACAAAGGTGTTAAACCTTCAAAACATATTTAGATAAATAAATTAAAAATTGTCTTAATTCATAAAAATCAATATCATGGAAATCCATAGTGAAAATGGATTAATTTTATCATTGTATTAATGCATAAAAAATCCTAAATTGTTTATTATTATTTTGGCACTCTAGTAAACTAATTTCACCTTATCCTCTCAAATCGAGTCGAGTAGGTACTAAGAGTATAAAATGGTATATACGGACGTATGTGTATATATTAGAATTCTTTTCAATTAGTAGTCCGTGTAGAACGGCGCATTATGCAGCTCTCTTGCGACGAACGAGCGCCATATTGAATTTTATCCCCGAAGGCGAAACGGATGCAAGATAAATGCACTCCCCGTAATGTCAAATGCTTTTTCGATGAGAATCAACATGCGAACACTGCACACAAGGGAGTGCACTCCATAAATCTTTCGACGATAAACTGAAAACGGTCTAGAAAATTCGTTGATCGATTAGCTTGCTACACTAAGGGACGATTTTTTTTGTTATCACGACAATACAGCACCTTAAGATAAAGGACACCATAAAAACACACGTTTCTTATAATATATGATAGAGATATAGCTTTGGGATGCCATAGAGAAATTTTATTGAAAGATATATGTTCACCTTGGGAGTGCAAATGTATATAACCCTTATCTCTATAGTGATGGGTGATTTTTTTATACAAAGGCAGCAAAAATCAACTTTCATTAAAGCCTTTACCTTCAAATGTAATATTGAGGAAAACGTGCGCTTTATAAAAATTATAGGATATTATAACATAATTTTAATGGCGTTATTTGAAATGACTTAATAGACGTACATTGTGATCAATGAAAATATAATATTAATAAACAAAATAACATCTGTCAAAACTGATCATATTTGTAAACAATTTTATAATATTTTAAATATCTTTATAATATCACTGAGGAAGGACCGGGTTGTCCGAAACATGTCTGATATTTATTTCAAAGTTAGTCTTCTATATAATTTTAAAGTATAAAACTAACTAACTAACTAACCATCACGCCGTCTCCCCGAAAGGGTAGGCAGAAAGAATGGACTGCCACACTTTAATCGATGCGGCACTCCATCCTTCTCTTTTCGCCATAAATATTTTTTTCTTTTTTATATACTTTATAAAGTATATAAAAAAGACAAATAAAACATATACAACACGAAGTATGGCGAACATAGAAGAAATAAAGTAAATGGTTTCTAAAATTAATTCTAATATGAATCTAAAACATGTATATGTAAATATAGAAGAAAATCCAAAAGTTCTACTGGGATTATGTAAAGTGTTACATAACTTCTATTGATATAACTCACTATTTGTCCCCGCTGTCTATAAATATATATTCTTTAGAAGTGTATTTGGATATAGTCACATCATACATAATTCGATTAGAGTACATTTTTATTTTCTAAAGTTATGATCGCACGTTTGAAATAAAATTAGGTACCTTTATAAAGAACACGTTTTTACCCGGGTACCTTCTTGTAATAAGGAGAAGCAACATTCGATATGAATATCGTTCTTGGGACATAATCTCCTTTAATGCATGAATGGGCTCACGAGTCCCGGATCCTTTGAGCATAAAAATGAGTCTGCTTTTTGCGTTCTGGCTTTACCAATTTACCTAGCCACCGTTTTCCTATTAAATAAATACATGGTTTTCGAACGCAAACATTCAAACATCCGTAAGGAGTCGGGTACCTACGTATATATTTTACAAGATTTGTCTGTTTTCTCCCTTGGCCCTATCGATTTTAGACCAAAACACATTCGTGTATCAGTGATAAAACAATGATTTTTTTTTGTAAAAAAATAGTTTTGAAACATTCAATCGATATTTAATTATATGTCAGAGTGCCAAATGCAAGTACAGGAAGTGAAAGCGACGCGAAATGAATGGTTCATGATGGATAGCAAACAGGAAAAGAATAAATTAATAAAGAAAAAATATATTTTGTCAGATTTTTTAGTTTCTGAGTCTGTATTTTGATATTTCCAGAATGATTTTGTTTTTTTGTAATTTTAGTAATATGTTTCAGTTTTTATGTCTGTGTTCTGATATTTCCTGAATGTTTTTGTAATTTTTTTAATTTTTGTAAGATGTTTTAGTTTTTAAGTCTGTGTTTAGATATTTCCTTAATGGTTTACGATTGTTGTTTATTTGTATGTAATTATTAAGTATGTAAATTTTCCATATGTTCCAGAATGAGAAGTATTTAACCACTGTATGTCTATAAATAAAAGTAAAAATAAATAAATAAAATAAATAAATCGGGTGGTGGTCTAGGGGATAGAACGCTTGGCTCCTGATCCAGGGGACATGGGTTTGAGCCTGGACACGACCAGATTCCTTCTTCATAATAATGAGCTATTTTCTGCTCACATTGAAGATTGTAAAATAAAATTCTAATATCATTGATGTAAATCCTTGATATTAGTCGTTTTAAAAAAAAAAAAAAAATTAAAAGTTTATGTCAACGATGTGTGTGAATCCAAAAATAGCGTAAGATTGATGAAAACGTTGCACGATTAAGTGAGTAGTCGAATAAATCGACATCCATGCATGACACGGTATGTAAATGTGGATGAAGCGAAAGAAGTATGAAACAAATAACAATGTGGCATTTCTTGTATATTTACCTTCACTTTGTGTCGTGGATTCAGATTTGAAAAAAATTAAACGCACTTTGTATCATCACAACTATATTTTTTTAAATATAGTGTTGCGATAACACAGAGTGCGTTTCAATTTATTCAACAACATGGCAGTTCTTTATTTCTCCCAATCCTTTTTGGAGAGTTTACATGATGTTTAGTAAATTAATTAGTTCTATTTCTAAAATTATCTAGTGTTATAAATCACTAATAATATTTTAATTCCACCAACAATGTATTGTTCATCGTATCAACCTTAAGATATAAATATTTAACTATTTATTATTCTTAGACAATGATGTTAAACCCAGTTTAAAATTGATATCATTCACTTTGATGGGCATTTATCAAATATCATTTAATTATGCTTCGGAAAGGCGACATTTGGCATATTATCAGCAAAACAGTGAATAAATGTTAATATTTTTTCCCAATTTTGCACTTGCCAAAAATATTGTTCTAATTCATAAAGCAGCAGTTACCTCCACGAAGAAGTTAGAGAACTAACAAAAAAAACCGCCCTTGTGGCAAGATGCTTTAAACTTGCTGTTTGAATAACAATTCAACGTATGAATTTACAAAACCTGTGGAACTGAGACAAAGACTAACACTATCAGAACAAAAAGTCTCATAAGAACTACATAAATGAGGACTCTCCGAACCATTACGGGAAAGATATACCGAGAAAGAATGAATAATTTCGAAATAAGAAAGAAATGATGTCAAAGATGCTGTACGATGGAGAAGACTGAGAAGACGTTACTGGAGAGATCAAGTGGAAAGAGTGATTATTATAGCGGCAAATAAAGTATTCACAGCCAATCGATCCCAGAAAGACCACCCAATAGATGGCAGGACAGCTGGCCATCTACATCACAGGAACAGGCTCCAAAAAATTACAGGACAAAGTCCTAAATAAAGCAAAAGAAGATGGTAAAAAAACCGAAACAAGGAATTTCGCGGTGTCAACTCCTTAAATTTATTAAAAATAATATTTAAGATAATTAAATGATTTTAGTGAAATCTCTTGATGGAAGTTAATTTTAAATAATAATGAAATAAAACGATGTTTTTTTTTAACTATTTCCGCTTTTGTATTTATTTCGACGTTCCTGGCGAAACCGGTCGGTGTTGAAATAAAAACAAAAGTGGAAGTAGTTAAAAAAACATCGTTTTATTTAATTATTAAATAATATTTACTTCTTCTATGTAAATAATCAAATAAATTTAAGGTCAAGTCCAATCATTGATTTATTTCCTTTGTTGTAATATGGAACCCCAATAAGAACCTAAAATTATTATTTAAAATTTAAAATTGATTCATAATATTTGTTATAACAAAAGCACAAACGTTCCAAAATAAATCTTTATAACATCTGTTAAAACTGATCATATTTCTAATATTTAAAATATGTATCTTAATAATATGTATCAATGAAGGAGGACCGGGTGTCCGAAACATTTCTGATATGTAATTTACATTTTTAAAAGATAGTGTTTTACTCGTATATACAAAGTATTTACGAGTATATAAAAAATAAAAAGACAAATATTATTTATTTCAATTAAACATTTTAAACTTTGATCCGAAGCGATTACTTGGTGGTTTGACATATTTAAAAATAAAATTAAGCACCTTTTTACATACATACAACTTACAAAACATCACGCTGTTTCCCCTCAGGGGTAGGCTGAGAGATTGGACCGCCACACTATTCGATCCTGGCAAACCTCTCTAGCTTCCTCCACATTCATACAACGAGTCATACACGCACGTCGATTCCTCCGACTTCGCATGACCAACCTTTAAAATTTGATTATTTTCACATTTTTTACTAAGTATAAAGTACTTTATTGAGTAAGTAGCCTTCTTCTTTAGAGCTATACACAATAAGTTTGTGAAAGGCTGAAGAACTTCAGAGTAAAACCGGTTGGTGCTACTAACTTAATAAAGAAGTTAAAACTAAGTGAAAAGGTGTTTAATATATCTTTTTAAATTTTGTATTTATTGTTAAAATTTTGTATTTATTGTTATTGTATTTTTGTATTTATTGCCTTCGCTCAATATTCAAAATCAATTGGCCCCAAACAGTGTCAAATGCCGTTCTCTGGACCATGGCAGGCGAGAAGCCAATTAGAGAACAAGTCGCTAGACGCAAATGGCAGTGGATCGGTCACACTCTGAGACGGAACCCAGCCTGCATCGCTCAGGGTGCACTAGATTGGTCCCCTATGGGGGGAAAGAGAAAGTGAGGCAGACCTAGAGCCACCTGGAGAAGAACCCTGCAGGACGAGGTTAAGGCAGCAGGCCTCACTTGGGATGATGTTAGGCATCAGGCATGCGATAGAGTCGGGTGGAGAAGATTCCTTGAGGCCCTATGCACCACGGAAGTGTGACAGGACAAAAAGAAGAAGAAGAAGAAGAAGAAGAAGAAGATTTAATGTTACATTATGAATTAACAACAATTTAAAAAATATCTGTTTTCATTCATGTACTACTTACACGTTAAAAAAAGGATTAACCCGATAAAACAATTTTCCGATAAGTTGAAAATATTTAAACGAGTTGAGACTTTTTCAGGAAACATCAAGCTGATTGCTTTTTATTATATGAAAAAATGAAAAATTCTGGGCTATGGCACAGCATAATTCGGATAAGGTAAAATAAATTAAAGTGTAATATTTTAAATCGCGCTTCTACGTAAGAACGTAAACTAAGTTAATTATTATTTAATTAAGTAAATGGATTATTAAACCTTTTAAAATGGTTTCGGAACAAAGGATTAAATCGTTTAATTATATACTCCATTCATCTCCCCGGAGGGATATTCCATAATTAACCCTTGAAACGGGAAACCAAAAATCGTATTGAGATTTTACGTATTCCCTTGTAAATTCGCGATAGGCGTACAACAGTTACTTGGATAATCTAATGATTTAACTGAAATTCTTGATGGAAGTTCATTCTAAATAATAATTTAAAAATTTAATGTTTTTGTTATATCTACTTCCACTTTTTGTCTTTATTTCGTCAGCGACAGACTGATCTTATAATAACATAAAAATAAAAATGTAAACTATTGTTTGACACCAGTCTGTCGATGCCAGCCAGCCAGGCAAAACTTGTCGCCGTCGAAGTGAAGACAAAAGGTGGAAGTAGTCATTAAAAAATAAAATAATAATTAAATAAAACGATTTTTTGTGAATGTATACTTATACTTGTATACGAATACTGGAATTTACCCATGGTGGGTGATTAATTCATGAAATTTTAATTGCATCTCAATAGAGACGAAGTCGTCTTCATGAATTAATCACCCACCGAGATATAATTAAAATTTCATGAATAAATCACCCACCATGGGTGAAATCCAGTATTCGTATACAAGTATAAGTATACATTCACAAAAAATATTTGTAATCATTCTGGTCAATTCTTTGGCATATAGAAAGGAGTGATATCTCCAGGCGGCTTCTAAACAATGCGCTAATGGCGATAGCCTTCACATTGTGTTAATAAAGTAGTTTGCTAAATGCTAAAAATTAATCTCCATAGATGGCGTTAGTGTGTGGATTATATAGATTAATCTTAAAAAGATTAACATATGTAATCAAAACTACATAGATGGTGTATTGAAACTGACATGTGAAGATAAGCATAGATTTGTAGCATATATACATATACAACCTTCAAAAATTTGTCTTACATGGTCATAAAGAAATAGGTGGAATGGGGAATGTTGTAATTACATAAAGCGTGCCCTTAACCCAACCAATGATAGGTCATAACTCCTGTAAACACATTGATCAACCATATTCAGTTTTCAGTTTGCATCTTCGTCTCTATTGAAAAACAATAAAATTTCGTGAAATAAAACGATATTTTTTTATAACTTATTTCACATTTGTCTTTATTTCGACAGCGACAGCGTAGAGTTTTGAAAAAAATAAGTTAAATGAGAGCATTAAATTATTTCGGATTGAGTTTTAAGTTTCAATTATCATGACAAAGGCCGTAATATTATACGTATATGATTACACATATCATTTTTATCTTCGGCACCAACACTCTGCACTGTATTTCTACAACTCGAGTAGGAATAAAGGGACCCTTTTGTTAGGTTTAAAACTTCGACCAGCGGAAGATTATAATAATAATATTTAACGACTGGGGAAAAGCTCAATAAAAATTTTCCGAGGGCATAAAACTGAATTTATTCATTGCCTCCGTTTCCATTTTGCTCCTAGAATTCTTTTACTATTTTTAAACAAAATATCTAGAATACATGACATATAAAATTATTGCGAACATTATTGGATGGTGAATAACAAAGCGTTCTGAATATTTGAATATGTTTATGTATGTAAAGGAATCGTTGCTTCTAATGTTAAAAGTAACAGAATTACAAACAAACATTTTATTTACGTTAAAGTGTATATATTATTCATATTATCATTGGAGCACGTTTAACTATATAATTACGTATATAGCACTAACTTAAAAAAAAAATTAAATTAAATATCAGACATGTTTCAGACAACCTGGTCCTTCCTCAGTGATATTATAAAGCTAATTAAGATATTATAAAATTGTTTACAAATATGATCAGTTTGACAGATGTTATAAAAATAAATCTTTATAACAGCTGTCAAAACTGATCATATTAGCAAACAATGTTATAATATTTTAAACTTCTTTATAATATCACTGAGGAAGGACCGGGTTGTCCGAAACATGTCTGATATTTAATTTAAAAAATTTAAGTTAGTGCTGTATACAAAGTATATAAAGAAGAAAAAGAAAAATACAAAACATCTACAACACAAATTAAAGTGAACATAGTAGAAAATATAATTACTCAATTAATTACGATTCATAACTATCCTGAAGAGAGAGACGGTAACGATATCCGAAACGTCGGTTGAGAAACACGAGCTATACAGATTTTCAAAGACCTCAAAAAACATATTCTTACTATGTAAATTAAACACAGGAGTTTATCCCCAAAACGCATTTCTAACCTAAATAGGAAAATCGGAGAAAATGGTATTCATAAATTTATAATTTTCGGTTCAATGTAATACAGTAAAAAAAAGGCACCCTAGAGATCCCTTTGAAAATTATTTTAGAATTAAAATATATTGTTGCAATAACGATTGTAAATTCATTATTATAAAGCGTTATCAAGAGAGGAAAAATTTCTGAAATAATTCAATTGGTGTAAAATAAAAAGTTCGCTCAAAGTCATCATTGAAAAAATAAATATATTGAAGCAAATATGGCAGAACATAATAGAGGCCAATCTGCTATGTAAATGTTATATTGACTTCTACTTTCCGTGTCCTGTCAGGTCTCCCCAACGTTGACTATAACCCTTGAGTAGGCCTCCCTGTCCTGGGCAGCTCGGAACAGCTCCCCCACGGTCCTCAGCCCCGTCCACTCTCGGATGTTCCTCAGCCAGGGAACCCGCCTTCTCCCAACATCTAGTCGACCCTCAATCTTACCCTCCAAGATCAGATGTAACAGTGCGTACTTTTCGCCTCTCAGAACATGGCCCAAGTAGGACACCTTACGGACTTTGATGTTGCTCAGCAACTCTCTGTCAACTCTGACTCTATGGAGAACGTTTGTGTTGCTGACCATGTCGGTTCAGGAGATGCGTAACATCCTTCGGTGTATCCACATCTCAAAGGCCTCTAATCGGTTCATAACATTGACTTGAAGGGTCCATGACTCCGCCCCGTATAACAGCACTGACCAAACATAGCACCTGACCATTCTTGGTCGTAATTTTAAATTAATATTATCATTGACTATGCAGTCTATTTATTAGAATTTTTATCCGCGTTTTTTTTTCGTAGAAGCAAACTTGAATTAGAATTTTCATGTGTCAAAATTCAAATTCAAATTCTTTTTGCTTTGTTCATACAAATCATCAATTCAGAAGAGAACAGCGTATTAGGAACATACGAGTAACTTTCAAGTGGGAAGAATAATTTTAAATACTAAACAAAATTTCCGAAATTATTATGTTAAGCAATTTATGTATTTTTCAAATGATTGTGTTTGGTAGATAGGTTTTTCATGCAAGGATTTAAAACTATTCATGCTGATACCTATTGCTGACAGTACTCATTTAGAAAGTACAAATTAATACTTTTTTAGGTTTATAGAACTATTAAAAAATTCTCTAAAAAATCTTAAGGAATGGGACTGTAGGAAATGGTAAGCAGTTTAAACCGACAATATAATTATTCCTGTCAAGTTATTTTAACACTGATTTTTACTCTTTGATTATTAAACTTAAGTGTATCCTAATTTGTGTTGAATTTACTAAACAGTTAATCATGGTTAAAGAAATATGTTTTTCTATTAAATAATGTTAGCTATTTCAGACAAATTTTCGTTCGATGAGCGTTAATTAAAATGTTCAAACTTACTTTAAAAATACGCAATCTAGAATGTTTATTCATCATTTGCCATTTAAGACTAATTACCATAATTAATTTGCCGGAATATTAAGAGTTATAAGGCGATTTCGAACCGACAAAGTCTTTTGATGAACATTATACATAATTAAATGTTTAAATAAATATTTCCATCAGAAATTTAAATAAACTTCGACAGCAGAGCTTTCATGTTTTCAGGGAGGCCTTTTTATTAATAAAAGTGAGAGAAATTTCCCAACCCTCTTCCGTTATTGCTGTGGGTATTTTTTTTCAAGGGATCCGGTCAATTCAAAAGATTTCATGTGTCTTTTAAACCACTTTTTAATCTTTTCCTACTGCGTTAGGTTGGAAACGTGGAGAAACAATTTCAAACCATAAGTTCCTGCTGAATCAATAAGAGTATTGTAAGAAATAATTTGCAGATTATGTGAGCTAAATATTTGATTATATTGATTTAATTATATTTAATAAGTGTTCATTGTATTATTAATGCATTCCAATTGAAATAGTAATTACAAAATACGTTAGGGTTGGGTCATACATGTAAACAACTATGAATCGAAAAGTGATCGAATTTGTATTGTTTCGTCCACAATTGCCTATCCCTTTATTTAAAAGATCCGACGATTTGATATTTATATTTTTACAACCCCATTTTCAAGGTGGTCGATCGTTAAAAATCTAAATTTTATCACATTAAATTAAATAGAAAATAACCTAATCCCAGTATTCAGAAAAATTATGTATTTCTTGTATGGGTCTGGATATATTTCATTTAACGAAATAGTGGCTATACTTTTGTAAAACGATTCAAATTATTATTTCGTCCCTGTTTTCTTAATTTTCTAAACTCACAGACAATTTTTTGATACGGGAAGATTTTAATATTATATCAATCATAAATAATATTTCGAAACTTTTTTGAATTATTTAAAAATCAAATTAACTGTTACTTATTAAGATTTTAGTTGTAAGGCAACATTATATTCAAATCAATAAAATAACGATACATTAAAAAAAAATTAATAATGTTTTGTATACATTCTCAGTGATTAAAACTTTTTAGAAATATATGTTTTTAACTTTAATCATTTACTTCGAATATAAATAAGAAAGCTTCTTACTGTTAACATTTAAAACACTGTTGTAATATCAACATTTATTTTTATTCACTTAGAATGTCGCGACAGCTGTTTCGCCAACCGATGTTGGCATCATTAGGTTTATTGTAATACCTGATGATGCCAACATCGGTTGGCGGAACACCTGTCTCGACACTCTCAGTGAATAGAAATAAATTGTGATATTTAAACAGTGTTATAATTTTTAACATTAATAATGTTGACGTACGAGTATCATTGTGTTTCGGCCAAAACAATGGACTATTTAAGAAAGCTTTTTGTACCCATAAACAGATTTAGATTTTTCAAAAGCCAACGATGTTATCAGAACCAGGCAAAAAATTAATTAAATTGTATAAGAAATGAAAAAACCCTTTTATTACTACTACTATAATTTATAATAATCCAAACTTATTATTCAACCCATAGTTATACCCTAAATGTTGCGGCTGAGGTTTTCTATGATTTCCTCAGTTCAAAGGCGAATGTCGGAACACCAAATCTAATCAAATCGTTTTAAACATTCGTATGAAGCAATTAATTTATGGTGTGACATTATTAAATAAAATAATAATACACTTTTAAGTATTTGTAACTGAACCACTTTATTTACAAACACCAAACTATTTCGCTTCCACCAGAGCTTCTTCAGGGTAAGATAATAAAATAGTGTTTATCCTTGAGATAATCACCAGCGAGGATCATAATATTTTGAAACTTTTAAAGGCAAAAAAAATATTTAAAGAAAGATATTTGTTACACAAATATGTAATATTCCTCCATTTTTAAACGTAATTGATTATATGATATGATTTTTTTTATCAAGGTCATGAACGATATTTACGGACTCACTGCCTTTGTTTAAACAAAAGTTTCATTTAAATATTTTATTTCGTTGTTACAATGAACTTCTCATACTACATTTTAATTAACAACATAAACTTTTGGAGATTATTTTATTTTCTAATAAAACTATTTTTTTTAATATGAAAAAAGAACATTAAAGCTTTTAAATATAAAATATAAATTATTACTAGGTACATTTGATGGAATTTACCTAAAAGATTTAAACTATTCTTATTACGCAGTATTGCTTTCTTTTTTGGGTTCGTAACACTTTAAATCGATTATTCGATTATGCAGTAAAACTCTTTTATTCGAAACTAGAACAATATTGATTCCGACTCTAGTACAAATCTTCGACTCAAGAGAAATGCTTTTGTCTAGTATTGTCTGTCAGTTCATGCCTGCCAAGCCCAGTGAATAGATCGGTGAAGTCAGGTTCCTCTTCATATCTCTTACTAATTACTTAGCTATTATTTCTAGAAACAATGGCTCCATCTACCAAACTTATTGAATTTCGTTATACTATTTATATTTATAGTTGCTAATGTTTTCAAAATATATAATGATCTGACAGGGAAGTAATGATAGTAAGTCAAGAATACGTCAACAAATAACAATGACTTATTAAATTTATTCTATATTCGCCATAATTTTGTTTTGTGGATGTTCAATGTTTTTTTTTTATATAAAACTTTATTAAAAAAATATATATTAAAAACCAAACATGTTTCGGACACACAATCAGTGATATTATTATATATAAATATTATAATTTTTTTTTCACGAATTTGGTCAGTTTTGACAGATATTAAAATGATTTATTTTGAAACGATATGATTTTGTAATAACAAATATTGTGAATAAATTAAAGTAAATTATTTAAAATTCTTATTAGGGTCCAGGTATTATCTTACAACGCGGAACGCAGTTCTGTACTGCGTTCTGCCAGTTGGTAATTATGGTCTTGAAACTGTAACATTGTTCAAACAAAGTGCCGAGAAACTACGAGTGACCCAAAGAGCCATGGAAAGAGCCATGTTAGGAATAAGCCTAAGAGACAGAGTCAGGCACGATACGGCGAAAAAAATCAAAGGTCACTGACATCATCCACCGGGTGGCGATTCTAAAATGGCAATGGGCAGGTCACGTAGCCAGAAGCTCAGATGAAAAATGGACAAGAAGACTGCTGACTTGGAGACAGTGGACGGCAAAGAGAAGTGTAGGGTGACCGCAACTACGGTAAAATGATGATCTGAACAGACACGTCGGAATAACATGGATGCAGTCTGCACAATACAGAGTGACATGGAAGCGAATGGAGGAGGCCTTTGTCCAGGAGTGGACGGGAATAGGCTGAGGAAAAAGAAGAAGAAGATTATTTTACAATAAAGGAAATTAGTTCGTTGAGAGGCAAATTAAAATACATATTTTAAAAATAAAAAATTATAATTTCTTTAAAAATTATACTAAGCACACTAGTGACTGATGATAAGTGAATTATTAATTTAATTACATTTAGCCCAGGGGTCAGATTGATTTTGAGAATATGCTGTGTAATGTTTAGTTTGGAATGATACTTCGACATCCTTTGCACAATGATAACAGGCGGAACATGTCATTTATAAAAAAATATAATATAATAAAACTTTCGAAAACACGTTCTCATTCATTTTCATTTTATAATATGGAGTTTTACTATGATTCAAGAAACATTCAAATCGTTAAATGAAGTTTTGCGCAAAGTTTGAAATATCTATTATAATTTGATGTGGATTTGTAGAATTATATTTATAGAATATGGAATTGTAGAATCAGTGAGCCTGTGGAAAACTGAATATTTAAAACAAATATTTGTTCATTAAAAGTGGTCTTTAAGTGATTTGTTTTAAATCATGTTTTTTCGTATTTTTGCGAACCAATTTATTATTAATTTTTCTGCGATTTATTGATATCGGAAGTTAAATACAAATATCTATAAAAATTAATTGTATCTCAAAAGAAACGAATATGTAAATTATTTGGGAACAGAATATGGTGGTCGAGGCATTTACAGGACTTATGACCTGTCATTGGTTAGGTTAAGTGATTGCTTTATGTAATATAACATTCCCCATTACGCCCTTCTTACGAACACCACGTCTGACAATTATTTTTGAAAGTTGTATATATGCTACCACGTTGAGAAACATTTAACATATTTTTAGTTCAATCTACACTAGCGCCATCTATATTCTGTTTCCAAATAATTTACATATTCGTCTCTATTGAGATACAATTAATTATTAATGATTAACCCATAAAGGGTAAAATCCAGATTTGTCTACAAGTATTTGTATACATTCAAAAAAACAAATATCTTTATTATAATACTGAAAGCTTCTGTGAAAACACTCGACAAACGGTGGAATAATATAATACCCTAATAACGAACAGAGGTTTCCCTATATTGGGAAATAAATCATGACGGACACGGAATTGCGATCGAACGAGAAACCGACTCAGTTTCCTATTATATATTTCACCACTTTTTGAAAAATTAAGTGCACTTACTGGTCAAAGGTGAAAAGGTAATATTTATGGCTTTCCTTTGGTCTTATGCCTAGTTAAATCATTCACCCCTCCCGCACTCCCGAAGGAAGATGAAGATGAAAAACATGACCACCGCGGAGGGGTTAAGACCTACAGGATGTTTTAGTGTTCCACGAATATTTAAAGGGGTTCGCCTGTGTTTTAATGCAATATTTTTTTGCAATCAAATAAATACTTTAGGCGCCGAGTTCCTTCAGTGTTTTAGTGTTCCAAAAGGGTCGCTGAGATGATTCTAGAATTCGGAATGATTCGATGAAGAAGGAATGCGAAAAAGTTCTACTTGAAAGATATGTAAAGGTAAAGTAGGTCAAACAAGACGAAAAATATATGATGTATTCATATGAAAACGATGAATATTTTTTTTATGATACATAAATTTAAAACCAATGCAAATAAAAATCGCTTAATGAACGTTATATAACTGTGAAAAAGGATGACACTTTTAAACGAATAAGCATTTTTTTTTATTCACTTTCGAATATATTTTTCTAGACATATTAAGAACGTTTTACGCCTTCATCAACGGGAGAACTATTAACAGATATGTTTTGTGTGATTTTTCCTTCTCAGCCGACGTTTCGGAGATCGTTGCAGTCTCCATCTTTAGGGTAATGTGGTGGTGGTAATAAATGTGGGATGCGTTGTGTCTGCTAAGATAATCCACTGTTGTACCATGTCGCTGGTAGTATGTACGTGAAAAATAGAAAGTCGGCACTAGGTTTCCCGAATTAGATTAGCATCAACTCATCCCATATTATTACCACCACCAATTTACCCTGAGGATGAAGACTGCAACGATCTCCAAAACGTCGGTCCAGAAGGAAAAATCACACGTTTTTACTCAAAATCACACAAAACATATTGTTGCCAACCGTGAAAACCTACGTAAATATTAACAGAGTTTATATCCCGATTATGACGATAATAATATAAAACATTCGGAACATGTAGAGAAAAAATAGCTAAAAAGTGGAAAGAACAGTGTTTTACAATAATTCATACTAAAACTCGTCATTATGGTATTCCACAGTTTAATGTATTTCTCGTTGAGACAAATTGACATTTAGGTATAATACTTCAACATCGTTATCAACTAACATAAATACTCTTGACTTCAGAAAGTATCATGTCTTCCTAATGTAATGTTCTTCCTAATGTTCTTTTAATACTCTTGACTTTAGAAAGTATCTTATCTTCCTAATGTCGAACCATCTCTAATGCGTTCCTGGTACTATGTTGTATTTTTATCATATTTTACCTGTACTCAATAGATGCCTTAAACATTTTGCTGTTTGTAATGTATTTTGAGTTAATAAACTGATTTAATTTGATTTGATTTAAATCCATTTCTTAAACATTACATCTTGGAGAAAAAAGTAAAAAGTTTCACGTAATTGAAATTATGGTTAGCTTTCTCGGATCACAGATAACTTTGACAGATTTTTTTGTAACGTAATCGTTACATTTTATGAAAGAATTTTCATGCATTCGCAGTGAAATTATTCTCATGTCATGCGTCAAACATAACTCAGAGCGGTTTTCACAATGCATAAACGTTTTTTCATGAGACGAATATGGAAAATAGCAATACAGTTAACTAGGTTATTAAAAGTTGATGGTATGAAAACGAGCCGTAAAAACATCATAGTTGTGTTGTGTGGGGAAAAAGTTTATGATCCTACTTTTAGAGTTTTGTTGTTCATAACTCATGCGAAGTTTAAATAATTAAAAACTAATTTACTGTTATTATAGGGGGCTATAAAAATGTTCGCCTTGTGTGTCGTATATGGTACTATGTGTAAATAATGTATTTCTATATTGTTGGCATTTTTAAACAGTGATATTTTTCATACGGTCTGTCTGTGGTATAAGTAAGTTCGGGAAGAAGCAGGAGCTTTTGGAGAGACCACGTGGACTATTTCTTCATTCATTCTTTCCATGTGTCCAAACCTTTTGTAACGCTTTTATTCGCACTGCATTTACATTTTCATTCGACACCCTTTCATACACAAATGTTCTACACAAAAGATTTCATTTCTCCAGCATGTTTCTACTTTCATCCATCTTTTGCTAGTTCCATTTTTCACTTCCATACATAATGGTTGGTACAAGAACACCATTGCGCACTGCCATTTTAGCTTTTTTGGATAGGCTTTTATGAAACTTAATAATAATTAATGAAACATTTTTTCAAAACAGTGTTTTTTCTTGTTCACAGTGTTCATATATTCTGTTTAGCAAAAAAAAAAAAACTGTCATCGCACAGCCCTCACTCATTGAGAATTTGTGCAAGAATTAATAGTAATATCCAACCACTGAGTTATTTCAATTCATTTAATTAATTTATTTAAATATATCCAAAACATAACAGACATATTCTCCAACACACTCAAGATACATGTTGGAGATACACAATAATATATTAACATAATAAAAAGAGCGAGAAACATAAAATGCATGACAAATAAATAAAATGAATATTCAATTATAATAAAGATAGTACTGCCCTCAGGTGAGCCAAACGACTTACAAAGAAATCGCTCTTACTACCGGCATAAGCATTGACAGGTTGGTTTTGCATCGTGAGAGATAAAAGAAAATCTATGGCCCCTTTGTCAAAGATAATTATCAGGTACGAACAGACCTACATCCCTCTTTTCGATTTTTGAGTTGTGTATACAACCGCCTATCAGTTAAAAGAAGTGAACACCCAAGTGAATGTCTCGTCTCCTCTCGAGTGACTGGTAGCCTAGCATTTCTAGCAAGAAATCAGTCGGAAAGAGCCACGGGTAATAATGTGCAGAGTTCTGTAATCACCATTAATAGGGTACAGTTTAAATGGTACGTAGTTCCAATTTTGGCCACAATTGCTTACATAATGGTCAGACTGTATTTAGATTCCATTACAGGAAGAACATAACCACTTTTGTCACTTTAGCGTTTTTTACGAATCGTTTTTTAATGAGCGTTAATTAATTGAATTTACTTAAAACGCTGCAGTCATTAAGAATCTAGGATACCAGATCTTTCGAATAAGTATCCCAAAAGGGATATTTTAAAACGGCCCAACAAAGGACGTTATTCATCAATTTACAAAATAAAACAAGTGAATACTTTACGGAACAAAAAAATACAAGAAAATTCTTGGAATTACAAGAGTCTTGGACTTGGACTTGGATCTTCTGGCTTACAGAGGTTCAGCTCATGTGGCTATTCCTCTGACATCTGATGGGAACATTGTTGGAAGGTGATTTGGTGGGTTGATAGTTTATGCGGAGGCATGATTTGTGTGGCCCGGAGTGTTCCTCTGAAGGAGGATCGATTTTGGGCGCTTGTGGCGGCTGGAGGTGTTTGGGTCGTAATTTTAGAGGTATTTTATTGTGGGGTAAAGATATAAAGGGAGTCCTTTGTAACAACGCTTTAATTATGCTTAGTTTTGTAACACTAAGTCATAAATGGATATCTCTCAAACATAGACAATGATTCTTAGAATTTCTTGTGAGTAGCAGTATTTTGTTATAGTTCTAAGAATTTGATATCACACAGCATCTAACTAACATACTGAACCATGATAACTAACTTCATTGTTCTATTTTCGTATAATTCTTTCAACTCCTCAACATTCATACACATAAATCATTCATAGCACGTACGCATATCGATTTTATCGACTCCTCACGTGACTGACATTTAAAATTTAATTGATTTATATTGCCACGTTTTCCTTGATAAACCTCTATTTTTTAATTCACTCACATTTTTTACGTATATTTTCTAAACCATTGTTACTAATTTTCATGCCAAAGCCTTTAAATATTTTGTTCGTAATTTTTTTAAACTGCAATCACTCGCTCTATCTGCATTTAACACTTTATTTTCTTTACACCACATTTTTACTAATACATCTCTCTTTGCCAGATCCACGCTTCACTTCCATAGTAAGGGTTAGTTCAGAAACAATATTGAGAACTGCCATATAAACTTTCAAATAAGATACATCGTATGAAACACTTAATTTGTGGTTTGGCAATATTAAAAATAATTCTAAACACTATTATATTATACTTTGTATTGAATAAACACAACACTTCATTTTGTTTTGTCAAACCAACCGGTTTCGATCTCCCCGGAACTTCGTCAGAATATGTTGGTTTTTGTAACCCTGACGATGCTCCGGGAGAAGCAAAACCGGTTAGTTCGATAAAACAAAATATGAAAGTGTTTAAATTTTATTTTAATTTTATATATATAATGCCAAAAAATTAACACACTAATGGCGTCATTATTTATGTTCCGACTGGGTACTTCAGCATTGTGTTAACGGAACCTCCATCGATAAAGTTGCTTTAAATGGCTATTGGCATTTCAATGTGCATAATTTATCATAAGGAATATATGAGCGACGTAGGTGCCAACGCGTATATTGTTTTTAAAAATCAACACCCGGCGCCCCTGCAGACGATCAAAGTTGGACAAACCCTCCACCACAATAGCAAGAGAAAGATGAGTGATAAGGTTCTACCAATGACACAAAGAATATGATTTATGGTATTTATATTATCATCTTACCCGAAGACGGCAGAGCGTGGAGTAAGGCGTCCATAGTTACGTTGGTGCGATGATTTCCTGAAGAGTGCGGGATGTGCCTGGATGCAGATCGCTCAAGTTCGAACAGAAAGGAAAATACGAAAGGAGACCTAAGTCCAGGAGTAGACGAAAACAGGCAGAAGAAGAAGATTGAACCGTAGGTCTGTTTTAAAACTGTAATTTAAAAAAAAAATCAATTCAAATTCTTTTAACAAATCGCATTTTTTTTGTTTGTTCGTGAATAATGATTTAAAATTCCATATTTAATATTCAATATGGATAAAAACTTTTGACAATGCCTCGATAAGATGAATTACGCCATTACCATCAAACGGTAAAAAGCTTTTAAGTAACATTGGTTTTCATTCATTTTTAATATTGAATTTTATGTAATTAATACGAATGAAAACGTTTGTTTTCTAAAACTTTTAGTATGAATAATAGGATTGACATGTTTCGCTAGTCAAAGGGATAATCAATGGGATTTTATTTATTTATTGTTTCTTGAACCATGATGTAAAACACCATATTTAATGATTAATACGAATGAAAACGTCAGTGATAATCAATGATAATCATTTGATAATGCCTTATAAGGGCAAAACATGTCATTCCCATAAAATATTATAAAACTTCTAGAAAACAGACGTTTTCATTCGTATTAGTTATTTTTTATTATTATTTAATGCGGAGTTTTACATAATTATCATGAAACAATATAAAATTGAATTTTTTGAGTTAATGTTGATTTAAAAAAAAATATGGCATAAATTAAAAAATACATAATGAACAAATACACATTTACGTATTTTGATAAATGTTAAAGCAAAGAGTATTTTAAACTAATTTTAAAATATACGGTACAAATATTGTTACAGGTATTTTTTAATCAAAGGAAATTTCATTGAACTCAAATGTCAAGAACCTTCAGCTCTTTGATTTCTCTTTGTTTATAACTCTATATTAATTTAGTATTTACCTATTCCGGAAATCACCGTAAGTCTTTTGAGATAATAAATTATGTTTACCGTATTTTGTAATTAAGAAGCGTTGAATTACCTCATTAAAATATTCAAGGATTGGCTAATTAGGAATCTATTCGGTTTTTATAAACGCGTAAAAGTGGTGCTCTGAAAATTTATTTTACAACATACATCTTCTTTATCTTAACGTGGCAGAAACCTTCATAAACCTCAATGCTCCTCCACAGTTAAGATAACGATTTAGATTTCGGCTAACGCTATGATATTTGCTAACTGCTTGATACTTTATTTAATTATTACTTTTTTATGTTAAGTTTCAGTCATAGGAATTGGTTTGCAGCAAAGTCTTTAAACATCTATGATGGTTCTTGGGATTCCATTTGGGCCTATCTAATGTAGTATAAATTATAGGCAGATTAGTTGAGCCAAAGCGCAACCCCCGGACAAATTTCGGAAATCGGGCTTTCGCAGTGGCAGGTCCGCGAAATGTTAGAGATCGAGTATGAATAACCTTGGTGGATAATATTGATGCATAGGCTAACGTAAAAGGACACCTTGCCACCAATGCCAACCACCCCCCGTATGACATGTCATACATGGAGAAGTATGGGGGAGGTCTATGTCCAGCAGTAGATGACAACGGCTGTTAAAGAAGAAGAAGAAGAAGGTCCGTCCGTCTGGAATGTGCTTTCTGCATGCCTCAGATGCATTGACAATCCGACAGATTTTAAATCTCCCCAAAAAACACACTTTTTCAAAATATCGCATAAAATGTTTACAACACAACGGTTATCTGATTGCTGGTGTCACATGCAACTCTCATGACTAAAACATTGTCAAAGCGCTCTTGAGGTGGTGAACTATTCACGAAAATGGAGCTATACGAATTAGCCTAATTATTATTATTATTATATTATAGTAGTAGTTTCCCGATGCTTTTTACAAGTTTGTATACAACATATTTTGAAGACTGTAAACATTTTTTTGCCATTGATTCCCTTGACTCGTGATGGGTAGTTAGTCTTTCGGCAATGTTATTGTCTCGAATTATATTGGTGTATATTACTAATAATAAATGATAAGTGTGTTCACTGAAGAAACTGAATGCGAGGCAGTCAACATTGCGATCAGCAAGGTCTTCTGCGATGGGTAAATTGTACGTACCGAAGCGTTATCCTCGCACGAATTTCGGCGACCGGGCCTTTGCTGTAGCTAGCCCCTCGGCCTGGAACGGTCTCCCTGCAGACTTAAAGTGCATTGAAAACCCGTCAGAGCTTAGATCGAGGCTCAAAACGCACCTGTTCAAACTCTCCTATCCCGATACAAATGTTGATCGACTGCGTCAGGTGCAGTCCCCATACTAAAATGTTTTATTTTTAACAAAAATGTTTATCTTTAACATGTTTGTTTTTAATAAAACGTTTTTATAACTAAATATTTATTTTGACAAAATGTTTATTATGACAAAATGTTTATTTTTAGCAAAAATGTTTATTTTTAGCAAAAATGTTTATTTTCAACTGTATGTTTATTTTTTACAAAAATCTTTATTCTTATAAACGGCGGATTCGTGGAACATAAATTAAATAGACAATATGTGCACCAACTAAAAAGAACGTTTTGTGTTAAATTATTTTTATTTTGTTATTTTATTTTATTTCATTGTATTTTATATTATTTATTTTAGATTTATTTTGTGGGTGTTGCACGATCGAAGTGTGCGCGGGAGATGGCTATTGGTGGCGATGAGGTTCGCAACCCATCACACCGCGTCTCCCGCGGAGCGAAAAGAGAACGATGGAGTGCCGCATCAGTAAAAGTGTGACAGTCCATTCTTTCTGCCTACCCTTTCAGAGAGATGGCGTGATGGTTAGTTAGTTAGTTTGTTATGTTTATTCTTAAAAAAACGTTCATTTAAATTTTTTTCAAATATTTTTATCAAAATGTTTATTTTTAACAAAATGTTTATTTTTAACAACATGTTTATTTGTAAGAAAATGTTTATTTTTAACAAAATGTTTATTTTTAAGAAAATTAAGGAGGGAAGAAAGAGTGGGATTAGGAAAAAGGGGAAACGAGGACGAATTGACTGTTAAGACGGTGAGTCATGCTCATAAGGAAAAAAATTATGGAGAATTTCTAATTCAGATTTTAGCGGCGGGCAGGGGAGCCCAATTTTTTTTATTTTTATGAGAATATTTAAAATTATTTTTAATGGTAAACATTGCTAGAATGGGACTTTGGAAATGATTTGTTTGATTATTAATTTAGGTTAGATTATTGTTAAGGTCTTTCTTAAATTCTCATGCTTCCAAATAATCTTATTTTAGACATGGGGAATTTTTTTTAATTCAAATGACTAAAAGTGTATTATAATTTTATTTAATAATGTCACACCACAAATTAAGTGTTTCATGTGAAAGTTTATTTTATAATTTGTTTTTACTAGCCAGTAAAAATATTATCAATTGTGAATATAAATTAGAATCAGTATAAACGTATGATATTAGCGTGTATACAATTCCACATTAAATCTTAAATTCTAATTTTTGAAACCATAACTCATCATGCGATCAAGTTGAACGTGTATTGATGATGATATCAACATTTTATGATGTGGTTAAACATATTGGATTCCCGAAATGAGCCCTTCGCCGTATTTTATTGGCCTGTCAATTGCACACATATCACCCGGCTCGTATTTATATGAGAATAGCCCCTCTACACTTCTTCTGCCCAAATATTATAATAACGTACGTATCTGTCCATACGAACACTCGAGCACCCTGTAGGCCGTACTTAACTTCTGAGTTTGTGATAGTCATTTGAGACGTTCGTATTGTACAAACGTCATTAATTGTATCAAAAATTAGTAAATACAAATATTATGATTTTCATATGAAAATGCGGTGCTTATGAAAATGTAATTAACAAAATAATGAAAAGGGTGGTTAAGATGGTTTGGACACATGGACATAATTTCATTTCATTTATTTATTTTAAACATATCTAAAGCATTACAGAATTTTTTCCCAATGCACTAAAGATACAAGTTAGAGATACACAATAATAAGTAATGAAGACAGAATGGTTAAGAAAGTATGTAAATGACGCGAACCGAGCTAGAAATAGAAGAAAGCCGAGGAAAACCTGGCATGGTGAAATTAATCAAATATTACACTTCGGTCACGTGAGGAGTCGGAGAAATCGACATTAGTGCATGACACGATGCATGAATGTAGAGGTAGTGAGAGAAATTTGTCAGGACAGAATGATGTGGCAGTCCATTATTTAGTGTGGTGGTTATTTAGTGAGTTAGGTATGACAAAGTTAATAATTAATACGTAATAGTTAATACAATTAAAACGTCTGTTTTTATTTTATTTTATTATTTTTTATGATAATGACATGTTTTACCTTGTTAAGGCATATCAAATACATGAGCGTAACAAGTCTTTCCCATAAAATTTAACAAAACTTCTGTAAAACGGACGTTTTCATCGGTATTAGTTATTTTACATTACTGTTCAAAAAATAATAAATGTATAATAAAATTGTAACAATATGTAAAATGTTAGGATCTACGTTACACGCATCATGCCCATAATGACTTACGAAATTGAAGCAAGAGAAGACACGAAACATGTCGTAAGAATAGCAGAAATACACACATTGTGATCTATGTTGGGTCGAATCCTTTGAGATAAGATTTCTAACGTAGAGATTCGCTGAACTTGATAAACTTAAAATTTATGACAAAGTGAGATAAAATAGGCAGAAAAGAAGATTCTGGAGGGACCATCGAGAGGATGGACCAAAAGAAGTTTCCTAAGATCGTGATGCACGAGATTCCAGAGAGCCGTGACCACCAAGACAACCACTAAAGATATGGAGAGAGCTGGACGTCTTCAATATAGTCCCAGAGTAAATAATTTTGCAACAGTACCTAATATTCCAAAATAAGAACATAATTTTGTCGAAAGTGTTATGATAAAATAATTAAAATGGTTGAACAAACGAACAAGCTAATCGTCGTGCCATCTCTCTGGAAGTGTAGGCAGAGAGAATGGATACAAGCCGAGTTAAATTCATATACTTGAAATCTTAGTGGGACAGACAAATTGTAACTTATCGTTTGGGGCATTACAATTTCTATTGATGTGAACTAATTTTATTTTGCAATCAAAGTTTAAAAATAATACTATGCACATAATAGTATTATTACGAGTCTGTAATAAATATAAAGTGTTTGTTTGAAAACCGTATGTTCTAAATTTATTTTTAATAAACTTTAAACGTTAATATCGTGGAAATCCAAATTGAAGATTTTATAAAAATTCAAATACTGTTTTATTCAATTAAATCAAAAGTATTTATATTTTAGTTGACGTTGAGAATCTTGAGATGAATGGGAATGGAAACAAAAATTAATTTAAAGGTATCTGTGGATATTCATTTAAAAAAATGATTAATTTATTTTTACCTTGAATAAATAACACTTAAAACAAATGAAAAGCTATGAGCCATATGGTGGGTAGTATGATAATATTATTAGTTTAACTGTTGCATTATTCATTTCTTGATCAGTTCTTACATGTGCAGAATTACTTTAATATTATAAATACGTGTTAGAATATTAACTCGGAGAAGACGTTGAAAGATATAAAAAGTAACTGTTATCTTCTAAACGATTCTAATACCCAACTGCGAAAAAGCATGTAGAAGAATTTTCACTGTTTCTTTGTACGATAAAAATAATATTAAAAATCGAATAACTTTAAATATTTGTTATATTTTATATACATAAAACATGATTATTAAAAAAAGGAAATATAAAATACACTTCAGTGGTTCAAATAAATATATAAACATAATATACGCATTTTATTTAAATATTACACTTTAGAAACATTGTTTTCATGTGAAATCTCTACATAATATAACTACAACTATAATTTTGAATAGATTACATCAATTTAATCAGTACACTAATGAAATGTCGCGAATATAAATGGTTTCATTATAATCATTTAATGAAGAATTGTTGTATTGTGAAGAGATAAATTATTGTAAAATTTTACAAAGTTTAGATTACAATTTGATAATGACGAAAGCCAAATGAGACCAAAAGAAATTACTAATCAATGGATAAACTTACCAATCACATCTCCGAAAGAAAGCGCAAAAAACACCAGAACGAAAATTGCAGCCAGCATTTTGGCACGAGCGTATTTAAAACAAACTTTAAACATTTTTCTTGTCACAGAACAGAGACGTCAAACGTTCATTTGAGCCTTTCGGGAAAGCGTTCCGGAGCTCTTCCGTTTCCGAAACGTCCATCTGTCATTTTAAATTCGATTTTTCAAAATTGAAACTTCCGCTGACAGTCGGGTTTATTTGTTTTTGGGATATTCGGGCGGGAGGTATGCTCCGGATGGGATCCGAGCGGTTACTGAAGCGAGTTCTGGCGACGCCGAAAGGTTTTGTTAAGGCTGTACAGGCGCCGGCGCCGTTGTTCGGCAACTTCTCGGACATATTTCGCAAGGATAGGGTTGAACTTTTTGTTGAGGCGGGACCAAATCTTCGTAGAAGCCGCTCAGTACTGTTATCTGAAATCCTTAATTTACTAAGTGCGAGTTTGTCCGATGGGCGGTATTATTGTATTGATAGGGTATATTACATATTCTACTTAGTTTATGGAACGGTTTGGTACATTTCTTTTTGTGATTCACTCGTAATGCTACTGATTATTTATCGTCTCTTGAACAATCAAATAAAACTCCATACCAAATAAATGATACGAATAAAAGCGTCTGTTTTCTAGAAGTATTATATTCTATTGGAATGACATGTTTTACCTTTTTAAAGCATTATCAAAATTGACATTTGATAACACCTAAGCAAGGCAAAACATATCATTTCCATTAAACGTAATATAAGTAAAAACATAAAATTAAACAAGAGAGCTTCCTCATGACTATATACAAACTGATTGGACTTGGACTTTGATCTTATTTTCGACTGTTTGTCCAACTTTTTGGTCGACTGTTTGTACGAGTATATAGCCTTGAGGACGCTCGCTAAAGAGTGAAACCGGCTGGCGCTACTTACTCAAATAAAGTGGTTTTTATTTATTTATTGTTTCCTGAACAGTGATGTAAATCTCCATATTAAATAATTAATACTATTGAAAACGTCTGTTATTCTCATTAGAAAGGCGCAACATATCATTTCCATAAATTATGTTAAACACGATGTGCGATGGGGAAGACTAAGAAGACGCTACTGGAGAGATCTTGTGAAAAGGGCATATTCTGAAAGAGTGATCAATATAGCCGCAAATAAAGTACCAACAGGAAATCGACCGGCAGGAAGACCACCTAAAAGATGGCGAGACAGTTGGACATCTGTATCCCAGGAACAGGCTCCGAGAAATAACAGGACACAGTCCTAAATAAAGCAGAAGAAGAAGAAGATATTAAACACCATCGTTTGGTTTTATAATAAATGATATAAAAAATAGTGACTCAGTGTAAGAATGCCCTGGCAAGGCGAAACTAATTTGTCACTACTAATTATCTAAACAAAACTAATACCTCAACGATCAATTAAAACCTTTTATATAAAACCGAGTATTTAATTCATTTTAATTTGTTAAATTAAATAACTTTGTTTTATGTATCACAATTAATTTACATAAGAACAAATACACATAAAGGTTCGAAAAATCACATAAATTTTACATTTGATATATTATTGTAACACCTGATGATAAATAATAATGCAACTGTGGTGGAACGGTTTTTTCTGAATCTTTGTTGCTCTTTGCTATTATGTATAATCACTTTGAGTTTGGATTTTGATAATTTCAGGATGCTTGAAGAATTCAATTTTGAAAAACCCTGACATGAAGATCAGCAGCAAAGTGAGAATCTATAAGACTTATTTGCGACTCATCATGACATATGGGATCGAGTGCAGGGCAGACACCACAATCACAAAACAATGCGCTCAGAGTGTCAGAAATAAAAACGCTCAGATGTATATCTGGCAAGACACTGCAAGAAAGGATAAGAGATACACGGATAAGGGAGATATGCAAGGTTGAGGATGTCGTTAGGTGGGGAAACAAAGGAGAAGATACTGGTATGCACACGTGAGGAGAATGGATCCATCCAGACTCCCATTCATTGTGTTACGCGGCCAGCCCCAAGGTAGATGACCCCCGGGCAGACCACCAAAGAGATGGAGCGACAGCTGGGAGTCGACTTCGTAGGAGGCCAATTCCTTTTAAGAAACAGGCCACTAGACCTACACTAATAACATTGATTATGTCAAGATAGGTTGACATAGGTGATACATAAAACAAATTTATTTAATTAAACAGTTGAAAATATTATGGTACCATAGTGTTTCGGCCAAAACAATGGACTATTTAATTTATTTTCATTATTAATATACTACATATCAATAACGTGTAAGCCATTCAACACTAGCATATACGCTCAAAGAATTTATTTTCTAAGATTTTTACATAATATAGGAATGAAATGAAATTTCATGTTTTCTTAATAACAAGGTTTTTGTCTAAGAAACTACAATAAAATAGTTGAATGTAATAAAACACGAAATTACCCAAATTACCATTCATGAAACATTTCAAAGCAAATAATTTCGGCTGCGGTTTTCCAAAAAACATTCAAATTTTTTTCCGTATTTGTTCATAATCCTGGTCTTACAATGCGACACTTTGCATAAGTTTCAAATGAAATTTTATTACTGTCAATTCCACTCCGTTCCGTCCATCAGACTCAAATTTTGATTTTGTTTTACGCGATTTAACAAGTTTTCGTCGTCAAAAAGTTTCGAATTGGTAAAACATCATTTCCAACTGTGTGACTCCTACGTTCACAATTCTCTAACGTTTTGGCGAATAACTTTTAACGGAAATCCAGTGTTATAACACAGACTAACGTTCTGGAAGATTGAATTGAAATATTTTATCTGAAATATTTATATAAAATAGCTTCATTGATGTTGAACTTGGCCAGCCATACAGTGAGGATAACAGATGATCGGTGACACCCCGGCAGACCACAAACAATATGGTCTGACGATATCAAAAGAGTGGCAGGAGACCAACGGCATAGACAAGCGAGCAATAGACAGTTGAGAATGTTAGAAAAGGAGGCCTATGTCCAACACAGGATGACTAATGGTGGGTGATGATGATTATTTGTATCATAATTCGCACGCTTAATAGTAAACTGACAGATTATGGTTTAGGTCATAATTGAGTTAACATTAGACAGAGGCTTGTGTTAACGCTATTCATCTATTGTATTTTTCACAATTTAAAAACTATCCATTCGTAAGTACGATAATTGTTCACAATGTTGACTCTATCCTTTCGTCCTTGTTTTTCGACTGTTTTTATTAAAACACCGACTCATGTCAGATTGAGTAAAACTTGCTTTTTTGAGTTAAACCAGTGTTCTATTAAGCCTGCGAATTGTATTTAATTTTACGCGACAGCTTTTTCGTCAACCTATGTTGACATAATCAGGTATTACAATAATATATTGAATTCAAATTGACATGGGAACAAATACACATAAAGGTTCAAAAAATCACGAAATTTGACATTTGATTTATTTTTTAACACCTGAGGATGTCAACATTGGTTGATGAAACAGCTGTCGCGTAAAATAAAATATAATTGTGATACAAAAAACAAAGTTATTTAATTTAACAGTTTAAAATGTTAAGGTATCATAGTGTTTCGGCTAAAACAACGGACTAATAAAAACGTTGTTAAACACCAAATTGAATTCACATTAAAAATAATACAACTTCTATTATCGACGCGCGTGCATGACACGATGTATGAATGTTGAGGAATCGAGAGAAGTATGCAAATAAAGAACAATGTAGTGATTTATTCTTTCTGCAAACCCTTCGGAGTGACGGCGTGATAGTTAGTTAGTAGACCGTCGAAACTTGTCAAAAAATAGGTTTACATATTTATTTCAGTATTTTGATACATAAAAATTATATAGTTTTTTGTGTATAGTTTTATGGCTTACAGTGGTTAGCTAGCCAATAGAACTTTTAGGAAGTCCACATGCGAGTGTAAAAATTTTTGCATGACCGATTTCAAGTAAAATCTATTTCAATATCTCAGTAGGTACACAACATTTATCCCGCTCAAAGGAAAAGGATGTTTCCTCAGGCGACCGACAAAGAACATGCCGAAGGTTTTACTTTTCATGATAAGCCCTCAATGGAGTTGTACGTAAGCTGAATTTAACGTTACAAAAAGTTTGTACGAAGTGCATTTCAAATACATCATATTGATAATTTTCCCCACATGATTACTCTAACTAACAAAGGACCTCGCCATCTTCCCGAAGGGGTATGCAATAATATTTATTTATTATTTTATTATAATTTATATTTAAAATAAAATAGAAACAAAAACACTGCTCTTTTATTTTTCACCACTTTTTTAGGTTATTTTAATCGCCGAATAGTTTCGCTTGTACCCAAGCTTCCTCAGGGCTTCGTAATAACAGAACAACAACATATAATACTCTTTTTGTCTCTCTTGACACAATTCTCAAAGTTTCTCAACATCGTGTAATGCACGCACGTAGATTTCTCCGACTCCTCAAGTGGTCGACATTTAATATTTGATTCGTTTAATTGTACCAGTGGTAATTCACAATGGCGTTCATGTGGCGACCCTTATGCATGGAAGTGAAGCCTGGAGCTGGCAGAATAATGCCGTAAAAATGAGATCACCAAGAAGAATGTACAGAAAAGCAATTGGGAAGTTGAGTTGATTATTATTAAATTAAGAAGACTGTTGTAGAACCAACAATTGAGACTCAATTTATAAAGGAACCAAAAATTAGGACTCAATTTAAAAGAGAACCAATAATTGAGATTCATTTTAAAAGAAAACCAAAACACCTTCTTCTTCTTCTTCTTGGAATGGCCCTACAGCCCATATCGAGCCTTAGCCTCCAGTATTCTTCGCCTCCAACTCCTCCTGTCCTCCGCTTTGACCCCCAAAATACCAAATCAATAAACACAGCTCTAAAATTTAACTTATAATACGACATTATAAAGGTTTATTCCTTGCATGAGCTTAATATTTGGTAAATTGTGCTACGCATATTTTACAAAATAGCTATTTGTCAAAATTGCCTTCAAAGGGACTTCAAAATATAAAAAAATGTAGTTTGTTTTATTACCACGGTCAAATTGATGGAAGGATGAGGGGGAGAAGGACGCTATCGCAAATGAGAGACTAGAAGGCCGCAGGAGATGGCAGAAGTTCTTGGAAGCGAGGACTGATGGAGGCCAAAGCTCAATATGAGCTGTAGAGCCATCGAACTAGAATAAGAGAAATTGATATCGGTTAATCGAAAGTTTTCTGTATAATTAGCTTTATTTGGCCATCCTCTGGTATTAATTAAAATTAGAATTTCATTAAACACAGATAGCTCAAGTTTCGTATTTATCCAACGCAATCTTTACTTAAACAGAATGCAACCTAATATAGGTAAAGGTAAATCAGGAATCCCCACAGGTTAGCCTAAATTAACGTAAATCTCTCAAAGGCGGAGAGGGGGTTAGTTTGTATATTGTGGGACTAACATGGGTAAAGCCAGTGTTAGCAGTTGTGAATACATGGCGAAGCCTTTTTCAAAGTTAATCGGAATGATGAAAATTCGTAAGGTGTTACTGTAAAATTCGTAAGGTTTTACTAAAAAAATTCGCCAAAAAAAACCTCAATTGTTACTGTATAGTTCGTAAGGTGTTATTGTAAAATTTGTAAGGTATTACTGTAAGATTTGTAAGGTATAACTCTAAAATTCGTATGGTGTAATATGTAATTCGTAAGGTTTTACTAAAAAAAATTCTTAATGTGTTACTGTAAAATTCGTAAATTGTTATTGTATAGTTCGTAAGGTGTTTCTTAACATGGCTCTTTCCATGGCTCTTTGGGTCACTCGTAGTTTCTCGGCACTTTGTTTGGACAATGTAACAGTTTCAAGACCACAAGTACCAACTGGCAGAACGCAGGCTTCATAGACTTTTCATTTCAGGTTGATCGGTATTTTTCGGTTTTTAAGGATGTAACTGTAATTTCTACTACATTATAGAAAAAATCTAAATCATATTAGTTTGAGAGAGGTCGATGTGAGATTAAAATAAGATACTGAATTTTTCATTAGAGTATGAAAGGGATCAACAAAAACAAAGAATAGACTCGCACACTACACGCGTTGTGTGATCCCACAAGTGTATCAGGCGCTGCGCTGTGGAGGAAAATATTTTTGTCAATAAATCATAATCCAATGTATGCATAAAAAACGTTGTTTTCACGGAAAAGTAATCCCAAAAATATGTCTATCGTTTTGAATGTCAAATAAGTCTTATTTTTCGGAAGATTCCGATCCAATACCTACACGAGGCCTGCTGGCAAACAAGGCTAAATATTTTCGAGGCATATCAGAAATGGCGAGATTTAAAGGTTGAAAGCAAAGATAAGGGGCGAAATTATATTTATTTAAACGCTTATAAATCCCGGACCTAATTCTATTTACGCCGCGCGAAAAAGTGTGAAATTATTTAAATTTACTCTGTCAACTCTTCCCGGAGGAATATTCCGGTAAATATGGTCCTCGGTCGTGTGGCCTCATCTCGCCGGTGGAGGCTGCCTCTGAATATTTGCAGGCGATTTCGTTATCAAGTTATAGGTCTTAATTAACTTCAAAATATCTTTCGGAAAATAAACGCATGGTTCGCTGATTTTTTACCCAATTTGTTGAATTTGAATCTGTAATTGAATCAGTCTCCGTGTCTCTGCCGTTGATCATCAAATAAAATAAATATAATCAAAATGGTTTTTCTTATAATTAAATAGCGATAGAAAATCAACATTTCTTAATTATGTTGTTTTTTTTCCATAAAAACAGAAAGAATTCGTTTCAAAATAAAAAATTCCAAGAATCAAACGTATTTCTTTAAAATATAAGTCAAATAATTTCCCATTTTTTTATATACTTTGTATAAACAACACTTATATTAAAAAAATAAAATTACATAGACATGTTTCGGACAAACAGTCCTTCTTCAGCGATACATATTATAAAGATACATTAAAAAAATTATTTTAAAATAGTTAACATGATCTGAGAGATGTTATAAATATATATTTTGGAACGCTTATGCTTTTGTTATAACATATATTATGATTCAATTTAAATAAAAAAATAAAGTTCTTATTAGGGTTCAGGTTCACTTACAAAAAATGAAATTAATCAAAGATTGAACTTGACATTAAATTTATTGATTATTTATAATATTTTCTTTAATTTTAATAGCTTTTTTAATTTCTAAAATTTCGAGATTGCTCAAAGTTATATTTCTATTATTAACATGCAAATTTCCAAGCCATCTTTAATTAATGAATGATCTTTTGAAAATAAAGAAGGACTGTTTGTCTGAAACATGTCTATGTAATTTATTTTTTTAAATAAGTGTATAAAAAAGTATATAAAATAAAAAAGTATGCAAAGTATATAAAAAAAAGAGAGAAATATACCATCATAACAACACTAAGTATGGCATATAGAGAACAAATAATTCTTAATTAATATTATAATAAAGAATGTCTGTTTTCTAAAAGTTTTGTGTTATTTTTTGTTTCTTGAACAATGATTATAAACTCCATATTAAATAATTAATATAAATGAAAACGTCTGTTTGGTAGAAGTTTTTTATGTGTTAGTTTATGGTAATGACATGTTTCGCCTTTCTAAGGCCATATGTATACATTTAATAATGCCTTAGTTAGGAAAAACAAGTCATTCCCATAAACAACAAAAAACTTCTAGAAAACAGACGTTTTCATTTGTATTAATTACAGTTTATTGGAATAACACGTTTTGCCTTGCTAAGGCATTATCAAATGCAAAGAGAATCAAACGCGTTGCTGTCTATAAACCTGAGTTAATGGAGCAGAAAATGGCGATTAAGGTAATAAGTGTTGTTTACATACATTGTTAACAAAAAATAAGAGATAAAACCCCAAAATATTGAAAAATTTGTATGAAAGTGCTTATAAATAAATAATAGTCAATGACGTAACATAAACAAGTATAATAAAATAATCCGCGGGCCCTATATTTTCAATCGTAATCCTGAGAGTTTCAAATCAATTGATGACATAAAGGAATTTAAACGCGCTCTAACCTAATATATAAAGGGGTCAACCATAGATGTGTAAAATGCTTTTTTATATTAGATTTAGAAGAGATTTCTTATAATAGTATGTAAAATTATTATTACAACTTTCCTAGCATTCAATTTTAATTATATCTTCATGTTACGATAAGTCACTTTTACCGATGTGAGCATCAGGTTACTAACAAATACAAAACAAATGTTACTACCAATTGTATGTAGTTGTTACGATACAGGCTATGCCTAGTGTGACAAGTACAGTTAATTGTTTTTTTTAATGTTCATCGTGTAAAAGTAAAATCAATAAATAATATAAAAATAAAAATCGAAAAAACAGTTTATACAATTATTTACAAATTGTAGTACAATTTTTTTTAAATATTTTTTTAAAAACTGAAATTTTATCATAAACAGTCGAATTTGGTTATTTCTAGGAAGATGGGACAGACTTTATTTGCTTATTACAAGTATTATTCGTTATTTCAGAGAATATATATTTTTTAAAAGCTTACAAAATACCCATCACATGTAGACATAAAGTATCTGTTTCCTCGTTCCATCCGAGATTTTGCTATTTTCCGTCATCGTAATAACCAAGCTTGATTGTATCATATACATAAAAATGACACTTGTGAATATTTCAGTATTTTTTTATGAAATCTTCACGTGAACACAATTTTTTCCTCTTTAGAAGTGGAAATAACTGTGTTTTAATTCATAACAATGTCTTTATTATGAAATTCGCCAGTGTCAGCGCCTTAAGTTCAAAAACAAATAATATTATCAATTGGAAATATATTTTAAGATATATTTTAATTTATAAATATATTGGAATATATTTTATATGATTGGAAAAAAAAATTTGGACCCATGCTGGAGGATGAGACTTACAGAATTGATAGAAACCTTGAAATTGAAGAACTTATTAACCAAGAAACAGTAGTGAGATTCTGTAAGTCTCCACGCCTACGGTGGGCTGGCCATGTGGAAAGAATGCCAGAGGGTAGAAAACCACGAATTATATCCAGATGGGTGCCCCGCGAAAAGAGACCAAGAGGCAGACCGAGGAAAAGATGGGTGGATTGCGGGAAAGAAGATTGGGAGAAAATCTCGGGTTCGAATCCCGGCGAGGGCAGTGTGATTGTCACACTGTCTTTGGTCTGATGTAGAATTCACGTGACAAAAAAATGTCGATATATTAGCTACATATCACATGTCACGAGAATCACTATGATACCTTTTGAATCGATTTGGCTCATGCTCTCATGATGTAAAGAGCGATTCAACAAAATAATGAGAAATGAGAAAAATGGAAGGAGCTGGGGAATGGACAGAGATGGTCAGAGACAGAAGTCAGTGGAGGACCGTTATGGAGGAGGCAAAGTCCCACACCTGGATGTAGCGCCGAGAAATGATGATGATTGGAAATACGAGTATATCAAAAGTTAACAAAAAGCGTAATATAACACGATTTTTACATTTTCTCGACATTTTTGCTGTCTCTCCTAAATTTAAATTTTCAATTAAGCTCTGACATTTCAATTTATCTAGGAAAATAATTACATTCCACTATAACTTAATAAGTAAATTTTATGCAAAACTTTTATACGTTTATCGAATTCAATGACGCCGCTGTATGCAAAATGAATAGTTAATGTTGTTCTCCAAGTTGAATCCGATTACTCTTGGTGACACTTGAGCTAGATGCACTGACAATTGAAAATGGCATACCAATAAATTAAGTATGTATTTCAACATTTAAGACTTACTTTACGTATATAAGCTGAACATTTACTGGTAATAAGTTTATTTTTTAATACCAGGATATTTAAAAAGAATCAATATGAAATAACCCTGACACGAAGATTAGAAGCAAAGTAAGAATTTATAAGACTTGTGATAATCATGATAATCGATCATGACATATAGAATCGAATGCAGGGCGGATACCACATAACAAAAACGCACTCAGAGTGTTAGAATGAAGACCGTAGGAAACATATCTGGCAAGACACTACGCGATAGAATTAGGAACTCAAGAATAAGGGAAATATTCGAGGTCGAGGATGTCTTTAGGTGGGGAGGCAAAGGAAAAGATATGCACATATACTAGATACTGATATGCACACGTGAGGAGAATGGATACATCTACACTCCCACTCATTGTGTTACATGGCCAACCCCAAGGTAGATAACCTCCGCGCAGACCATCGAAAAGATGAATCGGAAGTTGAGAGTCAACCTCGCAGGAGGCCAATTCCTCTTAAAAATAGACCAAAAAGCTTACACTAAAGTTTATAATACCTAGAAAGTGAATACCAAATAGTGCATCGGTTAGAAACATTTAAAATATAGTTTGTGTGGATAATGCTTCGTATATCTTCGAACCAAGTCGTAACAAACAAATAAGTCTTATGAAGTGCCAATACCATTAGGTTAGGTTAGGTTAGGACTCAATCACCTTAACATAAACATGCAAGTATTAATTGTAATTTCGTGGAAAGAACATGCATTGTTTTATATTGAACCGTAAATACAGTTTTCTAGAGCTTTCATTATATTTATGAGAGTGACATGTTTCGATTTGTTAGTGTATAATCGAAGGTGAAAAATGTAGTTTGTCATTTCCACACTAAAAAGTTTTTCTCAATAGTGTGTTGTATATAAATCGTTTTTCAAAAAGCGATAAGTGCAATTAATTTAGAATATGAAGTTAAATGAATATTGAAAGAATGAATAAAGAAATAATGAAAAATAAAGTATTTGTTAAAAATGCAAACGGAACAATAAATAAAGACCGAAGAAAACGTCTCTCGATCAAAGCAATTAAATATTAAATGTCGGCTACATGAAGAGTATGAATGTTAAATAAAAAACAGTTTTGTGGCCCATTATTTTTTCTACGCCTTCGAGGAGACGGCGTGAAAACATTAAATTTCTTATTACCTCTTCTTCTTCTTTTTTGGCCGTCTCTCCACTGTGGATGTAGGCCTCTTCAAACTTTCAATATTTTTCTCTATCCTGTGCGATTCTCATCCATCTTCTTCCCCCGATGGAATGATGGTGTAAACGCAATTTTTCGAATAAATTAATACGAATGAAAACAGCTGTTTTCTAGAAATTTTATTATGTTTTATATGAATGATATATATCGCCTATCTAAGTCATTATCAAATATATATAGATAGGCGAAACATGACATTTACATAAAATATAATAAAACTTCTACAAAACAGAAGATTTCATTGGTATTAATTGTTTAATATTGAGTTTTATATTATTGTTGAAGAAACTGTAAAAAATATCTTATTTTTATAACAGGGCACTCGTTCATCGATTTACTGCATGGATTGCTATTCTTTCACATAACAAGAAAAATCCTAAAAGTGCTCGGTGTTGGTTAAGTGCTAAATAAATGCCTGTTCAAACTGGACACAATTGCTAGTCACGTATATCTTTGAGAATGAAAGAAGACCATACTTGAAATGCTTGCATACTAAAACACTTAGAAGTTACGTGTTGTTATTTCCGTACGGCGGCGCTTGTATTAACGTAGTACTTTCGGGGTATATTTAAGTTCCAAGATAGACGTTTAGCTTAACCCTCTCGCAATGCTGTTTCTCAGCTCCACAAAGTTATATTAAGATATGTACTTATACGAAAGCTTATTTCAGAGCAAAATGTTGATGAACAATTACAAATTTCGCTTTATTAAAAATTAATATTAAATTATAATGTAACAATAAAAATGAACAAACGATATTTCTGAAATCTTTTGATGGAAGTTCATTTTAAATAATAATTAAACAAAACGATGTTTTTTAACTACTTGTACTTTTTTCTTTATTTTGACGATGCCAGCAAGCCCGGCGAAGCCGGTCGCTGTCGAAATAAAGACAAAAGTGGAAGTGGTTAAAAAAAACATCATTTTATTTAATTATTAAATAAAATAAAAATACTATAAAAAAGTGGGTTTTAAAAATGTTAATAAAACTACATATGTAATTCTAAAAATGACGTACGACTCAGTTCTTAATGAGTTAAAAATAACATAAAGACTATAAACATTATGCAGTCAAAAATAATTTAATTAAAAAACTTCTGTCTTATAGGAGTTATATTAAGTTTTATGTGAAATAACATGTTTCGCCCTTCTAAGGTATTGTCAAATGTTGACATTTTATATAAATATCATTCCATATAAAACTTAATAAAACTCTTAGAAGACGGACGTTACATTTATATAAATTATTTAATATGGAATTTTACATCAATGTCCAAGAAACGATAAATTTCATGCAGTAGGCGAGTATTGAGTTTCTTTGATCACATTGCCAGGCGAGAGCTGGATTTCTTGGAAAAAAGTATTCTCACAGGAAGTATTCCAGGCAAAATCTCTTGCGCGGTGATGTGACCAGATTAAGGAGATGGCTGGAGGAGACCTCTCCTCGGCGATGCTGGCTGCGGAGAATAGAAGGGATTGGAGTCGTTTTGTTTTAGCCACGGACCGATCCATGGATCACGACCCTCAGTAATGAGGAAATGTAGATAGAAGAAAAATAAGGTTCTAGCATACATAAAAACAAATAAAAATTGCTGTCCAGAAGATGACTTAAAGTAAATATGTATTTATTATAAGAGCTTTTTATTATAAGTAGATAGTTCGTGTATTTAGGTAGTACGTTATCAAAAAATATCAAGAGTGGAGAGGGCAGTGCACAACGGTGTTCTTGTATCGACCCTTATGTATGGAAGCGAAGCATGGAACTGGCAAAGGGAGGATGAAAGTGGAATAAATGCAGTAGAAATGAGATATCTTAGACGAATGTGTAGATACTCTGTGTATGATAGAGTGTCGAATGAAGATATATTAAGTGAATACGGTGCGAATGATAGTGTTATGAACAAAATAATGAAAGAATCATTAAGATGGTTTGGACATATGGAAAGAATGAATGAAGAAAGAATGATAAAAAAATTATATGTTGACAATGTAAATGGAACTAGAAATAGAAGACCAAGGAAAATGTGGCAAGATCAAATAAATCAAATATTGAATGTCGGCACGTGAGGATTCAGAGAAATCGACGCGCGTGCATTACACGATATATGAATGTTGAGGAAGCGAGAGAAATATGTCAGGAAAGAAAAGTGTAGCAGTCCATTATTTCTGCCTACTCTTTCGGCGAGACGGCGTGATGGTTAGTTAGTTAATTAGAATTTTTAATCAATATATTTTTTTTATTAATAAATAAATGCATTTGTGTGGTTCCAGGGTCATCAAAAATCGCGTACTGCACTTAAAATTACTTATTCAGAGTTGTTTACGTTTTAATTGGCTATATTATCACAGGTTTTCCAAGGGTTGAGCGTCAGGTTGAGGAAACCTAACCCCGCTAGCGCTGCACTTTCGTTGTGTGCACTTAATGGTAACCCAAGTTTACTTGTGCATAAACAGAGACGTTTACGCTATAGTAACTTTTAAAGATCCCAATTTTATTAGAGTAACATTTCCTTTGTCGAGTGAATTCAATTTTGAAGTCAAAGCAACCATAAAGTCGTTTATTCGCATGGCACCTCCGAATGAAAAACGTGGAATGTTCGTTTAAAAGTTCTTTTAACTATCCATTTGCAGTCACGCTGAGGCGAAGACAGATGGCAAAGATGGAATAAAACTATAAATAATGCACTCAATGACCAATTGACGACCTTCTTGGCAGATTAGCAAAATTCACGGCATAGTAATTCACGTCAATGGTAGTGTGATGGTCACTCTGTCTTTGGTCTAGTGTAGAATTTACGTGATAGTTGCCTAATCAATAGCTTTAACGTTGTATGCAGTAATTGGATTCAAATAAACTGCAGTAAACAAATGTAGAAAGCAAAGCGGAAAATTACTACTATTTTTTCATACAGGAGAGCGAGATAGAAATACTTCGATTCTCTCCGAAAAATTCAAAATGCACACCATACGCGTGTCAGAGAACGTATTATATTAGGAATATTTTGAATTTTATTCTGATTATTGCTGTATGACGATAGCGCAGAACAAAAGTAGAACAATGTGGTGTTCTCAATTATAATTTTTTTAAAGATTGTGAAAAAAAAAATTAAGTAAAAACTTTTAACTGATTTCGATTGTACAGAGAACAAAGTTACACAATCTTTACTTGAATATTTCACTGGTTGCAAGAAGTAAAATAAAAATTTAATAAGTATTATATAACAGCAGTGCTACAGATTTAATCGTTTGATAATAAGTTTAAACTTAAAATTACACCATTAATTTTATTATTTTAAATTTCACGGTAGAGTTTCATCGTAAAATATGAAAATAAAATAAAAATGTAAGAAATATTTTAAAATGAGTATTTAGTTAAATCTCAATTGTGTCTAAATTCTATATTTAAAATAAGAAGAAGAAGAAGAAGCCTATCATTTTATAGCATCAACAAAAATGATATAGGTACCAGAAGATGTCAGCGAGCTGCCTAAACCGGTCGAATACACAAACATAATTGAATTTTAACTATAAATACATTTAAAATGGATTTTAAACATTTTTTATACATAAATTTTTAAAATACACCAATCGAGAAAATTACATTGGATTCCTTTTTTTAATTCTTCGATTCTCTAATGACTCTATTTGATCTTGTTACACTGAAACAGAAGGTAAGCAGATTAAAGAAAGTTAGTGCCGACTAGGAGGACGTTAAGAAGAATTGGGTCATTAGGAAGCAATAGACACGCCAAATTACATTCGTTCAATAGGCTTAAGCTTAAGAACAAACCCAACTGAATAATGTATGGAGCCCACTAAGCCACTGGACTAAATTTCTTGCAGCTAAAAAAAATATAATCTCTGTTTATTAAAAATTGTTTTCTTTAATCTTAAAACATGTTTTTATATTATTGTAGTTCAGTCATCATTTCTTTTTTACGGATCTTATAAATATGTTTGTAAATATTATATTATCGATATAGGTTCTTGATTAAGGCAGACATGTCATCAAAATCAATCCAGAAAAATATAACAATACTAGAAACTAATCACATCTTTAACATGTAATTACTTTACCGTTCAAACTTCATACATTATTTGTAGTGTCAGATTATTTTGTTTTTTAGAGGTTTTATTATATTCTATGTGAATGCTATGCTGGCCTGTCTAAGCTAATATCAATTAATCAAATATTGTCTTAGACAGGCAAAACATGTCATTGCATAAAAAATAATAAAACTTCTATAAAACATAAGTTTTCATTCGTTTGAAATATTTAATAAGGAGTTATTTTAAATTATAGAAGTATATGTTGACAATATGAATGGACCAAGAAAAATAGGAAATTCAAGGAAAACGTGGCACGATCAAATCTTAAAAACTTTCATTCTAAAATATAATAAAACTTTTATAAAAAAATACGATTTCCTTCGTTTATTGTTTCTTAGACAATGATGAAATGCTTTATATTAAATAATTGAAATGAATGAAAATGTCTGTTTCTGGATATTTCATTAATATTTATGTGTATGACATATTTGGCCTGTCGGAGGCATTTCATTTCAAATGTCTTTTGTTTATGCCTTAGAGAGGCGAAACATGTCATTCAAATAAATTTAAATTAAAATTCTAGAAAAAAACGTTTTCATTTGTATTAATTAGTATTATGTATTTTTTTTCTCCGGCGCCGGCGCATAGTATAGTGTATTTTTTTTTCTCCAACCCCTTCGTGGGTCTCAGCCTCCTCCAATAAACGAATTTCTCGAAGTGTCCGTAACGTTGGTTGTTTTACGAGGTTAGGTTGTTGGCCTAACGCCCGACTCCCTTACTAGGAGGGCCAGGGTTTTTCTGTTGGGGTGTTCCTTCCCTAGGCTGGGTGTGACCGGTTTTGTGGCGCCAAAAATCGCCATGCGCCTTCTCTTTGTTATTTGTGGCATATCAAGAGACGAGTACATCTAATATGCCACACCCAGGGTTTGCGAAATCATAAAGATAACACGTGGACGCCAGAGAGTCGGACTAGAGGGAGTGTTGCTGATGTTATGCAACTATGGCGTTTCATGGCATTTACTGATACACATACCTAACAGCATGGTATTTCCCCCCACGGCTCTAACCATCCATCCAAACCCATAAAAAGTTTTATGTATTCTTCTTTTTTTCGTGTCCTGTCAGGTCTCCCCAACGTTGACTATCACCCTTGAGTAGGCCTCCCCGTCCTGGGCAGCTCGTAACAGCTTCCCCACGGTCCTCAGCCCCGTCCACCCTCGGATGTTCCTCAGCAAGGAAACCCGCCTTCTCCCAACACCTCGTCGACCCTCAATCTTACCCTCCAAGATCAGATGTAATAGTGCGTACTTTTCGCCTCTCAGAACATGGCCCAAGTAGGACACCTTACAGACTTTGATGTTGCTCAGCAACTCTCTGTATATTATGTATTAATGAATTTAATTAAAATAATGATAATAATAAAACACATAAAATTTATGGTGCATAAAAAAACAGCGAGGTATCGAAACCAGTCGAAGCGACAAGCATTTATAAAAAAAATACATTCCTTTTTTTTCCTTCATTTTTTTACAATGAACTTCTACCATAAAATTTCAAATAACAACATGATTTTTTAAAATTAAATTGAATTTATAGAGTATTGCTTTAAAATGATTTCTCTAGTAAATGCCGATGGAACTGCTCCAAATAGAGATGAACTATGATTAGTTTCCGAATGGAAAAGTTCGGCAAACAATTCCACCTGGTGGCTCTGGGGTGGAAATAATTGTTTATGATTACAACGTGAGTTCACTTGCGTGGAATCCAAGCCAGAAATGGTCCGACATTTCTGCGGAGCTTGGAAGGAGACCGCACGAATCCAATGTACATATCTCACCGTCTCTCCGGGTAGGGTGCAACGTGAAATTTGCTACAATTTGCTCAGGTGCTAATTCTGAATTCCGATACTCTTTCTCGTTTTGAGTGCAAGCGTGCATACATGATGCGAAAATATCGATTTAAACCTTATTTTGCTAAAAAAATAGCAAAAGATTGATTATCCGGAAAAATCGGTATCCGGAACACCTCCAGTCTCAATTAGACCGGATAAACAACGTTCTACTGTATATAACTAAAATATAAATGAAGAAAAACCCATTATAAAATTATACATTTTGACTTAAAGAAACAATTAACAACAGCACTAAACTTGAAAAAGCTTCAACATTTGAAAATCCTCAAGTCGGTGAAGTTGGGAAAATACATAATTAACAATCAGATTTATCCATTTACCCCTTTCTCTTTAAATACCTTTTCCACTTTTAGTTTGTCAAGCTCACATTCAAAATAATAATTTATTTAAGTTATTTTCAAATGAATTTATCTACTAACTTCTGATTATACATTATTACTATTAAAAATCAATTATTCCCCACTGTTATTAGTCCCCGTAATTTGTAGTGATTGGTCATTATATTTATTATGTTGATTTGTAAAAGTGTGTTTTTTCCCCACTGTTTTTAGTCCTCATATTTTTTAGTGATTAGTATTAATATTGTATCTATATATAATAAGTCTTTCTAAATTTATATTTTATTTATATACTTGTTACATCTGAAACATTGTCATGTTTTAATATATTTATTTTTATTTTATAAAGATATTGAATAAACTAAAGCGGAACATATATAAGGTTGTATTTAAAATTCCAATTTATAATAATGTCATGGCACAAATTAAGTCCTTCATACGAAAGTATTATATTTTTTTTGATGATATTTTATAAAGAAATTAACTATCATATCTAAAAGTTAAATCAGTAAAAGTAAAGTCTAGTAAAATCATTAACTATCATATCTTGTATATCAAAATCATACATGATAGTATAAAAAAAATTATATCGTTTTACAAAGAAAAAGTGTACTATTTAAAATGTTGGTTTTAAAAATCAAAAATATAAAGTGTTATAACAATATGTAAATTTAATAAAGTAAATAGTTAAATATTCTTCACTAGGCGAATCAAATTATCCATCTATGAATTGTATTGAGAACATTGGAATCATATCCATTGCTTAATGAAAATGCATTACGAATATTATTGAATTCCACAACATTAACTAGAAAAGTTTATCTTTATAAGATACGAGTATAATGGGAGATATATTTCTTATTGGGTATTGAATACCACTTAGGTAGGAAAGTCAACTTTTGACGTATTTTCCGCTGATTTGTCTGTCTCGACGTGACCTTCCGCGAAAACTAACGAGAAAATGACAAACGGATCAAGAGCTTAGAAGACAATAAGAACCATTAAGAATAAATTTGCCATTATCAAGTTTCTTTAGCCAGCTACTCTTCCTATTGGTGTCTACGATTTGAATGATGACCGATCCAAAGAGCTTATTATACGCTTTTAGTAGATGATAGTAAATATAGTTAAAAGGGACAGTATAAAGGGTAAAGGTCGAATATTAACATCCAAAATTAACTCTATTGTTTGCAAGCGGCAATGTCTGTCTATGTCCGTTTTTGTAAATGGTGAATAAATCTATACTATCGTGTCATATAACAAAGATCTTAAGCTCCGAAGGTAACTTACCAAAACGTATATATGGAGCATATTGATGGACGTATGTAAGACATGGTGCATCACCAAAAGAGAAGAAACAAACTGGAGGTCTTTGAGATGTGACGTTCCAAAATAATAATAGGAATTTCCTGGAGAGCACATCACAAATGATAATATTCTCAGTAACCAAAATATCAAAACCATCCAAGAAAGGCGAGCCTATGGATTGGCCAGATTATGCGCGATAAGGGTTTCCTACGCTACATAATAGAGGGGATTGTTGAAAAGGTATGATACACGTGTGCGTGGACATTAACTGCGTCTCAAATGTAACTTAAAAGGGCTGCAGAAGACTGAGTTCAGTGAAGGAAAAGATGCAAAATTTTGCTGCAAAACCAATCCCTAGGATTGAAACAGCGATGAAATTTTATTATATCTAGGTATAACAAAATAACTCCACAAACACAATTTGGAAAACGTAGTTTTTATTTATTTTAAACCTATGTTAGTTACACCATGGATTTTTTAATTGGTTTTAATAATTGATACTCTATATATAAATGAAATAATCTTTTTTAAGGAATGTAGAGCGAAAGAAGGCATTATGAACAAAATTATGAAAGGATCGCTGCGTTGGTTCGGACATATGGAACGCATTGTTGAAGAAAGAATGGTTAAAAAGTATACGTTAACGATGTAAATGAAGTACGGAGTCGAGGTAGACCAAGAAAAACATAGCATGACCTAATTAATCAAATTTTAAAGGTTGGTCATGTCAGAAGCCAGAAGCCGGAAGAATCGACGTGCGTGTATGACTCGCTGTATGAATGTGGAGGAAGCTAGAGAGATATGTCAGGATAAAGTAGTGTGCCGTTTCATTCTATCTGCCTCCTCCTGCGGAAAAACGGCGTGATGGTTACCAAACCACCACCAGGTGGTGGAAGAAGTTTGTTTTAATGTTAATAAAGAACATTTATAACTATTAGAAAACATATAAGGGAGGTTTGCGAGGTTGAGAATGTCATTGGGCGGGTAAGGCAAAAGAGAAGATACTGGTATGCACACACAAGGAGAATGGATCCATCAAGACTCCCTTAGCTACGCTAAGAAGAAAAGACAAAGAAGAAGACGAAGGAAAAAAAAATCATTAAAATTTGCCAATATTATAAATGTTAAAAATAGAATTGCAAATATGTATTTTTTTCTTAATACAAAATAAATATTTATGACTTCTAGAAAATAGGCGTTGTCATTCCATTCATTATAAAACAATTATTCAATAAAGAGTCTAACATAATTGTTTTATATAAGAAACTATAAATAGATGGCAGCAAACTGCCGAAACCGGTCGAAGACACAAACATTTGTGGGCAAAAGAATTTTCTTTATTAATAATATCGATTTTCAGTTATTTATCAACGTTTAAATTTAGTTAAAGTGTTACATAATATATTTTTTCAATCTTTACAACAACCGCACATGAAAATATTCTTCTTATTTGTACATATGTTTTGTAAGAGATTATATAATTCTTTGAAACAATTATAGTGTTTTTCGATTTGAAATTTTCTCATTTCACATATGATAATAATTCCTCGAAAAACAATCATAAATAATGGCAAATCTTTTTAATTCTACGCGGTCTGATAAATTGAAGTGATAAGACCATAATTATTTTTCTTTCTTTGGGTACTTGAATACATTTGAAGCTTAGTATGTCTGTTTTTTAGACATAAAAGAAAAAAATTATTTACTATCGAAGACTGTTCTGTCGCAATTCGGTAAAGAAATCAGTAAGTTATATAAAATCGATAAATCATGTATGTTTGATGTTTTATTTTAATGAGAATTCCATAATTTTAATGAAAAATAATAAACAGTCTTGTAAAGTTTTACGTGGATCCGCTGACAAATTCTGAACGTTTTCGATGACAACCTGTAAACTATTGCTTTAGGAAAAATACCACAGTTATAATTTCAATGCTCCCTTGTGATTGCCACCATTTTATTGAAAGTGCATTTTATAGATTAATTTTCAAAAGAAATATAATACTGTATTAAAAACAATTATAAAATAATTTTACTGCAATTAAAATAAGTTCACATAACTTGTTTTGAAGATCTTCTTCATCTTCAAGTATACTATTACAAACTTTTTTTATATTTGCCTTATACATAAAATTAAACAAATGATAATTAAGACATGCGACGAATAACAGGTGACTTTTAATAAACGCAATAAATATTACGTAATTTTATATAAAGCACTTGATTTGTGGTGAGGCATTATTAAAAATAAAGGTCAAGAGACAACCAAGAAGCCGAGATCGAACGTAGAAGGGGTCTTTCATGGGCTACTTTCGGTAAACTGTCCTATATCCTTAAGTCTGAAAGATTCGCATTGTGAAGAAAAATATATTTGACATGTGTATCCTCCCAGTATTGACATACGGGCTAGAAACAGTTACGTTTACAAGAAGAACAATACAGAAACTCCAGAGTGAACCAGCGGGCAATGAAGAGGAGGATGTTGAACGTAAGTCTACGAGAATACGAAATGAATGGATCAGATTAAAGCCCAAAGTTGCGGACGTAGCGTGAAAAATAGCCTCGTTGAAGTGGAATTGGGCCGGCCATATAGCGAGGACAACGGATGATCGGTGGACAAGAGGCACCCTGGAGTGACGACCGAGAACAGGGCATAGAAATACTGGCAGACCACAAGCCAGATGGTTTGATGATATCAAGAGAGTGGAAGGAGGTCAATGCTACAGAGGGGCGAGAGATAAATAGTTGTGTAAATCAGGAAGATGTTATGTTCAGCACTGGACGACGAAAGGCTTATAATGATCTTCTTCTTCACTTTTGTCTATACTCTATACTCAAGAGTCTGTCATTTCAGGCGGGTTCTTTTGAGACGCTGAACTCCAGCTTTCTCTCCACCGTTTCGGGGGTCTTCCTGGTCGGCGTTGTCCGTTTGGCGTTCCATGGAGAGCTATGTATGGTATCCTATTTGAGCTCATTCTTTCTACATGTTGATGCCAGTATCGCCGTCTTTGACGTCCCCATCTGACCACATCTTCGACCTCGCAGATTTCTCGGATTGCTGTATTCCTAACTCGATCACGTAGGGTTTTGCCAGCTATAGCGCGGAGTGTTTTCATCTCGGTTGTCCTGAGCGTGCTCTTTGTCTTGACAGTGTCTGCCCTCGATTCAATGCCATATGTGAGGATTGGTCGCACACAGGTCTTATAAATGCGTACCTTGCTGTCAGTCCTCATGTCATTGTTTTTCCATATGACATCTTTCAGGCATCTTTTATAATGATGATTATTAAAAATAACTTCTTTTAGTTTTTTTTTATCAGTTTTCTCAGTTTATTCTATCACCCTGACGAAGCTCCGGCGGGAGTAAAACTGGTTGGTGTTAACAAATAAATTGGTTTAGATACAAATATGAAAGGTGCATTGTTACTTTTACTAGTTTTTAAACCACTTTACTTAAGTTGTGAAAATATTATATACTCACAATAAGTTTGTGACAATAAACATATATAAAAGGTGATTTATTCTGCTCAATTTTCTTTTCAAATTAACTAACTAACCATCACGCTGTTTTCCCGGAGGGGTAAGCAGAGAGGATGGATCGCCACATTGTTCTATCCTTATATAACTCTTGCACCTCTTTTACATTCACACATTCTTTTCAAATTAAAAATGGAATTTCACAGTGATACATGCCTTAATCTAGAATAATGTGATGTTGTGATTACACGGGTAACACCAATATCGAAAAGTCTCCCTTACAGCTTGCAAAATCAACCATTAGTTTTGCCGGCGAATAGAGCGATTTAAGTATAAACTCAAATATGGATATTATGAAGTAAATAGGGGGTTATCTATAAATATTCAATATAAAAGCTGAGCTCAAAAGAATACCATTCCGTTGACGTCATCGTTTTAGGGATTGTCTCTGGGAACGAATCTATTGTATATTTGTGTATTTGTGCATGTTTGTAAAGGTCTATACTATGAATAATTATGTATTTTCCAATATTATGTATGTGTTTTCCAATGTGTAATTGTCTAAGGATGTATTAAATTGTGAATTAATACAAACAAGTTGCAACCTGTGAAATATTCACGGAATTAAAGGTTTTCAACCCATTCAACACTTAGTTTACTGTACAATCGTAATCAGTTATAAGTTTTTACTTTTAATGTAACTATTTTTTTTCTCACAAATTATAATACAAATTTCACAATTAACAACCCCAAATTGATTTATATTGTCATACAACAATAATCAGAAAAAATAAATAAAAATAATCAAGAAACGTTATTGGGTATGGGCATCGCGTGCATTTCGAATTATTTTCGGAGAGAATCGGAATATTCCTCTGTCCTTGATTTAAAAATATTCTCTTTCTCTTTCTTGATGGCATGCGGGGTTTTGCCGCTTTGTATTATGATTAATATAAATTATTTTTAATACTCCGAAAAATGTAAATCATTACAGGCGATGGGATATAAACGTCAAGATAATTTAATTCTTATTAGTGAAGTATTAAAGTTTTTAATAAATTTATATTTTTCAATATCTGTGAACAAAAACGAGAAAAGTATGCCATTTGTGCTGCATTTGCGATACATGCTCTGAGTGAAAACAATTTTGCACTTGTCTAGCACAATGATACCCCAAGACATCATATGTTTATGGAATAAAATATGATAGCCTCAGTTACAGCCATCGTTATTTCTAAATTTAAAAAAGTATATAATATTGTATAAGGAGTAAACATAATTAGAAGTTTTATTGGAATAAAGAATATATCATTTAGGGTGAGTTTTTTTAATTGACATGAGCAAGACGTATTAAAATTATAGCTATAACGAGATTTATTAGCATCACGAATATGCAAGGTATGGACGGGTGAATGCGTCCTGTCGAAATAGGTTTCCGAACAGAATTTGAAAAACTTATATTAAAAATCAATTATTCAAAAAGTCTCATAAGAACTACAGAAATGAAGACTCTCCGATCCGTTCCGGGAACGTTACTCCGAGACAGAGTAAGACATTCTGAAAAAAGAAAGATCTGTAACGTGGAAGATGCCGTGCGATGGGGAAGACTGAGAAGACGCTACTGGAGAGATCACGTGGAAAGAGCATGGTCTGAAATAGTGATAAATATAGTCGCAAATAAAGTATTATACCAACAGGAAATTGACTTCTAAGAAGACTACCCAAAAGATGACGAGACAGTTGGACATCTACATCCCAGGAATAGGCTCCGAGAAATAACTGGACACAGTCCTAAATAAAGCAGAAGAAGAAGAGGACTATATTAAATATGTCTCGTAAGAGGCTATGTAGGTGCATCCAACTATATATAAGTTGTATCTAGTGATCTCAGCATAAAGCAAAATTACTTATGACTGGAATTCCGGAGTATAGAAAGGAGAAAAAATATTTCATTTGCTGAGCGCAGCAAGTCAAGTACGATTCCGAACAGCCCAAAGCAGAAACCCTTTGACGTGTTATAAAACTAGCTAACTAACTAACTAACTAATGAAAACAAAAACAAAAATGGATACAAAATTTCTTTATTATTATGTATTTAGTGTGCTTCCACTTGTGTTTATGTTAAACACAAGGGGAAGCACACTAAATACATAATAATAAAGTTTTTTTTCATGGATGGTGTATTGAAACTGACATGTGAATTGTGGTGTTGGATATTAACATATATACAACTTTCAAAAATTTGACATGGTGGTCATAAGAAAGGAGGAATGGGGAATGTTGTAATTATATAAAGCGTGCACTTAACCCAACCAATGACAGGTCATAAGTCCTGCAAATACCTCGATCACCATATTCAGTTTCCAGTTTGCATCTTCGCCTCTATTGAGATAAAATTGATCCTTGAAGAAATTTCAATTAAAAACATTAATTATTTAACTAACTAACCATCAGACTATTTCTTCAGAGGGGTAGGCAGAGAGAATGGGCGCAATTTTGCTCTATCCTGACATCCCTCTCGGGATTACTCTATATGAATACATCAAAATACTTATAGAACACAGACATTTTCATTTGAAATTAATTAGCCTTTATACTGATTATCCGATCATGTATATTGATTAAAATGCTTTAACGATTTCCTTCCATAAAATCAGAAACCCATTATAAATCCCGTATGGCGATGTAATGTGAAACTCTGTGTATATTAGAAGTTGGATATTCATTTGATTAATTCGTAAAGTTTCAATATTATCTTGGTTAACAAGAACAAGCGATTTTTATTATTTATTTTCTTCTTCCTGTGCCGTGTCAGGTCCCCCCGACGTTGGCGATCACTCCGGCGAAAACCTCCCTGTCCTGCGCTGCCCGAAACAGGTCATCCACCGTCCTCATTCCGGTCCACTCTCTAATGTTGCGCAGCCAGGACATCTGTTTTCTGCCAACTCCCCGTCTTCCCTCTATCTTGCCCTCCAATATAAGTCGGAGGAGGCGGTACTTTTCTCCACGCAGCACGTGACCCAAATATGAGACCTTCCGTAAGTTGGACTTCACTATTTTGAGCCGGGAGATTCTTCGCACCCCCTGCCCACTGAAGGGCTGCCCGGGACTAGGGGCCGTTGCTTTGGGTTTTCTCGCCATAGTGATTTCCTGGGAATGATAATCAGAGTGGTTTCCCGTTGCCTTCTCTGATGGGTTTTTCTGTAGGGGTCACCTTCCCTTAGCTAGGGGGGGGGGTCCGGTTTTGTGGCGCCGGACACTCGCCATTCATCCTCTCCCTATCTGCTATGGCTGTTGTTAATGCCAGTGGCCACATTGCCCGGGGCTCGCGGGCAATGTGGCCACTGACAAATTATTTATTTAAACCGATTAATTTCACTGTAACGGCGCCATTGATTTTGAAAAAAGTTAAAAAAACACATTTTTTTCACGACACAAGTCCATAATATAAATAGAAAATTAATAATAAATATCCTTTAAATAAAACAATGTTTTTTTAATAACTACTTTCACTGTTGTCTTTATTACAGGACATTGAAAAGACAACATTGACTGGTTTCGCCAGACAAACTAGTCAGAGTGGTAATGACAGTTAATCATCGTTATCATAAAAAACATCGTTTTATTTCATTATTATTCAAAAAGAACTTTCATCAAGTGATTTCATTAAAATTATTTAATTACCTTAAAAACATACTCTGTGTCAATATACTCGTAGAATAGGTACTCGGTATTATTTTTTGATATTTTTAGTTTGTTTTGGGTGAACAAACTCCTTCATATGTGTTTTTTTATTGTATCTTCACAATTTTTATACTGAAGGAGATGGTTGTTCATCCAAAATAAGGTAATGAGAAATGATATTGTTGAATAAGTACGAAATGTTTGTACAATATTGTATTTTGTAACATATTTCAGTGAAAATACATTAAATCAAAAACAATACAAACCATCACGACGTTTCCTCGAATGGATAGGCAGAGAAAATGGTCACACTACTCGATCCTGACACGCCTTTTTAGCTTCCTCCACATTTATGCACGCACGTCGATTCTTCAGACTTCTTACATTGCCGACCTTTAAAACTTTATTAATCTGGTCATGCCAAGTTTTACTCGGCCTCCCACGACTCCGTACTCCATTCACACTGTTAACGTATATTTCCTTGACCATTTTTTCTTCATTAATGCGTTCCATATGTCTAAACCAACAAAGTGATACTTTCATAATACTTTCATCCGTTCTACATTCCTTCCTAATACGTTTAATGATATAAAAATGATAAATGATTCCCTCTTTGCCTTTAAACATATTAAATAAAGTTCTGGATAAGTATATTTGTCGTTAATTGCTACGTTTAGTCACGCAATATAAGTTATTAAAATAAGGTCTCGTTATGTAAGGCCTGGCTTACTTTATTTTTACGGAAATTTGCCACGAATTTTTAATATATGACTAATTCTTGTCATACATCACAACATAATGTATTGCGTCCTTATTTTAATTAGCAGGTAAGTACCTACTAAGTATCCACTATCATGAAATTATTTTAATTAATAAAATTAAACTTGTATGGAGCACAATATTTGGATCAAGATTGGTGCCTCTACCCTCCGTCTGCCCTCTGATGACTCGCCCCAAGGGACGTCTTGGCACGTCACCCCCATTATTATACTTGCAACCCTTTTATCCCGTCAAGGGACGTGGCATCGAAAATACAGTTATGATAACGAACGTAAGAGAAAATTTAGTTTAGGTGAAAAATTAATATAATAGAATAAACGAAATACGTCATTAATATATGTGAACCATTTATTCAGTTATCTTTTTAAAAGACGCTCTGATACGTGTATATGAATTAGAATTTGTTTAAAAAAAATAACAGTTGCTTTACACTCACAGTAAATTATTTGTATTTATTGCAAAATGTATCGCACGCTTAATAGAACACTGGCTTAACTCAAAAAAGCAAGTTTTGCTCAATCTGACATGAGTCGGTGTTTTAACAAAAATAGTCGAAAAACACGTACGAATGAAAAATACCGATATAGTGTAATGGAGGTCAATTGGCGGAATTTTGAATTAATTTTAACGCCAAACGATAGATAGCGTTAACTCAATTATGACCTAAATAGTAAACGGTCAGTTTACTATTAAGGGTGCGGTATGTAAAGAAGATAGGTACAATAATTTTAATTGTACCAATATTAAACTTTGTAGACACATAATGACTTCACTCTCACTGATTTGTGTTCAAAACAAATAAATACATAAAATAAAATTACAACAATTTTAAAATTATATTTGTTCTCAAAATTATGATGTTTAAGAAACCCATATTGAGCTAAAAATAAACTTTGATTATTTTATTGATTGATCATTGTTTTGGTATGGTAAAAATCTCGAAGGGTGAAGATCATGCGAAACATAACTATATGAAAGAATGAAATAAATTGTTGTGTATTAAAAATATTTGTTCAAAATAATTTGTTAGTAAATTTATCAACAGCGTGTTTTCTTTTACGCCTTTTTATGGAGGTTCTAGTTCCTAAACCGCTCTAATAGCAACAATTTAATTGAGCTCTAAAGAATTACCCAGTTGTAAAAATACAAAGTTGAAAAAATACTTAACCCTTAACGTACCGTGTTCAAAACAAAACGCTCGCTCCCATGTGGTAAATTCAGTTTACCGCTAACTTTATCTAAATATCAAGCATATGACTCGATGAATCAAAATTTAATTTATGTCATCTTGTAGGGAATTTTATTAGAAATAGATCGATATCTATAACATACATGGATTATTTGAAAAACATATCATTATTAATTTTTTTCTGGAACCATGCGATTTCCGATATGGAATGCGTCACAGCATACGAGCAACTGGACACCAAGTATAAACTTGTCTACGCGCCGCGCCGGCGGGGCGAGACTTTACGAGATTTTACGTATGATAAAGGCACCTAGGCAAAATGTATAGTACGTTCAAGACAACGAGTACGTATTAATATTTGTCCCTTTTGGTAAAGTGTTAATATTTTCACAGTTCTGATATTATTAAGTTGCGTGATGCGTTTCCATCCACAGTCGGTATTATTACGTACCTATTGAAAAGGCCAAAGATATAATTTATAATACGTTCAAAACAGCGAGTAAGTATTTGTCACTTTTGATAAAGTTGTAAATATTGGCAAAACAAATTCTTCCTTAACACGAATGAAGGTGAGGGCAGTCTTAGAAAATATTTTTTTTTGGGATGAAGGAAGTAATTTTTTGCTTTTTTTTTATTACGAAATATTGAGAACACTTCAATGGAGGATTACAATTTTTTTTTATAATATTAGGGTCCATAGGTTTTAAGAAAATCAACTTTAAATTGGCAGTGGAAACTCAATTGACCACATGGCAACGCGACGGTTAAGGGTGTAAGTGTTATTAAAATATTGTCGGTGGTACTTTATAATAGAATATTTTTTATTTAAAAATATATGTTTTCAGTATCGTAAAATGATTTGTAACCAATTTTACTCGCAATCACACATTTTTCAAAAAAATGTTCACGTTAACTTGAGTTCTGATATTCTGCGTATCATAATAATCGTCAAAACCACTGTTTCTCTTTGACGGAGCACTTTGAGTGTCTTTATTGACAAAGTATCTTATATTTTTTGAATGGAAGGTTTGAAAGGCAGGTAACACATTATAAATCTTATTGTTTCATGAAATGGTATTTATGATTTTTGAGTCATAACTCATAACTAGGTCAGTTAGAATGTTTTTTTTTTTGGCATTAGGTATTTTGAAATAGCAAATAATAGCTCTTAAAACAGAAAATTAGCATTAAATAGGTGAAATTTAATATTAACAATGTTTTTATTCATAAAAAAAATCGTCATTATGTAATTTCACAGCGTTAACGCCTTAAGTTTTTTAAAAAAAATTATAAATTTATGGCAGGTAGCGCATTTATCACCATTTTATTGTCACGTGAATTATTCACCATACCAAGGACAGTGTGACAATCACACTGCCCTCGCCGGGAATCGAACCCGGTACCTTCGGTGTGGCAGTCAAAGTACTTACTACTCGGTCACAAAGGTTCTCAAAAAAAATACTATTCAAAAAATATATATTCAGTAAAAATCTACTTAAGTTTATGGCTTCGATCGATTTCAGCTCGTTGCCATCTTCTGCCAGCGAGCAGTCGAAGCCATAAACCAAAGTAGAATTTAACTAAATACTCGTATATATTATATACGAGTATATTCAAAAAAGATTTACTGATTATTTGTGTGGTTACCACTTTAAAGAAATTTATAAAACAATAGGGGTAGATCAGACAAATGATTTCTCTGAATCTGGTACTGCTGAAACTACTCTCAAATTAATCTAATTGGAGATCCAATCGGTTAGTCATTAGAGCTAATATTGATCACAGAACCGCATGTGAAATTCACTGTAAATTGAAGCTTTGGACACCTCAAATAGTTTCGATGTCCAATTGAATCTCAGGCCAAAAGTGCAAATTGTTCAAATGCGTGGTCGTACAGTGGATGCATATATTCCACAATACTCGTACACAGAGTCTAGCTCTACTAAAGAAATATTGATTCACGTTCCATTCATATTGTCTACTCCTCCGAAATCGTGAATATACAAACTGTAGTTGCCAGAATTTCACAATTAAAATCTGACGATACATTTAATTTTTCGCGTCAGACAAATCATAACATTGTAAAGTGAATGTGTAATGTGAACAACTTTGGAAAACCTTTTCACAACGTGTTTCGTACCATACATATTAATCGAATCGTTATTTTGTTTACAATGTTGTCATTATAAAAACAGTAATATTAATAAAATGATACAAAATTGACACATATGTACGTTATAAAAGAGGTTTAAGTTAAGGGTATATTATAAGTAGTGTTTATCTTTATTTAATTGGGATTGTAGAGCAATGGGAACAAATCAGTAATTGGACTGGAAGTTAAGTGTATTTGGTTGTTTATGATTATTTCATTTTATTGGATAGCTTTTTATTTATAAAATTTCAAGGTGCTGTTTTTATTGTATATTTAAACGAGTATGCGTTAAAACCTTTAGTGTTATTAAACGAACTATATTTTTGAATGAGGTAACGTATTTTAATCATTGATAAACATAAGAATAGAATTAACTATTTTTTCGACATGTTTTGAAGGTTTTCCACATTCAACATAGGGAGAACAATATAATTTTATCGTTTTTGTACTTATCGTTATATTTAGTTTATCTCATTTTCCCGATGATAAAGGTGTACTATAAAACATTCGAGAAAAATAAATAAAGTGGAAAAAACAGTGTTTTCATTTATAAAAATATTTCTATTCAAAATTGACGAAAATATTTATAAATAACCTAGCAAGACATGTCCATATCATGAAATAAAAATATTACACTTTTTAGAATAAGAAATCCTTTATATGGAGTTTTACATTGGATATGTGGTTATGGTGATAATCATATCTACATCTTATATAAGAACACGCAGATTGAATGCTGTTCGGAATCATCTAAAAAAAAAAATAATAATGTAATTAGTAAAGTATTAGAAAATACTGATCAACCTGAAACAAAAAGTCTATGAAGCTTGCGTTCTGCCAGTTGGTAATTATGGTCTTGAAACTGTTACATTGTCCAAACAAAGAGCTGAGAAACTACGAGTGACCCAAAGAGCCATGGAAAGAGCCATGTTACGAATAAGCCTAAGAGACAGAGTCAGAAACGATACGGTGAGAGAAAAAACAAAGGTCACTGACATCATCCACCGGGTGTCGACTCTAAAATGGCAATGAGCAGGTCACGTAGCCAGATGCTTAGATGAAAAGTGGACAAGAAGACTGCTGACTTGGAGACCGTGGACGGGTAAGAGAAGTGCAGAGCGACCGCAATTACGGTGGAAGGATTATCTTAACAGACACATCGGAATAACCTAGATGCAGTCTGCAAATGACAGAATGACATGGAAGCAAATGGAGGAGGCCTTTGTCCAGGAGTGGACGGGAAAAGGCTGAGGTAGAAGAAGAAGAAGAATCAGAAAAGTAATGATATTAATACAGGATTTATCGTTTCATTCGTCATATGCTCAATATATATTGCTTTTACACATAAATAAGTAAACATACAATTATATCCACCAGCCAGTGACTTTAGCATGGACAGGAGGGTGAATTTCAATGCCTTTTGGCGCATAGGTTTTGACGAAATAACATTGCTAGCTGTTGTACGAGTATTATACAGCAGGCCTGGACAAATGGCGGCCCGTGGTGAAAATCCATCCTGTTCACGAAGTATTAAAAAATATGTATAAATTAAAAATACGTAAATAACAAATATTTATAGTTGCTTAAAAATCCTTTAAGAAAAAATGCGATAACAAGAAAGTATTATCTATGTTTCGTTTGCTTTTGTTGAATTTAGTTTTGTATAAAATCTCTTAATAAACGTTAGGAATATCAAATGGATGACATTTGAGCGACTGAACTATTCTTCATCCACTCTGCAACTGAATGGTGTGAATGTTGAAATGGTCGGCCAATTTAAATACCTTGGCAGCAATATCACTGCCTTCTACTTGTGGTCTTAATTTCGTCAACGACCGGTTTCGCCAGGCTAGCTGGCATTGACAGACTGAACCAGTTTGTCGATACCACATTTGAGGCCCAATTGGCATCCCAAGAAACACAAAAAATGTTACACTCTGCTGCAAGCCGATCCCTTGGATTGAAACTAGAGGATAGTATGAAACTGATTTGCCTACCCCTGCTTCAGAGAGTGTGTTCTATGTGCGCCGTTCATTATGCATAACATGCAACGGTAATCAAAGAACTCTCGCGGCTGTGTGACGCGCCCGCCCTGGGCCTCAGTCAAACGGTTTATAATTGCTTTACGGGATACCTACTATACACCAGCGTCAAACTCATAATAACCTTACTAATGTATTATAGACAACATCATTACCTGTCATAATAATCGCATATACGTTAAATGTTTTCATTGATAATAAAAGCTTTATCGTATCCTGAAAACTCGTGCAAAATTATGTCATCGGTTTACTTGTGATTTTGAACGGATTTGCAGTTGTTTTTATTATTTCTATTTATTTACTAGAAACCCCAATTGGATTATGAGGAATACAATTATTGTTTTTTTTTTATATAAAAAAGACAAATACCAAGGATTTAAATCAATAATATTAGAATTTAGTTTTACAATCTTCAATGTGAGCAGAAAATAGCCCATTATTATGAAGAAGAGAAGAGACAATGATGTATTGTTTCTTGAACAGTGATGTTAAACTCCCTATTAAATAATTAATCTGAATGAAAACGTCTGTCTTCGAAGAGTTTTATAATATTTTAGATCGTCTATATTTAAGAGTAACATTTTATAATGCCTTAAGACGGAGAAACATGTCATTCACCCTAAAATAAAATAAAACTCCTTGAAGATGGACGTTTTCATTCAAAAAAGCAATTAGTTTAATTTATTTATTTAATTATTTCAAATACCTGGTAGTGTCTGGAAATTACTATTTTTCTTGCATATTTGTGTTATTATTGGAAATTAAAAAAAAAAATACAAACACGGACGTATTCTTCCGCCGTCAAAATTAAATTATTTTACTAATTTCTAGATAGTAGTAATTTTCTAATCATCTAGTATTTTAGAAGCTAATACCGCCCACTCCGCCTACTAAGGCCCAGGAACCATTCAGATAGCGTTCCATAACCAATTTACGATATGTTACTAATACTATTGCAATCATCTTCTTGTAGCGAATAAACTGTACTTGAGCATATATTGATTATACAAAATAATATCGCTTCTCCAGTTTTTCTGGATGTGAAAGTTTTATGTTTATGATGCCCGTTTTATGATGAAGAGTTAAGAAAGTTTTCAAGGTAATAAGGATAGTGTATTTCCTGTCAAGATTTCAAGATTTTTATATATTATAATAATTCTCATAGTAAATATAATTGGTTTATTTACTATGAGATCAATTGCAGCTACAAATATTGACTCATAGATTTGTTCTTGATCGATTGCAGCTACAAATATTGACTTGAATAAATCTCAAAAAAGGTATAGAAAATATTTCTTTCATTTTTCTCGGCGCTTCATCCTGTTATGGGATTTGGCCTCTTTCCCAATAGTTCTCCATTGGCGCCTATCAATGTTCATCCCTTTCCATTCTCCAGGTATCTCCAGTTTCCTATAATTGTTGTTTCTTATGATATTTCCTAGGTCGTTGTTCATTACTCTCACCCAATGACCCCCTTTACCTCGCTTCAATCCAGCCCCCCACATTTTCCCTCCATCCTCCTTCTTCTTTCTCAGCCTTTTCCCGTCCACTCCTGGACAAAAGCCTCCTCCATTTGCTTCCATGTCATTTTGTCCTGGGCAGACTGCATCCAGGTTATTCCGACGTGTCTGTTTAGATTATCCTTTCACCGTAGTTGCGGTCGCCCTGCACTTCTCTTCGCCGTCCACGGTCTCCAAGTCAGCAGTCTTCTTGTCCACTTTTCATTGGAGCTTCTGGCTACGTGACGTGCCAATTGCCATTTCAGAGTCGCCACCCGGTGGATAATGTCAGTGATCATTGTTTTTTCTCTCACCAAAACCTTTTATGACTCTGTCTCTTAGGCTTATTCCTAACATGATTCTTTACGTGGCTCTTTGGATCACTCGTAGTTTCTAGGCATTTTGTTTGGACAATGTAACAGTTTTAAGATTATAAGTACCAACTGGCAGAACGCAGGCTTCATAGACTTTTCGTTTCAGGTTGATCGATATTTTCCGGTTTTTAAGGATGTAACTCATGTTTCCGAAAGCTGCCCAGCTTATTTAACAACCAAAAAAAAGCGCTTTGTCTTCACTGTGATACTAAGGTTAAGTTTACTAAATGTTAGCTATAAGAAAATATTGTAAGTTTACATGTGTAAGTGTGGGACATAGAAGGGGAAAAATATTAGATTAAATTCGGCCTGACATTCCCTTGCGATTGATATACAATATTAAATGTAACTCCTCGGGGAACAGGCAAAAGAAGTGCATGCAGACGAAAGGGTGCCGCTGCGCCCTATCACAGCCTCGAGTATGTGGTGGGTACCCTTTCTATGTTCATTAAGGAGTCCGAGTTCCGAGGCGATAGTATTGGTGTTCGTAATAATAATGTGTTATTTTACCATGCGGGGTGATTAACCCTTTGATGAAGCCTCCTGTTATCCGGAATTGGACCGGCATGACCTTAGAACACAGTTTCCTTGTTGCAAACAAAATGTAGAGTAAAAAACGAATTTGCCTATTCAAAACCGCGACTAACATCAGATGTTCATTTTTCACTTATACTCGTATAAGAGAATTCCAATAAGAATTTGATAACTGAATATCGACAAATGAATCAATCAGTAAATTTTTCATAATTTTTGCCATAACCTATTATAATTACAACGCTACAATTCGATGTTGGCTAGAATTGTCTACGGAAACTACTTCTACCCTGTCCAGTGCGGTCGATCTCGGGATTATTTCATTCAGAGTGTGTCAGTCATCCAAATCTCCATCTCAGCGGAGACTTTGTCTACACTTCTACGTCCTTCCAACCATAACTCAATTTAGGTACATTTTTATGGGTCGTACTATAGTGGTATCTAAGCATGCTTCATAAATTGCAACATGACAATTTTCTATTAACAGCCAACTTCATCTGGCTCACATATGCAATGTATAAGTTTTCATCCAATTTTCAAATTGAGTTTTTGAATATTAATGTTCATATTAAAATAGAACATTACAAACTATCGTTATGGCTTATCTCATTTAAATTATGAAGGTAAAATATTTTCAATATGTGGGAAAATTAATCCCATAAGTGGAAATAAGCAGTGTTTTGATTAAATTAATGGAATGTCATAATATATGATGTAACATTTTATTGCGAATGTAAACATTTGTTTTCTAAAAGTTATATTTTGTTTTATGAGAATCACATTTTCCTTAAATGAAATGATGCCTTTGTAAGGCGAAACATATCATTTCCATTAAATATACAAAAAGCTTCTAATAATAGTCTATAATAATAATAAGTCAATGAGAGTTCCATAGAGTTAAGAACTTATGGTTGTCAAGAAGGAAATGATTTATACATACTGTTAATCCATTTGTTTAATTATAAAACGTGAAGAAAGTAAATCTTTTGAAATCTGATTTGACCAAAAAAAAATTTAACCACTGACTTTGTGCTTTGAAAACATCTTAATTTTTTAGCCTTAAGCCGTCATTTAACACCCTTTTTATAACAAAAACAAAGATCCTGCAAGGTTCTTCAACCCCTAAAACCGTATTGTACTCTGAAATGAATAAGCTTTGCCGAAGTTGAGAGACGCTTAAAAAAATAACGCAAAGAAAGTTTTGATTGATGACTCTACCCAAACAATTATATAATTAACCCCTAGTTTCGAAAGTTTTCCATTCACAACCATTTTCAAAATTACGTCTATATCGTTAGCGCAAGTAATTAAACACGAAGCAAAAACCAACTCGTTTTGGTGGCTGAATTCAAAACGGCGAAACTTTCTCTTGAGCGCTTGTTTGTGTACCGAAGGGGTGAAGTAACATTCGGCATTTGATGATTTTTTTCACTCCCCGACCCGCCGGCCGCTTTTTGTCGGATTCGAGGGATGAAGGGATCTCCGTTAATTGAATACACACATTGTGTTCACATCGCGAGATACAAACGCGATGAAGTTTCTTAACGATGTTGAGAACTGTTTGTATTGTTAACGATTAAGTTGAACGCATGAACTGTCTGGGCATGCGAGTGCGAACATCGGGATCACGCATTGTAAAATTAAACGTCCGACACGCGAACTCCGGCCAACTTTCAATCGGGCGTTGCTTTCAAAGAACAAATACGTGCGCGTACATATATTACGCACAATAAAACATCCATTCAGTGCCTTAGTGGAGGAAAACAAAAGGGAATGGATCTGTAAATACATCACAATGTATCATTAGAAGATTTTTTTTCCTCGTTTTTCACGTCCTTTTAGTTTGAGCACGATATTACGGTTGTGTTATTACTTCTGTGGTTATAACACACGTTAATAAATGTAATAAATTGTGCTTGGAGACAGAAAGGAATATTATGCGAAGTTTGAATAATATACATTCATTTAATTTATTACAATGTTTCAATCTCTTTCGCATAATAAAAAACGTTATATATTCGAGTCTTGCCTAAATAGATACTTTTTCATCCAATTTCCAAATTGACTTTTTGAATATTAATGTTCATATTAACCCTTAACGTACCGTGTTCACAACAAAACGCTCGCTCCCATGTGGTAAATTCAGTTTACCGCTAACTTTATCTAAATATCAAGCATATGACTCAATGAATCAAAATTTAATTTATGTCATCTTGTAGGGAATTTCATTAGGAATAGATCGATATCTATAACATACATGGATTATTTGAAAACATATCATTATTAATTTTTTTCTGGAACCATGCGATTTCTGATATGGAATGCGTCACAGCATACGAGCAACTGGACACCAAGTATAAACTTGTCTCGCGCCGCAGCCGGCGGGGCGAGACTTTACGAGATTTTACGTATGATAAAGGCACCTAGGCAAAATGTATAGTACGTTCAAGACAACGAGTACGTATTTATATTTGTCTCTTTTGGTAAAGTGTTAATATTTTCACAGTTCTGATATTATTAAGTTGCGTGCAGCGTTTCCGTCCACAGTCGGTATTATTACGTACCTATGAAAAAGGGAAAAAATATAATTTATAATACGTTCAAAACAGCGAGTAAGTATTTGTCACTTTTGATAAAGTTGTAAATATTAGCAAAACAAATTCTACCTTAACACGAATGAAGGTGAGGGCAGTCTTAAAAAATATTTTTTTTTGGGATGAAGGAAGTAATTTATTTATTTTTTTTTATTACGAAATATTGAGAACACTTCAATGGAGAATTACAATTTTTTTTATAATATTAGGGTCCATAGGTTTTAAGAAAATCAACTTTAAATTGGCAGTGGAAACTCAATTGACCACATGGCAACGCGACGGTTAAAATAGAACGACATAAACTATCGTTATGGCTTATCTCATTTAAATTATGATGGTACAATATTTTTAATACGTGAGAAAATTAAGCTCAAGAGTGGAAATAAGAAGTGTTTTGATTATATTAATGGAATGTCATAATATATGATGTAAAATTGTGCTGGATGTAAAATTAAAAGTGGTGATAACACACGTTAATAAATGTAATAAATTGTGCTTGGAGACAAATGGGAATATCATGCGAATCTTGAATAATATACATTCATTTAATTTATTACAACATTTTAATTTCTTTCGCATAATAAAAAAACCTTAAATATTCGAGTCTTGCCTAAGCAGATACTAAAGCAACAAGATATATCATTTTTGTACAATTAATTTACTGTTGAACTGGTTTAATAATATTTATTTAAAATCATAAAAAAATATACTGAAAATGTTTTTTTTCCCCAAGGGATGTAAACACCGCAAAATTAACGATTTGAAAACAAACGCCACAAAACAGAAATGAGTCATCAATCTTACATTCATATTCTGAGTGTAAATAAAATACGAAATGTTTGGTGCTTAATTTTAGAAATGGCATGTTTTAATAAATTTTCCAATTAGAAAAACAAATAAACCTGTGTTCGCAGTACACTCGCATTTATGGAGTCAAATCTAGAGATTAACTATTGGGCTGAGATTCCGAGATTCATTTTTAATTATTATGGTTATCATTGAATCTTCAGATACCTAAAATAGTTTTGTAGTGAGAATGTATGAAACCATAACATGTGTATAAAAATAAAAAATGACGCAATAACCGAACTCGACTATGTAAAGTACCTAGGACTAACAATGGACAGACAACTAAAATGGACAAAACACATAGACAACCTAACAGACAAGTTAGCATCGCTATACTCCCTCTTCTACAAAATACAGAATTACATACCAAGAAGGGAAAAAGTTATGATGTACGAAGCGTATGTAAAAAGCCGACTGACATATATGATTCCCTTCTGGGGGACAGGAAACCAAAAGGACATCTCCAGACTCCAAAGACAACAAAATAAAATAATAAAACTAGCATATAACATTGACTACCATACCCCAACCATACAAGTTTACAAACAAACTAAACAAATGGACATATCAGACCTGACCAAATATGAGACCTTAAAAATTGTACACAGAGTGACCATGGAAAAGCCAACAGACAGCACCTACAAATTAACTAAAAATTCAGACATACACAGACACTGGACCAGGAATTGTGACAGATATCACTTACCGATTGCACGAACTAAGACAGGACAATCAAGGATATTGAACAATGGACTGAAACTTTACAATGAACTACCTAAAGACACAAGGAATCTCACTACAACTCAATATAAGAAGTGTCTGAAGCAGTACATAATTAGTGGTAGGATCTAGAAATGTAACCATATAACCCAATTGGGTTTTTAAAAAAAAAAATTAAATAAAAAAAAAAAAAAAAAAATAGTAAACACGATTGTTCAGTGGTTTTACTTGGATATAATTTGTTAAGATAATTAAATGATTTAACTGAAATATTTTGATGGAAAAATCTCTTGAATCATTTTAAATAATAATGAATTAAAACGATGTTTTTTAAACCTACTACCACATTTATCTTTTTTTCTTATTGTTTCGCCAGGTTCGCTGGCATCGACAGACTGGTGGTCATCTCCACCAGTCGAGAGTGCCAATGCCCTTGTATGGCAAAACAAATTTGTCACAATATATATAATTTATATAAATTAAATCCAAATAAAACCACTAAGCAATCGTGTTTACTGTTATAAATTAATAATGAAGTTTTACAAAATTAATACCTCAACCATCACATATTATATTTTCTTCTTCTTCGTGTCAATACGAAGAATAAAATATGTAATATTATAATACGAAATTATGGGGGAATGATTGGCGACTTTTATATTTTTAGTTCTAAAAATATATTTACAATTTTACAATCTCTTCTTTAAAACCACTTAATGAGATATTTACTAAAAATGAAAATAATACTTCCGGTTTTTTATAACTTTATGAGTCTGTTTAAATTAATTTTAAAGATGTTACAAAACCAAAAGTTTTTATTATAGGTTTAATAGATTATGATAAAAAAATATATTCCGGGATTCCAGGAAATGTTACTCTATTGATGGAAATATTAATTATAAACAAAGATAAATGTAAACGTATATAAAGGAACAGCAGTGTATGAAGGCGAAGAAGTACACAAACGACATCGCAGAGAGGAGGAGGAGAGGAGGAGAAGAAAGGAGAGACAATCGGGAGATGGTGACAGTTCCACTACCCACGTTTTTCCCTACCCTAGAAGTCCTTGAGTATGTGGGTCTAGGATTGTACTCTATAGCTATATAAAAACCCATACCCGTGAAGGAAAGTTTTTCCTTTGATTGAGGGATAGCAGATGATTGTGAATATAAATGTAAGCTAACATATTATAAAAATGATAAAATATATATATTATGCTCAGTTCGTTAAAGCAAGAGCAGACATATTCAGGACTAATCAAGCCCGAGATGAGGAGGATGACACAGAGACACAGATAAAGGTAAGACACTAAAATATCGCGCTAGGAACACCTAAATAAGAGAGATGGCGCGACTAACACCGTAATAAGAGGGATGGCGTGAAGAACACCAGAATAAGAGGGGTATTGAGGCTAAGGATATTAAAATATACAGTGGACAGCGAAAGAGGAATTAGTACTGTCATATCCAAATAATGTACACCACCATACTACCCTATATTGACTAATTGTATCTCAATAGAGACGAAGATGTAAAATTGTTTTTTTTTTTGGAAACAATATGGTGGCTGAGGCGTTAACAAGACTTATGGCCTGTCATTGGTTGGGTGAAGCGATCGCTTTATGTTAACAATATTCCCCATTACGCAATTAATCCTTAAAAATGATTAACCCTCAATGGGTAAAATCCAGTATTTGTCTACAAGTATTTGTATACATTCAAAAACAAATACCCTATATTGTTTATTGTTTTTTGAACAATGATGTAAAACTCCATATTAAATAATTAATACGAATGAAAAAACTTATGTTTTCTAGAAGTTTTATTATTTTATTTTATTATATTATGACATGTTTCGTCCTTCTAAGGCATTATCAAATGTTACATTTGATTACATAATAAAACAATATAATAAAACTTCTAGAAAAACATAAGTTTTTTCATTCGTTACCTTACCCTATATTGTACTACAAAATCAGTCTCACGGGACTCGTACTCATGAAAACCTCCCAAAAGATGGAAAGAGAGCTGAGAATTCACTTAACCGTCGCGTTGCCATGTGGTCAATTGAGTTTCCACTGCCAATTTAAAGTTGATTTTCTTAAAACCTATGGACCCTAATATTATAAAAAAAATTGTAATCCTCCATTGAAGTGTTCTCAATATTTCGTAATAAAAAAAAAGCAAAAAATTACTTCCTTCATCCCAAAAAAAATATTTTTAAGACTGCCCTCACCTTCATTCGTGTTAAGGTAGAATTTGTTTTGCTAATATTTACAACTTTATCAAAAGTGACAAATACTTACTCGCTGTTTTGAACGTATTATAAATTATATATTTGGCCTTTTCTCATAGGTACGTAATAATACCGACTGTGGACGGAAACGCAGCACGCAACTTAATAATATCAGAACTGTGAAAATATTAACACTTTACCAAAAGGGAAAAATATTAATACATACTCGTTGTCTTGAACGTACTATACATTTTGCCTAGGTGCCTTTATCCCCGCCCGCCGGCCGCTGCGCGCAGACAAGTTTATACCCGCTTGTCCAGTCGCCCGTATGCTATGACGCATTACATATCAGAAATCGCATGGTTCCAGAAAAAAATTAATAATGATATGTTTTTCAAATAATCCATGTATGTTATAGATATCGATCTATTTCTAATGAAATTCCCTACAAGATGACATAAATTAAATTTTGATTCATCTAGTCATATGCTTGATATTTAGATAAAGTTAGCGGTAAACTGAACTTACCACATGGGAGCGAGCGTTTTGTTTTGAACACGGTACGTTAAGGGTTAAAGAAAGAGAAATAAAATTGTTAGCTTCCGTAATTAGTCTAACCAATAAAAAAAATTGTCAAAAATGAGATATTTTATGAAATACCAAATGGGTAAAGTTCGCGTGGCTGCCCACAGTTTGTCAAAAGTCATAACTTTAACAAAACAAATTTGTAATAAGCGTCGACCAAAACGCCGTGTAGTCTAAACACGTTCCTTGGTTTTAATAACTTAATTAAGTACCGTGATTATTTTTGCTCCAAAATACTGGAATAATATTTTTTATACACATAACTGATTATGTTTTCCGCCCATCAATTAATATTTCAGTTTCTTAATCAACTTTCAGAATTAAAAATGATTTTCAATGTTATTTTTTGTTGTGCTGTATGAAAAACACGGCGAAATTTTATTTATTGTTTCTTGTATTATACAATTATGTTAAACTCCATATGAAATTTAACATAACTGTATAATATAATACAAGAACTGGTTATGAATAATGTCTCGGTAAGTATGGTGATAGTAGGACGAACGATAATGGAAGGAGAGTGCTCGGTGTGTGTCTGGAGTGGAGCCCCTTTGTGTCAAACACGATGTTTGATCATAAGAGGATCCATCAGTATACATGGAAGAGAGGGAATGAAAGGACGACTATCGATTACGTCATCGTTGACTCTAGATTACGGACGGACACTGTAGATACCAGAGTGTTCAGAGGGGCCGAACTCGGAACTGACCATTTTTTGGTGGTGACAAAGATAAACCTGTTCCGAGGTTGGCGCACCAAGAAGAACAAAACAGTGACCGCCCCGTCTAGAGTTAAAATAGAAAAACTCCAGATCGATGACGTAAAAGTTATATGACGAAAGTGAATGAGAGGCTGAGTGGTCGAGAATCTGAATTTATAAGTATAGACGAGATCTGGAACAAATTGAAAGAAAGTCTATGTGAAACAGCGAAAGAGGTATGTGGTACATGTGTGCAAGGAAGAAGGAATGGAGATGCTTGGTGGGATGACTGTGTAAAAATTCTGGTCAAAGAAAAGAAGGATGCATGGTTAAATTATGTTATCTGTGGATAAAAGAGATTGCGAGAAATATAAAAGAGCAAAAGAAGCATACAATGTTTGTAAGATGAATGTCAAGTTGAAAATGAGAGAGAAAAATGATAAACTGAAGGAGGAAGACGGTCTCAAGATGACGAGTCACTTTCAGAGCAACATAAAAATTTTCTAGAAGGAAGTCAAAAAAGCCCGGAATCCTCCTGAAAATGGTTGTGCGAAAGCAATTTTGAGTTGTGAGGGAAGAATGATTACTGATTTTGACAGTATACAAGGAAGATGGATGGAATACTTTAAAGATATATATGGCAGTGAAATGACTGAGAGTTCAATGAGAAGGAGCGTTACAAATGTGAGTTGCACGAATAGAGAAAGAGATATGACAGAAATAAGTTTGAACGAAATAGTAAAATCTGTAAACTGTATGAAAGGTGGAAAAGCTGTTGGTTATGATTGTGTTTTTTTGGAGTTTATTAAAAATGGTGGGCCGGTTGTTGCAGCGTGGTTATACAGACTCTTTAACCAGTGTTTAGAGGAAGGATATACGCCGCTCGACTGGAGGAGGGCTGTTATCATGCCTCTATATAAGGGAAAGGGGTTACGTATGGACTGTGGAAATCACCGGGCAATAAGTCTGTTAAGCGCCGTTGGTAAACTCTACGGCCGAATTTTAATAGAAAGAGTAAAAAAGACGACGACTGAAAGAGTATGGGATGTTCAAGGCGTTTTTATGACCGAAAGAGGATGTATGGATCAGATTTTTGCACTTCGAAAGCTTGCGGAGAAGTTAATGGCTAAAAACCGTAAGCTTTTCTGTGCGTTTGTCGATTTGCAAAAAGCCTATGATCGAGTGAACAGAGATAAACTGTGGTCAATCTTGTCCGAATACGGAGCGAGCACAAAACTGATACGGGCAAAACGTACTAATTACAAGTCAACTGTTAACTGTCAAATTGACAGTCTGTTGAATCAATGTTGTCAGTTTAAAAACCAAACATTTAAAAAAACATCCTATACATTGCTGGCCCAAAAGTTTGAAATCAAACTAGGTTCTCTTCTAATTAAAAATGTCTTTATATTGTATTATAGAAAATACATTTAGTTTAATTTCAATAGGTTTTACGGCTTCGATCAATCACTACCATTTTCTCTGGTTTTAATTATTTATTATGAACTTCACCCAAGTTATTTCAATCAACAACTTTAATATTTTGTAGGTCCTCTTTAGTGCAGGTGATCGGGCAGCTCGGGCACTTCGTTATGTGCAGCCTAGAATTATCCACGCCATCTATCATAGGTATACAGTGCGTCTCTTCGCCCCGAAGAACTTTCGTCTTCCAAGCATACACTGTATATGCCAGCGCATTAGTGCACAGTTAAGGGTCTTCTTAATTCTCCATTCTTCCCCTTATCCGTCTGACAGTCTCATTTTGTTCCAACCAATAATGGAATGAAAATGAGTAATGTATTTTATATTATTATAAACTGTTATATTAAAAACTTTCGTTTTACGTATCACAATTGTATTTTTATTTTACGCGACAGCTGTTTCGTCAACCTATGTTGACATCATCAGGTGTTACAATAATATATCAATTGTCAAATTTTCGTGATTTTTCGAACCTTTATGTGTATTTGTTCCTATGTCAATTTGAATAATTTCTTTGATATAGTTTTGAAGAAAATTTGACATTCGATATATTATTGTAACACCTGATGATGTCAACATAGGTTGACGAAACAGCTGTCACGAAAAACAAAAATACAATTGTTTTTTAATTTAACAGTTTATAGTGTTAAAGAATCATAGTGTTTTGGCCAAAACAATGGACTATCTTTTATATTTGTGGGTATATCCAATACAATCAGTAATTTATAAAGTGAAGAGCTATTTTATTATATTTTAACTATTTGTAAGTACGTTGATTTCGCAACTATAAAGTATATTTTTAATTTCTTACAAAAAACAGAAAGTTTAAGTCTATTAGCAGCTTCCTCAAGTCAGAAAGAGTGCTAACGAATGAAGGAAAAGTTTGTTCTTCTTTCAGAAGAATGAGATTGAAAAGTTAACTTCGTGAACCAATCAAAATAAATCCGCTATTGTGAATGCCTACTTGAATAATTATTTCAAAAGATTGGAAGAAACTAAATAAAAGCTTTTAAATATTCATGTGTATATATAATAGTAAAAAATTATCTTCCTATTGCATATTGTAATTATTTATTGTTTCTTGAACAAGAATGCAAAAGTCGATATCAAATATGTTATTAAAAAAATATTCTAAATAAATCAAATATTGAATGTTGGCCATGTGAGAGAAATCAACGCGCGTGCATGACACGATGTATGAATGTTGAGGAAGCGAGAGAAATATGTCAGGAAAGAAAAGAGTGAAACCCCTTCGGAGAGACGGCGTGATGGTTAGTTAGTTAGTTAGTTAGTTCTAAATGACCATCACGTCACTGCTCTGGAGAGGTAGGCAGAAATAATGGACAGCCACACTTCAACCGATGCGACACTACACTCTTTGCTATTCGCCCCCGTGGGAGACGCGGTGTGATGGGTTGCGAAACTCATCGCCACCAATAGGCATCTCCCGCAATTTTTTTTTATGTTAATATTAACCTATATTTGTACATTTGATAATGTCTTACCAATGTGAAACATATCATTCCCATAAAATGCAATAAAACTTATTATAATTTTGAATTTGATATAATTTTGAATTTGAATAATTTTATAAGTCCTGTAAACACCTTGATCAACCATATTCAGTTTCCAATTTGCATCTTCGTCTCTATTGAGATACAATTAAATCATGAATTGAATAATTTATATCAAATAAATTATTCAAATTGACGTAGGAAAAAATACACATAAAGGTTCGAAAAATTACGAAAATTTGACATTTGAAATATTATTGTAACATCTGGTGATGTCAACATATGTTGACGAAACAGCTGTCGTGAAAAATATAACAATTGTGATGCATAAAACAAAGCTTTTTTTAAATTTTAAAGTTTATGATGTTAATGTATCATAGCGTATCGTCTAAAACAATGTTCTATTTATGAATATATGATATACCCTACTTAGAGCATCGATTACTAGACTTTCATAAGGTAATTTAACCATACTAATTTCAATACGTTATTGTAGCATATAAATATAACATTTAATAATAAAAAATAAAGTAACGTATGGAACATTTTTCAATATATTATATTAACATATTTTACCGCTTTGTGAAGCAAAACACACGTTTGGTAGACGTGAAAAGTTTGAAACTGAAGTTTGATGTTGTTCCCGGAGAAATAGCTATTAAATAGACTAGTAAAGTGCAACACGTTGCATTAAAAACTTTACTGTTTTCATTGTTACCCAACCGTTAAAGGTGCACGCGGGCGTATGACTTGCTACAGCATTTTCACGTGTTCTTAGATGGAAAATCGTATCAATTTTAAAATTCGAATAAAATGCATTGCAACATTAGAAATGTTACACGCCATACTCGTTCCTAATAAGAGATTTATTGTTTTTTGAACAAATATGTAAAACTCCATATTATATAATTAATACGAATACTGTTTTGACTTTTAATAACGCCTTAGAAAGGCGAAACATGTCATTCCCATTAATTTCAATAAAATTATTAGAAAACAGACGTATTTATTCGTATTTATTTTAAGCAACTGTCAGGAATAGTATATTATCAAGTAAAATAAGATAGTAGCACAAGATAAAGAAAAAATACACAAATCAAGTAAAATAAGACAAAAGCACAACGTAAAAAAGGAATAAACACACCAGGTAAAGTAAGATAATATCATAAGATAAAGGCAAAGAACCGAAAATCAAATTATATACGACAATAGTACACGATAAATAAGAAATAAGCAAATATTGAAGGATATGAAGATTTACTTAACAAATTTAAATTAAGCGCCTAATCCTCTGTGTTGTTTACTATTTTGAAAATTAAAATATCTTTATTGTAATGATCAATCATTTTATTCAGTTATATTTTCTTTCTGATAAAAATGTGGATAGTAATGTATTTTTTATGAATTAAAACACTGTTTTTCCACTTTTGAGTTTATTTTTCTCTACATGTATCGATCACCTTCATCATCGGGAGAACGCTTTAAACTCAGTTTATTCAGAAACCTTCGAAACATATCGAGAAAAAATAACTCAAAAGCGGAAAAAACAGTTTTATTAAATGTTAAATTATTATTTTTTTGTTTAATGTATTACAATTTTATTTTTATTTTACGCAATAGCTGTTTCGCCAACCTATGTTAACATCATCAGGTGTTACAATGATGTCAACATAGGTTGACGAAACAGCAGTCGCGTAAAACAAAAATACAATTGTGATACATAAAATATTTTTTTTTAATTTAACAGTTTATCATATTAATTTTCATGGTGTTTCGGCCAAAACAATAGACTATTTTTTTTTTTTCAAAAAAACTCGTCATTGTGGATTTCCACGTTAACGCCTTAAGTTTGTTAACTAAACAAAGAAAGACTAATAAAAAACGCATTTAAAATTCGACACAATAATTCAAATTTAAAAATTAACCTGTGCTATTTGTTATAAGTACATAGGTACTAACAATTATTTTTTAACAGTAAGAAATAATAAATAATATGAAATAATAAAAACATGACGATAATATAATATAGAAAAAACATACATTTGTAAAGACAATTTACGTGGAAATATTTGTTATTTTTTATCTAAAATTTATCTAAAATGTGAAAAGTATAATATTATAATCGGTAAATAAAGTGACCAATATGTGAATTGAAATAAACTATAAATGAACGTATGCGTAAGTAATATGTGATCGTAAAGTTTATGGTTGTTTTATCAAAAATATTTAGTACAAAAGTTTGCAATTTACCAAAATCACCCACGAAGCGCTGATGGTGGCAGTTCTGCAGTGAGCGGTTTCCCCTAAAATATTTCCCATTATAAGTTGTTGGCAACTTGATCCCGCACTGTGGCTTGTGGCGAATTCTGCCAAGTATCGCTATACTCCGGCAATCGATTCGGCCACCACTAGGAACAAGAGTAATGACCACATTGTTACGAGAAATACTTCAGTGTTCCGTGTTGATGAACGCGTGTAAAATGCACCATCATAATCTGATCCCCAGGGATAAAGGAAGTGTTTATGCAAACTAACATGGACTCAAGATCAGATGAGATGATTTGCAATTTGTATATATTATATAATACTATTAGCGATACTGTCAATCCGAGTTCCAAAACCATTTTTTAACACAACTCAACATAATTAATACGAATGGAAATATATTTACGAAATTAAAAAACTTTGTTTAATCCACTATTTAATAAAAAAATAACAAAAAACACGACATGCTTTGGAGGATACCTCCATCTTCAGGTGTAAAAATATAACAAAAACTAAACAACAAAAGACTAATAAAAAACGCTTTTAAAATTCGATACAATAATTCAAATTTAAAAATTTACCTGTGCTATTTGTTATAAGTAGGTACTAAGAATTCTTTTTTAACAGTAATAACTAATAAATAATATGAAATAATAATAATACAGGACGATAAAATAATAAAATATATGAAAAAAACGTAATTAAGAAAAAACATACATTTGAAAAGACAATTTATATAGAAGTATTTTTTATTATTTAATATGCTTTTATTAAATAGTGGATTAAACAAAGTTTTTCAATTTTCTAAGTAGGTATATAACTATGGAATTCCACAGTGTCAATGCCTTAGTGTCCAATAAGTCGAATGAAAATGTCTGCTTTCTAGAAGTTTCATTATATTTTATGGGAATGACATGTTTTGCCTTGCTAAGACATTATCAAATGATTTTTCCCAATTACAGATTTAGACGAGAGAATACCCCGATTAAGTCTACGCAACACAAATGAGCATCATGATATACCGTAGTAAAAAAAAACAGGAAAGTAAAATATAATAAATATTTTATTACGCATCGATACGGAAAGTAAAATATAATAATTATTTTATTACATACGACTACCAAAAATATGAATCGACAGCTGGGAATCGACCTCGCAAGAGACCTAATTCTCTTGAAAATTAGGCCACGTGGCCTACATTAAGAAGAAGAAGATAATAATGATACATCTAGAGATTGATTATTGTGTGTATATACGAAACTGCAATTTTTAAGCTTATATAATGAATCATGCATATTTAAATACAGAAGTGAGTAAAATATATTATTTTAAAAACTAACTAACGAACCATCACACCACACCGTTTTCCTGAAATTACAGGAAGAAAGAATGAATCGTTACACTGTTGTTTCCTGGCATACTTCTAACAATTCATCAACATTCATAGATCGTGTCATGCAAGCACGTCGATTTCTCTGACTCCTCACGTGGCCAGCATTTAATATTTTGTTGGTTTCATCGTTTCACGTTTTCATAAATCTTCCTGTATTTATTATTCCGTTTACGTCGTTTAAAAACACTTTATTTACATTTTTTCCTCAAATAATCAATTCATATAAATGTTAACGTCTAATAATGATAACATATTTATTTACTCAGCGTGTACTATTATAATTTCTTATATTTTGACGCACCACAAAAACAAATAACAACTCACGACGATGCACTTACATGAATATATTAAAAAACTTCTAAACCATCTTACATTCCGTTAATTACTAAAATAGTATCCAAAATGCAGAGAAAATAATTGATTCAAATGACAGCAGTCTATGGTAGCCATCTTATTGCTCAATATTGGGTAATATACGTTCATGAAATATAATGTGTCGTCGACAGATTGGTGGCCAGCGAGCCTGGTAAAGGTGCCTGGCAAAAAAGACAACAAGTATAAGTAGTTAATTAAAAAAACAACATCGTTTTATTTAATTAATAATTTAGAATATACCTCCATCAAGATATTTCAGCAAAATCATTAGATCATTTTAGTAATAGTGACAGTAATTTTGCTGATTGTATAATAAATACAACAAATACAACATTTGTTACTGTTTATCTTTAGAATGATGTGGCAACACCTTCGATTGCCACATCAAAGGCTTCGATTCCCGGCGTTGATAGTGTAAAAAAAAAACACCTTTTCATTGGTCTGGTAGAATTAACATGAACATAATAATTAAGATAGACTTGGTATCTGTCACATATCACAGAATTATAAGCCAAAAAAATTTATATAGTTATTGGGCTCAAATAATCTGTTGTACTAGGGTCATTCATAAAATAAGGTTCCCATATTTTTTTTAAATATAGACTAATTTTTTAGTTAACATTTTATGAATTGTGGTGTTGGAAGTCCCAGGAATACGAAGAGCAAGTTCGTTAATGGTAATCCTCCGATCCTCAAGCATTATGCTCTCAACTTCGCATCTGGCGGAAACAGCGATAGGAAGCTCCATCTTCGATGGCTGCCAGGCCGACACTGAGGGGTGTAGCCTAGCGGCAGTAGCAAGGCTAGAGAGTGGAGGAGTTGATGAGTCAGCCAGTGTTGCCAGATTTCACCCAGCGCACCGCTATCTTTATTGATAGCATAGGGAACCTTACTTCACGAATTACCCTCGTATATAAAGAATGTGGAAGGGGAAAATATTTAATTTATTTGAATAAAAATCACAAACATAACAGACACATAATTCCAGATCGTTTGCAATTACATTATAAGCATTTATAAGAGATGCATAAAAAACCCATTAAGATTAAGATTTATAAAGAATCATAACATTGATATTGCATCCCTGAGGCAACTCACACTATCACGAAATATATCGACCTCCGAGGAAACCCGATTAAGCAATAAGATTACCCTACCCACAGGCATAATTTTTGGCAGGTTGGTTCTGCAGCGTGGCAAATAAAACAATCTGTGCTGTCTTTGATGAAGGTAATTATCAGGAACAAATAGACCTATATCACTCAGGACATCCGAGTTTTGTATATGGCCGCAAATCAGCTGAAAGAAGTGAACTCCCAAGTGGATATTCCTCCTTTTCTCCAATGATTGGTAGCTTAGCATACCTAGCAAAAATTCAGTCGGAAATAACCATGGGAAATAACCGCGCTCCCTGAGGTAAAGAAAGCGCAGAATTTTTTACGGATTGAGAACCACCATCAGAGAATATCGGATCCCAGGCGGTGACCAAATAATAGAACTATATTCCAGCCGACTTCTAACCAGTGAACTATACAATACCCGATGTTCCTGAGTGTACGAAAATATCTTGGCATTCCTAAGAACAAATCCAAGGATTTTAATGGAACTATTACATAGAGCAACTGTGTGAAGATTTAACGATAATTGAGCATCGAACAGAACACAGTGATTTCTGGATGTAGAAGCTATTTTCAAGCTGTACACCATCCATAAGATAGGGAAAGTATAATGTTTTCAATGCTTGTGTGTATGACATAACAAAGCACTTGGAGACGTTGAAGAATATTTTTTTACGTTTACTCCATTGGATTATGCTCTGAATGACATTTAAAAGAATCAATATGACAATAATCAATATGAAAGAGTCAATATGACATTAAGAAGGTCCAAGTAGTATTCAATGTACCAGAAAAAATTTTACACTTTGTATAAACCATCACTGCGATCTTCGTGGCAGAGTGGTAAGAGATCTGACTGCCAAACAGAAGGTCCTGGGTGCGATTACCGTGGATGGCAGTATTATTGTCACACTGTCTTTGGTAGAATTCACTTGACAATACAATGATTATAGATTTGTTACCTATCACATGTCATGAGAATCAATCAGCTGAAACACTAATGGTATACAGTAAATGGGTTCAAACGACCTGTTGTATACAAGAAAAAAAATCTTTAGGATACTAACATGAAAATAAAAGATTAATATATTAATATTCTCAGCGAAAAATACTTTTGTATGGTAATTGCAAACACAGCGGGAATTAAGCACCATACCTCAATACAAATTACTAAGAAAGAAAACTGAAACGAAACTTTAAGCAACATTTTCACAACTTTCGGGATAAATCTCCGGTGTTTCATAAGTAGACGGCAGTTTTCAAAAAATATTTTATAACTGCCGGAAATTATGAAATACTTAATTACTATTTTTTATGAGAGTGTGATAATACCGAAATGTGTTTTACGGATTCGTTGAATTAATCCCTACTTAAAAGTTGCCAAAAACCCTGGAGGGGTTTTTGGTGCGAAAGTTTTTAAAACACTTGCCTAATCCACATTATACCCTCGGCAATTTTTAACTATTACTGTATACATAAAATATATATACCCATTTTAATACAATTATTAAAAGCGTCATTTGTTCGAAGATGTAAGCTAACAATAAAGAATCTACTGATTAGAGAATAGAATACTTTATCCTGGAATTATCCTGGGACCCAAACCCGGTGTTGCAGCGGGAACTTGGAGGCATAGGGCCAACCAAGAGATCCGTACGATAACCCAGCAGCTTCTTATAACGAGCACCGTGAGAGCCGGTCGCTTAGCATGGATCGGGCGCCTATGTCGAGCCAAAGAGACCCGAGCAATCAAGACCCTGTACGCGTCTAGACCGACTGGAGTAAGACCTCTAGGAAGGCCTAAACAGCGTATAATGGTCAATGTTCAGGCTGACCTGGCTAGGTTGGGCGAATCGGACCGGGAGCAAAAGGCGCAGGATCGAGGAGCTTGGCGAACAATCATCAAGGAGGCTAAAACTCTTCAAGAGTTATATGGCCATAGGAAGTAAGTAAGTATGTTTTATGGTCATGGGTTGTAACTTTATCCGAAGATTTCTTTAGTACCTATACGTACGATCTTGAACTTGGACTTGAATCTTCTGGCTTACGTCTGTAGGAAACATTGCTGGAAATGTGATTTGGTAGTTGTTTTATGCGAGTGACACACACTTTATTCACGACGTTTATTGTATACTTTTTGCTTGTAAATTCTTTCGTCGTTCAAGAATGAAAGATATACTAAATACAATATGGGCTAAGTAAAAATATGATATTTTATTGCTCTCATCCAGAAAACCCCGAAATATTCTGAAATATTCGCTGAACCCTGAAAAATGTTATAATAATCTGTAATAACTAGGGCTAAACAGGGTCTATAGATTTAAAAACACAAAAAAACGTCATCAAGCTAAGCACAGGAAAACGTTTTTTTTACGTATACAATAAGTCGCTTGAACCCAATTACTGTATACAATTTGTTTTTAAGCTGATATATTGATTCTCGTGACATGTGGTAGGTAGCTAATCTATCGCCAATTTATTGTCACGAGAATTCTACACCAGACCAAATACAGTGTGACACTCAGACTGCCATCGCCGGGAATCCTTCGGCATGCCAGTCAGAGCTCTTACTACTCTGCCACCACGAAGGTTAATTCCAAGCCTTAGTTATGATGTATAAATCAGTATTTTATGTCAATTCCAAGCCATAGTTTTGTATGATGTACAAATATAGAGGAAACTTGATAGGTATGTCAGAATAGAGCAGGGTGGCGTTCCATCCTCTTGGCCTACACTTTCAGAGAAACAGCGTGATGGTTAGTTAGTTATAATAAAATTTGAATAAAGTTTTTATGAAGAGACTCTTTTTTCCCTTCCTAACTAACTAACTAACAAACCATCACGCCGTCTCTCCGAAGGGGTAGGCAGAAATAATGGACTGCCACACTTTTCTTTCCTGACATATTCCTCAACATTCATACATCGTGTCATGCACGCGCGTCGATTTCTCTGACTCCTCACATGGCCGACATTCAATATTTGTTCATTTCATTTCACAAGAGATTTCATTTCTACTGCATTTATTCTACTTTCATCCTTCTTTTGTCAGTTCCATGCTTCGCTTCCATACATGCTTCCCTTCCTTATTACGTATTTATACTATTATATTAGGTCCTAACATATGAAATTGGCGTTTTGTATGGGAGGAACATTAAGTTGATTTTTTAAAAATATAATATATGTATTTAATCAAAGTATGTACCATTGCTATCTATGCACTTTTGCCATCTCATAGGTAGTTCATCGATCCCTTTACTAAAAAAACCATTCGGACGGGAATCAATAAAATCTTTGAAGTCGGTTTGGACTGCCCCATCGGATTTGATTTTTTTCCCTTGCAAGAAGTTATCCAAATTTCGAAAAAAATAGTAATCTGTTGGGGCAAGGTCCGGAGAGTACGGTGGATGTCTTAGACATTCCAATTGAAGCTCTTCTAATTTGGTAGCCGTCTGTTGTGCAGTGTGTGGTCTAGCGTTATCATGAAGCATTAGTGGCCTAGAGCGATTAACCAGCCTCGGTTGTTTAGCAGCTAGCTTTTCCATCATGGTTTGCAGTTGCTGACAATAGCCATCTGCCGTAATCGTCTGGCCAGATTTAAGAAAGTTGTAGCGAACGACACCAGCACTAGTCCACCAAACGCTCACAAGTAACTTTTTTGGAGTAAATTTTCGCTGGGGGGCATGGTTTGGCTGGTTCGGCAGGGTTCAGCCATTGCGATGAGCGATTCCGATTATCATACAGGATCCACTTTTCATCACAGGTAATGATTCGATTCAAAATCCCTTCATTATTGTGCTGGTTAAGTAATGCAACGCAGCTGTCGACGCGCATTTGTTGATTTACTTCACTCAATTCGTGAGGTACCCACCTTTCAAGCTTTTTCACCTTCCCAATTTGCTTCAAGTGGATTAAAACAGTTTTATCACTAACACCGCAGCCTGCAGCTAACTCGGACGTGGTTTGCGATGGATCCGCTTCCACAATAGCCTTCAATTCTTCATTATCAACTTTGGTCTGCGGCCGTCCACGGGGCTTGTTCTGCAGGTCGAAATTTCCAGAACGAAAACGTTGAAACCAAAAACGCACTGTGTTTTCTTTTGCGGCACCGTCGCCATACACATCATTAATCCTTCGAGCCGTTTCTGCAACACTGGTGCCACGGTGGAACTCGTACTCGTAAATAACGCGATATTACAAGTTTTCCATTTTATAAACTGAGTGACGCAAAGAAAAAAAACAATTAAGGAAAAAACAAATGAATTATAATTTTCGAAACATAAATACTTGAGTAAATAGCTGTATAAATTTGAATTTGGAATTCCTAACCAAAGAGAAGATATTTGAGATCAAAGTTGCCAGTACGGCAAAACGCCAATTTCATATGTAAGGACCTAATATTTTACGGAACGGTCCTGAAAAAACGCTAGTCATTTTTGGCGTGTGTCCTATCAGGGTGAATCTAGCGGTTAGGTACCCCGTTGGCCGAGGTTTTATGCTAATGGGCTAAAAGAAATCTTCGGAAGCCTACGCGGCGCCTTGGAAAGGACATAAATTACTCGCCATAATCTCAACTTCATACCTGTGTCATATGGGGCAATGGATTTTCTGGGGTGACGATGATTTTTACATCGTGAAAATTCGGTTATTCCTCAATGGCTTTCGAGACCTACGCAATTTTTAATTCAAAGCATTATTACTTATCACGAAAATTTATTCATATAAGATAATCAAATGATTTTACTGAAATCTCTTGATGGAAGTTCATTTTAACTAATAATTAAATAAAACGATGTTTTTAACTACTTCCATTTTAAAGAATTAATTGAATCCCAATAGAGACGAATATGTAAATTATTTGGAAACAGAATTTGGTGGTCGAGGCGTTTACAGGATTTATGACCGACCTGTCATTGCTTGGGTTAAGCGATCGCTTTATGTAATACAACATTACCCATTTCGCACTTCTTACGAACACCACGTCTGACAATTATTTTTGGAAGTTGTATATATGCTTCCACTTTTGTCTTTTTTTTTCTACAGCGACCGGTTTCGCCAGGCTCGCTGGCATCGATAGACAGGTGACACTATTATACAATAGTTTTACCAGTCTGTAAATGCCAGTGAGCCTGGTGAAACCAGTCGCTGTCGAAATAAAGACAAAAGTGGAAGTAGTTAAAAAACATGGATTCATTTAATTATTATTTATTCATATATCTTGGTGTTTTAAAACACCAACTATACCTACAATATTTTTAATTCTAATTCTCATTACATTGTACAAATACACTACAAGTAACTGTAAAATTCTCGAGATAGAGCGACAAATTCCTAAATAAGGATGATCGGACGATTTACGTGGCAGAGTGGCAAGAGCTCTGACTGCCAAACCGTAGGTCCCCAGTTCGATTCCCGGCGATGACAGTGTGGTTATCACAATGTCTTTGGTCTGAATTCACGTGACAATAAAATGGCGATAAATTAGCTATCTATCATATGTCATGAGAATCAATATAATATCTAAAAAAAATGTATATATTAATTGGGTTCAAATGACCTGGTGTATGTACAAAAAAGAAAAAGAAAATATGCAATGAGGAAGATGTTGTGTGATGGAGAAGAACGAGAAGACGTTACTAAAGATATCGTGTGGAGATGGCGTGTTCTGAAAGAGTGATAAGTTAAGCGGCCAATAAAGTAGCAACAGGCATTTGATCTTCAGGAAAACCATCCAAAAGATGGTGAGATGATAGCTGGACATCTTCATCCCTGGAACGGACTCCGATAAATAACAGGACGAAGTCCTTAAAGGCCCATTTAGACGCTACGATAAATCGTAGCGATTTATCGTAACGATCGAATTGTTACGATTTATCGTTGTGTAAACAGGATAAAAACAGTTTGCTCCAACTAATACTGATGGGAAAAATTGAGGGGCAGCGTGGTCCTGGTAGAAGGCAAACGTCTTGGCGGAGCAACACAACTGGACAGGAATGAGACTTGTGGGGGAGCTGTTCCGGGTTGTGCAAAATAGAGAAGCCTTCGCCGGAGGGATTGTCAACGTCAGAGGGACCTGATACGATTAATTGGAATGGGATTGGATAGTTGATAACGGCCGGCATCAATTTCTGCGAATCGTTACGATTTTCCGGTTTTATTTTGCTGAGAGCTGGTTTAGAAATTGCAGTTGAATATTTTATGTCCTTGAAGCTTCTTCCGGTGGCAAGGAATCGTAAGGTAGCTGAAATCCTTTTATGCGGAGATATCACTCTTCTCATTACTGTATCAGTTTTCGCAATTAACGGAGAAACCAACCTTAAAAACTCAATATACGAGTAAGTCTCTCAGTCCATTCTCAATTAATTTCGCCAGTCATTTAGTTTATTTCTCAATTCTTTCAATAATGTAACATGAGAGAATTCTCTTTTCTTTAGTAACCACTGGCGGCTTCCTTTGTTATTAGTCTTCGTGACTTTATCACTTTTCTCGCTAAATAACCGATATATAACAATACTACTTCTTCAATTGAAAAAGCTTTTTTAGCAGTCGATATTTGTATTTATTTGATATTAACAAATATTTGACAAAAAATCGTTACGATTTAAACCGGCCTTAATAAACATCACTTCCAAAATACCACAATGCCTTAAGACTAAGATCTTTAACCAGTGCTTCAACCTTCTTGCCAGTCATGACGTACGGAGCCGAGAGGTGGACACTAACAAAAGGTCTAGTCTACAGATTCAAGGCCGCCCAGCGCGCCATAGAAAGAACCTTGAGGGACAGATTTATTCGACAGCAAACCAAGATGACTGAGGTGGCTCTGCGAATGGGTGGGCTGAAGTAGCGGTGGGCTGGCCATATATGTCGGAGAACCGACAGCCGATGGGGAAGACGGATTCTGGAGTGGAGACCGCGTACAGGATTTCATAGAGTGGGACGTCCCCCTGCCCGCTGGACCGACGATCTGAAGAGGATTGCTGGACATGAATGGATGGGATCGGCAATGGACAGGGGGTGGTGGCGTGCTTTGGGAGAAGCCTATGTTCAGCAGTGGATGACAGACGGCTGATGATGATGATGAATAAACACCAGTACAAGAAGCCGACGTATTTATTAAGATAAGTATATTTTCATCTTTCGCATATTTAAAGAGTGACGCAATTCTTTACATTTTATTTTATTATATGTAAACGTATAGGAGGATTCTAAAGGCATTATCCTTGTGATATTTTCTTAACTGCATCAGACATCGATATATAGGGCAAACCAACAATTCTTAAGTACGTATTGTATTTCACTGCACTAACGGTAAATGTCTGTTTCACGTACAATGAGATGAGAGAGGGTGGCTATCAATAATGTATTTATTTGAAAAAGTGGATTAACATAATTTTTTGAACTATTTATGGTTTTTTAACATTTTTTTTTCTCAAATGAATGAAAACGTCTTTTTCGGAAGAATATTAGATTATTTTGTGGCAGTGATATATTTCGCCTATTTTACCTAATTTCAACTATTTAATTATTATTTTAAGAAATAGATAACTCACGGCCACCCTCCTTGGCTGCTTTAAGTTATCTCTAAACATATAAAAAAAATCATCTAATTTTATGTGGATCTGATTGAAATAGAATCTTTCAATTCAATTATCATCCATTTCCCGTACTACCGAAATATGTGAATTTTTGCACACGTAATAACAATGATAACAATACATACAATATCAAAAATTAACCAATATTTAAGTGTTATTAGCTTTATAAGACTACATTTTTTACCTGTCAAGGCCCTTACTGTGCCATCTCAACGCCCCCCTGATTTTCTCTGGGTCTTCTACTGTCCCCCTTAAAGTCTCAAACGCCCACAAGTGGGACGCTATCGCCCACGTTGAGAACCTAGGATCTAAATGACCTTTTATTATTTATTTTATAACGCTTTGATTCGCACTGTATTCAATTATTATATCGCTACTAAGCATTCAATTGGGTCTACCATAAGATATCTTATTTCTCTTCTTCTTCTTCTTCCGCAGCCTATTCCCGTCCACTCCTGGACAAAGGCCTCCTCCATTTGCTTGCATGTCATTCTGTCCTGTGCAGACTGCATCCAGGTTATTCCGACGTGTCTGTTTAGATCATCCTTCCACCGTAGTTGCGGTCACCCTGCACTTCTCTTCGCCGTCCACGGTCTCCAAGTCAGCAGTCTTCTTGTCCATTTTTCATCTGAGCTTCTGGCCACGTGACCCGCCCATTGCCATTTTAGAGTCGCCACCCGGTGGATGATGCCAGTGACCTTTATTTTTTCTCTCACCGTATCGTTTCTGACTCTGTCTCTTAGGCTTATTCCTAACATGGCTCTTTGGGTCACTCGCAGTTTCTCGGCACTTTTTTTGGACTATGTAACAGTTTCAAGACCATGAGTACCAACTGGCAGAACGCAAGCTTTATAGACTTTTCGTTTCAGGTTGATCGGTATTTTCCGAAAGTTGCCCAGCTCTTCTTTTTAGCTCTGCGGTTTTCTATCTTGTTTAAAATTGTGTTTAATGACAGCAATACTATAGAGTGGTATATAATTTAATAGAATGCTTTTTAATTTATTGTAACTGTAATCACAATTTTACGTCACCAATTTTTTTTATATAAAAGCATGATAACACGTTTTTGTTAACATGTTTTAACTAAACTTTTAATATTTTAAGAGGTGAACGCGAAATAAACACATATTATATAAAATATCACAACATACTCAGGGAAGTTTCTGGGTATCCCGTAATAAAAGGCTTCCGAGCTTTTATCTGTGAGCAGAAATAAAGGCGAATCTTTGGACATATTAACAACTGTACATCTCCCAAGGGTCAAGATCATCAGAAAAGAGGCTAAATTTACAAAAAGGATTTATCACATTTGAGTTATTAAGTCATCGTAATACATTAAATGAAATATTGTTAATTTAGTGAATCCCATTTCCGCAATCTTGAATCTCAAACCACATGAGTCATTTCATTGGTTCTGAAATTATGTATTGTATCATAATAAAATTATTATTTTTCGGTAGAAAGGTAACTACTTGAACGAGATAACAATAATTGTTTTTCGAAATTCATTTGAAAAACAATTATTGTTATCTATTCTATTCTTTATTTGGAAGGAGAATGTTAAACACTATTTAATTTATAAAATATTTTTATAAAATAAAAAATTTGACACGTGCATGGCCTACGAAACATATTTAAGCTTATTTTTCTGGACATATTTAGAAGATCATCATTGAAAGAATGACAAATACTATCATATCGTTCTCCCGATGAAGTAGCTATAAAATCTTCGAAACATACAATATATTGTGAAACATAAACTCAAAAGTGCAAAAAAAAATTATTTTAATTAAAAAAAATATGTTAATCAATATTGCGAGTAACCAGATGTTTTAGATTTGAACGAGTAATTATTATTTTTCTAAAGCATTTTATTTTTATTTTGTTTTATTTAATTTTTTTTTTAAAACCCGATTGGGTTATAATTTAAATACGTATATTTTCTTTTTTTCTAATACTTAAGTAAAAAGCAATATTCTGATAACTAAAAAAATAAGATACTCAACTTTTATAATGGAGAAGGAATGTGCGAAAATAATTTAAACTTGTGAAATATATGCACCCTATTCAGAAGGAGGTGACGCTTAAGGGATGATACTTGCATGATGTGTGAAGTTGTCTAAAGCGGGTAAATTATATTACGCGGGAAAGCTTCAAACAATTTCTCAAAATGAATTATTTAACGAAGGGTGACTGCGTATTAACACTCGGCTTAAGGACTTAAAGATTTCAAATTATGATTCCATAACAAATTTTTGTTAACTTAACATTTTTTCCCGTTCATTGGTATAACCGTTTTTCAAATTGAGATTTTTATAAGATTTATTTAAATAACGAAGACCACAACAATCTCATAAACAGAATTTTAAAAGGCCTCCACGAGATATTTATACAATGACACCATGATTAAGAATTTTACTAAGAATTTAAAAAAATTCAATAGATATTGAGCAGAAATAATATCTCATTATAAAGAAGAATGATCATTCCATATTCATGACCCACGTCTCCCTAATCAAGAGCTAAGCATTCATAATTAATATTAATATTATTACTGTTCAAATTGAAAACACTGTTATAATATCACAATTTCTTTTTATTCACTGAGTGTGTCGCGACAGCTGTTTCACCAACCGATGTTGGCATCATCAGGCTTTACAATAAAATTTAAATAAACTTTAAAACAGTTTATTGTAACACCTGATAATGCCAACTTGGGTTGGTGAAATAGCTGTCGCGACATTCTCAGTGAATAAAAATAAATTGTGATATTATAACAATGTTTTAAATTTTAATGTTGAAGTATCATAGTGTTTCAGCCAAAACAATTGAATATTAATATTGTATAACAATTAAGTTTTTTATTGTATATTATTTCTTAAACAATGTCAAACCCCATATCAATAATAAACATTTATCCAACCAACCGTTTTATTGACAATTTATTATACTTTATGAGAGTGCTTTGTTTCGCCTTGATTAAATCAAATGTCTTTTAATAATCCCTTGCAGTGTGAAACATTTCATTCCCCTCCAATATAATGAAACTTCTAGAAACTATTTTTTAACATATTTAAATAAGTATATTTGATGATCCCTAAAATAAAAAATTTCTACTATAAGCTATTATTATAATAGTATTTCTTTGTAAAATAATTAAAATATTATACTTATCCTGGAGACTGGGTGTGCTTAATTTAAATGTTCAATATTTAATAATAACTACAGCGCAATGGTCCATAACTTATTTTATGAGCTCTGGATCTCTTTAGATGCAAATTCCGTGAATGCAGGAACCATCTAGTTGTGAGGGTGACCAAATTATTTTCAATATCAAATTTAGTTTTCCAAATTATTTTTCTCAACTTTGTTGTGACTAACTTACGTTTTTGTAAAACTAACTTATGTTTGTAAAAAAATAAACACTATTAGGAAAAAACCTGTAAGGAAATTAGTATAAATATTTGTATATACGAGGCATAACCAGAAAGTAAGTGTACTGAGGCTCTCACGACTGGATGGATTTTATTTTCGACATGTTGGTTACACTTCCGTGTAGCCTGACCCTTTCCCTCCGCAACGAGATCGGTTCGAGGTCAGTACGTTGACCGGTGTCGACGCGACTACACGTTTCGTGAAAAATGTCAATCCAACCCCCCGCCAAGTACGAAATATGCGGCGTCATCCGTTATCTTGTTTGGAAGTTTGAATTATACCGATGACGGCCTTCTAAAGGATTTTATTTTATTTTATAACTAACTAACTAACTAACCATCACGCCGTCTCCCCGAAAGGGTAGGCAGAAAGAATGGACTGTCACACTTTTACTGATGCGGCACTCCATCCTTCTCTTTTCGCTCCGCGGGAGACGCGGTGTGATGGGTTGCGAACCTCATCGCCACCAATAGGCATCTCCCGCGCACACTTCGATCGTCCAACACCTACAAAATAAATCTAAAACAAATAATATAAATACAATGATATAAAATAAAATAACAAAATAAAAATAATTTAACACAAAATGTTATTTTTAGATGGTGCACATATTGTCTATTTAATTGATGTTCCACGTATCCACCGTTTTTTTAATTGAGCATATAATTTAATAACACATAATGTTTTTTTTTCGATGTTGCACATGTTGACATGGACGATTCGGACTTTTGTGTTTTTACACGTATCCACCGTTTTTTAAACTATTCTGTAATTAGGCACTTAACCAGCAAGAACTAAAAAATAATATTGAAGAAATTATTCAAATTGTCATTGGAACAAATGAAAAAATTATTTTTACACTTGTCAAAATTCTTTATAAAAACGAAAAAACGAATATAATTTTAACAGCAAAACAGTACAAACGTACTCGTATTACGTGTCACAATTAACGATTATGAAGTGCGGCAATTTATTTTATTTTATGTAAAAATAAAGTGTCACAAAGAAAGATTAAAATAAAATTTAATACAATACTCGTGGCTATAATACCGATGGACTTAATAAATACAAAACCAATCACGACGAGTTTTTTACTGTATATTAACGGAGAAAGCTTAACAATGAATATATGCACATATTAACTAAATTACGAGTACAGTCTATTTTGGTGTGAACAAATTACGTTTAATTGTGTGTAATGTACGTCACCAAGAGATGGCGCTTGAATCGGTTTAAATGACAGCTATCAATCGCCAGAAGATTATCATGATATTTCTGCATGTGTATTCAAGTAAAAATTGGAATCATTAGCGGATTTTATTGTTAAACATCATGTATTTGGAGAAATTCATTATTGGAGTATTCCGTTGAATCGCATAAATGAATTGACGTCGAACTACAATTATATTTGTTTAATTCATATATAATGTATGCAATAGTGAAGAGTTGTCGGGTTCGCTAGTACAATATATATACAACATGGTAAGGCAAAATATTTTCTACATATCAAAACAATTTCCTAATATTTTTGAAAAAATAATGCCAAGGTATTGTCTGGCAACTATTAATTAAAAATATTTTACAAGTGTGTTTACAAGACAGTGTCTTTCAAGGTTGTTTCGTTAACTTGCTCAAAGATAATCCATTTAATAATTCCATCTTGAAATATAATATACGTTTCTTCCCATTTCCCCGGAGATATGTAAGATCAACACTCCTATCTTGTAGCAAAATAAACTTTAACAGAAGTTGATAGACGTAATGTATTTATTTAACATGGGAAATACAAGGCACACACAAAACAATACTTGTTTACAGGAACATTAAATTCGTAAACATTGTGATATGAAATAGAGAAATAATTGTATTTTTGTACACATCGAAAATTGTTTGCTTATAAATTTTACCTGTTGGATCAAAAGACAATATTTTAAAAACCTTTCTATGTGGTACGATTTTCAAAATCTTGGAAGAACGAAATTAATTGCCTTCAGTTTATCAAACGTGATGTTACTATCAGTTTATCAGTTTATCAGTTTATTTCATTTCATCAATAGACATTACAAAATTAATTTTTAAGGCATCTATTGAGAACAGGTAAAATAATATATTGGTAAAATAATAATATACTACCAGAAACGCATGAGAGATGGTTGAACATTAGGAAGACAGGATACCCTCCAGAATTAAGAGTATTTGCCTTCTGAACGTACTTTCACTGATATGAAAGACGTCGATTTCCGAGGAGACCGCGTTCAGCAGATTGATTGCTCTTCCCACCGGTGTCACCAGAGCCAGGTTGGTTCTAGCGGCGGATAGGTAAAACAATCTATGCTGGCGCTGTCGGAGATATCTGTCGGGAACAAAAAGACCTACACCCTCCAGCACGGCTGAGTTTTCAAAATATCCCCTAATAAGCCTAAAGAAATGGGTTATGAGAAACCCGTCTCTTCGAAGCTGCAGAGAATTAGACCCCAACATTCCCAAAAGAAACGCTGTGGGATAGAGCCATGGATAGCTACCATACTCCTTCATGTAGAGATACCTCAGAAATTTTTTCTGAACCCTCTCCAGCATAAGGGAATATCTCGCCTCGTGCGGACTCCATATCACAGAACCACTTTCGAGTCTGCTCCGAACCAATGAATTGTATAGTACTCTGAGCACATTGGGATCTCTGAAAACCCTTCCGGTCCGAATTATGAAGCCCAACATCTTCAGCGCAATGCCACAAATTCTCTCAACATGAGCATGAAAGGTTAATCTACTCTCATAGATGACCCCGAGATCTCTCATAGTGGATACATGTGCCAACTGCTGGTTATTCATCGTGTATCTATGATATATAGTTCTCCGTGCTATCGTAAAAGATAACATTACGCACTTAGAGACATTGAATTTCATATGATTACTGTGACTCCAGGTAACAATATTATTAATATCCGACTGAAGGCGTAGACAGTCGTCAGGATTATTTATGTCTAGGAATAATTTCAGGTCATCGGCAAATAAAAGAAATCGCGAGAAGTTTATTACCTTCGCAATATCGTTTATGAATATAGTGAAGAGGAGTGGGCCAAGGTTCGAACCCTGTGGCACCCCTGAATAAACAAAAAAAGGTTCCGATTGAAAAATTCCGTACGAGACGAATTGTTTCCTCCCCTCAAGGTAACTAGTGAAAAGCATAATAAGTTGAGAAGAGAAACCAATTTGAGATAGCTTTGCTATAAGAATGTCATGGTTCACAGTATCAAATGCCTTTGAGAAGTCATTATATGAACAGTCAACTTGGTGACCATTGTCCAAGGCCCTTGTTATGTATTCTGTGAAGACCATGAGATTTGTTTCAGTAGAGCGCCCCTTCCTGAACCCATGTTGTTCTGTTATAATATATGGGTCAACTCTGGGAAATATCAATTTATGTAGAATAGATTCGAATAGCTTGGCTGGAGCCGACAGTATTGCTACAGGTCTGTAGTTTTCGACTGACTCTTTTGTTCCGCTCTTGAAGATAGGACTGATCCTAGAAACTTTCCAGAGATCAGGAAAAGTATTTGTACTTAACGATAGGTTAAATAAAAAGTACAGCGGATATATTAAGAGCTCAGAGCAGCCTTTGAAGAAGAAGATGGGAAGAAAATCCGGACCAACCGAGTGCGAATTCTTCATTGCTTTGATGGATGATTTAATATCATTTGTGTCTATGTTAGATATGTCAAAGCTATGAGCGCACTTACTGGTATTCGAACCGGTCGCTGAATTTAAATTAAGCCGCGGGGGATATTGCTATAGACAGATTGAAAGTGCTTAGCGAATGCGTTCGCTATGTTTGCGCCCTCAACCTCTCTATCCCCATGCATCATGGTATTTAGGATGCCACCGTCTTTACGTAGGCTTTTTATGTAGTTCCAGAAAGTCCCGGGGTCATTCATAAGATCGCCCTCAATGGTGCTTACATATGCTCGAAAGGCTGACCGAACATTCCGTCTCACCACCGAGCGGTGCTTACTGAAAAGTTCATACTCATCCCGAGAGCCAGTGGCCTTCCACTTCACATGATGTGCATGTTTGATCTTAATTTCCGCGATGATTTCCCTAGAAAACCACCTCGGATATCTCCGTCCACCATTGCTTACGCGTTTTCTGGGAAAGCACATATCAAATAAACTGTAAATCACACTATAAAAATATTGTAAGGCATCATTTACGGAGGACAAGTTGTACAGGTCACTCCAGTCAAGTTGAGTCATCAGCTGGTATAGCTTCAGAAAATCACCCCGACTGAAGTTCCATCCCCTGAAGATTTCATCATGCCGCGGTACTCTGGTTATATTAGGATTATTTTTACCAGAGCACTCAAACTCCAATGCGGGATGATAATTATCCTCAGGTACTAATGGAGACACTGATCTAGAAACTTGCAATTTGATATTGCTCAAAATCAAGTCCAAGGTTCTGAAATCAGAATTCAAAATGCCATTGTGCTGCGCAAGCCCAAAGACCGCGCATAGGTACTCCAAGTCTTGCTGGACATTGTCGATCCCATGAGCGGAGTGTAGGTTAAAGTCGCCCATCACGATGACATTTTTACCTCCGACCAGATTGAAATTTGTATGCATCGCATCAAAGAAATGTTTATAGACTACCCAATTAGACCCCGGAGGAATGTATGTTACACAAATAAAAATTATATTTCTAAGTCCAGTCAGTTTTACCCATAGGTCCTCATTGATTGATTCAAGATTTGAGACACGCTCAGCCCTCAGCGCATCCCTCCTCTCAATCGCCAATAAGCAACCGCCACCGCGAGTGCGGCTGCCACTGTTTTCCCGATCTCTACGAAACACATAGTAGTTCTCTGTATCAAAAAGCTCCGAGGAGAGGACGCTCGAATTCAGCCAAGTCTCGGTGAGAGCGATTACGTTAGCATCACTCACCGAAACATTGGAGAAAAATTTCGCGCATTTCGTTCTCAATCCACGAACATTCTGATACAGGAAGGATACGTGATTTGGCGAACCGAGTCAGCTGGCTCTCGGAAGTCGCGGAGCCAAAACAGCGGTCTGCCACTCCTTGATGAAGGAACGGCGAGGCCAGTGCTTAGGCTCTAGAACCTCCGAGATAACCGAACTCGGTATTCCGACTTTAAACGATGCATAGGAACTTCCTTCCTTGGGCTTAATCTTATGCACCGTATATGATGCCTCACACAAACTGTTCAGATATGCGGACATTTCATCAGCCGAGGTTTCGGGGTGGAAGGGAAGAAAATGATAGTATTTAAGCCTACAGGTAGAGGAAGAGGATGGGAAGGGGGGGGAATTGTCAACCCTCCGAGAACCTCGGACTGTGGCAGGCCGTCTCCTTGACACGACACTCCACGGGCCACCATCACCGGCCGCCTGCCCGTCGACGACCAGCGGCGCAGAGGTTGTCCCCACAGCGACATTTAATGGCTTAAGGGGTACTGACGGAGCGAACGTATTACCACGCATTTGTACCAATTAGTATTATATAAAATAGTGAATTTTGACATTTTCTAGAACAAAAACTAAATATTTTTAGGATAACCAAATGATTCTACTGAAATCTCTGAGTGGAAGTTCATTTTAAATAATAATTAAATAAAACGATGTTTTTTAACAACTTCCACTTTTGTCTTTATTTCAACAGCGACCGGTTTCGCCAGGCTCGCTGGCATTGACAGACTGGTGGCTCGCATCGACGGATACCAGTCTGTCGATGCCAGCGAGCCTGACGAAACCGGTCGCTGTCGAAATAAAGACAAAAGTGGAAGTAGTTAAAAAACATCGTATTATTTTATTATTATTTAAATATTTTTATTTACTCTGCCCGTGGCTTAAATAAAACGCCGCCAATTCTCTCTGTTCTCCGCAACCCTCACCGCCGAGTAGAGGTTTCCTCCAGTTATCTCCTTAATCTGGTCTTACCACCACGCAGGAAATCTGCCACTATTTCTTTTGCCTGAAACATTTCCTGTGACAATACTTTTTTCAAGGTTACACAGCAATGTTTTATGTTTACTCGCAATGTGTACTAGCAAATACATTTAATATCCGCCGACTGCATATTGTATCAATAACACTGCCATCGTACACTATCGTGCTCTTATTACTCTGCCACGAAGATCATCATATTGATAATATACTATTCCCTGAAAGATGGAGGTAATCCATAACGAGTTCTAAAACATTTCCTGTGCAAAAAAAAAATCTAAATTCTCACGCTGTATTTGGTCTGTTAGAATTCATGCGTCATCCAATAAAATGGCGATAGACTTGCTACTTATCCTTTATCTGAGAATCAGTAGCTAAGGAGTTGTATACAGTAATTCGATTCAAATAATTTGTGGTATAAAAATATGGAAAGCAACGAGAAACATCATCATCATCATCATCCTAAGCTCGACAGCCCTGGGTGGGCCTTGGCTGAATCCAGGAGCTTCCTCCATTCTTGTCTGTTTGATGCCCCCATTCTCCAATTTCTCACTTGCAACACCGATGCATCCGTGTTGACACTGTCCATCCATCGCATTTTGGGCCTTCCTGGTCTTCTACGTCCCTGTGGTACTGAGAGCGTGAGGCGTTTTGTAGGGTTGTCGTCGTCCATTCTGATTATGTGACCAGCCCATCTCAGGCGCCCTACTTTGATGGATCTGATCACATCGGGCTCTTTATAGATATCATATAGCTCTCGGTTATATCGACGACGCCAACCATTGTGGTCTCTCACTGGGCCATATATTGTCCTAAGAACCCTTCTTTCAAATGCTGCGATGGACCTTTCAGTGTGTTTTGTCATCACCCAGGTTTCAGAGGCATATGTGAGGACTGGTTTGATCAGGGTCTTGTACAATAGTGTTTTTGTGGTTCTTCGCAGTAATTTGGATCTTAACTGTTTTTGGAGAGCGTAGTAACATCGAGTAGCAACGAGAAACAACCACATCGAAAAATCCCAAGTTGCATCCCAAGAACCAGCAAGGATATATAAAAAAAATCATAAAACTAAAACTGACTGACTGAAAGAGTCATGTTTGCAATAAGCCTAAGAGACAGAGTCAGAAACGATACGGTGAGAGAAAAAACAAAGGTCACTGACATCATCTACCGGGTGGCGACTCTAAAATCGCAATGGACAGCTCACGTAGCTAGAAGCTCAGATGAAAAGTGGACAAAAAGACTGCTGACTTGGAGACCGTGAACGGCAAAGAGAAGTGCAGGGCGACTGCAACTACGGTGGAAGGATGATCTGAACAGACACGTCGGAATAACCTGGATGCAATCTGCACAGGACAGAGTGACATGGAAGCGAATGGAGGAGGCCTTTGTCCAGGAGTGAACGGGAATAGGCTGAGGAAGAAGAAGAAGAAGGAGATATATATATAGTTACTTGTTTATTATTTGTATACGTTTCTTTAAAATGTAATGTGTTCTTAAATGTTTCAAATGATATATCTTCTTTACTGCAACATTCATTTGAAACTAAAAGAAATTGAAATCTCGCGATGCTGAAGTATTGGGAAAAGTGCAGCTGAAATCCAACTACTGCAAGATTATCTGTATTTTCATTAGATCGCAGTATCAACAAGAGTATAAAGGAAGGTCGGGGCAATATCCGTGTATAATGTATGTAAGTACTATAAATTCTCTGACTCAATAAATGCTAAGCGTACTTCGCCTTTCAAACACAAACACGGCGCATCGCTTCCTTTATGTGGAGTCTCTCATATTACACGGGTGAATTTACTTGGAGCTCTTAAGGAAAATAAAGAAGTGTAAGTTTGAATGGGGGAGCGACGGGGGGGCCACGCCGAGGTACCAGTACAGGGCGGTGTGGTAATCCGGGCGAAAGCGAGAAACTTTTCTGCTAATTCAAACTTTGACGTAACACATTTGCCGCGGCGGGAGTTTGTATCTTTTATCAATCATAGGTGCTGTGTGCACACCTTGTGTTAGCCTTTCCGATAAAAATACGATATTCTTGTTAAACTAAGATTTTCTTAGAGAGCACTTAAAAATAGGATAAAATTTTAAATTTAATTAAAAAAAATATATATTCTATGTTCGCCATACTTTGTGTTGTTGATGTTTGATTAGTCTTTTTCTTTTTATATACTTTGTATATACAACACTTACTTTAAAAAAAATCTGTATTATCGAGGATTTATTTATACATGATACACAAATGAGACATTACAAACGATAAAACATTTAAGCGACTCATTTGGACACAAAACGGTATTACAAAGATAAGATAAAACAACACGAGACCAACAAATTATAAATATCAGAAGGAATCCAAATACGTCGGATTGACAATGGGTGTTCCTACCAGCCCCTTATTTGCAGATATTTTTGTAATTGGTTTATAAAATAAGATTTTAAATTGTAATTCCAATTTGTTTAAAAACATTTAAATTTGGAAACGATATGTTGATGATATTTTTTGTATATGAACAGATACAGACCGGCAATTAAATTCATTCATTACTTTTATAAATTCTTTCGATAAACATGTCCACTTTACTATAGAAATTGAACTTGATAAAAAACGGAACTTCCTAGATTTGACTTTAAATGTAATTATTAATAAAATCAATTTCAATATTTATCGAAAATCTACGGATACAGATAATATTATCCACAACACTCCCAACCATCCGATCTCAAATAAACATTTAGCTTTCCATTCCATGTTAACCCGCTAAATTAATGTACCAATTTCCTTAGAAAATTGAAATATTGAACTAAATACTCGTACAATTAGCGTATATAAATTTAATTGATAATATTTTAAATAGAAAAATCAAAAATATATTTACTAAAGCCATCTTGTATTCTCCAGCTCTCATTAATAATAATATAAATAATAATCTTTGGCGTAGATTTTTATATATTAATAATTGAACAAATATAATTTCAAAACAAAGAATACACTTTAGAGAGGAGCAACATGGATTTAGAAGAAACACGTTAACCATGGATGATTTCGCAAGCGGCTGTATATGCGAGTCTGTCTACTCCACAGAACAATATCCTCTATTTAAGAAGTTTTTCTTAGGTCTGCGTTACGGACACGAAAGCGAAACGACTCTTGGAGAGTTTTTAAAGTAATGGATCTTAGGACCTTCATCTCAAATGTTCTTAGCAGACCCTTGGTTCGCACAGTAAGCTGATTATTGATTAAAAATCTAATAGTTGTAAAGGGTATCTTCTTCTTCGAGTACCATGTCAGGTCCCCCCGACGTCGGCTATCTGGCGTGGGTCTCTCTGTGTCATGAGACAGCTTGAAAATATCTCATTGGAGTTTAACAAACCGCTGTTCGTGTGTTTTATAGTTCTGCTGGAGGATGTCATTAACATGATTAAAGAATACAATATACCTTTATCAATGATCAAAACTATCCACAGTATGAAAAGAAATTCTAAGACGTGGATTAGGACAGATTGAATTGTGGAGATTTAACAAAAAGGGTACCCACTGCAACCGGCTTAAAACAGGGTAAAATAATAGAAGAGGTGCTTTCATTGGACCTAGGTTACAAAATAGAAAAAAAGGAAATCAATATAGTGCGCTATGCCAACGACGCTGCAATACTAGCAGAAAATGAAGATGACCTTCGGAGAATGCTCTGCAAATTCCACCTTGCATCTAAAAAATATAACGTGACGATTTCTTCTAGAAAAAGGAAGTGCCAAACAAAAGAGCCGCTCAGATGTAAACTGATTACCGATAACAACATATTGAGTAAGTCTTGCGATTCACTTACCTAGGTGTAGAGATATGTAGCTACAGTGACCTATATGATGAAGTGCGAACACAAACCAACAAAGCGACAGCCGTGGCTGGCTGCTTACGCGACACCATATGGAGGAACAAAGGTATGCTAACCGAAAGAAAAGTCATGTTATACAAGGTATGCGTCCGCCCCATCATGACGCATAGAATAGAGGTCAGAGCCGATACTAATAGAACTTAGAACCTTCTTAGAGTAGCAGAGATGCGAACCCTATCAGAAATGAAACGAAAAGGTCTGTCTGGGGTGTTGAGGACATAGTAAGATGGGAAAGAAGTAAGATGTGCTTTTGGAGAGACCTCGTGGACCGCATGGAAAATACAAGAATTGCAAAATTGTTAAAGATGAAAACCCAAGCACCAAGAGATTACCAGGAAGGCCGCTAAAAAGATGGATAGATGGCTAGACATCATCATTCCAGGACACCTCACCGCCATAAATAGGTCATACGACTTAAACTAAAGGGAAGAAGAAGACGAAGAAGGTTTTAAAGGGTAACTAATAATTGTCACAAAATATCGATATGCCCTTAACCATGACATTTTCAAAGGACAATTAATAATTGGAATAAAAATGCAGTGTTAGTGCGGTTATTAATATATAATAATATTTATAACTCTTTCTTATTCTACTCTTCCATCTATGACTTTAAATTATTAAATTAATTAATTCAATAGATTGTTACTAAATGTATTATGTTAATGAGGTTCTTTGTGTTATAAGTATAATCTACCGAGAAGTTCACCTTCACAAGTCTTTGAACAGCTTAACATGCCTTTTTCGTAGAAGCAGTAATATCATATTAATCATTGTATTTCTTTCAGAAATCGGTTGGATCATAATTGAAGCCCTTAACTTTTAAATTAGTAGTATGGGCTTAACAAAACATTACCATATTAATAACTGTTATGTATTATGCTTCAAGGGTTTACGGTTTAGAAGGAAAAACTTTAGAAATCTTGGTTGTTATAAATTAAATCACATTGTATTAAACTTTTCATGGAAGTTTAAATCCATGTTTATTCCAAGAAGACCTTTCTTTATATTAAAATTCAAATTAAATTATATATTGACAAATACTTTGTTTCGTGAACTATGCCTGCATGCCTCTCCTTTTGTTCTGAATCATCTTACTTACTTTCTGGATATGCCTAGTATTAGTGTTGTATATACAAAGTATATAAAAAAAGAGAAATAAAGCATCATAACAACACAAAGTATGGCGTTTATAGAAGAAAACATAAAATCTATTTGAATATATAGGTTTTTACTCATTGTAGAGCTCTGTTCAAGCATTTGAAGTATGGGATTGAATTCTATTAATATTCGTAAACATTAATATTGCTTTTAAATGTTCGCCAATTTCAGAGCTATAAGGCTAATTAGTTTGAATAAATGGCGTTTAAAATGAAGTCTTGTATCTATTACAGAAAAATACTAAACGAGTTTTCTCCGAGATAGCGATTTCAAGTGAGCTATTATAAATGTTTCATTATTCTTCGGTACTTTCCACAGACGAGATGAGAAAAACACGCCAAGATTCAGAAAAATTCTTCACTCCTTAACGTGTATATCATTCCGCTTTTCCAAGAAGAATACAAATGAAGCAATTAAGGAGTGGCTCTACCATTTACCACTCGTTAAAAATATTTATTCAAAGTTCGTGCTGCGCTTGGTAAAAGGAAAAATACGGCTTTATCAAGTGCAGGAGCAGTGCTTGCTTGAGATTTAACCGCTACTCAAAGTTTCTTACTTCATTAGACGAAAAAAATAGTATATGAAACTTTATTGCCGCTAGTCTGTTTTTACCTAATTAATATACATACGTTTTTTTAATTATACGTGGCAAAAATTAACTAAACAAATAAAGAGTTAAAATATATCCAACCGTTTTTTATTTATATTTGAAGTAATATACTTAGGAAATTGAAAACACCTTTGTTTAACCGCCCTACCCTCAGGTAATTTTCCGAGAAACGTGTAAAAAAGCAGGTTTTTTATTAATGAAATTTAATTATACATTAATTTTATTTTTTTAAATTACGAAACGTCAAATACTCGGCCGCACACTTCACCTGCCCCTTGTAAAACTATCGTATTGATGAAGACTTGTACTCGAGTGTTGTTGGCATACCCGCGTATCCCTAACAGTTTGTACATTTTAGGTACATTAATTTTTCTCAAGCGCGTACGTGATACGGGATAGCGCAGAATCGTACAGTAAAAGTGAACGTATCACGTACGTTCAAATAGGTAGGGTGGTTAATCAACTTAATATTAAAAACACATTAAAAAACACGACATGTTTCGGAGGATACCTCCATCTTTAGGTGTAAAAATAAAATAAAAACTAAACCAAGAAAAACTAATATAAAAATGAATTTATAATACGATACAATAATTCAAATTTCAAAATTTAACTGGGCTATTTGTTAAAGTTCTAACTTAATTTTTTTATCAGTAAGAACTAATAAATAATATAAAATAATAATAATATATGATGATAATATAAAAAATATAAAAAATTGTAATTTAGAAAAAACACAAATATTTGAAAAGACATAATATATATAGAAATTAATAAATGATTAATTTGCATTTGATTGGCAATGGGAGCTTGGGAGATTAAATGTAGACAAAGTATTTAAGGAGAAAGGAGTAAAAGACATGAAACATGTCATGCTTTTTAAATATTTTTTAATAATTAGTGGATTAAACTAAGTTATTTTCAATTTCCTAAGTATATTACTACGGAATTCCACAGTGTTAATGCCTTAGTGTTCAATATTTGCAGTAAATCTAAAATTCTTTTTTACATTTCTCACCTCCATTTCAATGATGATATTGTCTAAAGAAGAGCACGAAGACTTGCTCAATGACCTGAAAACTGCATCCAGACAAATAGATCTCGGGATGAATTTGAACAAGATGAAAGTCATGAATAATGCACATATCGTCCCGGAAATTATGAAAGGATCGCAGCGCTGGTTCGGACATATAGAGCGCATGGGTGAAGAAAGAATGGTTAAAAAAGTATACGTTGATGATGTAAATGGAGTACGGAGTCGAGGTAGACCGAGGAAAACGTGGCATGACCAAATTAATAAAATTTTAAAGGTTGGTCATGTTAGAAGCCGGAAGAATCGATGTGCGTGTATGACTCGCTGTATGAATATGGAGGAAGCTAGAGAGGTATGTCAGGATAGAGTAGTGTAATAGTCCATTTACTCTGCCTACCCCTGCGGGGAAACGGCATAATGGTTTGTTTTGTTTTGTCATCCCGGAACCAGTGTCAATAGATCTCTAAGTGGTGCAAGAATATACCTCTCTTGACCAAATCGTACAACTTATAAAAGAAAGAAGCCAACCGAAGAAGTCATAGACATAGAAGGGGTACCCACCGCTTACCCGAGGCTGTTATAAGACGCAGCGACGCTGTTTCGTCAGCCTCGCTCATTCACTTCCTGGGCCCGCCCCCCGTCCATCCGGGACTGACATTAAGTAATTGTTATTTCATGTACGAAAATCAAAGAGACACCAGGCCACATTTCTGGAACCAAAGAAGTCAGTTATGTTACAAACTATGTCATATACGTCATATATTTTCCTCTTAAATACTCGAATGCCTCAAGACCAATGTCTTCAACCAGCGCGTCTTGCCAGCCATGACTTACGGAGTCGGGACGTGGATGCTAACAAGGGGTCTGGTGTCATGGATTAAGGCATGCTTGTGCACCTTGAGAGACAGAACTCGAAATGAATTTATTCGACATCAAATCAAGGTGACTCAGGTGGCTCTGAGGATAAGTGGCTGAAATGGCGGTAAGCTGGCCATATAGAGATTAGAGACAGAGAGATCAGACGGGTTCTGAAGAAGAGACCGCGAACAAGTTTCCGTGGAGTTGGACGTACCCCTGTTCGCTGAACCGACGATGTCATAAGGATTGATAAGAGTTTCGATGGATAGGGGACAGTGGCGAGCATTGGGAAAGGCCTACGTTCAGCAGTGGATGAAAGACAACTGAAAAGTAAGTAAGTAAAGATATAATTTTAGAGAAACCTTTATTTAAATTTTTAATGTTTCCATAAACCACTTTTAAAAAATCGTGTCTTATACTAAAAACTAATTTAAAACAAATTAGTTATAAACGTATTTTGGAAGCGAGATAAGTATTACAGAAAAGATTAGCGCGGCAGTCCAACTATCGGAGGAGTGATAGTAAGTTACTAATTAAGTTACATTGCTTTAAAAAAAAGTTATAATCCTGTCTAAATTTGATATTTAAAATACCTTTAATACGGGTATTACAATATCATATTAAACCGTTTTATGAATCGTTAAATTATTAATCGATCGGTAAACGGCCGAAATTCAATTAGCCTAAGTATCATAGGCGATACTGAAACGTTCCGTGAGTCACGCCCGGAGATGTGAGGGGTAGCTACCCCGCGAGCAGTAGGGGCTGTAGGATGGCAAATGAAATCAAAGGCTTCGCTGCTTAATGTCATGCCTCCAAACGTAATTACGTATTTGGGTGCGGAACATATTTTTTGTTTTTCCGGGTTCGCGGTCGTTTTATTTGTTTGTTAGTTAACTGTAGCGGAGGCGAAATTATGTTATAATTAAATTTAACCGGCACGAAGGCGTCGGATGCTGCAATGAATTTTGGGTAATTGGAAGAGATCTTTAAGCGGAAAAATAACGTATTTGGTATACTTTTAGCGTAATGTAACAGGTATAAAAGGGCTTTTGGTTTAGTTTCTCAAATATTCATTAGTATGCTTTGTAAATTTATTCTCATAATAGTGTTTAATAATAAAAAAGGGTAGAAATAAAATGTTAACGGTAAAAATGAACATAACTATTCCATCATCGAAATGAATGAATACTTCTGTTTTCTAGAAGCTATATTATATTAAATTTTAGATAAACTTAAGGCGTTAACACTGTGGAATTCCATAATGACACCAACAACAAGAATAACAAACCAATACGCCGTTTCCAGCAGGGGTAGGCAGAGAGAATGGACCGCCACACTACTCTATCCTGACATACCTCTCTAGAATCCTCCACATTCATACGGCAAGTCATACACGCACGTCGATTCTTTCGGCTTCTGACATGACCAACCTTTAAAATTTGATTAATTTGGTCATGCCATGTTTTCCTCGGTCTATCTCGACTCCGTACTCCATTTACATCGTTAACGTATACTTTTTAACCATTCTTTCTTCACCCATGCGCTCCATATGTCCGAACCAACACTGCGATCCTTTCATAATTTTGTTCACAATACCTTCTTTCGCTCTACATTCCTTTCTAATATCAGCATTTGAGATTCTATCGAACATCGTTCTACCACACATACGTCTAAGGGACCACATTTCTACCGCATTTATTCTGCTCTCATTTTTCTTCTGCCAGTTCCATGCTTCGCTTCCATACATAAGGGTTGGGACCTTTCGATCGCTTTCATTGATAAATTCTTGTTTCAAATAACTATTTTTAAAGCTCCATTCGCTCCGAAACAATAATGACGATATTTTTATGAATTAAAACACTGTTTTTTCCACATTAGAGTTTATTTTACTCGACATGTTTCGAAGTTGAGTTTATATCGTTCTCCCGATCATGTAGGTGCCTTCGAAACATGTTCAGAAAAATAAACTCAAAAGTGGAAAAAACAGTGTTTTAATTCATAAAAAAATGCTTATTATATTTTATGTGAAAGACATGTTTCTGCCTGGTCATACATGCCTGTCTAAGACATTTAAAATACCTTTGACAGGCGACAGGTGAAATATGCCATTCACATAAAATATAATAAGTCTTCCAGAAAATAGACGTTTTTTTCGCATTAATTATTTAATATGGAGTTTTACATCATTGTTAAAGAAACAAAAAAAAAAAATTAATCGAAATATTTTTTTAATCAGATAAAACTACTTTCGTGACAGAATCGCATGAGCTATGATTGCCTCACCAAAGGTTGATCGATTCCCTGCATTGGCAATTGTCACATTGTCTATGTTCTGGTGTAGAATTTATGTCACTACAAAAGACGTTCGATAAGCTTCATATATCACATGTCATGAGAATCAATATAAAAGCAAAAAAAAAATACATTACAGCTGAATAACTTTTTGAAAACATTGAATTTTACACTTTTTTGCACCTTTCACAACCATGTTTCGGGACACAGACTTCTCTTCTTCAGTGTATGAATTTTAACAGTAAAATGAAAGAGGGTCATTACTTTTACACTAAATGACGAGTGAAAAAGTGGAGGGGGGTAAAATAAATTTAGCGGCAGAATTAATTGTCGTTTAGTTAGAATTATGAGACAGGGAAACAAATCATTTATGGGACTAGAAGTTAAGTTTAGTTGGTTGTTTATAATATCAGGGCAATGTGATTACTGACCTTACCATCAAGGTCAAAGCAGACAGAGAAAGGGAGTATGGCATGTCTTTCGCGCCACAAAATGGAAACCCACCAGCTATAAGAAGGAAACTCCAACAGAAAATCCCTGGAGAAGGCAATGGGAAACCACTCCAGTAATTCTTCCCATCACTGTGGCGAGAAAGCATTCGTTATAGCGATCACCAATGTCGGGAGACCTGCAAGGTACTATAAGAAGAATATTGTTTACTTCAGCCAGATTGAATCGGATCTTGATTAAACTGTATTATTTAAAAACCGGATATTCTTGAACCGACTGGATTGAAATTCACGAGTCTTCAATAGGATGCAAAACTTTATATTTAATTTGTGAATGAAAAGTTTTGATTTATAAAAGTGAGAATAATATGTTTCGCCTTTTTAAGGTAAAATCCAACATAGCGAGTATCAAATAAAAATTGTTAAATAAATTAAATGACTAATGAACTTAATTAAATTATAACTAAAACCGATGAAAAAAATTTATAGATTTTGTAAATGCATTCTGCATTTGTATGTTAGATGAATTTTTCGGTTGTTTATATCAAAAACTTTTTCAAGCAAAATACATTTATGACAAGTTAAGCAAAATAAGTGTATTGTATTTGTTATAATATTTATTTTGAAACTTTAGAAAAAAATTGAAATGACGAAATTTTCATTTCGTTAAAATCCCAGCTTTGCTTTTCCTAGAGAAAATCTTTCAGAATCTTGGAGACAGATTACTAAAAATACGTTCACAAATAACTACTTATTATTAAGAGTTTCATATTTCTATAATCACTTGATTATACCTGTTAAAAAAACATTGATTTTTCCGCAGCCTATGACGTCAATAAATTTTTATAGAAAATGATTAAATATAACATAATTTTAATAGGAAAATCTGAATATAGAATTTATTTTGTATTATAGAGATTTTTAAATAAAACATTGCAAACCTATGCACCGGGAGAGGGTCTAGAACACTTGGCTTCTGATCCAAAAGATTTGGGTTCAAGCCTGGACAAGACTAGTTTCCTTATACATAAAAATGATCTATTTTCTGCCCTTATTGAAGATTTGGAAATAAATTCTGGACAGATGCTAGACTTATAGTATAAATATGTAAATTAAAATATAATATAATATATATTCGTAGTTTTTGGCACCTTGTTTGAAAAAAAATGCCTAGAAAATACCTAAAGAGCCATGTTAGGAATAAGCCTAAGGGACAGAGTCAGACACAATACGGTGAGAAAAGAAACAACGGCCACTGACATCATCCAATGGGTAGCGACTCTAAAGTGGAAATGGGCAGGTCACGTAGCCAGAAGCTCGGAGAAAAAATGGACAAGAAGACTGCTGACTTGGAAACCGTGGACGGCAAAGAGAAGTGGAGGGTGACTGCAACTACGGTGGAGGGATGATTTTAACGTCGTAATAACCTATGTAGATGCAGTTTGCATAATACAGAATGCCATGGAAGCAAATGGAGGAGGCATTAGTCCAGGAGTGGACGCGAATAGACTAAAAAGAAGAAAGCAAAGAAGAAATTAATATACTCGTACATAATGGTTTTAATTAAACGGATTTTTTTTTATATAATCTCATGCATCTGTGGTTGATTGAGAAGCCAAATATGATACGATATGAGAATGCATAATTATAGTTTGGTTATAAGAAAAGGTACCCAAGTCTAATTTATATGATAATACGATATTTGAAAACATGTTTTAAACACTGACACGGTAACGTCTCGGAAAGTTTGACGTAAATGTGATTATTAAATCTTAGGTAAGCCTTGTGTTTATCAGTGACGGGGCTTTGAATTAAAAAAAAAATATATTTGCATTTAGTAAACGACTTAAAGGAAAGCCACATGTTGGGCGTAAGTCTTAAGAGATAAGACGTCAAATAAAATATAGAAAGAACAGCAGAGCTAAAATGGCAGTGGGCGGTACATGGGCGAGACAGGATGAGCTAAGGTAGTCACATAGAAATCCACAAAGTAGAGGCCTTTGAACAACAGAAGAGGCATAGGAAGACCACACGTGGGTGGATGGATGATGTTATCTAACTTGCGGGTCGTTTTTGGCAACAGATAGCCCAAAGTGGCAGTGAACAGGACATGGGGCGAGACAGGATGAGCTAAGGTAGCCAGATAGAAATCCACAGAGTAGAGGACTTGGAACAGCAGAAGAGGCATAGGAAGACCACCCGTGGGTGGACGGATGATATTATCTAACTTGCGGGTCGTTTGTGGCAACAGATAGCCCAAGATTGAAAATGTTGGAAGAGTTTAGAAGAGGCATTTATACAGTAGTGGATAAAATAGGCTAAAAATAAGAAGAAGAAGGAATTAGAAAGAGAAGAAGAAGGAACTTGAAATAGAAGAAGACCAAGGAAAACGTAGCACGAACAAATCAATTATGAAATGTCGTACACTTGAGGAGTCGTTGAAGCAAAGTTGCCGACATCATGGATCGTACATCTAAATTGAATTGGCAATAGAACAGACATACGAGGTCCGTTCAAAAAGTATCGCGAATTTTGTGTTTTTTCAAAAATTATTTGTATATTCATGAATTTCTATTTTGTCCCCTTCAAAGTAATCCCAACTAGATATTATACACTTGTGCCAACGTTTTTTTCAATCCTCGAAGCACCCCAAAAAATCATTTTTTGTGATCTTGTTCAGCTCCTCCTTCGATGCCGTCTTTATCTCCTCAATCGTAGCCTAGCGTCGTCCTTTCATGGGCCTCTTCAGTTTCGAGAACAAGAAAAAGTCACAGGGGGTCAGATCTGGGGAATACGGTGGCTGCGGCATTATTGGTGTGTTGTTTTGGCCAAAAATTCGCGCACAAGCAGATGCGAAATTTGGTACGAATTTCGCGGCGACCGATCTCATGCCCAAATCATTGGTAAAAATCGAATGGCACGAGCCAAGCGATATGTTTAAGTCCTCAGCAACTTCTCTAGCGGTGATTTGACGATTGGCCAATACTATGTTATTCACTTCATCAATGTTTCCGTCTGTTGTTGACGTGCTCGGGCGTCCGGCAGGCTCTTTTTCGTTCACATTTTCTCGGTCCTCTGAGAACATTTTGTACCACCGATAAACGTTGCTTTGGTCCAAGATAGCTTCACCATATGCCACAGTCAACATTCGGAATGCGTCCGGGGACTTAATTTTGTTTTTCACTCAAAATTTGATACAGATTCTTTGATCCATTTTTTTGGAGTGGGCAAAAATCGAAGACGAGCCAAAACACGTGCAAGCAAAGTGGCTCTCAAAAATTAACTGAACATTCAAACTGGCCGAACTTATCGGCATAAGTGAGAGACATGAGTACCAACATAACGCCACAAAAAAATCAAAAATCGAATATACGTAACCGGCGGAAATTCAAAATTCGCGATACTTTTTGAACATACCTCGTATAGCCAGACAGGGCAATACCACATGGACAACCAGAATTCTCCAATGGAGACCATGGACAAAGAAATTTAGGGAGGCCACCTAAAAGATGGACTGACGACATTACTCGAATAGGTGAAATGACTTTAATGCGAAAGGAGATTATAGGGAAGAGTGAAAAAAATTTATGAAGCCTAAATCCAGCAGCGGAAGAAGAAAACTTCAGGAGTCGGAGAAATCGACGTGCGTGCATGATATGATGTATGAATGTTGAGGAATCGAGTGAAGTATATCGGAAAATAAGAGTGTGGTGGTCAATTCTTTCTGCCTATCCTTTCGGGGAGACGGCTTGGTGGTTAGTTAATTAGTTAGTGAGCAATTATTAAACGTGATAATCATTCGAAATTCCCAAAAAATCTAGTTAATTCACTCAAAATTTCGATATTTTTCCAAACGTGTTATATTAACAGTACGACATATTTTATGTATATCGACTGAAGCCAAAAGGTCAGTGTGTAAAGGGATTCTACTACCGACCCTTATTATGGAAGTGAAGATTGGAGTTGGCAGAAGACGGGATGAAGGTAGGATATTTTTTTAAACAGTAAATGAAGAAAACTGGCTAATGGGGATTAAACAACTCATCTGAAGATTCCATTTGCTAATGTGACTAAATAACTTACCAATCATCACGCCGTTTCTCTGGAGGGGTAGGCAGGATGGATGAACTGCAATACTTGACATACTCTCATGTTTTCACTACATTCATACATCGTAATGTGCACGCTCGTCGATTTTACCGACTTTGAACGCGGCCCCCTTTCAGAATTTTATAAATTTGGTCATGCCATGCTTTTCTTGGCCTTGCACATCTTACATTTCTACTCACACTGCTTATAAACTACATTTTGCACATTCCTCTCATTTCCATTCGTTTCATATGTCCAAGCCATCATGTAATCACCTGCCTTACATTTCTTCCTTATTTCGTCGATATTCTATTAAATATCGTTTTCCAACCCATTATTCTCAGTGAGCTCATTTTATCACAGTCATGCCGGTAGGTAGAGCAATATCTTTGCTAAATATCACCTCGTAGTTTGAAAATATTTTGTGAGAGTGTAACTCACTTGAGGGAGCATTTTTATTATTATAGTTTTATATTTATTTTATTCATTTGTCATGTATCTGGTATTTTTCCCTCTCTTTGTTATTTTATTATGTATTAAATAATATTATGTATCTCAAACTAGTATCGTTAGTGCATTAGAAAAAAATCTCTAATGCTTTGCATATATTTAAAAAAAGTTTTTTTTTAAAATCATATTCTAATCAAAACTAACTAACTAACCATCATGCCGTCTCTCCGTAAGGGTAGGCAGAAAGAATGAAACGCTACACTGTTTTCTCGATTCTTCTACATTCATACATATTGTCATGCACGCACGTCAATGTCTCCGATTCCTCACGTGACCTACGAGTATATTTAATATTTAAATGATTTGCTCGTGCCACGTTTTCTTCGGTTTTCCTCTATTTCCTCTATTTCTCCGTTCACGTCGTTTACATATACCTTCTTCACCATTCCGTATTCACTCATTATTTCCGTGTGTCCAAACCTTCTTAACGACCCTTTCATTATTTTGTTAACATAACACTTTCAATCGCACAGCATTCACTTCTCATACTAATCTATATATCGCACCGTGAGTGTAAAACCGACTTAAGTGCAAATATACATTTTGGAGATATGGGAGTTTAAAGACTTCATATTGCTTGGAAAAACTGTTTTTTTTTTTAATAAACCAATGATTTTCGGTTTATAGGTATATTACTATAAACCGAAAATCTTTGGTTTATTTAAAAAAAAACAGATTTTCCAAGCAATATGAAGTCTTTAAACTCCCATATCTCCAAAATGTATATTTGCACTTAATTCGGTTTTACACTCACGGTGCGATATGCTAATTAATTTCTATAAAATTAAGTCTTAACTTAATTCCATAACTGATCTGAAGAAATATCAGATATTTTGAATGCTTATCCGTATAGATCTTGCTAGGGCTAGTTTCTAACCTTGTCTTTCCAAGGTGCCAGAAAAATAATATGATGTATCCAACAATCGAATGTCATTTTCTTTCATCACCCGCCACTGACATTTGTGTCAAAATGAAATTCTGTTTGCGGCACGTGTATTGTAAGCCTTGATTACATGTGTACATTGCATGCGCCTGTGGTGGTGTTATATTATAGTAACGTAACAAGAAAAAATATTGAAAGTGTTATAGCATTGTTTCCGCTTGCGCCGTGAAAAGCCAGGCGGCTTCCAACGCCGCCATTCCGCGGTCTCCATCACTCATCAGGTGACGCTCACGACTGCCGACGACATCTCATTGTTACTGGGACATTTTTCATGTTTAACCCTTGAGCGCATCCATCGTTTGTGTCCCTATTATGGACGCATCGGTACTCGGGTACCCACGAATTATTTTAAAACGATTTATCATAAAACCTTATTTTAGTTTAAAAATAAATCTGGAACCCACATTTCTTTAAATATTCAATCCTAGAGTGTCACTCTGACCTTTGATGTGGTAGTTTCCCCTTATTTTCCATATTTTTGTGTTTACTAGGATATTTGAACCCAATTTCTGAATACATTTTTTATTGATTCTCGCGACTTGTAACAAGTAGCTAGTATATATTATATATCGCGATTTTAATCTCACGTGAATTCTACAAGACTAAATACAGCGTTAATTTTTTTCACACTGTCATCGGCGATAATCGAACCCGGAATCTTCGGTGTGGCATTAATAGCAGTTGCCACTCTCCCAAGAAGGCAGTCAATCCTTCTGCATTCTAAGGGAACATAGGTTCAAGCCTGGACACGACCAGATTCCTTCTTCATAATAATCAGCTATTTTCTGCTCACATTAAGGATTGTAAAAATAAATTCTAATATCATTGATACTTGAGGTTAGTCTTTAAAAAAAAACTTACTGGAACCCACATAACCGATTGAAAGTACCTAGTATTTAAATTCTAGGCTCTAGTGCAGGGATGGCGAACGACGGACCCCGGGAGCAATTCGATACCGAATTCTGGGTCGTTTTCAGGGATATTTTTCGTCACCAATTTTTTTTTAGCTCCTCAGCGATTTACAGTCTGGTGTCCGGAAAATCGAATTGGTCGCTGCCGAACTCTACCGGCCGGAAGTCGCTTATGGTCTAAAAGAAAAAAAAGTCACCACGATTTTCATTTTTATGAAAACCCTAGCCAGCCCTTTTTTATATAAATTTTACCCACTTGCGAAAAAGGTTCGCCATCCCTGCTCTAGTGATTTGAAAATATTTATTGTACCTACTTTATTTCAAATAGTTTTTTATATAAATTTTAGTATCATTTATACTATTCATTTTACTACCCGGGTACCTACGTACAAAATGTAGCTTATGTATGTATACATTATTTTTTATTATGATATTCTAAATGTATTGAGCTTCCTATTATAATTTATTTTTGAAATAATAAATCAAACTATCTGAGAGTCAAACAATACAAGACCTATCTAACGCCAATTACCTATTGATGTGATAAAATAGTATTTCTAAAAATTTGAAATGCACGAGAAAATAATGTCCATTTTTCAAGATTATCTAATAATTTTAACAATATCTCTTGACGGAGATTTGCTTTAAATAATAATTAAATAAAACAATGTTGTCATGAACAACTTCCACTTTTGTTTTTTTGTCGTCAAAATAAAGACAACAGAAAAAGTAATTAGGCAATTCAATGATTTTAAAGCGAATTTATTCGGTATAAGATATTATATTGTAAATGTACTATACTATGAATGTATCAAAATTGTGAGTACTCAAACTGTACCCGGGTACCCGGGTACCCGTGCACTGCACACAAAGGTTAAGGAAAACACAATAGGTAACAATATTTCTCTCCACCCTTTATCTCCCGCGCTGTCAGCCAACGTACCTAATAAATGTTGCCCTAATGAAAAAATAATCAGAGTGCCGCCATTCGCTACCCTGACGCAAATGAGCCAAAAATGCGCCCCCGTAAATTTTGTATCGATGTATTTATTGCATTCTACGATGAAATATTACCTTTTTTTCTTCACAATATCACACAATAAGAGCATACTCTTTTTCTTTGTCACACAAGTAATTTGGTGAGAGTATTGTTTTCGTGAGAATATTGGAAAAATATATTTACCGAAATAACCATATTCCAACAATCTCGTTATTATAAGTGGTGACATAAGAATCTTTAGACGGTTTTATTTTTTTTATCGTTGGTCTACCGTTGTTTTCCAGATTTTTATAAACCATTCTTCTTTCTGTGTCCTTTCAGGTCTCCCTAACCTTGAATATCACCCTTGAGATTGATGACATGGGGAAAAATATCCAGAGTGGTATCCCCTTACCTTCTCTGGAGGATTTTCTGTCGGGGTTACCTTGCCTTAGCTGGGTGTATCCAGTTTTATGGCGCTGAAAGCTCGCCATTCGTCCTCTCTCTATCTGCTATGGCACTAAGTAACATGTGCCACATTTCCCGGGGTTCGCGGGGTCTTTAAAAAAACTCTCGTGGACGCTAGAGAGTTGGACTTGATAGTAGTGTTGCTGTTGTAAATGCAACATGCCGTATTATGACATTTTGTTGAGGCATACTTTCCAGCAAAATATACCCCATCGTAGCCCTACTACCCTTTTGAACCCCAATATACCATAAAACAGGTAATTTGAACAAAATTATTATATTTAATTTTATCTCAATAGAGACGAAGAAGCAAACTGGAAACTGAATATGGATGATCAAGGTGTTTACAGGACTTATGACCTGTCATTGGTTGGGTTAAGCGCACGCTTTATGTAATTACAACATTCCCCATTCCACCATTGTTATTATGATCATGCATGATAATTTTTGGAAGTTGTATATATACTCCAAATCCATACCTATCTTCATGTGTCAGTTTTAATTGGCCCTCTATGTAGAATATACAAACTGAACATAACTAATTAACCATCATGTCGTTTCAAGAAAGGGTGGGCAGAAAAAAATGATGGCCACACAGTTCTTTCCTGACACACTTCTCTCGATTGCTCAACACTCATACATCGTGTCATGCACGCTCGTCGATTTCTCAGACTCCTCGCGTGGCCGTTTTTTCTAGGTTTTCATTTATTTCTAGTTTCGTTTACATCGCTTACATATACTTTCGTCAACTTATTTCTTAATTCATTATTTCTATGTGTCCAAACTATCTTAATAATTTTTTCATTATTTATTACTTAATCATCAATATTAATCACCATCATAAATAAACAATAATTAATAATTAAATAAAACGATGTTTTTTAACTACTTCCACTTTTGTCTTTATTTAGACAGCGACCGGTTTCGCCAGGCTCGCTGGCATCGACAGACTGGTCATCGATGTCTCCAGTCTGTCGATGCCAGCGAGCCTGGCGAAACCGGTCGCTGTCTAAATAAAGACAAAAGTGGAAGTAGTTAAAAAACATCGTTTTATTTAATTATTATTTAAAATGAACTTCCATCAAGAGATTTCAGTAAAATCATTTGATTATCTTAAAAACAATAATTACTTCTATATTTGCCATAATTTTGTGTTGCGGATGCTTAATGCTTCTTTTTTTATATACTTTGTATACAACACATACATTATTAAAAAAATAAATATTAAAAACCAAGCATGTTTTGGACACATAAGCCCTTAATCAGTGATATTAAATTTTTTTTTTATGGATTTATGTACTTTTTTTTTCCACTTTTGAGTTTATTTATAAACCCAAATTGATTTATATATAAATATTAATTATTTATAAAACTTTATTGATTAACTCTAAAGTGTAAAAAACAGTGTATTAATAAAAAAATCGTCATTATGGAATTCCACAGTGTTAACGCCATAAGTTACGAAAACTAAAAAATATTTTAAAAAAAATTCACGAATGTGGTCAGTTTTCAGACATCACTGATGAAGGGCTTTTGTGTCCAAAACAGGTTTGGTTTATAAATATTATTATTTTAATAAAATATAAAACATTTTAATAAAGTATATAATAAAGTATATAAAAAAAGAAACATTTAACATCCGCAACACAAAGTTATGGCGAATATCGAAGTAATTATGATTAATTTTTATAATTATAATAATGTTTGTGTTGTATACAAAGTACATAAAAAATAAACATATCAATATTTAAAATTTTGCGTAGTTGAAGGTAAAAAACAAATCAAAACGGAAAACAGTAATTTGTTTGATTGTGCACCTTTGTTTGAAATGTTCCTTTTAAGCATTCTAACTTTATGAATTCTTAAATATTATATTACAATACTTTTCATAACTTTGTGGGGGTATTGAAATGTCAAAATTATTATTAAATGAAAGTGAAATTTACATAATTATCATTCGCAACTACTTTGAAACCAGATTCATTAATAAGATCATAATATTTTAATGAAATTTGGTACGGTCATGTTTACCTACATTAATTAATTTTGTAGAAAGTCTAAACGGGGAGTAATACACCCAGGGTTTGTATTTCGAACTGATATAAGATTCTCTTCTAATTTAATTTATATACCGTACCCTAAATTATAATGTACTAATTACAATTTACATTTGATCTTTGCTTGGTTATTAAGTTAAAGTAATCGAGTACCAAAGTTTTCGGTCAAGTATTTAGATAGAATGTATTTGAATTATTCGATTAATATAAAATGGCAATAAATTTATATAATAATTGATCAATTACTGAAATTTGTAGAGCCGCTCCGCCAGAGAATGATCAAATGCTATGTGTGGTCTGTTTTATTGTACGGGTGTGAAACTTGGACCCTGAAAGCTAACTCAATGAACAAACTGGAAGCATTGGAAATGTGGCTCTGTCGCCGAATGCTCAAAGTTCCCTGGACAGACATGCGAGGTGAGCTAGAGTTGACAGGGAATTGTTATCAACTATCAAGGTTCGAAAGATCTCACATCTGGGTCATATACTGCGTGGAGAAAAGTACCATCTTCTCCAACTGATATTGCAGGGGAAAATTAAGGGACGCCGAGGGCCCGGAAAGAGACAAATGTCCTGGGTGCGCAACGTGAGGGAGTGGACCGGCATCCGAAGTGTGGAGGAGATGTTCCGAGCGGCGCAGGACAGGGACAGGTTCGCCGAGGTGATCGCCAACGTTGGGGGGACTCGACAGGGCACTTGAAGAAGAAGAAGAAGAATGACTGAAAAGCGGCCATGTTCGAAGTAGGAACAATCGACGAGCTTGCATGTCACGATGTGTGAATGTAGAAGAGGCGCGAGAGTTATATCAGGATAGAGCAATGTGACGATCCATCATCTCTGCTTATTCCCCCCGAGGAAACGGCGTGATGGTTAGTTAGTTAAAAATGGTTTGGACACATGGAAAGTATGAATGAAGAAAGAATGATAAAAAAGTGTACGTTAAAGATGTAAGATCTAGAAATAAAGCAAGACCGAGGTAAACGTGGAATGATAAAAAAAATCAAATTAATATTGATTGTTGGTCACGTGAGGAGTCGGAGAAATCGGCGTGCGTGCATGGCACGATATACGAATATTTAGGAAGCAAGAGAAGTATGTCAGAAAATAACAGTGTGGCAGTTATTTCTTTTTGTCTACTCCTTTGGGGAAACGGTGTGATTGTTAGTTAGTTTTATTAATGTATAAAAAAATTTCAAAATGATTAAGTTGGATGATACGAGGGTAATTCAAGTATTTTTTTTTAATACGAGAAAACGTTGCCTGTATAAAAAAATAATAACCTACTCGTAGTCTAGGGGACAAAACCCTTAGCTCCTAATCCAAGTGACATGGGTTCTAGCCTGGACACAACCCGCTGTTTTACGCTGTTTTTGGTCCAATTGAGTTCGCGTGACAATAAAAATGGCTCTAGCCTAGCTACATATCACTTGTAATAAGCTTAAAAAAAAGTTTACATTGATTTTGAGTAACATTTTGTAAAAAAAATGAAAAACAACGGGAAACCACCACATTTAAGGCTCAAATGGCATCCCAGGAACCAGAAATTTAACAAACAACAGTATATCCATTAAGTGAGACATAATATCGTGACCTTCGTGGCCGAGTGGTAAGTGCATTGATTGCTACGGCGAGGGCAGTGTGATTGTCACTGTCTTTGGTTTGGTGTAGAATTCACGTGAGAATAAAATGGCGATAGATTGGCTACCTATCACATGTCTCGAGAATCACTGTGATAGCTATAATACCCTTTACATAGATTTGGCTCATGCTGTCATGATGTAAAAGAGCGATGCAACAAAATAATAATAAAAATAATAATAATAATAAGATAAAATAAAGTTGTAATTATTTTTTAATAATATCGATATTATGTATATCGTATGCGATTGACTCTTCATATATTATATATGTAAAAATTATTTATAAAAGTCTTCAGTGCACTTAAAATATTGAATAGTAAAGTTTCTTCAGTGCACTTAAAATATTGAATAGTATAGAAAAACGAAATAAACTTTTTATATCTATGACAAAATCTGTGTTTGTCTCTTTGTAGACTGGACAAAGTGAAAACGAAAATAAAATAAAAGTAAAAATGTAATCTTTAAAAGTATCACTTTGATATATAAAATCATTGTTATGATGAAAGTCGATATTGATATTATTGGGCGAACGGGATCAAAATGGACGCCTTTTTCGAAAATCATTTTATATGCTAAAAGCTCTTACTTTACTCCACTTACCGAGTAGTGAGCTGAGTGAAACGAGAGATGAAACATAAAATCGGACACCCAAGGGGGAAATTATTAGGCAGAAGGCATTTGAGTGATTTTTTGTTGCTTTCGCCAAATGTGAGCTTGTATAGACACAGACTGAGGCAAAAAAATACGTTAGTGGGTGAATTTTTTTTGTTATCCATTTGAAATATTTTAAAATGAAAGCATATTTGCTAAGTTTTTAATGAAAATAAATCTTCCGCGCTTTATTCAGGCATATACTACATTAGTGTTTTTGTATGTAATAACGTTTGGAATTATGCAAAAATATTTTTTATTTTGCTACAGATTTTTTTCTTCTAAATACATAATTAAAATATTTAAATTTCTTACATTACGCAAGCTTAAAACGCAAATAATTTAATTGATAAAATGTATAAAACATATTAAATTATTAATCGAAATTTCTTGGCAGAAGTTGAAAATAATGAAAATAATCATAAAACATATTCACCAGTCTGTCGATGCCAGCGAGCCCAGCGAAACCGGTCGCTGTGGAAAAAAAGACAAATGTGGAAGTAGTTACAAAAAATCACCGTTCTTTTTAATTACTATTTAAAATATATAATATTTCTAACTGTTCTAACTGCTTATCACAATTTCTTTATTATATAACTGTTAAGTTGTTTGCAACACCTGATGATGTCAACATCGATTGGCAAAACAGCTGTAGCAACACTCTTCTTCTTCTTAAAGTGCCCTGTCAGGTCTCCCCGACGTTGGCGATCACTCTGGTAAACTCTTCCCTATCCTGCGCTGTCCGGAATTAAGAAGTGTTTAATATACTCTCAATACTCTCAAAACAGTATAATAGTGTTGTAAATTTAACCCATAATTATTTAAAGTATCATAGTGTTTCGGTCAAAACAATGGACTATTTAATATGTTTTTCGTTTCATTCCACTTGTTTTTTAGTCTCTCACCTTCAGAAAATGGCAGCGAGTTGCCGAAACCGTGTAAAAAGAAACAAGTGTAATAAAACTAAAAATATATTATAACATATTTATTCGTATATCATTAATTATTGTTAACTAACGTTTTTAATTACTTATTTTACACTAACTTAGCTTTATTCTTAAATATGTTATTTAAAAAAAAAAAACCCGTCTGGCAAGCGTGGCGTTGTAATGCCAACCACCCCCCGTATGACATGTCATACATGGAAAAGTATGGGGTGGGTCTATGTCCAGCAGTGGACGACAACGGCTTTTAACCGTCGCGTTGCCATGTGGTCAATTGAGTTTCCACTGCCAATTTAAAGTTGATTTTCTTAAAACCTATGGACCCTAATATTATAAAAAAAAATTTAATCCTCCATTGAAGTGTTTTCAATATTTCGTAATAAAAAAAAAGCAAAAAATTACTTCCTTCATCCCAAAAAAAAATATTTTCTAAGACTGCCCTCACCTTCATTCGTGTTAAGGTAGAATTTGTTTTGCTAATATTTACAACTTTATCAAAAGTGACAAATACTTACTCGCTGTTTTGAACGTATTATAAATTATATCTTTGACCTTTTCAATATGTACGTAATAATACCACTGTGGACGGAAACGCAGGACGCAACTTAATAATATCAGAACTGTGAAAATATTAACACTTTACCAAAAGGGACAAATATTAATACGTACTCGTTGTCTTGAACGTACTATACATTTTGCCTAGGTGCCTTTATCTTCGCCCCGCCGGCCGCGGCGCGCAGACAAGTTTATACCCGATGTCCAGTCCCGATGATGCTGTGACGCATTACATATCAGAAATCGCATGGTTCCAGAAAAAAATTAATAATGATATGTTTTTCAAATAATCCATGTATGTTATAGATATCGATCTATTCCTAATGAAATTCCCCACAAGATGACATAAATTAAATTTTGATTCATCGAGTCATATGCTTGATATTTAGATAAAGTTAGCGGTAAACTGAATTGACCACATGGGAGCGAGCGTTTTGTTTTGAACACGGTACGTTAAGGGTTAAAGAAAAAAGAAGAATAAGGTACCTAAATATTAATAGTTCGTATAAGAATGTTCGTAAACAGGTAGGCACCGAACATAATAATATTATTAGATGGCACTCTAATATAGCGACGCGTCTCCGAAATGATACATTGTTCGAAGAGGCGGAAATTTAAATATACCATGTAAATATTTTTTCTCTTTTCCCGAACAGTGCTTCGCCAGCCATAATATTAAGCAGGTGCTGCAAACAGCCGCCCGCCCACGGTAGTATGGAAATCAAAGGAATTAAATAGAGTCCCGTAATGTAGCCGATTCAATATGATATAGGTCCCCGCCCGCGTCCAAGTCATACAAAATGGATGTCCCCTGATTTATTTGGGACGCCTTACTGTGACATCTGACGGTATCGGAATATATCAGGCGGCCGAAAGTAAAAAATGGCGGTTGTATTGCTTACGTTAGTGGCAATTTCATTAGAGCGGGAGTGAAAATAAAAATACGTGGGCGGGATGGAAGATTTGTCTTGTAGAACGTTTTCTGGCCGTGTTATCGCTGTGCTGAGCACCGGATCAAAATAAATAAAAACAAAAGAATATCGCGTAAAAAGAACAAACCATATTATTTAAAACATGTATGTCACTAACTAACTAACTAACCATCACGCCGTTTCCCCGGAGGGGTAGGCAGAGAGGATGGATCGCCACATTGTTCTATCCTGACACATCGTGACATGCACACTCGTTGATTGTTCCTACTTCGAACATGGCCGCCTTTTAGTAATTGATTCACGCTACTTGTATATACTTTATGTTCCGGATGGTTATCTTCGACAGCGTCAGCATAGACTGTTTTATCTCCCAACATGCAGAACCAACCTGCCTCTGGTGATGCCGGTGGGGAGAGCAATCAAACTGCTGATCATGATCGCTTCGGAGATCGATGTCTTTCATATTCGTGAAAGTACATTCAGAAGACAAATGCTCTTGACTTTGGAGAGTATCTTGTATTCCTAATGTCGAACCATCTCTCATGCGTTCCTGGTATTATATATTTATTTTGTTTTACCTGTTTTCAATAGATGCCTTAAACTATAAAAAATGTTTGTAATGTCTTTTGAGAAAATATACTGATTTGATTTGATTTATATACCTTTTTAACCATTCTGCCCTCATCCATTGGTTCCATATGTCCAAACCATCTTAGTGACCCTTTCATGATTTTATTTATCACGCATTCATTCGCTTTACATTCCATTCTTACTTCATCATTAAATATTCTATCATACATTGTTTTTCCGCACATCCTTCTTAGTGACCTCATTTCTACGGCATTTATCCTAATTTCATCCTTCTCAGCCTTTCAGCCAACTCCAAGCTTCACTTCCATACATAAGGGTCGGCACTAGAACTCCATTGTGCACTGCCATCTTTGCTTCAGTCATGACTTTGACTGCAGAATAAAAAGTAAATATAAAAAAAAACTTTTGTGTAACCCATCACGATATATCAGTTTTTCCCAATCAGTGGTACGCGTACCCCCAGGGGTACACGAAGTTGCATTTAGGGTTACGCGCGGCAATCTCTTGAAAACAATTACTCAAACAACAATTGCCGAAATATATAAGTATGACGTACCTTTGCGAAGGCGGATTTTCAGCCATAATAAACTTAAAAACTATGTATCTTCACAGAATTCAACTTGAAAACGACTTGAGACTGAAGCTGACCAAAAACTTGTGCAAAAAACGTGTATATTTGTCACATTAAACTGATTTTAATGATAATAAATGTTAAAAACAACTGGATCCATCTAGACTACCCCACATTGTGTTGTATGGTCAACCCCAAGGTAGACGACTAAAAGATGTTGGAAATCGACTTGTCGGGAGAGAAACAGGCGACATGGCCTACATTAAAATGAAGAAAAGGATATAAGTGTAATAAAATCAATTTGATCTTGTGATACGAGTATATTTGTATTTATTATTGTAACGCCTGATGATGTCAACATAGGTTGACGAAACAGCTGTGGCGTAAAATAAAAAGACAATTTTGATACATAAAACGAAGGTTCTTAATTTAACAGTTTATAATGCTAAAATTAAATGGGTTACATCCTTAAAAACTGAAAAATACCGATCAACCTGAAAATAAAAGTCTATGAAGCCTGCGTTCTGCTAGTTGATACTTATGATCTTGAAACTGTAACATCGTCCAAACAATGTGCTGAGAAACTACGAGTGACCCAAAAGCCTAAAAGACAGAGTCAGAAACGATACGGTGAGAGAAAAAACAAAGGTCACTGACATCATCCACCGGGTGGTAACTCTAAAATGGCAGTAGGCAGGTCACGTAGCCTGAAGCTCAGATGAAAAGTGGACAATAATACTGCTGACTTGGAGACCGTGGACGGCAAAGAGATGTGCAGGGCGACCGCAACTACGGTGGTAGGATGATCTGGACAGACACATTGGAATAACTTTGATGCAGTCTGCACAAGACAGAGTGACATGGAAGCGAATGGAGGAGGCATTTGTCCAGGAGTGGACGGGAATAGGCTCAGGAAGAAGAAGAAGAAGAATGTTAAAGTATTATAGTGTTTCGGCCAAAACATAGACTATTTAAGTAATAAATGTTAAAAATAACTGGATCCATCTAGACTACCCTACATTGTATTGCATGCCAACCACAAGCTAGAGAACTAAAATATGTATCGACAGCTGAGAATCGACTTGCCGGGAGAGAAATAGGCCACATGGTCTACATTAAAATGAAGAAGAGGATATAAGTGTAATAAAATCAATTTGATCTTGTGATATTTTTGTTGTTTGTCATGTTTTATGAGAGTTAAAGTGTCCATCCATCTCCATTGACAATACATAAATATTCAAAGCGAATGAAATCTTGTGTCATTAATCTTAGTCGCCTATAAAAAACGGTTATTTACGATTCTCTGGCAGAAAAAAATCTTCAGACCACTATCTTCGCGTTACGACAAAACAAAATCATACGACAGTCTTAAGAGAATTATTCATAGAAATTCATTTATCATTATTCCTTTCATTTGGTCTTCCATTAAGTTCCCCCAGTTCCAGCTTTACATCGAGGTTTATTCGTCTTCTCGTACCGAGATCACGGGCCGCCATGTTTGGAATATGATATATGTGATTTTGACAAAGTTCTCCGCTCCCAGTTCTTATTTTATATGTCTCTCTATACAAAGTTCTCGAGAAAGTCTTTCATCACATTTCTTGCCACGTTCCTACAGACAAATGCCTCTTATCGTCTCCGCGGTATTCGTGTATATATATATATGTATCGATTTTTCTTTTATTTACTTTAATAACACTGTCTGTTGAATTGACGTCACAGCTAACTTCTGGAGTCAGCATCCCACTCGGCGGCGAAAGTTTTTGTACCGCTTATGCCAGAACTAATAAAGGAGTATCGGTACAATATGATTACATTGTTATATGTCCCGGGTCTGGTTATAATTGGGTGTCCAAAGGGCTATACAAGTAAAAAGCGACCGGGGTAAATTAGTTTTGTTGAATGACTACAAGTTTTTGTTCGGTACATTCATTATTCGATATCACAATAACAAAGTAACAGGTTCCAAAATTAAGATTTATATCACTACAATAATAGTCTTACAAACTTACTTACTATCCAATATGATGTTTTCTTGAAGGAGTATGAATTTCATATATCCGTAAAAAGGCCTAAATACACATCGCATCGTGATTGTAAAACCGACGTAAGTGCAAATATACATTTTGGAGATATGGGAGTTTAAAGATTTCATATTGCTTAGAAAAACTGTTTTTTTTTTTAATAAACCAATGATTTTCGGTTTATAGGTATATTACTATAAACCGAAAATCATTGGTTTATTTAATAAAAAAAAACAGTTTTTCCAAGCAATATGAAATCTTTAAACTCCTATATCCCCAAACTGAATATTTGCACTTACGTCGGTTTTACACTCACGGTGCGACATATACGCTTCATTAAAAATACCCTGAAATTATTTATATAGAATTGTCATCGCAAACAAAAACCTATCCAAAAAATCTAAAATGGCAGTGCACAATGGTGTTCTTGTATCGACCCTTATGTATGGAAGCGAAGCATAGAACTGACAAAAGAAGGATGAAAATAGAATAAATGCAGTAGAAATGATTCTCTTAGAAGAATGCGTGAGTACTCTGTGTATGATAGTGTCGAATGAAAGTATAAGAAGTGAATGCGGTGCGAATGATGGTGTTATGAACAAAACAATGAAAGGATCATTAAGATGGTTTGGACATATGGAAATAATGAATGAAGAAAGAATGGATAAAAAAACATACATGATTTAGGAAATGGAACTAGAAATAGAGGAAGACCGAGAAAAATGTGGCACGATCAAATAAATCAAATATTGAATGTCGGCCATGTGAGGAGTCAGAGAAATCGACGCGCGTGTATGACACGATGTATGAATGTTGAGGAAGCGAGAGAAATATGTCAGGAAAGAAAAGCGTGGCAGTCCATTATTTCTGCCTACCCCTTCGGGGAGACGGCGTGATGGTTAGTTAATTAGTTTTTTTATCAGTTTGAAATGTTGTTGTATATTAATTAATTTCTATTAAAAAAAAAGCACTAAAAATTACTTGTTTATTTATTAATTTCTTTAATCGCGACAATCGTATCATAAAAAATATCTTTCTGCGGCTATTAAGAAAAGGGAAAATGACAGACTCCAAATCACCTGGCTGACGAATGTGCAGATGGACATGATGGCCCTAGACATTACGGAGGAAGATGCCTTCTAAAAAATAATCATGACACCCTGTTAAAGTCGTCAAAGAAACAAGAATATGAAGTTTAAGATTTTATTTTATATAGTGTTAATACTCTTTGTAATATAGTCTTAGCACACATTTAATGCAATATCATAATTAACGTGCAATCACTCATAAATTGTCCAGAGTTAATGAAAATGTTCTAGTTTATTACTCATGATTGAATGGATAAAAAATGACTGGGAATTTAATAAAGATTGACGTTATACCCTCTATTTTATCCCCGGAGAGAACCAATTTGATTGATTATTACCAAAATGGAAGCAAAAAATGTTTACAATGTAAATCCAACAGCACACACTAATTACACCAAGGAAAAGTTTAAAGCAAGGTCGAAACCTACTGGGATTTATTTTAAAGACAAAATATATAATAAGGATTTAAAAAAAGGAAGAGTTTTGCTCTTCATACTCTTTCTTTCATAATAATATAAATGTGCTTTTTTTAATGTTTCTCGTTAATATTTGAAATTATGTCAGCTTGAATGTATCACGTTTTTCTCGATCTACCTCGATTTTATGCTCTCTTTATTATCATTACTGTTAAAATTTAAAACACTGTTAAAATATCACAATTTCTTTTTATTCACCGAGAGTGTCGCGACAGCTGTTTCGTCAACCGATGTTGGCATCATCAGGTGTTACAATAAACATCATTGTAACACCTGATATCAGTTTATTGTAATACCTGATGGTGCCAATATCGGTTGGCAAAACAACTGTTTTAAATTTTAACAGAAATAATGTTGAGGTATCATAGTGTTTCGGTCAAAACAAAGGTCTGTTTATATCATCAACATATACCGTCTTCACCATTCTTTCTTAATTTATTCTTTGTTTTTGCCCGAATTTACTTCTTATGTATGTGCACGTATAGCACTAAGATTTAACTGACTTTTGTCTAAAAATAACATAATTTTTTTTAAATACTTTTACGTTTGTAAACAATGTGAAAGGTTTCTTCAATTTATTTATTCTTAAAAATAATGAAATAAAATGACGTTTTTTTTAATTACTACTTTCACTTTTTCCTTAATGGATATTATTTACGATTAAGGTTTAAGGTAATATAATTATTTTACTGAAATCTCTTGATGGAAGTATTGGTCCGGAGCCGGCTCGAGTATGGTTCGGTGATATGGAGTCCCCACGAGGCGAGATACTCACTCATGTTAGAGAGGGTTCAGTCTGAGATATCTCTACATGAGGAAGTTTGGTAGCTATCCCACTGCATGCTGGGGACCAATAGTCTACAGATAAGGCGGTATGGGTTCACACTTATCCATTTCTTCAGACTTATCAGGGGATTCTTTGAGAATTCTGTCATCTTGGAAGGTATCCATCTTTATATTCCGGATAGTTATCTTCGACAGCGTCAGCACAGACTGCTTTATGTCCCAATATACAGAACCGTTTAGAAGACAAATTTAACTTTAGAGAGTATCTTGTATTACTAAAGTCAAACCATCTCTCATGCGTTCCTAGTATTATTATATATATTATATTTTTTACCTGTTCTCAATAGATGCCTGTAATTATAATTGTTGTTTGTAATATATTTTGAGAAAATAAACTGATTTGATTTAAAATACGAGTAAGTATTAAATAAAACGTGTTTTTTCAAGATTTACTTTCACTTATGTCATTGTTTTGAGAGCGACCGGTTTCGCCAGGCTAGCTGGCATCGACATACTGCTGCCACTGTTATTATTTTACTTTGTGCATTTTCGGTTATTTATTTCGTTCATTAATTAAATATAAGTTTACCGCCGCTCCACTGCGTAAGGAACTCTACATTTAACAAGGCATAATTCATTACAGTGAAATTACTACTTATTTATGACGAAAAAACAGAAGTACAAGGCGATGAATCAAATGAAATAAATTTGTCTTATTTTCTTGACTAGCAGATGGCGCTATGAATTGAAATAGTAGAATTATACTTCCCGTGTTTCTCTGTCGCATCTGCCGCGGGTGTTATGAAAATCTTCCACGCAAGCAAAAAATATATTAAACTTCTATACTAAATATTTGCTACGTGGAAATTAAATTCAACATATCTTCGTTTCCAACTCTTATGGCCGTTTTGATTGAGGCATATAAAATTTACGTGTATGAACCATTTTTTTGATTCCTAATGAATCCATGTTTCCCAAGACGCAGTTTTGTATTATCACAAAATGGTATGTGAATAAAATGAACGTACTTTTCGATGTGTTATTCATTCATCGATTCAAGTGTGTTAACACAAAATGTTTTGGTTTAAATTCTTGTACCGAATCAAATGTAAACAGTTTTATTTGACATTATCAGTTTCCAAGCGTCCAACAAAGAGTGAAACCTGAACTTTGTATTTTAACTTCATTTGTATAACACCTACGAAATCAACATATATTTATAAGTAAATATATAAATAAAAATATAAGAAGTGAATGCGGTGCGAACGAAAGTGATATGAATAAAATAAAGAAAGGAACATTAAACAGTGGAGAGATGAAGGCTGAAGAAGAGAATACTGAAAAGTCGGGAAAATCGACGTGCGTGCAAGACACAGTGTATTAATGTTGAGGAATTGAGATAATTATGTCAGAAAATAACGGTGTAGCGGCCCATTTTTTCTACTTACCTCTTCGGGGAGACAGCGTGATGGTATGTTAGTTCTTCTTTTTGTCCTGTCACACCTCTGTGGTGCATAGGGCTTCAAGGAACCTTCTCCACCCGACTCTATCGCAAGCCTGATGCCTAACATCATCCCAAGTGAGGCCTGCTGCCTTAACCTCGTACTGCAGGGCTCTTCTCCAGGTGGCTCTAGGTCTGCCTCGCTTCCTCTTTCCCCCCATAGGGGACCAGTCTAGTGCGCTCTGAGCGATGCAGGCTGGGTTTCGTCTCAGAGTGTTACCGATCCACTACCATTTGCTTCTAGCGACTTGTTCTCTAATTGGCTTTTCGCCTGCCATGGTCTAGAGAACGGCATTTGACACTGTTTGGGGCCAATAGATCTTGTATATTGAGCGAAGGCACCTATTTATAAACACCTGGCGTTTTCCAATAACGTCCGCGGTAGATTTCCAAGTCTCACATCCGTACAGCAGTACGCTTTTGTGTAGTTATGTTAATTAGTTAGTTTATTTAGTTTAATAATTCAAAATTTTCTTTAGCATTAAACATATATACCAAAAATTCTTTCTTATGTACCTTAATGGATCGATCGATTAAATCGACGCGTGTGCATAACATTATGTATGAATGTTGCGGATGTGAAAAAATTATGTCAGGAAAGAGTATGTGATGGTTCGTTTTTTTCCGTCTACTCCTTCATGGTTTGATGGTTCGTTGGTTATTTAAAAAAAATATTTTTGTACAATTATTCATAAAAAACGATTAAGATAAAATTATGTATTGTACAGTATGTAAAAAAAAATTGTATAGATATTTTAATTCGAAAAAGTACAAATGAAAATTATTACGTAAAATAATATTACATTCGCGATTTTCATTAAATAGAGTATGTTTTTAACGAAAATAGGAATTTTTCATTTTACTTTCACGTGGTATTTAATAACTCACTTCCTACTCAATTTATGAGTATTATTTTTGTGATGAGTGTAAATTAAAAGAAAATGAATTTCAAAAATTCTCACATCTTAACGAAGTAATAATAATTCGTAAGAAGGGTCTATTTATATTTTCGCGAAATAAATTATGTAATAAGTTATTTCATGCCTTGGAAAAGGTATTTTAATAAGAAATATAAAGGTCCACACAAATACCAGGCACCATATTTCCGTCAAAAACAAAAGTTTTATCCAAAAGTTGTGTGCAAAGTTGATTATAAGAGATTTAAAATTAAGAGTCCGCTAAAAATAAACATGTTAGCGATGTAAATTAATTTTCCTTTTACATTAATTTATATAAGAAAATAAGAAACGAAGGTTGACTATCTACATAGACATACCACATGCGCCCTTGGTCTAATCAGTATTTTTTAAGTATATTATTAAAAGTTTTTGATTCGCCTTGTAAAGTAAATGCAGTAAAAATCATAATACGAGTATGTGGCCCGCTTTTCTTGAGGAAAACCACGTCGTGCCAAAAATTATTCGATTTTTACACTTGAAGCTGAATCTACTTACGTCAGTACAGAAATTTTTATGCAACCTATATGGGCTGTATTTAACCGGCTGCAACCTATATGGGACGTCAATACCAAAAATACTAAAATACGATACCTTTTGAAATGTGCTTATTATGTGATTATGTGAAGTACAATGATTATGTAAAGAAAATGCCATTAAAAATAATAATACACGTAATTCCTAAAATCCATTTCCGGAAAAACTCACCGAGGTCGCGTTCGTAAAGCAGAAGAGAGAAATCTTGCGCAATAGAGGACATTGTTTAGATCCCGTAGATCTGCATGTGCCGGCGTTTAATCTTCTTGGTTTTCTCACCATATCGTTTCTAACTCTGTCTCTTAGGCTTATTCCTAACATGGCTCTTTGGGTCACTCGTAGATACTCGGCACTTTGTTTGGACAATATAAAAGTTTCAAGACCATAAGTACCAACCGGTAGAACGCAGGCTTTAAAGAATTTTCGTTTCCATTAAAAGGTCCAAGTGGCATCCCAAGTTAAAATGTTTTACTTTACTGCAAACCAATCTCTAAAATTGAATCTAGCCAACGTTTTATCATAATTTAGCATATAATTAAATGAAAGTAGAAAGGTCAGTATATTTTAAGCATACGAGTACATGTCAAAAACAACGCAATTCTCTGATATTTCAGTGCACACAATGTCTTTTTGAACTGTCAAAATATTTACACATACATTTGGCCACAAGCCAGAAGAAGCATGAAATGCATGTCAAAAATATACTCCTTGATCGCAAGTTGTTGTTACGGCAGAGTACTCCAGCCGAGAATTGCATGGTTCGCAACAGAATCAAGTGAATGAAAATGATATTTTAGATAATGCACCGCCTGATTTTGGCTAAGTTAGCATTATCCCGGTAATGCGTCGCGTTATAGTGCCATACAGGCACTTAGATATTGTATTGCGGAACCTTGTATGACTTTACGTATCGCAATCCGAAAGGGCCAATGCATTTTCTCATTACGAAGCATAAATAAATCACAGAAATTTTTTAACTACATTTATAAATTTCGTCATTTTTAATAGTCTAGTCTATGTTAAAATTTGAACTAAATTAAACGAATCGTAGATAATTTTTACATAATTATTAAAATAATATTTTTATAAACGTAAGATTAATTTTAACATTATTTTAATATAGTACAAATGATTTAATGAAGGGTTGGGGCAGGCAACAAAGTTAATGGTGCATTTAAAGTTGTCATCGCAAACTATCCAAAAAAGCTATGATGGCAGTGCACAATGGTGTTCTTGTACCGACCCTTACGTATGGAAGCGAATCATGGAATAGAATATAGAATGAATCAAATATTGAATGTCTACCACGTGAGGAGTCAGAGAAATCGACGGGCGTGCATAACACGATGTATGAATGTTGAGGAAGCGAGAGAAATATGTCAGGAAAGAAAATTGTGGCAGTCCATTCTTCCTGCCGACTCCTTCGGGAGACGGCGTGATTTAATTTTTTTTTTTACATATTTTTATTTTATTCGTTTCGTTTACAATTCTTATAAATAATGTTTCTTGGATTTAAGTCGAGGAATATTTGAAATATTATCAGAAATATATCACAATTAATATTCTCATGATTTAAAATATGGTTATTTTTTCAAATTGAATGCAAACGAACAAAACGTGTTTTAATTCATAAAAAAATGGCATGGATTCCACAATGTTAAGCAAAAAATCAAATATAACATTTTATCAATTTGATTTTTGCCGCACTTTATAATAGTTAATTGTGAAACAAATACGTTTGTACTGTTTAAATGATAAAATTATACAAGTTTTTTCATTGATATAAAAAAATTTGACAGGTGTTAAAATAAATTTTCCATTTTTTCCAATGACAATTTGAATAATTTCTTCAATAATATTTAAAGTTCTTACTGGTGTTGGATTGTTTTAAGTGCCTAATTACAGTTGTTTAAAATATAAGTGGATACGTGGAATATAGATTAAATAAACACAAAAGTCCGGATCGTCCAGTTTACAACATTTGCGCCATCTATAAGAACATTACTTGTTGTATTATTTTTATTTTATTATCTAATTTTATATAATTTGTCTTATATTTATTTTGTGAACGTTGGACGATCGATGCGCGGGAGATGGCCTATTGGTGGCGATGAGGTTCGCAACCCATCACACCGCGTCTCTCGCGGGGGCGAAAAGAGAAGGATGGAGTGCCGCATCGGTTAAAGTGTGGCAGTCCATCCTTTCTGCCTAGCCCTACGAGGAGACGGTGTGATGGTTAGTTAGTTAGTTAATAAATCTAAAATCAATCAAAATTCTCTGATTCTTTAAATCAGAATATAGCAAATTTATAATAATTATCATAGTATTTGTTATTTTTGTATACAAATACTTGTAGACAAATACTGGATTTTTACCCATTGCGGGTTAATCATGTTTTAAGAATTAATTGTATCTCACTAGAGAGGAAGATGTAAATTATTAATAGATGACGCTAGTGTGCAACAATGTGAAGTTATTAAAAAATAGTAGTATATATACAAGTTCCAAAAAAATGTCAAATGAGGTGTCGTAAGAAGGGCGGAATGGGGAATATTGTTAACATAAAGTGATCGCTTAACCCAACCAATGACAGGTCATCAGTCTTGTAAACGCCTCGACTACTATATTCTGTTTCCAAATAATTTTCGTCTTCTTCTCTATTGAGATACAATTAATCCTTAAAATTATCATAGTCGATATTATACTCGTATATCAGAAATATTGCAATTTTAACAAATAAAAATTGACAGTGTTTAAAACTTTCGCTAATTATATTACATTAATGTTTATCATATTACATACCTGCATCGCTCAGGGCGCACTAGTTTGATTCCCTGGTGGTGGAAAGAGGAAGCGAGGCAGACGTAAAGCGAACTGGAAAAGAACCCTGCAGGAAGGCGTTAAGGCGGCAGGACTCACTTGGAATGGAGTTAGGCAGCAGGCGTGCGGTTGAGTCGAATGGAGGAGAACGCTTGATGCCCTGTGCACCACGGAGGTGGAACAAGACTAGAAGAAGAAGATTAACACTTTATAGATTACCACCATTACTAGGGACTTAGTTTTAAGACGGTATTCAGTTTATATTTGAGTTAAGTCCGTGCGTTTAATAACATATTTAATATTATTTAATACAAACAAATTTTTAATTTTAAAAAAAGTCTTCTATTTTCACTTTTATCCTGCAAAATAAGGCTATCCGTTTATCGCTTGGTGCGCCTTCATGGACCAGGATCACACAACTGCACCTAGAATCGGGAATCCCGATGATAGATGAATTCATTCTGAAACTTGCCGAACGTTTTTACAAAGGACTCCCTTCACATCCCAACCCCACAATAAAAGACCTCTCAAATTACGACCCAAACACTTCCAGCGGCCACAAGCGCCCAAATTCGATTCTCCTTCAAAGGAACACTCCGGGTCACACAAATCATGCCCCCGCATAAACTAACAACCCACCAAATCACCTTCCAACAATGTTCCTATCAGACTTAAGAGGAATAGCCACATGAGCTGAAACTCTGTAAGCCAAAAGATCCAAGTCCAAATCCAGGTCTATTTTCACGCTATTTCGTTTTTCTGAGTTTTGTGATTACAATCATTTTAAATAGTCCATTGTTTTGGTCGAAACACTATACTCGTATGTACTATTACTGTATTATTACTGTTAAAATTTAAAACATTAATAATATCACAAATTCTTTTTATTCAATGAGAGTGTCGCGACAGCTGTTTCGCCAACCGATGTTGGCATCATCAGATGTTACAATAAACATAAACTAGTTTCGATTTCCAAAACGTCCATCTAAAATCCAAAAAAAAACAAACTGAAAAAAGTAGTTGAAATCAAATTATATATCAGGTATAAATAAACGCAAGGAGCAAACTCAAATACAAACTGAACGGCATCTCAAAACTAAGTCCCGAACTTCCTAAGTGGTGTGGCGGCCACAAAGATGGCGGTGAAATTATAATAATCGCCTGCAGAACTTGCAATGTATGCCCAAGTACGGTGCACACACCCCCATTGAATGTGGGAAATTGTAGGTGCATCTCTGCCCAGTAGTTCTGAAATAATTCTTGTTCCGGAATATATGCCACAGCATAATGTATCGTCGATTCGCTTCCTTGTTTACATAGCCAGAATTATCAGTTTCAAAGTGAAAAAGTTTGTATTCAAAGCTGTCTGATAAATTGTATAAACATTTTGACATAGCAAGTTTCCCAGTATAGCAAAAGTTATCAGCCGTATTAGCGGATTTTAATTAAATTCTTTGGAATCGCAAATTTGAATCATTTGCAATGGCGAATTTTAAATTAAAACTAGCCAACCATCACGCCGTCTCCTCGAAGGGGCAGGCAGAAATAATGAACTGCCACACTTTTCTTTCCTGACATATTTCTCTCGCTTCCTCAAGAATCGTGTCATGCACGCGCGTCGATTTCTCAGTCGATCGTGCCACGTTTTCCTCGGTCTTCCTCTATTTCTGGTTCCATTTACATCGTTAACATATATATTTTTTACCATTCTTTCTTCATTCATTCTTTCCATATGTCCAAACCATCTTAATGATCTTTTCATTATTTTGTTTATAACAACATCATTCGCACTGCATTTACTTCTAATATTTTTATTTGACACTCTATCATACACAGATATCGATAACTTAGTAATCACAAACTCTAAACATTTTGTAAATATGATTTTTTTTATGAACTCTTTGTAATCATGAATTCCATCAGATCTTATTGAATAATTGAGCATTAAAATTTAAATTCTATTAAATGTAGTGAGACAAAATAGTTTAAAATAAAATAATAAACATTATGTAAGTTTATACACTATTTTATAAAACTTCACCCCATAAAATAAAATAAAATTCCTAGAAAGTAGATATTATAATTCATAGCAATAATCAAATATGTAGTTTGCAATAATTTAAACAGAAAATAACAGGCAAAACAACAAATTCAATAACAAAAAAAATAATTCATATGAAGCACTCACTTTGTGGTTAGACATTTTAAAAATATAAAGTTGAAATAATAATAAAAATATTTCATCACGGTCTTGTTATTATAATTGATGCCAACTTGTTTCGCTTGGACCCAAACTTCATCAGGGAAGTATGAACATAACAACCCCAGTTGTTATACTGCCCTGATGCAGCCTGGGACCAAGCGAAACTAGTTAGCATTAATTATTATAACCATACCGTGGTTAAATATTAAAAAAAAAGGACAGAATTACGAACACCAAGACAATGGTCTTTACTGAACAACGCTTTAGACATAAGCATAAGAACCAACGAATATTGTAATATATTGATTGGGAGAAAATGAAAGGAGCTGGGGAATGGAGAGAGATGGCCAAGGACCGTTGTGGAGGAGGCCAAGTCCCACACCGGGATGTAGCGCCGAGGAATGATGTATAGGGGATTTTTTTTAATGTACTATATACTAATAGGAAATAGGCTTGAATTTGGTTATTTATAACATTCAATTTACATTTATTTGCCTTTAAAATTTCAAAAAAATGTAATTTCTTTAATTTTTGGGAATTATTTGCTATATGCAAAAACCTGATGATGTCAACATAGGTTGACGGAACAGCTGTCGCGTAAAATAAAATGCAATTGTGATACATAAAACAAAGTTATTTAATTTAACAGTTTAAAATATTAAGGTTTCATAGTGTTTCGGCCAAAATAATGGACTAAGAAAATTTTAGATAGTGTTAAATTTCATTTTTGTATTGTATCTTGAGTACAATGAATTCTTCAGTAACTGTGAAATGATACGAGTATACAAGGTAAATCGAAGTAAACTGCTGCCAATCAAACGGGTTATCAGTTATGATATAGTATAATATATTGATGAGGCGTCATGCAACGGATAGATTGGTTATTAAATCCAGTGTCGCAATACACAGTACATTATGGGGTGTTAAACTAATAGCTTGATGGGATACAAAGGGTTAATCAAGAATGAATAATTAATAGTCACATTATTTATCAGCACACAATACATTAGAACAGGTAGAAACATACCTTTAAATGAAGCACTCTGATATGAATGTGAGCGTGCAAATCTAACTGTCATGTCGGAGCGACTCCGACGTTTTTACTAGTCAAAATAATAACTTAAATACGATTTGAAGAAATAAATAAATTTATATTATGCATTATAAATCATCAAATTTATTATTATTTATTGTTACGTATATTTTACTATTGAAAATTATATTTAAAAAAAATATTGCGTAATACTTTTTATCGGCGAATTAGTGTAAACAAGTTCCTGAACAGCGTTGCTTGCAAAATACACGTGTTGTCGAGTGAGTGATTCTAGTTACATATTTATTTTTTTATTTATTTATTAAGGGTAACATACAGCGATATTAATAACATATATATAAAAGAAACATTTAGAATAATTAAAATAAGGCCAATTACATGCTACCACAAATATAAAATAATAGTTAACAATTAACAAATGATAGTGTGAAACAAGATTGAAGTTAAACTAAGACAATATAAGGTATACATAATATTTAAGAGTTAGAATACTTATAGTACTGGAATCAAAACATAAAATTAAGATAAATAAAAAAAGTAATATACGAGTATTATAATATCACGTAACATCGTGGTCACATCCACGCCGAAATGTTGCTCCGATCATTTTCTTAAAATTTCGCTCGCTCACATGAAAGACGTCAATGTCTCCAAAATGCTTGTTTTAGTTATCACAGATTCGATACAATGCCGCTTGACTTGATGTGTCGTGGCGCATCATAACTCTCACTAGCGTGCTGATGCCGATTGAAACAAAATGATAGCCGTCACGACACATGTATGATATGATACCATTGTGACGCATCACAACACACCACGACACGTAAGTGTGTTTCTGTTAATCTGCACTGTTTTAAAAACTTTGTGAACACACATAAAAGACAAATTTTATATCAATGAAAACGTCTGTATCTAAAAGTTTTATTACATTTTAGATGGAATGACATATTATTGTAAACTATTTCAATTGCCTTAATTTCCATATTCTGTAAATTAAACGCAGGTATAAAAGCGATCGCACACTTGATTATCTTTTTATATGATAAGAAAAATAATGAATGTAGGAAAAAAATAATAATACTATACATTAAATTTTACAATTTATGCTATTATATTAATATTTTAGAATTCGAAGTAATATTTTGTTTATTCTTCTTGGAAATCCAAATTAAACAGTTAATACGTTATTTCTCTTTTTTTTATATACTTTGTAAATACAACACATACATTAAAAAATTGAAATTACATAGACATGTTTCGGACAAACAGTCCTTCTTCAGTGATACATATTATAAAGATACATATTTAAAATATTATAAAATTGTATTTATGATCTGACAGATATTATAAAGATTTATTTTGCAATTTTTATGCTTTCGTTTATAACATCTGTCAGATCATGTTAACAATTTTATAATATTTTAAATATGTAGCTTAATAATATGTATCACTGAAGAAGGACTGGTTGTTCGAAACATGTCTATGTGATATTAATTTTTTTATGTAATTGTTGTACATATACTCGTATACAAAGTATATAAAAAATAAAAAGAGAAAGTCAAAATAAAAAAGTTTGGCGTTTTCGTATGAGAAAAGTCAACCCTTAGATGATGGGAAATGGCAAAGGGAAAGAAAAAGATAAAAAACAAAAAGAGAAATAAAGCACCTACAACACAAAGTATGGCGAATATAGAAGAAAGTTGATAATTTTAACAATGCTGATATTTTTCTTAAGATAATGAAGGGTTTAGAAAATAGGGATACTTCAGCATTATAATTAGTTTAATTTGAAACACTGTTATAATTAATACAGACAGTAACACGTGATGATAACAATATAGATTGGCAAAACAACTGCCATGACAATTTCATAGAAATGAAATAAATAAATTGTTTACCAAATTCAAGAGTGAATAATGAATACGCACAAAATGTTCTGTTTTTTGTCTTATAACTCCATAACTCACTAAATGAGGAGCCAAGAATGTAATATGGCAAAATGTTTTTACTGCACCTTATTTAACAAATGAATTACGACAGCATCCTTTTCTCCAAGGACGAACAGATAAAACATTAACCATAAGGCGCGCTCTCTTAATGTGACTTCTAATTATGTCTTCCGACTTTCTGAGCACAGAATTCTAAGGTTTACCTAGAATATAAGCGTAACATATTTTTGCACTAAATTAATTATTATTCTGAGGTTTTCCCTTCCGTGTTCATCACCAAACTTTTACCCCTTGGTACTCTGTCATCGATCCAAGCGCCCTGGAAACAGAACACACGAGGCGTAATAGTATCACTTAATACAACATTTAATCACTATTTATTGTAGTTAATTTTTCTTCTTCTTCTTCTTTTGATAGACCTGACGCTATGTAACACAGAAATCATGTATCCTGCCATGATGAGAACCATCTGTCCTTCCATATCTCTTTATCCATCTGGTGGATTTCGTAAGCGGCTGTATATGCGAGTCTGTCACCATCCATTCTAGCTACATGGTCCCTCCAGTATCTTCTCCTGAATCTACTCCATCGAACGATAACATCCTCTATTTGGTAAGTTTTTCTTATGTCTGCTTTACAGACATGATCTCGTAGAGTATTTAAAATAATGAATCTTAGAACCTTCAACTCAGATGTTCTATATAGACTCTTGGTTCGTACAGTGTCGGCTTGCGTCTCTACAGCACACTCATTGATAGGTCCCACTCAAGTCTTATAAAATTGAACTCAAAAGAGATTATTGTGTTATTCACTTTAAACCTTAATATTTAGTTGTTTGCTTGTGCACGTAAATATGTATGCATGCATGTTCAAACAACCTGTTGTATAAAAAAAAACATTTTATAAAAGATTGTATTGTAAACATTTACAACATTAGAATCTGCCGATTATTCGGGACTTGCATACGATATAAATGAATAATTAACCCTTAACGTACCGTGTTCAAAACAAAACGCTTGCTCCCATGTGGTAAGTTCAGTTTACCGCTAACTTTATCTAAATATCAAGCATATGACTAGATGAATCAAAATTTAATTTATGTCATCTTGTAGGGAATTTCATTAGGAATAGATCGATATCTATAACATACTTGGATTATTTGAAAAACATATCATTATTAATTTTTTTCTGGAACCATGCGATTTCTAATATGTAATGCGTCATAGCATACGAACGACTAAACATCAGGTATAAACTTGTCTGCGCGCCGCGGCCGGCGGGGCGAAGATAAAGGCACCTAGGCAAAATGTATAGTACGTTCAAGACAACGAGTACGTATTAATATTTGTCCCTTTTGGTAAAGTGTTAATATTTTCACAGTTCTGATATTATTAAGTTGCGTCCTGCGTTTCCGTCTACAGTCGGTATTAGCCAAAGATATAATTTATAATACGTTCAAAACAGCGAGTAAGTATTTGTCACTTTTGATAAAGTTGTAAATATTAGCAAAACAAATTCTACCTTAACACGAATGAAGGTGAGGGCAGTCTTAGAAAATATTTTTTTTGGGATGAAGGAAGTAATTTTTTGCTTTTTTTTTTATTACGAAATATTGAGAACACTTCAATGGAGGATTAGAATTTTTTTTATAATATTAGGGTCCAGAGGTTTTAAGAAAATCAACTTTAAATTGGCAGTGGAAACTCAATTTACCACATGGCAACGCGACGGTTAAGGCGTCATTCAAATTGTAGATACATCATATCAATATCATGGACCTTAACCGGCTGCAAGCATTTGAAATGCGGCTGCATCGCATAATGTTCCGTATTCCTTGGACCGACATGATTAACATCATGAATATTCTCTAGAGAGACCGAGCTGATAGAGAATTGTTGAACAACATCAAAAGCCCGTAGGGTATCATATTTGGGTAATGTACGTTCTTCATCTAATCATTGAAGGTAGAATAAAGGGTCGACAAGGTTTCGATAGGGAGTGAATCTTCTCTCAGTCCAGTCTCTCGTGTTGCGGAGCCACTCCCTCGATAGGGAGGGAGTGGCTCCGCAACACGAGAGACTGGACTGGCTAAAAAACGTTGAGGAACCGTTTCAAACTCTTAAAAACTGCTAGGGACTGGACTGGGTTAAAAACGTTGAGGAACCGTTTCAAACTGCTAGGGACTGGACTGGCTTAAAAACGTGAAGGAGCCGTTCCAAACTGCTAGGGACTGCCAGCTTTCATGTGAAAACTGTGAATTTTCTGAATTGTGGATGTTAAAATATTTTTGTGAATTGATGGATATTTTTCATCAATTTTTTGATTTACAAGTCTTGCTAACAAAGTTTATTACATTTTGTACGTTTTCTTATGATAATATGTAGTGTAATAAAAAAATTATACTACATATTTTCACAATTCTTTATTTTTCTTTTTATAGACATGTTTAAGTTGTGATATCTTCTTCTTCTTCTTCTTCTTTCTCGGCCTATTCCCGTCCACTCCTGGACAAAGGCCTCTTGCATTCGCTTCCATGTCACTCCATCTTATGCAGACTGCATCCAGGTTATTCCGACGTGTCTGTTCAGATCATCCTTCCACCGTAGTTGCGGTCGCCATGCACATCTCTTTGCCGTCCACGGTTTCCAAGTTAGCAGTCTTCTTGTCTATTTTTCATCTGAGCTTCTGGCTACGTGACCTGCCCATTGCCATTTTGGAGTCGTTACCCGGTGGATGATGTCAGTGACCTTTGTTTTTTCTCTCACCGTATCGTTTCTGACTTTGCCTCTTAAGTGGGTGATAGACGGGCGAGCAAGTACGCGTACTTATGGCTCGACGACCTTTTTCGCTCGTGTGTCACCGTAAGTACGCGTACTTTAAAACCGCCGAGTAAGTTCGTCGGCGATCCAACCGGTTTGAAATCTTACTCGTAGCTCGTCTTGGCTCGTACGTGTGGCAGCACTGCGAGCCGCGAGCCGCGATTTTGTTTCGCCAGTCCGTGGACGCGCACGCTTGTTTTTGAAATGTAATACGATATAATTCCTAAATAACACAAAGCTTCTTCAGTGGACGACATCGCGATACGGTATGAGTAAGTTGGCGCGTGTATCGCCGACGTCGAGTCAAGTAAGTTCGCGATCTTAAAAACCGCAGACTTTAAGTTCGTACGTCTATCACCACAAGTTGGCGCGTGTATCGCCGACGTCGAGTCAAGTAAGTTCGCGATCTTAAAAACCGCAGACTTTAAGTTCGTACGTCTATCACCCCCTTTAGGCTTACTCCTAACATGGCTCTTTAGGTCACTCGTAGTTTGTCGGCACTTTGTTTGGACAATGTTACAGTTTCAAGACCATAAGTGCTAACTGGCAGAACAAAGGCTTGTGATAAACGAAGTGCAATTCTATTTATACAAATGTGAATCCACAAGACAAGTGAAGGCGAATATAGAAGAAATGAGAAAACGTTTATTATTCGAATGCAGCAATAAAGCGAATCATAAGTTTGTAGAACGATATTAGTAAAATCTGTTTATTAAATTATGGCCGTGTTTGCCATCTCTTATTGCAGTAATCAACCCCGAATCCGGACAGTTATCGGTTTAGGGATGCGGGCGGCCAAGGCGGGTAGAGGGTAGCGGCCACGCTATCTGGGGTGCCGAAATGAACATTAAGTACTGTCATTACGCTTGCTAATGCATTACCGCTTAAGCTAACATTATTGGGGCGCAATGGAAATCTTGGAGCGCTTTGGCTAGCAAACAGGACATTGTGTGTTCATTGGATACAAACTTGAACCAATAAAGGATTTATTGCTGGAGAATAACGTCCTATAGTAAAACTGCAATACTGCGCCGGGATATGCTTCGTACATTGTGGTCACTGTTTTAGTGGAAGAAAATCAGATCATTAAATTTACTGTTATACAAACATGTTTAATAATTAGCACAAAATTTATTAATTAATTGTTATCGGTTTATTTATTAATCATTTACCAGAGTGTCAGAAATTAAGACGCTCAGAAATATATCTGGCAAGACATTGCAAGAAAATATATGGAATACACGAATAAGTGAGATATGCGAGCTCGAGGATGTCGTTAGGTGTGGAAGGCAAAGGAGAAGATACTGGTATGCACACGTGATTAGAATGGATCCATTCAGACTCCCTTTCATTCAAATCAAATCAAATTCAAATTGTAATGCGGGATGGTACGGATCTTCAGATGTAAGGGGAGATTCGCATATAATAAAACTTCTAGAAAACAGACGTTTGTCTTTTTCTTCTCAGTGGTATTCCTCATGATTGAGAGTCGTATCAATTCGACTATTGACCATGGCACGCTATGCGCTCTTGTCAACCCTCAGTCTCCAGGCTGCAGCTAATGAGAGACAGTCAGATCCCTGATTTGATCGGACCAGTAGCTCGGTGGCCGTCCGTGTGGTCGCCTTCCCTCCATTTTGCCCATGATGATGAGCTTTTCAAGGTTGTCCTGATCTCTCCGGGATATGTGTCTAAAATATTCAAAACTCTCTGAGATCACATCCGCGAGAGTCTTGCCTTGATACCCATCTGGTCAATGATTGACTGGTTTGTTCTTCTTACCGTTCAGAGTATACGCAGCATTCGTCGCCAGCACCACACCTCGAAAGCATCAATTTTGAACTTCTCCGATGTTCGCATAGTCGAAGACTCGCAACCATAAATAAATATGGAGAAAACAAGTGTTTGAACCAGTCTCATCTTGGTCTTGTTGGAGATATTTTTGTATTGCCATATCTTGGTGAGTTTTGCCATGGCAGTTTTAACCATTTGGGTTCTGCGTCGAATATCCTTCTCAGCAACATCTCCCCATGTCAGTTATCAGTGATCCAAGATAGACAAATTCATTTACAATTTCCCAAATCTGAGAAAAGGCCCGTGTTTGTGAATTAGTTAGATGTTCTTATTATCATTATCAGTTATCCTTATTATCATTATCAGTTATCTTATTATCATTATCAGTCTTTGATCAGTTAATCCTCAAACCCATCAGCATTTGCATTCGTATTAATTATTTAATATGGAGTTTTACATCAATTTTCAAGAAACATTAAATGATATTAACATTTAGAACTCCACCCAAGCCTGGATGAGAAAGTAGGAGGGTCACTGGGTTAGGTCAGCCACCTGCCTGGTGTTAAACAAATGCACGTTCATAGTACAGAAAACACAGCCTCGGAACACGGATGGACCTGGAAAATAACCTCGGCATTGAAAAAGAACAAACGATTTCGGAAAATAATTACCACGAGAATAGCATGTTGAAACATAGTGTCATGGAATAAGGCATGCGTACGATCTATCATGACGTACGCTGTAGAAACGCGGGCTGACACTGTGCGCACTATGGGTCTACTAAGGACATCTGAGATGAAGTCTTCTTCTTCTTCTTTGCTAGCATTCTTCCCTCCAGTGCTGGATATAGGCCTCTTCCAATTTCCTCCACTCGTCTCTATCCTGCCCCCTTTGTATCCAAGATTTCCCAACCCTTTTGACAATATCATCGGTCCATCTCATCGGTGGTCTTCCGACAGTTCGCCTATTTGCCCATGGTTTCCAACTGAGTATCCTGGGTGCCTATCTGTTGCCACCCTGTCTAGCCAAGTGTTCAGCTCATTGCCATTTCAATTTTGCCACTCGGTCCATGACGTCAGCAACCCTGGTGCGGCGTCTGATTTCTTCATTCCTTATGCGGTCACGCAAGCTCACACCAAGTATCTATCTTTCCATGGACCTCTGAGTACACTTGTGCCCGTGGAAACTTTTTGCTGTAAGAGTTGTCGTCTCTACATGATGTCGTAGACCTTTCTTTTGAGACTCACCGGTATTTCATCATTTACAAAGACATATCTCAGTTTACCAAAGGCGGCCCAGCCCAGTCCAACTCTTCGAGGTAGCTCTGATTTTATGACCAAGATACACATACTCTTTCACACTTTCTATATCCTTTTGAGATGAAGTACCAAAGATCAATTACTGGAAAAACTCTCTAAGGTCGTGTTCGCAGCGCAAACATAAGAAAGAAAGAGAGGCCTAAGAAATGGAGGGACAGCTGAACTTCATGATTGATTGATTGAGACATGATTTGTGTCACAGATCATCAGATCTATTAAAATACGAAGAAGAACATTTAGAATATCAACGACCCAAGTCTGTCTCTCTTTGTTAGTCCACCGTTGCTGGCTTTATATTTCATCCGATTAATGTTACATCTTAAAACTTTTCCTAAAAAATTAGAATAATATATTATTACAGCTTGGTAAATATACGTATATGTATCGTTTGCGGTAATAATATTCGCACAAAATACACAATACTTTTTTAACGCAACCGCAGTTACAATTTGCAAGATGTTTGAAAAGCGAATTATATCACTCAAGCACGTAGCGGATGGCAGATGGGACCCTTTCTGTATTTTTCTCACACGAACATGTCCTATTACAGACCTGTGTGTGATTCTAGGCAGTTGACGAAACACATTAAATATTTATGTTTTTGCGACTTTATCCAGCAAACATCAAAGAAATTAGAATAAATAATAAAATTTTACTATCAATGACATTTTTATCAGTACTCGAACGCAAAGCCAACGATTCAAATGAAAATACTAATTTATTCTATTTTCGTGATCACTTTGTGTTACACATTTGAATAACTTTTCAAAAACATTGTATTTTCACAACACTTTTTGCACCTTTCACAAACATGTCATGAAACGATAAGGTCTATTTGTGGTGTTGAAGATATAGTGAGATGGGGAAGAAGCAGAAGGCGCTCTTGGAGAGACCACGTGAATACAAGAATTGCAAAAATTGTAAAAGATGAAAACCCAAGCAGCAAGAGATTACCAGGAAGGCCGCCGAAGAGATGGAGAGATGGCTGGACATCATCATCCCAGGACAGCCCAACGTCACAATCAGGTCATACGACCTAAACTAAGAGGAAGAAGAAAGAAGAAGAAGTTTCAGGACATACTTCCCTTCTTCAATGTACGAATAAATTAATTTTAACCGTAATTGGTTAAAATTCATTAATTTATACGAATGTGAAAGGTGCAACAAAGTGTTGAGAAATACAATGTTTTCAAAAAGTTATTCGAAAATGCTAATTAGGGTAGGGGGTGTCTTTATAATATACCTCATAAGAAATAAGTACGTTAGGGACAGTTAAAACGACGACCTTCGTGGCAGAGTAGCAAGAGCATGACTGCTACACGGAAGGTCCCGGGTTCGATTCCCGGCGATGGCAGTGTGATTTTGACACCTATTTTTACTTATTTTTGTACACTATAATTATTCAATAATATTTTTTTTAATTATTAAAAAATAATAGTAGTTTACTTATTTGAATGGGAGATTGAGCTTATTCCGTGATAGAGTCAAATGGCATAATACTCATTGAAATAATGGAAAATTTGGTGAATGAATATTTAAGATGCTATCCATATTTAATGGATTAATACGAATACTAACTTACTGACTAAGCATCATGCCGTCTCCTCGAAGGGGTAGGCAGAAATAATGGACTGACTTTTTTTTCCTGACATACGTCGATTTTTCCGACTCCTCGCGTGGTGTACATTTAATATTTGATTTATTTGATCTTGTCACGTTTTCTTTTGTTTTCCTCTATTTCTAGTTCCATTCATATCGTTAACGTATACTTTTCTGCCATTCTTTCTTCAGTGATTCTCTCTATGTGTCCAAACCATTTTAATTTTAATGATGATTTAAATATTTTGTTCATAACACTATCATTCGCACCATATTCACTTCTTATTTTTTCATTCGACAATATATCATATACAGATTCGTCTAAGAGATCTCATTTCTACTGTATTTATTATACTTTCGTCTTTCTTTTGCCAGTTCTTGCTTCATTTCCATATATAACGGTCGGCACAAGAACAGCATTATGCACTGCCATCTTAGCTTTATTCATTATGTTGCCTTTGTAAACATACTTTCTAAATAAACAAATTCATTAATGGATTAATATTTTTTTAATCCCAATTTAAATTTGGGGATAATGGGGACCAATAGTTTGCAGATAAGAAGATATGGGTGCACACTTACCCATTTCTTCGGACTTATCAGGGGATTCTTTGAGAACTCCGTTATCTTGGAGGCTATCCATCTTTATGTTCCAGATGGTTATTACAGCATCAGCACATACTGTTTTATCTCCCAGCACACAGAACCAACCTGCGTCTGGTGATGCCGGTGGGGAGAGCAATCAAACTGCTGAATCGACGTCTTTCATATTCGTGAAAGTACATTCAGAAGACATACTCTTGACTTTGGATAGCATTATGTATTCCTAATGTCGAACCATCTTTTTTTACTTGTTTTCAATAGATGCCTTAAACTATAATTGTTGTTTGTACTGTATTTGAAGAAAATTAACTGGTTTGATTTGATTTGATTTGATAATAAAAGATTAATTTTAAATGACCTATAGACCTCTAGTTATTCTAAGTGCAAGTACTCGTATATGGTATACCTACCCATCTGTATCTCATCTAAATAATTAAGATCGTATTTACAAGGGAAGAGGATCCCATGAAATCTGATCTATCAACCGCAGGTACTCTTGCCAGTCTGAAGTTAACGCCGTTCCGATCCCGAATGACAGATTTAGGTTAGACTTTAATATCGTATCTTCATATTGAACGTGGTGTAAAGGTATTTTATTATATTATAAATAGGCAAAAACCCAAATATCACCAAGAAAGAGTACGAAAATATTTTGAATACAAAAGAGCGAGAGAGGAGTACTTCTTAGAATTGAGGCATTCAAAGGAAAAGTGGACTAACCCACATGATGGCCAATATTGAGTTAACTATGGAAATGTGTCTAAAACATGTGTTTCTTAGATTCAAGAACGGACTAAACTTAGTTTCAACAATATTCTTTAGATGGGAATGTTTTTTTTGTTTTTGCATTTAAATGTTTTAAAATATTCTCAATGCAAAAGTGGACCATAATGGTCAGTCCAAAGTATTAGTGCCGAAAATGAAGTTCATGTATATTGTGTCTAATTCTGATTATGTTGTGAATGACATTGACTAGAAATTTTTAGTGAGTGGTCATTCCTAATTACCATGTGATCAGGTTTAATTGAAAAACAAAAATGATTTTTTTTCTAGATATTTACAATCTGGAACACTGGATTCGAATAATACAATCAGCTGTAATAGATGTGTCTGATTCCGAAAGGGATTAAAATTATAATACAATTAGTATTTGTTGTAAAATTTACGTAACACAAAGAGATTAAATTTGATAATTTTTAAAATGCGCCATTACTCAAATCTATGGTAGATGGGGTTAGTCCACTTTTGCTTTGACTGCCTCAATTTTGTTCGGAATCTGAAATTAAATTTTGAATTAGGTTCTATTTATTGTTGTACGACAGAAGTGTAGAAAACCAAAAGAGAAAATAATTAAAAGAGTAAAAATTTGGTAATTTTAACATGTTTAAAATACAATATTTATGTTAAAAGTTAAAACTTATTACTGATTACGATTGTACGGTGAACTAAGTTATTAAAGGGTAGAAAATATATACTTCCATGAATATTTTACGTGTTGCAACTAGTAGGTAATGACATTATTCAACTAAAAAAAAACTAACTAACTAACCATCACGCCGTCTCCCCGAAAGGGTAGGCAGAAAGAATGGACTGTCACACTTTTTCTGATGCGGCACTCCATTCTTCTCTTTTCGCCCCGCGGGAGACGCGGTGTGATGGGTTGCGAACCTCATCGCCACCAATAGGCATCTCCCGCGCACACTTCGATCGTCCAACACCCACAAAAAAAATCTAAAACAAATAATATAAAATACAATGATATAAAATAAAATAACAAAATAATAATATAATAATTTAACCCAAAATGTTCTTTTTAGATGGTGCACATATTGTCTATTTAATTTATGTTTCACGAATCCACCGTTTTTTTTTTTAATTTAGCACGTAATGTTTTTTTCGATGTTGCACATGTTGACATGGACGATCCGGACTTTTGTGTTTATTTAATTTATGGTACACGTATCCACCGTATTTTTAATTAGCAGTAATTGGGCACTTAACCAGCAAGAACTTAAAAATAATATTGAAGAAATTATTCAAATTGTCATTAGAACAAATGAAAAATTTATTTTTACACCTGTCAAAATTCTTTATAAAAACGATAAAACTTATATAATTTTAACAGCAAAACAGGACAAACGTATTACGTGTCACAATTAACTATTATAAAGTGCGGCAACGGTTAAATTGACCAAAACAATTCACTTATACATGAAATATTTCCAAATTTACAGGAGCACTACATGAACCAAACCAAATTTTCAAAATCAGAATTATTCAACTACAATAGTTTTAAGAGCTAACTCTGTGATTGGGTCAAATTATGTGATATTTTATAAAATAATTTAAATAATATTTTTCACAAGGTTCTTCTCCTTCTTCTTCCTCAGCCTATTCCCGTCCACTCCTGGACAAAGGCCTCCTCCATTTGTTTCCATGTTATTCTGTCCTGTGCAGACTGCATCCAGGTTATTCCGACGTGTCTGTTCAGATCATCCTTCCACCGTAGTTGCGGTCGCCCTGCACTTCTCTTTGCCGTCCACGGTCTCCAAGCTCCGGCTCTCCGATACATTTATAAAGTAAATATTTGACAAACTTTTTTAAGTCATGAATAAACTGAAATTAAAAAATCGAGATAAACTAGGCACTTTTAGTTATTTCGTGATATATACCAACTGCAAGATTATATTTTTATTAATGAAAAAAGAAATGTCTTTACTTTTTATTTCTGGAAATAAAATTCGATAAATACAAATTGTTTATTGAAATTTCAATATATCACGAAATCGTGATGTATATGGATGTAACTACAATTTACCTTGATGTACGAAATTCAAAATTAACATTTGATTATTTATTCTGCTAGAAATATCTGATTCTGACGAAGCCTGCTCTAATACAATGTGCTTAATTCTACGTGAATTGGAAACGTTGCCAAATATCTTATTACAAATTGATGGAGAACAATTGTCCTTAATTCACTATAAGTGGTTGTTTGACTTATAAATTATGTTATATTGATAGAGCTTATCCAATATAATGAGATAAACCATATTAATGAAAGTGTGCAAATTAATTATTGAAGTGTTCATTTATAAATAATTTAAAATAAATCTTTTATAAATTTGGGTTCAGGTTCTTTTTTAAAATTTATGTAAGGCTTAAAATAATTCCATATATCAATAATTTGAAAAATGTATAAAATGTCAAAAACGTTTTCAAAACTTAAGTGTTTTATTAATTTACATCTACTACAAACTAACTAACTAACTAACCATCACGCCGTTTCCCGCCGCTCTCCTGACATACTTCTCTAGCTTCCTCTACATTCATACATCTTGTCATGCACGCATGTCGATTTCTCCGACTCCTCACGTGACCGACATTTAATATTTAATTAATTTGATCGTGCCACGCTTTCCTCGGTCTGTCTCTATTTCTAGCTCCGTTCACGTCGTTTACATATACCTTCTTCACCATTATGTCTTCACTCCGATGAGGTCCGCAACCCATCACGTCACAATCTAATATACGATGTAAATAGAACAAGAAATAGAGGATGACCGAGGAAAGCGTGGCACGATCAAATAAATCAAATATTAAATGGCCACCATGATAATATGTATGAATGTTGAAGAATCGAGAGAAATATGTCAGGAAAGAAAAGTATGGCAGTCCATTATTTCTGCCTACCACTTCGGAGAGACGGCGTGATGGTTAGTTAGTTAGTTAAAAAGTCACGATTTAATTTTTTTACAACTCCGTTTATCTGTTTTAATTAAATTCTAAAATAAATTCCTGACAATTAACTAACTTAAAGGGTTAATTATACTCGTGGGTAACTTTTATTAAACTACTCGTAAATATCACGTCACCGTTCACAAATATTTCAATATCTTTTTCTTTTTAGTTTACGTTATATGACCTGTTTGAAACGGTGAGGTGTCAAATCAAATCAAATCGAATCAATTTATTAACTCAAAAGACATTACAAACAAAATGTTTTTAGGCATCTATTCAGTACAGGTAAAATATTATAAAAATACAACAAAGTACCAGGAACGCATTAGATATGGTTCGACATAAGGAAGACAAGATACTTTCTCAAGTCAAGAGTATTTGTCCCCTGAACGTACCTTCACTTATATAAAAGACGTCGATCTCCGAAGAGACCGCGTTCAGCAGACTAATTGCTCTTCCCACCGGTATCACCAGAGGCAGATTGGTTCTGGTGGCCGGTTGGTAAAACAATCAGTGCTGTCGCTGTCGGAGAAATCTATCAGGGACAAAAAGACCAACACCCTCTAGCACGGCCGAGTTCTCGAAATATCCCCTGATTAATTTAAAGAAATGGGTTATAAGATGCCCATCTCTTCGAAGCTGTAACGAATTGGTTCCGAGCATTCCTAAAAGAAATGCCGTGGGATAGAGCCACGGATAACTACCATACTCCCTCATGTAGAGATACCTCAGATTTTTTTCTGAACTCTCTCCAGCATAACGGAATATGTCGCCTCGTGAGGACTCCATATCACAGAACCACTTTCGAGTCTGCTCTGAACTAACGCGTTGTATAGGACTCTGAGCACATTGGGATTTCTGAAAACTCTTCCGGTCCGAATGATGAAGCCCAACATCCTCAGTGCAATGTCACAAATCCTCTCGATATGTGCACGAAAAATCAGCCTACTCTCATAAATGATTCCGAGATCCTTCATCGTAGATACGTATGTAAGTTGCTGGTTGTTCATTGTGTATCTATGATACACAGTTCTCAATGCTCTAGTAAACGATAGCATAGCGCACTTAGAGACATTGAAGTGCATTTTATTACTGTGACTCCAGTTAACAAGATTATCAATGTCCGACTGGAGGATAATGACTTCCAGTGATCCTACTATCTCTTCGACGGCCATCCTGGAAGTCTTTTGCTGCTAAGGTAAATAAAATTAATAATACTGGCGTAAATCTAAATATTCATCTTAATACTGTTTCACCATGTCTTGTTTACGGAAGGACAAAAATGTCAAACTACCAACCTTTCATATTGATTCTTACGGCATTTAAATCATTAAAGACGGATTTTCAGACGTTTTGTAGACTGATAATTAAAAAAAATGTATATTTTATCTCCTCGTGTATGCGAATATGTATGATAAATAAAAAACTGTTTTTGGAATACGTATATATTACATATTAATTATAACCAAAAATAAACATGCAAATAAATATTTAAGAATTTTTATAAAACTATGATTAAATATGAAAGAATGAGGAGTTTTTTTTTATTAATGCGAATGATAACGCCAGTTTTCAAGAAGTTCTATTATATTTTATGGGAATGACATGTTTCGCCCTTCTAAGGTACATTTGATAATGTGTCTTAGAAGGGCGAAACATGTCATTCCCATAAAATATAATATAACTTCTAGAAAACTGATGTTTTCATTCGTATTAATTATTTAATATGGAGTTTGACATCATTGTTCAAGAAACGATAAATAAAAAGTTTTTTTATTTCAAATTTTACAAATAATTGATATCTCTTTATTTCATAAATATATGTATATGCGTTATAGCTCGTAATTAAAGAGGAAATTTCATACATAATTACCTCGATACGAATTACGGAATTTTCTAAAAATTATGAATTTGAATAATAATTAACACGAACGAAAACATCTGTTTTCTAGAAGTTTTATTATATTTTATGTGACTGATATGTTTTGCCTGTCTAAGGTATTATATCAAATGTTTTTGAGTACATTATATAATGCCATGGACAAAGATCTCTTCTTCTCTGGTTTCAATCCTGGGATTGGTTTGCAGCAATTTCCTCTATTCTTCTCTTCCATTCTTCCCTGTCTTGTGTGGCTCATTTGAAATCTGCAAATGATGAGCAGCGCACGTCCACCAACAGGTCCTCCAGGTACTCTCGGCGTGGGCGTTCCCTAGAGTTTGTCTCCTCGATCATACCCTCCATTATGGCATGCAAGAGACCTTCTTAACGTATTACATGGCCGATCCATCTTGTACGCCTTTCGGACAAGGTCCTGAGCAGGTGCCTTCCTCCTTCGATTCCTTGAAGAACTTCCTCATTCGTGATGTGGTCTCTCCAGGAAATTCCAAAGAGTCTTCTATAGGACCACATCTAAAAAGCCTCTAGTCTCCGCTTATCCCTTTCGGATAGGCACCATGTCTCGCAGCCGTACATCAAGACACTCCATACATAGGTCTTGATGAGGAGTATTCTCAGTTTTAGGTCTATATTATTTGACTCTATTATTTTCGACCTTTTATTAAATGCAAGCCTAGCCTGATGTATACGGCTGTCGACCTCGCTCTTAGACCGACCGTCCCATGTTATTTTGCTCCCGAGGTAGACAAACTCCTTGGTGTTCTTTAGTGGAACTCCTGACATCACTACTCTCATCTGATGTTGCGTTCGGCCTACAGTCAGCAGCTTTGTTTTGTCCTTATTTATCTTCATGTTGTAGCTATCTTGAAGAATGTCTTGCAAAGTTGCTAAGGTCTCCTGCAGTTCCTCCTCACTTTCAGCAACCATAACAATATCGTCAGACAAAGATAAAAGAGATGTTTTTATTCGTATTACAAACAAACAAACAAACCATCACCCCTTTTTCCCGCAGGGGTAGGCATAGAGAATGGACCGTCATACTACTCTATCCTGGCAAACCTCTAACCTCTCTAGATTCCTCCACATTCATACAACGAGTCATACACGCACGTCGATTCCTCTGACTTCTAACATGACCAACCTTTAAAATTTGATTAATTTGGTCATGCCGTGTTTTCCTCGGTCTGCCTCGACTCCGTACTCCATTTACATCATTTACGTATATTTTCTTAATTATTCTTTCTCAATCCATGCATTCCATATGTCCGGACCATAATTATTTAATATGGAGTTTTACATCATTGTTCAAGAAATTATATATTTTGGGTAACCTACTTTATGTATTGAGGCTATTGAGGCTACTATATGAATATTTTTTATATATATTAAAAGTGCTTCACACAACGAAGAAGTTAAATGTACCACGGACTCGAACCACTGAATGTAATAATTCTATTAGCCGATTGAATTTCTTGGGTCAATATTCCCGCTAAGTCGGAAGATCCGGGAATGGAAATTCCTATAATAATGAAACCGCCGCCATCTGACGTCTGAATTTATAATTTATGCCGCCTTACCTGAAGAAAAACAATTTTGATAAAGATTTCAGTTCACAATTTATACTAGAAGGGCTGGCGTGATGATTAATGTTCCCCTTTCATATTTCACTAGGTTTTGACAATATCTTCAGTCTTTGTCATTTTTAGAAAATAATTTAACACCGAGAGCATTAAAGTGTACGTAGTTACACTTCTGCAATTGTGAGTAGAACATCTCTTTCCCATTGTACGATATGGCGTACCTACCCATAATTTATATTTTTCTATTGTTTGCTTTCTTCATTTTTAATCAATTTTGTTTTCGTAAAATAAACAAATGTTGTTTTCGCAAGTTGATCTCCAATATTGCTCCCTTCTCAAGGTTGCTGGGTAAGAATACAAATTCAAAAATGATTTTATAGACAATAATAACACGTTAGAATTAAAAAAAAAAAAATTGTATACAAGCAGTGTAGTGGAAAGAGAAGATGTGGACGATTAAGGAAAAAAACGGCATTTAAAATTAGTAATTTATTAAAATACGGCTGCATTGTCAACCTTCGTGGCAGAGTGGTAAAAGCTCTGACTTCCATATCGAAGGTCCCGGGTTCGATTCCCGGCGATGGGAGTGTGATTGTCACACTGTCTTTGGTCTGGTGTAGAATTCTCGTGACAATAAAATGGCGATAGATTGGCTACCTATCACATGTCATAATCAATGTAATTGCCAAAATAAATTATATACAGTAATTGGGTTCAAACGATCTGTTGTATACAAGGAAAAAAAAAGTTCGAAAAATCGAAGAAGCTCGAGAGGTGTATCACGTAGTATAGCGGTCAATTCTCTCTGCCTACCACTTCATAGAAAAATAAAAAATAGTTAAATTATAAAGAAATAGTTTAATTATAATTATGACAACTTCTTAGAGAAAAATAAATTAGATAAAAATCATATCACAAATCACTCCCACTCGCCATTCTATACTGTAAGGCAATCAACACGCAAGTATTACACTAACACATATATGGCTCCTACTATCGGAAGGTACTGGTGGTGGAGGTATTTATTAAAATATTGCATTCGAAGTTCGAAAAATCGAAGAAGCTCGAGAGGTGTGTCAGGACGTAGTATAGCAGTCAATCCTATCTGCCTACCCTTTTGTAGAAACGTAAAATGTTTTTAAGGTAGTTAGCCAGTTCATTTAATAGATCCTCTAATGATTAATAAAATAAAATAAATGCTAAAAAAAAAACTTTAATTTTTATTATCATTTTTGGTTTGGTATGTTTCAGCTTGATACTGACATCATTACAGTAGATGACTTTGTGTGAATAAAGGAGGATGGTTCATCACAGCATCACCCGGCATAGTCAAATATCACATGCTGACGAACACCAACACAATCGCCTCGGAACTCGGAATCCACCATGAATCTGGAAAAAAGAGAGATGGCCAAGGACAAGAGCCTGTGAAGGACTGCTATGAAGGAGGCCAAATTCCACACTGGGTTGTAGCGCCAAAAAGAAGGAGATGTGTTGACTTGCTCACCGTGTTGATGAAATATTTGACAATGCATTAGTAAGGTAAACCGCATTAAAATAATATAATTAACCTTGAATAAAATAATTAATATTTTGAATTGAAATTTCTTGGTAGAATGTCATTTTAAAAAATGAAAAAAAAAATATATATACAAAATTTCTTTATTATTATGTATTTAGTGTGCGTGTATTTAGGGTGAACCACCAGAATATGGCAGCAAGCTGCCGAAACCGGTCGAACATATACACAAGTGGAAACACACTAAAGACATAATAATAAAAAAAATTGTATAAATTTTTTTTTGTTTTCATTATTTGAATAAAACATTAGTTTTCATAAATTTTAAATAGTAAATATGATGTTTTACATCTTAGTAGATCAAACAGTATACTTTTAAACTACATTATTAAAATTGTGAAGATTTTTTTAACTGTTAAATTATTAAGCACTTTTTATAGTTTCGCCAACCTATGTTGACACCATCAGGTGTTTTAATAATTTTTACAACTGTTAAATTATTTTCATGATTTTTCGAACTTTTTTGTGTATTTGTTCTAATGTCAATTTAAATAATAAAATCCAATTTTTATGTTTAAATTACACTTTAATGTAAACAAAAAATTTCAAATATTTTAGACAATTTTCAAATACTATTAATTTTCGCCATTATAACATTTGAATTCTTTTTTATAAATCATTTTCCCGAGAATTGAAGGCATACAAAACAACCAAAATTGGGAAGTCTTTGATGAAAAGCAGTTTTCCGCTTCTATGTTCTCTCTGAACATAGAAGCGGAAAACTAATAGTAGAAAATAAAGCTCTCGTATTAAACCTCACATAAAAACATACGCTTTGCTATACAGAAAAAAATTCACGTGAAAAGCTTAAAGTGCATCCATTCTTGTAATTAAATGTATTTTTTTTTTCATTTTACATGAATTCACTCCTCTGGTTTATAGCATAAACAAAATACAGCAATTTAAAAGTTCAAGGTGGTTAGTGTAGCTTATTCATTTCAGGGATTATGATTTTCTGTAGTGTTATTAACACCTAAATTTGTTACACAACGCTATTTGATTGCTTCCTAGGTCTTAGTAGGCGGAGTGTAACGCATTAGCTTCTAAAATACTCGGAGATTAGAAAATTACTACAATCTTGAAATTATGAAAACAAATTAATTTTAACGGAGGAAGGTAATGTTTGTGGTTTTGTTTTTGAATTTTCAATAACACAAATTTGAAAAAAAAAAAGAAATGACACTATTTGTCTGGACACTAGATATTTGAATTAGAAAATAAAATAAACTGATTCCTTAAAAATTTTAAAATCTACAATATCACAATGAATATTAGTCACATCCTTAATTTTTTTCTCAAGAAATATCTATAAACAACATTAAAAATTGAATTGTTTATTACAATTGCTGGTAGAATATTTATTTAAAAAATGTTTATTTATATATTCGAATAAATATTTATATATTTGAATTAAAAATATTATTGAAATATCTTTTTGGCTTTTCTATTATAAAAAAATAAAACAAAAACAGCGCCTAGCTTTTTTTTTTAAATACGCTGTCACTCACACTATCGCAAATAATCTTCCTGAAATGAACGGACTCTAACTGACTTTAATTACTTTTATAAAAATGAATTGAATACCACGAATCACAAGGTAAGCTTATGAAAGTTTATATAAATAATTAATCTTATAAAAATAATAAGTAAAAAAATAATAAAAGTAAAAAATAAAAATAAACAAAATAATAAAAAACTTATATATTGTAGTGATTTTATTTGTATAAACAAATAAAATCATTGAAATATATTAGGGGTTCTTATAAGTATAATAATTTGACTTAGGGTATCAAAACTGATTTAATATGATAATTTTTTTTCAGAATTAAAACGCTTTTTATGCAATATTTAATAATTTTGCTGAAACTGTTAAATTTTCTGTATTTATTTCAAAACGGTTTCACCAGGGCAATGACCGAAGTATTTTTCCTCTATGCTTTCGTATGAAGCACTTAATTTGTGGTATGACATTATTAAATATAATATTAATTTACTTGTGAATTTGTATTTAAACCACTTTATTCTTTACAATAACCAACCGGTTTCGCTCCCACAAAAGGCACTAAATATAAAATCAGAGAACAACGCAATATACAAAAAAGTATATATTTTCTTCTAATAATTGCGTAGATTTTCACGATTGATAACAATATGTTGTACAGGAGTTTGGGGACGCTGTAATTTCTCAGTACCGTTTCCATCTTTGAGGAATCTGCAGTCTACCTGAAGATGGTGACTGCAAAGATCCCCGAAACGTCGTTCGAGAAGGTGAAGTGACACGGATCTATCCAAAATCACAAATAAAATATTTTTCGTCCGTTTTAATATATGTATGTTATATTTTTGGATACATTTGCATGTAGAGGATGATAGGATTACTGAATAATTTTCTTATTGTTAAGAGGCGTAATTGGAAATATTTTTCAAGTGGGGTTAAGTTTTTTCGATCATTAATTAGGTTTAATTTTTTTTTATCAATTAAACCATTTTTAAATTCCAGTAAATAATATAACAAAATGTAAACAAAAACCATCACGCCGTTTTTCCACACGGGTGGGCAGAGAAAATGGACCGCAAGACTACTCTATCCTGACACACCTCTCTAGTTTCCTCCACATTCATACAACGAGTCATACACGCACTTCTAATATGACCAACCTCATTCTTCCGACTTCTAATATGACCAACCTTTAAAATTTGATTAATTTGGTCATGCCATGTTTTGTTCGGTCTACCTCGACTCCGTATTCCATTTACATCGTTAACGTATACTTTCTTAAGCAGTCTTTTCCATCCATGCGCTCCATATGTCCGAACCAACGCAGCGGTCCTTTCATAATTTTGTTCATAATACCTTCTTCCGCTCTACATTCCTTTTTTATGTCAGCATTTGAAATTCTATCGTACATCGTACTACTACACATAAATCTAAAGGATCTCATTTCTACCGAATTTATTCTAACCAAAAAGTAAGTTTAATGAAAGACTATCTTTGAACTTTATATATACAAAAGAGTTGTGACATTTTAGAATAGCAATTTTGCTAAGCATACATTTGGGTCCAAGGCGCCGAGTTAATCTCAGATATTATTCGAATAGGGACAAGTTAAAGCAAAGGTCTGGTTTAGTAATATGTTCTGCAGCCATTAACCTATAATCCTGCGGTTAGGACAGGATTAAACCGTCTCTAATCAAGTGTTTAATGTCCCCGTTAATACATGTTTTATAAGAATTCCTTGCGTTAATTCGCACTGTTGGAATATTAGCGAGGCGTACCTGTTGTCGAGAAGAGATTATGTTACATTATGTTTATAACATTAACCTTTCCTTATATCACGGGAATAATCAAACGTTATTGGATAACAAAAATAAACATTACGTACAAAAATCTACAGGGTAAAATGAATCTAGGAGTGTTATCCAAATGTAATAATTTGTTGATAAACTTTAAGTGCTAAATTGTCGAATTCCGTAATGACTTCTGTATCTATAAATGAATTTATAAATGAATTTAAATATTTTATCCAGTTTTGAATTTATTTTTCCGACAAGGCTTGACACCGTTCTATATCGGTCTTTCGATGATGAAGTTGTAAAACAAACGTAGGCAGAAATAATGGACTGCCACACTTTTCTTTGTTGACATATTTATCTCGATTTCTCAACATTCATACATCGTGTCATGCACGCGCGTCGTTTTCTCTGACTGCTCACGTGGCCGACATTCAATATTTGATTTATTTGATCGTGCCACGTTTTCCTCGGTCTTTCTCTATTTCTAGTTACTTCGTTAACATAATTATAATATTTTTACCATAAGTTTTATTCCACGTGATTTTTAGCTTTAACTGGTTTCGACACCAGGAGTTGGTAACGGGCTGCCGAAACCAGTCGAAGCTAAAATTTAAGTGGAATAAAACTAAGTATATGGTATGTATACTGATTTTACTGATACTTCTCGATGGAAGTTTTTTTTAAAAATAATAATTAAATAAATCGATGTTTTTTATTTACTACTGCCACTTGTTGTATTTGTTTTGACATCGACTGGTTTCGCCAGGCGCGCAGACAAAATAAAGACAACTAGTGGAAGTAGTTAATAAAAAACATTTTTTATTAAATAATTATTTAAATATATGTCATTAAGGATTTTTTATTATTTTGTTTTCATTTTCATTGATTACAAAGAAGCAACACCAAGATATACCTGTGGGGATTTGTGGAGAGAGTTGAAAGACGGCGGAGGTTTCAGCGTTTATTGCGGATCACAAGTAATTACACGTAACTGTATGATATAGGACCATATATAAATTAAAATGTTCACAGCGATCTATGGAGAGACAAATGTTAGGCATAAGTCTGAGAGATAGAATCAGAAATGAAGAAATCAGACGCCGGACAAAGGTTGTCGACGTGGTGGATCGTATTGCCAGGCTAAAGTGGCAATGGGCAGGTCATGTTGCCAGACAGGGAACAGACAGATGGGCACCCAGAGTCCTAGGATGGAGACCATGGGACATGAAAAGAGGAATAGGCCGGCCTCAGAAACGTTGGGCCGATGATATTGTCCCTGTCGCGGGTAGCAGGTGGATAAGAGAAGCCCAAAGAAGAGAAATATGGAAGAAATTAGAAGAGGCCTACATCCAGCAGTGGAGAGACGGCTGAAGAAGAAGAAGTATGATATACTCGTGATGGAGCGTGGCTAGATGTCGATAGCAGCGGGGCGGGGTCCGGTGGTGAGTCGTAGAGGATGAGGGCTCGCTGGGCGGTATCCTCGAGTGGCTGGAGCTAGGAGTCGTCGGAGGTTTCTCGTACGTAGAATGGGGAGTGGAGACTCGTGTCTCTTCGAGATCGCAATACAGGCTGACGTTTAGAGTTGACTGACGTTTAGAGTGGACTGCCTTAGCTTCGTAGCTCGGCGTCGGAGGGAGTCCGATATCCCCCGTGGCGTGGACTTATTAACGTAGACTCGCGTCTGTTAGAAGTCGTAAAAGTAACTGATCCTGATTTATATGCTTTGCTTTCGTCATCTACGATGCCCAACCTAACGACCAAACCTGAACGAATCTAGGCCTCCGTGTCATCAAATTTGATAAGTATGTCTTGGGTCAGCGTTATTGTGTTTATTTGTGTCATGTATTTCTTCATGAAATATGTTTATCTGGGTTATGCATTTAACCCCGACATACCAATTAACAATATCTTGAAATTAATTTTGTCTGAAATAAAAACATATTTTTTCACTTACATATACATATGTACTTTTTAATTATATACGTTTATTTATATATTAAAATGGTAAAAGACTTGAGAGGACTGACCTAGCTGAAGATCCGCAGTATATAAAGACACGCAAGTCTTCGAACCACAGCGCAGAGACGACACCGCCCCAAAAATATTGGATATTTATTAAGCATTTGATAATATCTTTGCAAGGCGAATCATGTCATTTCCATTAAAATAAAATAAAACTTCTAGAAAACTGATGATTTCATTTCGTACATACGTGTTGAAATGATAAAAAGAAAACAAAATTATTACATTGAATTTACCAAGGTAGCAATAACATTAATGTTTCAATTAAAAATATTAAACGCATATTCAAGGGCTTTACTAAAGTTCCGCATGCTATGCACAATAAACGCTCATTTCCATTAGCTCGACTTTCCTTTGAAACGTAAAAATTCGCGTATTCAGACATGACCCAACGTTCTGTCTCTTTGAGGCTTATATCGCAAAACGTAATTCAATAGAATGTCAACGGCAAAAAAGCAAAGGTTTTCCACAGCCCACTTGGAGGCATTCAATTTCCATATGCGGCAGCCACCGTTTGCGCCTTTGCCATAACTCGAGCCAGTGAGTTAGGGGCACACCGTATAATTAAGGCTTTAAAAATGCATGTAGTAATTAATTAACACTCACAAAGACACGCTTTTTGAGAAAATTAAATAGAACTTCTATAATTTTATCCATTTTATAAATACTGTTTTTTTATTTGGGAAAATCGACTTTTTAAACGACCGTGCTTTAAAGATAAAATTTTCTGAAATACACATTTTATTATAAATTATTAAATTAGAAAACTTTGTTTTATGTATCACAATTGTATTTTTATATTTTGCGACAGCTGTTTCATCAACCTATGTTGACATCATCAGGTGTTACAATAATATAAATTATATCAAAGAAATGATTCAAATTGACATAGGAACAAATACATTTAAAGGTTCGAAAAATCACGAAAATTTGACAGTTGATATATTATTGTAATACCTGATGATGTCAACAAAGGTTGATGAAATAGCCGTCGGATAAAATAAAATACGATTGTGATACAAAAACAAAGTCATTTAATTTAAAAGTTTAAAATGTTAAGGTATCATAGTGTTTCGGCCAAAACAATGGACTATTTTTATTATATATTTTTATATTATATTAGTCCGACTAGTGTCGACAGTTTGATGCCATCTTATCGGAGACGCCATCTTCTAGAAAATGACTGCAATCTAGAAGAATAAATTAATTAAATTAAGTCTTTATTAAAAAAAAATTATCATTTACAAAAAAAAACATTTAACTGTTGAATTTTTAAAATTGAATTTTTTTCGAATACTTCCAAAATTAAATGTCACAAAATAAAATCTATAACATTCAAATTAGACTTAATGTTCATAAAAAATATAAGTGAGACTCGCCGCTAGAAGTGACATTTCTAAGCTCCTAGAAAAAATTGATTTCACAAATTGTTTTTTTTCAAATGCGTACTAACAAATTGGTGAGCAGAACCAAAAAGTTTTGGGCAAGACGATGCGTTGAAGTTTTCGAAGAAGCTAATGCAAACTAATATAGTATTTATCACCCCCAGCGTTAGATAACTATTTACCTGTTACAATTATATTCGTTACATTTCTTGTAATATTCTGGCCAATTTGCCATACCGCGCCAATGAAAGTTTCACATCAATATTACAAATTGATGATAATTCATCTACTACATTTGGTATAGAATTTTTATTTATTCTATCTGTGTCTGCAAATTGTTTGATTAGGTTATTTGAAGCAACTATTTAATAAGTTTGTCAATTAGCTTCACATTGAAGATATATGTTTACAAAAACACATTTAAACACCCTGGGAATATCAAGCGAGGCACAAATCTTCATATAAGTTGATGACGTTAATAATCAAAAGGGGTGTACATACCAGCTACATCCTCGTTAATTAATTCTTCAAAGCGATATTCCGAACGTACAAGCTCCTTGTGACCTACTTTTATTATAATAACATTTCTATGAAAAACTTCACAAAGACTTATTCTTGTTAACTCGCCTCGTTAGCGTGGATGAACTTTATTTAGCAAAGTAAGCTTTGTTTATAGTTATGCTGGACATATATTTATAGCACCTACACAAAATGTAATAATTAGCATTGTTTTTAATAATCATGACTTTTAAGATCTATACAGACTCTTACATTATTATGTCCGTCCAACCCTAGACTAACCCCGGGCAGACTGATCCCTTTAAAGAAACGCGCCACGAGGGTTACATTGAGAAAAAGAAGAAGATAATATTACACAATAAAGGAAGATCTTTTTTTTAACTATCAAAAAACTGGTGATAATATTCTGACTATATTTTACTTTTACGTAACTCAACTCCACCAAGAACATATCAAAGAAATTATTCAAATTGACATAGGAACAAATACACATAAAGGTTCGAAAAAATCAGGAAAATTTGACATTTGATATATTATTGTAACACCTAATAATGTCAACATAGGTTGACAAAACAGCTGTCTCGTAAAGTAAAATACAATTGTGATACATAACACAACATTTTTTAATTTAACACTTTATAAGATTTTTTTGTATACCTACAGGTCGTTTGAACCTAACAATGTATACAATATATTTTTAGTTCTGATATTAATTCATAGGATATGTTGTACGTTGCTAATCTATTACCATTTTATTGTCACGTGAATTCTACTCCAGACGAATGACAAAGTGCAAAAAATAACTTTTTTATCGATTATTCGGATCCCATTTGGGTCTTTAATATGGTCGTTTTCCGTTGCTTTCCACGTGTTTTCATACACATTATTTATAAAACGGTTTATTAGAACCCAATTACTGGATACAATATTTCAGCTATTTATTCTCATGACATGTGGTAGGTAGCTAGACTATCGCCATTTTTATTAACACGTGAATTCCAACATTTCAAAGACAGCGTGATTTTTTCCACACTCACATCGCCGGGAATTGAACCCAGGACCTTCGGTGTGGCAGTCATATTGATACGCTGCCACAAAGTCGAAGACTTGTTCAGCTTTTTGTTGAAATAGTGATATAGTGGATTTCAAAGACATATTTAACTGCATTAAATCGATTTCGTTGCATTATTTTTAAGCCTTATTCCTTCGCTGTAGCGTAACAAAGTTTGAAGCATAGAAATTAAATTCAGTATCATTTTGCTTAAGAATGCGACGATTCAAGGAAATAGAGTACAAGCATTTATTTTAATATAATATATTTTCTTCGCTTGAAATTAAAAAAAAGTTTTATATTATACCTTTTTAGTTCATTTTTTCAAGTGATTTTTATAACAGTTTTGCTAGCTTCTATATATATATATGATCCTTTTATTCAACCCCTTCCTTAAATAACTCGTTATACATTTTTTTTTATCAAATTTTAAAGGTTGGTCATGTTAGAAGTAGGAGGAATCGACGTGCGTGTATGACTCGTTGTATGAATGTGGAGGAAGCTAGAGAGGTTTGCCAGGATAGAGTAGTGTGGCGGTCCATTCTCTCTGCCTACCCCTGCGGGGAAACGGCGTGATGGTTTGTTGTTGTTGTTATTTTATTTTATATCATTGTATTTTATATTATTTGTTTTAGATTTACTTTGTGGGTGTTGGACGATCGAAGTGTGCGCGGGAGATGCCTATTGGTGGCGATGAGGTTCGCAACCCATCACACCGCGTCTCCCGCGGGGCGAAAAGAGAAGGATGGAGTGCCGCATCAGTAAAAGTGTGACGGTTCATTCTTTCTGCCTACCCTTTCGGGGAGACTGCGTGATGGTTAGTTAGTTAGTTAGTTAGTTTACTAACTTACTAATCTAGTGCATTATTAAAGGTTCGAGCCGTATTTAAACAAAGTGTTTATTGAGTTCTCACTAAATCTTGGTTACGCCGCTACCACGAGGAGATAACATATCACAATTCGGAAGAGGCGGGAGCGCGTGCGGCTTCGATGGCCTGCCAAAAGTGGCGCTCTTGGCGAGAAAAAAGCGGAACGAGTTACAGTCACAAATCTCCAGTAAACCGGAAAACATGGCGGCGGGCGACCCGAGCTGGCGCGGCTGCCGCGTCCCGACACCCTGTAAATATGCATTCAACCCCCCATCGTGCGATCAAGTCCTTATGAATCTGCCTGCACAAAATAAAATATTATCATTACTGAAACTCATCCACGTGTTCCAGATTTTTTAATAATTAAACAAAACGATGTTTTTTAACTACTTCCACTTTTGCCTTTATTTAGACCGGTTTCGCCAGGCTCGCTGGCATCGACAGACTGGTCTTATTTAATTATTATTTAAAATAATGATAATAATAATGAGCTATTTTCTGCTCACATTGAAGATTATAATAATAAATTCTAATATCATTGATTTAAATCCTTGGTATTAGTCTTTTTAAAAAAAAAATTTAAAAAAACTTCCATTGAGAGATTTCAGTAAAATCATTTAATTATCTTAAAAAACAGATTTTTTAATTTAGGAAGTATGTTTACAAAGGATGGGAGAGTGGAGAAGGATATTAAAATAAGGTTGGGACAGGCAACAGAGTAAATGGTGCACTTGTTGCAAAAGTTGTCATCGCAAACAATAAGCCTATCCAAAGAAGCTGAGATGGCAGTGCATAATAATGTTCTTGTGCCGACCCTTATGTATGGAAAAGTGAAGCATGGAACTGACAAAAAAGGATGAAAGTAGAATTAATGCAGTAGAAATGAGATCTCTTAGACGAATGTATGTTAAATCTGTATATGATAGAGTGTCAAATGCAAGCATAAGAAGTGAATGCGGTGCGAATGAAAGTGTTATGAACAAAATAATGTAAGGGTCCTTAAGATGGTTTGGACACGTGGAAATAATGAGTGAAGACAGAATGCTGAAGAAGGTATATTTAAACGACGTGAACGGAGCTAGAAATAGAGGAAGACCAAGGAAAGCGTGGCTCGATCAAATCAATCAAATATTAAATGTCGGTCACGTGAGGAGTCGGAGAAATCGACGTGCGTGCATGACAAGATGTATGAATGTACATTAATGTCAAGACAGAACAGTGTGGCGTTCCATTATTTCTGCCTACCCTTCCGGGGAGACGGCGTGATGGTTAGTTAGTTAGTTATTATTACTGAATAAATACAATTACAATTGGCTTACCAATATTTTATTTCACTTAACACAGACATGTTTCGGTTATATAATCTAAATTATTTATTAGGGATTCATATGAAAAACTAACTAATAACTATCACACCGCCTCTCTAAAGGGGTTGGCTGGAAGAATGGACCGTTACACTGTTTTTTTGCCGACTCTTTCTCTATGTGGGGCGGAATAAAATTTTATGAATGGATCACTGCGGTGATTTGGACGTATGGAACGCATGGATGAATAAAAAGTTGTTAAGAAAGTGTACGTTAACGATGTGCTTGGAGTACAGTGTCGAAGACGACAGAGGTAAAAATAGCACGACCAAATTAATTAAATAAATTAATTCATAATATTTGTTATAACAAAAGCATAAACGTTCCAAAATAAATCTTTATAACATCTATCAAAACAGATCATATTTGTAAACAATTTTATAATATTGTAAATATTTATCTTTATAATATCATTGAGGAAGGACCGGTTGTCCGAAACATCTCTGTTATGTAATAATTTTTTTTTTTATGTTTGTGTTTTATATCCAAAGTATATAAATAAGAAAAAGACAAATAAAACTACCACAACAGAATGGCGAGCATAGAAGAAATTAATTAAATTTGAAAGATCGGCCCTGTTAGAAGTCGGAAAAATCGACGTGCGTAAATGAATTGCTATATGAATGTGGAGAAACCTAAAGAATTATGTCAGGATTGAGTAGGTTGACCGTTTATTTTCTCTGCTTATCCTTCCGGAGAAACGGCGTAATGGTTTGTTTTTATTGTTGTAAAACGAGTAAAAACAAGAAATTAGATTTTTTTCTTGTTAATTAGTTATAAAACATCTGACTGGGTGATGAATATTTAATTAAAACAATGTAGAGTGAGAAAAAGGTACCGTAATGATAATTAATGGTCCTGGAAAAAGAATTGCTATTAAAGTCCGTGTAAAAACGAATATTAAGATTGATTCTTGGAATAAAATCTCCTAGAAATGTAGTACTCACTTAGTGTCTATAAACTTGCTTCACGGGCATGGTAAGAGCTTTTTTATTGCCCTGTTGTTTTTATCACTGCGCTAAATTGGAAAACTTTTACAATAATTATGATTCTTAATGCTTGCTTCGTAATCAATATTGATTCTCGATATTTTAAGCAATAAAACAACTTTCTAATGGACATTTAAATGCGCAAGTTTAAACATAATCTTTCCCAAGGGCCATCAAACTTAGATCTTAAGTTAGTAACAAAATAAGGAACTGATTTTGAAATCATTTGAGGCTCCATTTATAATAATTCGACAAAAATAAAATAAATTATGTTATCTGTCACAAATATACTTTTTCTCAGCGCTACATCACAGAGTGGGATTTGTCTTAGTCCTCCACTGTCCCTGACCTTCACTCTCCATTTTTCAGATCTTTCCAGTTTCCTCTAATCGTTGGTCTTCATGTTATTGCCTAGGTTCATTGATCTCTACATGCAAGAGATTAGAAGCTATCTGTGGCTTTATCCCACTGCATTCCTCTTGGGCATGCTGGGGACCAAAAGTTTACAGATAATGAGAGATGGGTGAACACGTGAACCCATTTCTTTAGACTTATCAGGGGATTCTTTGAGAATTCCGTCATCTTGGAGGCTATCCATCTTTGTGTTATCTTCGACTACGTCAGCATAGACTGTTTATCTCTTAGCATGCAGAACCAACCTGCCACTGATGATGCCGGTGGGGAGAGCAATCAAACTGCTGAACTTGATCGCTTCTTATTCGTGAAAGTACGTTCAGAAGACAAATACTCTTGACTTTGGAGAGTATCTTGTATTCCTAAAATATCGAACCATCTCTCATGCGTTCCTGTTATTATATATTTATTATATTATTCCCGTTCTCAACAGATGTCTTAAACTATAATAATTGTTTGTAATATCTTTTGAGAAAATAAACTGATTTGATTTTATTTCAATAAACTGATTTGATGAGTCCGAGTTCCGAGGTGATTTTGTTATTGTTCGTAATCATGTGTTTTTTGTTACCATGCAAGGTAATTAACGATGAATACATTGGATGCGAAAGGCACAGGAATAAGTAGAGAAGTATAGGTGCGGTCTATGTCCAGCAGTGGATGACAACGAGATGACATTAAGTAAGGTAAAGTATGTATATACTCGTATTATACTATGAATACGAGTATATTATAATTTCTTTCATTTTTCTCAGCGCATCCTGGTGTGGGATATAGTCTTCTCCTCTACAGTCCTCTACTGGCTCCTGTCCCTGGCCATCCCTTTTCATTCTCCAGGTCATTCCAGTTTCCCCCAATCATTGTTACAAATGTTTATGCCTGTGTCGTTGTTCATTGCGGAGTTTGAGTTCCGAGTCGATTGATTTGGTGATCGTAATCATGTGTTCTTCTACCATACAGGGTGATTAGCTATGTGATTATAATATACAATAAATATACTACACTTTTCATAGTTTCACTATTTTGAGTATATACTTCTCGAGTTGTCTAGTCTAATTGTAAGTTAGTTCGATTTAACCTCAATACTTTGACGGAATATTTTAGCACTTCTGCTTAAACTGAGTTTATTTTTTTTTATTGTTTACAACAGGTTGTTTGAACCCGATTATTATTTTATATATAATTTGTTTTTTTAGATAGATAGGAAGCTAATCCATCGCCATTTTATTGACATGTGAATTCTTCACTAGCTTAAAGACATTGTGACAATCACACTGTCGTCACCGGGAATCGAAGTTTGGAAGGGTTCACAGGGACAAACTTTAAAAAATAAAATTCGGCCAAAACAATGGACTTGTTCATGATAGTTACCCTCATTTTTTAGTGTTTATAAAATTAATACCAGTGTTACCCTTGTACAGCGATGCAATTGCTATGCCAATTCTACTTTGTTTCAGCCATTTTATATACTGAATTCAGGCTTTAAAGAATATTAATGACAAGATTGATAACCGAATTAAAAGACTATTGATTTTATATCAAGCCAGAATACTGGATTTTGACGATGAGGGCAGTTTTCATCGCATTTTTAATCGGATTCGTGCATTTTTACGATTGAACAGCAGTAAAATCGCATTAAATGAGACAATGGTCTCCCAAAAGATGCTCTCTGTACCAATTTCTAGAGCGTTTTGCAGAGTGAGCGAAAAGGTAAAAGAAGGCAAACATATGAATGGTTACAGTAAAATAGGCAATAAGTACCGAAAATTAAAAAAAAAACTAAGTAACGCTGAAACTCCTGAAAATGTTTTTATATTCTCTAATAACTAGGACTAAAGGGGATCTATAGATCTCAAAACACAAAAAATGTCGTCATTTTGAAAGCTAAGGCCAGGAAAAAAATACACTTTTTATGGTTATTCCGGGCCCTAGTTATGCCAGTGTAGAATCTTGTTGCAGTCTATCCTCTCTGCCTACACCTCCGTAGAAACGGCGTGATGATTTAGCTATATCATAGAAAATGAAACAAGCTTACCAGGCTGAATTCTATTCAAATAAGTATAGTAAATATGTAATAAAAAAATGGGCTGTAGCGCTATTGTTTTGTTGTTAAGTACCTAAATCTATTATATATGAATAATGTATCCTAAATTTTAAGTTCCAAAAGAGCCTACATTTTATTAATGTTTTATTAATTATTTTTACAATTAATACGAACGAAAAAATCGGTTCTCTATAAGTTTCATTATAGTCTGTGGAAATAATATGTTTCTCTTTTTCAAATCGGGTGGTTGTCTGATCTCTTTTTCAATCGGGTGGTGGTCTGGGGGATAGAACGCTTGGCTTCTGATCAAGGGGACTTGGGTTCGAGCCTAGACACGACCAGATTCCTTCTTCATAATAATGAACTATTTTCTGCTCACATTGAAGATAATATCATTGATTAAAATCTTTGGTGTTAGTCTTAAAAAAAGAAGCAACATTAAATAATTCCATAAACTTCTAGAAAATTGACGTTTTCATTCGTATTAATGTTTTAATATGGAGTTTAACATCATAGTTCAAAAAACGATAAAAAATAATTTTAATCCAAATTCAAAACACGATTTCTCTTCTTATTTATGAAAATATGTTTAATGTGGGTATACTTCATTTTACCTCTCCAAATTCGCTATGCATGACGAACACGAAATTACAAAATGTTGCCAGTATTTAAGTACTCCAATATTTTTGATAGCTGAATTTAATGGCGTTGTCAAATATTATTGTGAGTACATTGTGTGACAGGATTTAACGGCGCTTTATATAAATCAGATTATTTATGTTACAGAGTTACGGGCCTTTTATGTGTATCGTTTAGTGAAATAATAAAATACACGTGTTGGAGTGAGTACCTATATTACGAGAGGGGTGAGTGCTTTAAATTGCGTTATTATGACCTAATAAATCAACTATATATTAGCAGTAAAGAGTTTAATAAATATTTTCATAATATCTCTATTCACTTCTTCGTCGTATCAAAGGCAAGTAGCTAACAGATAGCGTCGGCCCAGAAAATGTGATGGGTTGCGAACCTCATCGCCACCAAGAGGCAGCTCCTGCGCACGCTTCGATCGTCCAACGTTGACAAAATAAATCTAAAACAACTAATATAAAATACAACGATATAAAATAAAATAACAAAAATGTAACATATAATGTTCGTTTAGATGGTGCACTTGTTGTCAGCTAGGTGATCCTGAGTTTTGGGTTTATTTAATTTATATTACACGTATCTTCCGTTCTTTAAATAACTGTAATAAGGCACTTATAATAATCCAACTTTAGCAAGAACTTCAAAATGTTATCAAAAATATGAGGCGTATAGAAATAATGACGGCGATGTTAAACAAAATACGAAAATGAGTTAAATATTCAGTTTGATAGAGAAAAATTATTACAATCTGTGTGTACATTTGGTTTGAAACAAATCCGCCATTAAAACATACATTTTCGATTTCTTAAAATCAGATTTGAAACAAACCCGGTAGTGTAAAAAAACCCAGAAAAAGTGGCAGTTACTAAATGAACCAATCAGAATGCGAGACATGATATTTTTCAAGATGGCGTCCCATACAAATATCGTTCATATAAAAAAGTGTTGATAACAAACATGGCAATGTCATGATGCATTCAAAATAAAACCGGCATTGTGAGAAAATTTGTAATAAAAACGGCAATGTCAATTATAAAATAGCAGATATCTTGGAAAAGAAACCACGGGTATAAATAAAATTTACTCAAATTATAGCTGCACGCTATGTTTAAATATTTAAATATTGTTGCATCGTATAACCTAACAGGTTCACCAACAATTTGATGATGCTGACATTGCCGTTTTTGTTTCTATACGCCTCATATATTTATTAAAAAAATATATATATTAAAAAAATCGCAAACTAAGTGCAAATGTTTCTTTCTCACTCTCACACTCCCGGCTACATGGCTTAGTATAGGAGTTAAGCATGCATTACTCACCATACATATATAACTGCTCTAAACATGAAGACTACAACGATCTTCGAAATGTCTGTTGATTACACGTTACACAAATCTACTCAAAATCCAAAAAAAAAACACGTATTGCTACTAATCGTGAAAATCTGCGCAATTATTTAAGGAAAACATGTGTCGTTTGTCTTTCATATCATAAGTCGTATATTTTTTTAGTCCTCATTAATAATCATAAATTCACATTTCATCTCGTTTGCTTGTAATATAGCTACTAATAGTAATTAATTATCTTATACCCGGTTGTTATCATCGTTCCTAGATCCTTATTCTCGTCTTGATTATTTGTGTGTGCTCTGCTTAATGATACAAAAAAGACAGGAAATACGAGTGAGTTACAATTTATTGGTAAAAGCAGCTACATCTAACTGAAGTTCTAAAGATACATTCCACAGATAACATAATTATTTTTCGTCAAAGCCATCTTCGAAAAACAAGGAACATTAGAAAAGGAAAATGCAACGTCCTTTTGAATAAAATGTAAATTTTATTTCGCCCAAGGCAGACCGCAGAGAAAAAACTTGGTTGCAATATTCCCGTTTTTTTCACTTCATCTGTTATATGCATAACAAACTAATTTGAAGCCATGTTACACAAAAAGGATTTTAAAATCCTTATACCGAGACATTTTTGAGCAAGCTTTGATGTCATGAATACATTATGATCTATCCTCGATTGCTTTTTGACCACTGCGAGTTTGAGAATCCCCTTACAAGGCGAAACAAATTTGTCACTATTGTTTACACATTTTTGTATATAAATAAATCAATGAAAAACCAAAAAGCAATCGAACTTTCAACGTAAAGAAGACCAAATGGATGACATTTGGGCAACTTAACTATTCTTCATCCACTCTGCAACTGAACGGTGCGAACGTTGAAATGCACCTTGGCACCATTATCACTTAAGTACATTGAAATAAAATGCAGAACTGAAGTTGCACGAGCTGCATTAAATAAAATGAGAACATTCTTTTGCAACAATAATCTTAACTTGAAACTCCGACAAAGAATGATAAAATGTAACACGAGAATATATTCTATTCTACTATTATATATGGCTGCGAAACCTGAACTCTGAAAGTGAATGTAATGAACCGGTTGGAAGCGTTCGAGATGTGGATATACCGCAGAATGCTCCTTGTACCGTGAACCGATAGGGTCAGTAATGCAGACGTACTACAGAAAGCCAAAGCCAATAGAGAGCTGTTGTCGAGTGTGAAAATTAGAAAGGTGTCATATTTGGGTCATGTGCTAAGGGGAGAAAAATACCACCTCCTTCGACTGATATAAATGGGTAAAGTGGAGGGACGTCGGAGAGTTGGTAGAAGGCAGCTGTCCTGGCTGCGGAACATAAAAGAGTGGACAAGAATAGCAAGAGTTCAGAACCTGTTCCAAGTGGCGCAAGATAGATATGCCTTTGCTGCAGTGATCGCCAACGTTCGGCGCCAACACGGCACCGAAAGAAGAAGAATACCATTAGATCAGAAGATAACAGCGGGACGCCGAAACCGTTCGAAGCTAAAAATCGAGAAGAATAAAACTAAATATAAATTATTGTATAAAGGATTTTGTTAATAAAAACATATATTACAAAATACACTGACTGTGACTTTTGAAACCCTGACGAAGCTCCGGCGGAAGCGAGATTGGTTGGTTTTCACAAAAAAAAAATGTATTTTTAAGATGATTGCGGATTTTTTCAACGAGAATTGAACGTTTTCATTCAAATACTCGCCAATCAATATTTTTAAAATCGTCTACGCGTTTCTCTAGCAATAAGCATGTAAATTAAGTTATTTTTAATAGTATTTATCTAGATTCAATTTTGCACCATCTTCACTACGCGCCACAGAGCGCCCCAAAATCAAGAAGCTTCGCGTGAATGGCTCTGGTGCCGCTATATTTTTGTATTTTTAAAAAGCGCTTTTTAAACAAAAAAAACTTGAATGCATAATATAATACGTTGAACCACTTCCTAGAATATCATTTTTCAATTACATTTTCTTTGTCATTCACTATGGGTATTATCCCTAATTTGAATTATACAAAAACATTAACAATTCACAACCAAAACGTAATTGTGATGTACAATAAAAATACATAATATCAAACTAACTAACCATCACGCCGTCTCCCCGAAGGGGTAAGCAGTAAGAATGGACTGTCACACTTTAACCGATGCGGCACTCCATTCTCCTCGTTCTCCATTCTCCTCTCGAGACGCGGTGTGATGGGTTGCGAACCTCATCGCCACCAATAAGCATCTCCCGCGCAAATATCGATCGTCCAACTTTTTTTAATTAATTAAATAAAAACGATGAATTTCTTTGAATTTTAACATTGTATAGTATTATTATGAATATAACTCAAAAATAACAATAACAATATTTATTGCATTTCAAAAATAAATCAATCAACAACATTGGATGTTTTATGCAATATACAAGGCATGCGTTCGCCCCATCATGACGTATGAAATAGAGGTCAGAGCCGATACAAACAGAACTAAGAACCTTCTTAGTGTAGCAGAAATGCGAACCCTACGCTCCATCGCAGGCAAAACCCTCAGAGATCGGATCAGAAATGAAACGATAAGGTATGTCCGTGGTGTTGAAGACATAGTGTGATGGGGAAGAAGCAGACGGCGCTTTTGGAGAGACCACATCAATTGTATTAAATAATTAATTCGAGTGAAAACATCTGTTTTCTAGAAGTTTTATTATATTTTATGGGGATGACATGTTTCGCCTTATTGTGATAAATTAACATTTAATAATTCCCTAGTAAGGTGAAACATTTCGACCCATAAAATATTATATAACTTCTAGAAAACAGACGTTTTCATTCGTATTAATTAATTGTTTATTATGTGTTGTGTTTATGAACATTTTGTTTAGCTATAAAAAAAATGATGATGTTAACGAGAAGTAAACAACTTACTAAAAAACTAACTAACCATCACGCCGTCTCCCCGAAAGGGTAGGCAGGAAGAATGGACTGCCACACTTTTACTGATGCGGCACTCCATCCTTTACTTTCCGCCCCGCGGGAGACGCGGTGTGATGGATTGCGAACCTCATCTTCGATCGCCCAACACCCACAAAATAAATCTAAAACAAATAATATAAAATACAATGATATAAAATAAAATAACAAAATAATAATAATTTAACACAAAATGTTCTTTTAGATGGTGCACATATTGTCTATTTAATTTATGTTCCACGAATCCAGCGTTTTTTTTTTAATTTAGCACATAATTTAATAATACACAATGTTTTTTTTCGATGTTGCACACGTTGACATGGACGATCCGGACTTTTGTGTTTATTTAATCTATGTTACACGTATCCACCGTTTTTTAAATTAGGGGTAACTAGGCACTTAACCAGCAAGAACTTAAAATTAATATTGAAGAAATTATTCAAATTGTCATTGGAACAAATGAAAATTTTATTCTTACACCTGTCAAATTTTTTTATAAAAACGATAAAACTAATATAATTTTAACAGCAAAACAGTACAAACGTATTACGTGTCACAATTAACTATTATAAAGTGCGGCAACAGTTAAATTGACCAAAACAATTCACTTATACACGAAATATCTCCAAATTTACAGGAGCACCGCACCACATGAACCAAACCAAATTTTCAAAATCAGAATATTGTAAACAGAATTGAGAAGTAAACAAGTATGTGAATTAAATTACATCTCAATTTAGCTGAACGGAAAGTGGGAGGCTTATTTTTGAAGCGTGTAATATTGAAAAAAATACATCCAGGTGAAGCATAAACAAGTCTTGATGTGTTTTCAGAATCTGGGAACATTCCCACGTGTTTTCCTTTGGTTTTTTCAGACGAAAATAATGTTGAAGTAACCTGAATTGAGAAGGTAACATCTTGCAAGAAAGGTAAGATTTTTTCAGTTTTTGTAAATGACGATGGAAAAGCTTAGGGAATATCAAGTATCAAATTACATTTTTTTAATAATTTTCAAAAAATTCATCGCTTATACATAATTTATTATATCATATTAATAAAGATTTTCTACTTAATGCTTACCTCTAGTCTCAATAGATGGCGCTAGTGTGGATTGAACTAAAATATGTGAAATGTTTCTCAACATGGTAGCATATATTCAACTTTCAATTGTCAGATGTGGTGTTCGTAAAAGGGGTGAATGGGGAATGTTGTATTACATAAAGCGATCGCTTAACCCAACCAATGACAGGTCATAAGTTATGTAAACGTCTCGACCACCATATTCTGTTTCCAAATAATTTACATCTTCGTCTCTATTGAGATACAGTTAATTTTTAATATTATATTGGTTTTTATATATTGAAATAACATTGTTAAATATTATATTTATTTACTTTTAATTAGTTTTTACACCATCTTATTTTGTTATAACCAACCGATTTCGTTTCCGCCGGAGCTTCATCAGGATTATAAAAATATAGCGCTTAAGTGAAAATTCTTCTTAAATAGATCTTCTTCTTGTCCTGTCACACCTCTGTGGTGTACAGAACCTCAAAAATTCTCTTCCAGTCGACCTTATCTCACGCCTGATACCTAACACCATTCCAATTCCAAGCGAGTCCTGCTGCTTTAATCTCGTCCTGCAGGGTTGTTTTCCAGGTGCCTCTAGGTCACCCTAGCTTCCTCTTTCCATCCACAGTTGACCAGTGTATTGTGCCTCATATGGCTACCAGCATTATTTCAAGAAAGCTCACACTCCAAATTTTTTACAGAGGCGTTAAAAGCGTTCTGCTATATGGATGCGAGAGAAAAAGGATTAGAAATCTACCATGGACGTTATTGGAAAACTCTAGGCTTTGTTTTTTAATATTACATATTAAGTAACTTTTTTTAAAAGTAATATATACCTGTAAAATATACACACTGATAATATACACTTATTAAAATATTACTGTTAAAATTTCTAAATCAGTGTTCTAACACCGTTATAATATCACAATTTGTTTTTATTTACAAAGAGTGTACGATAGCTGTTTCGCCAACCGATGTTGGCATCATCAAATAGTAAGTTTATTGTAACACCTGATGAAATCCGCTAATATTTGTTTCTTCGACCGGTTTCGTCAGCTCGCTGCCATTTTCTGGCGGAGGATGACAGCCAGCTGCCGAAACCGGTGGAAGACACAAACATTAGTGGATTTCAACTTAATACATATTTTATAACGATTTTAATTTTTTTTTATCTAAACGCTAATAGGAGCAGAAATTAATAATAGCTTATTATAATGAAGAAAAAACCAGGTCGTCTCCGAGATCAAACTTATATCCCATTGATCGGCAACCGGGTTTTGTGTGTCCTTGCTGCCCATTGGCCATGGGTACGAGCATAAGGAAAACAAAAAAGATCTAGGTTTGACTTCTGTGCCACCTGATGTGGCTAAATAGTCCTATCCTAGAATGACAGACTTTGTCACACTCCGGACAGGAATATTCTGACCCTACAGCTGGACCCCGTCCTCTCCGTCTCTCCGACCCCTTTGTCCCCCAAAAAACGACCGAACGAACGAAACAAACAAACAAACCATCACGCCGTTTTCCCGCAGGAGTAGGTAGAGAGAATGGACCGCTACACTACTCTATTCCGACCACATTCATACAACGAGTCATAAACGCACGTCGATTCCTCCGACTTCTTACATGCCCAACCTTTCTTCTTCTTTCGGTGCCGTGTTAGATCCCCCCAACGTTGGCGATCACTACAGCAAAGGCATCTCTATCCTGCGCCATTTGGAACAGGTTCCGAACTCTTGTTATTCCTGTCCACTCTTTTTCGCCATAGTGATTCCTGGGAAAAGGTGACCAGAGTGGTTTCCCGTTGCCTTCTCTGGTGGATTTTTCTGTCGGGGTTACCTTCCCTTAGCTGGTTGGATCTGATTTGGAGGCGCCAGAAACTCGCCTTTCATCTCCTCGTTATCTGCTGTGATCCCATTGCCCGGGGTTCGCGACAGGGACGCCAACGAGTTGGACTAGTCAGTAGTGTTGCCGGTGGAATGCAATTGGGCATTTCGCAGCATTTTATAGAATCACATCCTCCAGCAAGATGTGACTCGCCGCGTTCTTACTGACAATTCGAACCCCAACCTTTAACATTTGATTAATTTGGTCATGCCATGTTTTCCTTGGTCTGCCTCGACTTCGTACTCAATTTACATCACTAAGTATACTTTTTTAACCATTCTTTCTGCATCCATGCGTTCCATATATCCGAACCATCGCAGCGATCCTTTCATAATTTTGTTCATAATACCTTCTTCCGCTCTACATTCCTTTCTTATATCAGCATTTGAGATCCTGTCGTATATCGTTCTACCACACATACGTCTTAGGACCTCATCTCTACCGCATTTATTCTGCTTTCATCCTTCTTCTGTCAGTTCCATGCTTTGCTTACATACATTAGGGATGAGACAAGAACTCCATTGTGAACAGCCGTTTTCGCTTTCATTGACAGATTCTTGTTTCTAATAACTATTCTTAAAGCTCCATTCACTTTGTTACCCGCATAAACCCTTCTTTCGACGTCACTATCCGTTCGGCCATCTGCTGTGAACATGCCACCTTAATACACAAATTCCCTCACCTGTTCCAAGTTCTCTTCGTTCACACTTATATTAAAAATTGTCATTTGCTCTTCCCTTTCAAAAGGGAACTTTCCGACATTCATCATTAAATCATTTGACTCGCATACCTCTTACATTCTCGACACCAAGACTTTTAATTCATCCACACGAATTATGAATTTATTAAATAAAATATAAACGTATGCCTATATAAAGCATGTCCCGATATTTTCTTTCACCGTAGTTCTGACTCTTTCTTCACTACGACTGCAATATTTTCTCCGGAGAGGCGTTTGTATGGAATTTGTAGAAACTTTTATACTTCCTACATAGAAAATGCTTTGTGCACGGGTTTCACATCATCACATTCATATTGTGTCTTTACTATGCATCCGTATGGAAATAATCCGAATACTAGCTTCAGAGTATTCAAGCGTCACTAATGTATCAACAATGCATTCTATAATTTTTAATATAAAATATATACATATTATTAAAAATCTCAAGGATGTCTTATAGTAAGTGAGTATAAGAAGCAAAAGTGCTTTAATATATTATGATTAGATAGGGAAAATAAAAAAATAAGTGCAATAAGTACATTTAAGGTTCATATCCAAGTTAATACAATTTTAAAGGTCGGTCATATTACAAGTCGGAAGAATCGACGTGCGTGTATGACTCGGTGTGTGAATGTGGAAGAAACTAGAGGGGAATTTCATTTCATTTTCATTTATTTGTTTTAAACATATCTAAAGCATTACAGAATTTTTTTCCAATACACTAAAGATACAAGTTAGAGATACACAATAATAAGTAATGCATAATAGATTAATAAAAAGGGCGAGAAACATAAGATGCATGACAAATTAATAAAATAAATATACCATACAATTATAATAAAGATAGTGTTTCCCTCAGATGAGCCAAACTATCACCAAATATGTCGAACTCCGAGGTGATACGATTAAGCAAAGATATTGCTTAATGATTACGTTAATAGAGAAAAGTTGTGGAAAATATTGTCTGAATATGGAATAAGTACAAAACTGATCACGGCCATTAAGTCGCTATACACGGAAAGCACTGCTAGTGTCAGAGTAAATGGAGATCTTACAGCCTGGTTTGATATCAATAAAGGTGTCAAACAAGGTTGCGTAATGTCCCCGTGGTTATTTAATCTGTATATGGACAATTGTATGAGAGTCCTGTCCTACTTGCTGACAACGAGCATGAACTACAAGTCCTGGTGAATTGTATGTATGAGGTATGCATGCGAAATGATCTGATGATGAATGTTAATAAGTCCAAGGTAATGATTTTTGAAAAGGAAGAAACCACGACAGTCTGCAACATTAGCGTGAATGGTGAAAACTTGGAGCAAGTAGTTGAGTTCGTGTATTTAGGTAGTATGTTTACAAGAGATGGGCGAGTGGAGAGGGATATTGAAAGAAGGGTTGGGGCAGGCAACAAAGTGAATGGTGCACTTAAAGTTGTCATCGCAAACAAAAACCTATCCAAAAAAGCTAGAATGGCAGTGCACAATGGTGTTCTTCTACCGACCCTTATGTATGGAAGCGAAGCATGGAACTGGCAAAAGAAGGATGAAAGTAGAATAAATGCAGTAGAAATGAGATCTCTTAGACGAATGTGTGGATACTCTGTGTATGATAGAGTGTCGAATGAAAATATAAGAAGTGAATGCGGTGCGAATGATGGTGTCATGAACAAAATAATGAAAGGATCATTAAGATGGTTTGGACATATGGAAAGAATGAATGAAGAAAGAATGGTAAAAAAATTATATGTTAATGATGTAAATGGTACCAGAAATAGAGGAAGACCAAGGAAAACGTGGCACGATCAAATAAATCAAATATTGAATGTCGGCCATGTGAGGAGTCAGAGAAATCGACGCGCGTGCATGACACGATGTATGAATGTTGAGGAAGCGAGAGAAATATGTCAGGAAAGAAAGGTGTGGCAGTCCATTCTTTCTGCCTACCCCTTCGGGGAGACGGCGTGATGGTTAGTTAGTTAGTTAGTTATTGCTCTACCTACCGGCATAACCATTGGCAGGTTGGATCTGCATCTATGTATGTATACAGGTATGTCTGGATAGAGTAGAGTGGCGGTCCAACTCTCTTCCTACCCTTGAGTAAACGGCTTGATGATCTGTTGTTGTAAATATTATCTATGTCATAGACGATAACCCCAGCAGCATGAGATTATATGGAAGGATGGCTGGACATCATCATCCCAGGTTTAGATAAAGCAACAGGCTTATCTGTTGTAATATTCTATACCAAGATTATAAAACAATATTTTTGTATTATTATAATTATATGCAGTAAGAAAAGAACATACATAGGTCAAACCATTTTTAACATTAATGATTGCAGATTTAATGTATTTTTAAGAATATCACTCAACAACTAAAGATACTAGAATTAAACTTGAAAAAAATACGAATTATCAAATACACTTAACTTCAAGTCCAATCATTGTTTTAATCCCTTTATCCTACAACACTAGAAATTATCCCTACCTTAAGGTTAGCTTCCATCTTGTATTTACAAGAATGAAAGTAATGATATACTACGCCAGACCAAAGACAATGTGACAATCACATTGCCATCGCCGGGAATCGAACCCAGAACCTTCGGAATGGGAATCAGAGCTCTTACCACTCTGCCACGAAGGTCGTCTTATTTTATTGTAAATATTTTAACGAATTATTATGAATTAAAACACTGTTCTTTCCACTTAAGAGTTTATTTTTCTAGAATGTTTCGAAGGCATCGGGAGAACGAGACTTCAACATCGGGAGAACGATATTAAGTTTTTATTATGAAGGTGTAAGGCTTCGAAACAAGTCGAGAAAAATAAACTCAAAAGGGGAAACAGTGTTTTAATTCATTAAAATTCGTCATTATGGAATTCCACAATGTTAACGCCTTAAGTTTATCTAAAATTAAATATTTTTACTCATGGGAAAGGCGTCATGTTTGGAAAAAGTTCAATAGAGTGTTATGAAAATACAACGTTTTGAAAAAAAATCACATACAAATTACATTCATCTCTATCGTTATGTTTCAACATAATATTACTGATATTTAATGAAAAAAACAACACTTTATTTTGATTACAAAAAAATCTGAACCATGGAATGCTATGATTATTTTGTTATTTAAAGTTATTTATTCTATTTGTTTTCATATAATAATGCTATTATTACTTTATATAATATTATTATATAAAATTTCAAACATGGAAAGATTTTTTTTTTTTTAATAGTATTTGAGAAAACTAGAGCTTATTAAAATGGTTTTATTTCTTTTGAAAACACTGTTGACATGTTGCCAGAAACCAAAGAGGGACCATAAGTTTGGTGGAGTGGAGACCCCTGAGAGTAGAAGAAGCAAAGGGAGACCTCCTAAACGATGCTCTGATGACATAGGCACGGAGAATTACTAATACTAGATGTGAAGGGCACAAGATTGGAATATGTGGAGAATTGTGTGAAGATCAGCTATTTGAGTAAGTAAGTACACATTTTAGATTTATTATATAAATACGATTAATTAAAAACATGAAGCTAATCCATTGTTTTGGCCGAAACACTATGATACTTTTACATTATACACTGTTAAATTTAAAAAAAACTTTGTTTTATGTATCACAATTGCATTTTTATTTTTCGCGACAGCTGTTCGGTCAACTTATATTGACATCATCAGGTGTTATGACACTTAACACCTGATGAAATCAACATAGGTTGACGAAACAGCATTCGCGAAAACTAAAAATATAATTGTGATACATAAAACTTTTTTTTAAATTTTACAGTGTATACTGTTATTATTCCTATCGCAATTTATTTTTTGAGATTATCGCGACAGCTGTTTTCCCAACCTATGTTGGCATCATCAGGTGCTACAAACAATTGTCTGTTTCGTTGTTTCAAACCCAATGATCAGTGTTTTAAACCTGATAATCAGTGTTTCAAACCTGATGATCAGCGTTTCAAACCTGATGATCAGTATTTCAAACCTGATGATGTTAAAATTTTTAACATTTAATAAAATATAAAGGTTTTCTGTGGTAGATGAAAATTTAATAAGAAATAACGGTGAATGCAAATTGTGCCAGATTTACCTCGGATTCTTCGCGCATTAGTAAGTAATCTGCTTCGCAAATAGGGTTGTCAACCAGATTCTTTATACCTGGCGGAACTTTTGCCATTCTCCCGGCACTAGCGAAAGTTCCCCAGTTCAAGCCCTGGAAACGCCCACCGCTTCTAACTGAAATTGCATCTTATAATACGATGTGATATTCAGACTTTTTCGCTGAACTTATATTACAGAAATGAAATTCTACCGCCGAAGTCGGAATACTCGGGCGTTGAAAAAATTCCATTAACTTCGGGCATATTTTTTTTCCGTGTGTTTTTGATTCCCGCTGTTATGTGAAAGTGTTATTAATGTAAATATTTTTGTATTTTTCAAATATGCATCTTAAATATGATTATAATCTTGAATAGTATACTTTGCGTTGTATTCGGAAATGCCTCCTTAGATAGGGTTATCCGTAATATTTAATATATCTTAAATAATAATTAAATAAAACGATGTTTTTATTACTACTTCCACATTTGTCTTTATTTCGACACGGACCGGTTTCGCCAGTCTCGCTGTCATCGACAGTCTGCCAGCGAGCCTGGCAAAACCTGTCAAAATAAAGACAAATGTGGAAGTAGTTATAAAAACATCGTTTTATTTAATTATTTTTTTAAAATGAACTTCCATTAAGAGATTTCAGTTAAATCATTTGATTATCTTAATATATCTTGCCTAATATCTTATTAAAAATTAACTAACTAACTAACAGGGGGTAAGCAGATTGTATGAACTGCTGCACAACTCTACCCTGACACACCTCCCTTGTTTTCTCCACATTCATACATCAAGTCATACAAGCACGGATTAATTGTATCTCAATAGAGACAAAGATGCAAATTGGAAACATGGTGGAAATATGGTGATCGAGGTGTTTACAGGACTTATGACCTGTCATTGGTTGGGTTAAGCTGTAAACCTGTAAACACCTCGATCACCATATTCAGTTTCCAACTTGTATCTTTGACTCTATTGAGATACAATTAATCCATGAATTGATAACCCGCAATGGGTAAATAAAATTCAGTATTCGTCTACAAGTATTTGTATACTCAAAATGTTGTATCATACAAGCACGTCGATTCTTGTCGCTTCTAGCATGGCCAACCTTTAAAATTTGATTAATTTGATCATGTCATGTTTTCGTCGATCTTTTTCCACACTATACTCACTCACCTACTCACATCAAGTGTTAGTTCTCCTAATTTTTGTTCATAAAACTTTTTTCAGTCAACAAATATATCATATAAAAAAAAATACAGTAATTCATTAATTATATGTTTGGAAAAGTATATTTGTATTAGGCAGTATATTTAGTAATATTTTGTTAACTAAAAATACAACGTTCCCTTTCGACAAATAAAGAGGGCAAATCCAAACAAAAATATTTCACAGAATTGAACCAGCTTTTGTTTTTACCAAAGGCATGCTTGTGTACGATGCAATAAAATATAACCTAATATATACTTACTTATATTTACTAACTTATACTTACTAACTTACACTAATATCAGGATCGTCCAGCTGACATGTGCACCATAAAAAGGAACATTATTTTTTTATGTTGTTTTTATTTTGTTATTTTATTTTATTTCATGTATTTGCATTTTATACCATTTGTTTTAGATTTATTTTGTAGAAGTTGGACGATCAAAATGTGCGCGGGAAATGCCTATTGGTGGCGATGAGATTCGCAACCCATTACACCGCGTCTCCCGCGGGGGCGAAAAGAGAAAGATGGAGGCCGCATCGGTTAAAGTGTGGCAGTCTTTTCTTTCTGCCTACCCCTTCGGAGAGATGGTGTGATGGTTAGTTAGTTAGTTAGTTATATATAATAGTTACCGTTGTCGTTGGACATACGCCTCCCCCATTCTTCTCCACGTATTCCTGTCTTGTGCCTTTCGCATCCAATCCGAATATATAAAAAGTAATTATATAAAAACAATAAAAAGATTTATAAATTAGGCTATGTGCATAAATTCAAATTTAGAATAATCACGTATTTTGAAATTATTATTTCTTTCATCGCTTTTATTATGAGAGACGCCTTTCTTAGCTGTAAAACATTAATTTAATGTCCTTGATCGTAAAACACGAAGGCATTCGTAGTACCTACTTGCATAGCCATTAAAAAACAATATCATAAATATGTTAAGCTGTGTTTGTCGTAGATTCAAGTACTTACTTATAAATGACATGCGCAAAAACAAAATACAACTCTCATTAAAAAGTCGTATTAACGTTTTTTAATTTCCTCATCAAGTGTAAAATAACTAAATATAATCCTTGTGTTCTATAGACAAATCTTATAAAACATTAGGATTTACATTACGTACATGCAAACCATTTCAAACACACCGTGGCCCTCAAGTTCTTTATACAACTATGGTTCGCTCACTACTCGAATACATATCTCCAGTTTGGTCTCCTTACTATGCAGCGCATATTCAACGCATTGAAAGAGTCCAAAAAACTTTCACATCAACTTCAAAATGTGCAGGTCATTTGCAAATTATAATTCTGCCCTTACTTTTATTCCTTGGACTATCGAAAATAGGCTAACAATTAACGATATGATGTTTCTTCACAAAATTATACACTTCAAAATAGACAAATCCGAACCTCTTAACAAATTAATGAATGCTTCGCACAAGACATACTGCGAACCAAATATTCTACTTTCCTGTTTATCGTACCAACTACGCTCAGAGCGCGGCAATGTACCGGATTATCGACATTTACAACTTGTGCTATAATAACATCGATTGTTCCATCTTAATGAAAGTGTTTTTTTTAAATGGCTGGAACAACCCTCCAGGGCGAATGAAACTATGTTACTCTACTTTTTATTTTTTTATAATACAATTTTATATTATATTTCATATTTAATTATTCGTGATTTAATAATCCTAGTATTGTCTTTGATTCACTAAAACATTACGTTATTTTATTATTCTTATATATTTATAAACATATGTCAGTTGCTGTACAATATTTGTGGTAGCATGTAAATGGCCTTGTTTTGTTGTTTCTATGTGTTTGTACATATATAGTGAAATCGCTGTTCCTCAATAAATCCTCAATAAAAATAAAATAATATAACTAAAATAATATCAATCAAAGCAAAAATCACCGCTCACAATGGAGTTATAATATCAACCCTGATGTATTGAAGTGAAGCATGGAACTGGTAGAAGTAGGATGGGAGCAGAATAAATAGGTTAATATGACATCTTATTGATGGTTGAGGTATTAATTTTGTAAAACTACATTATTGATTTATAATAGGAAACACAATTGTTTAGTGGTTTTACTTGGATTTAATTTATATGAATTATATAAATTGTGACAAATTTGTTTCGCCTTGCGAGGACATTATCAAACTTACTTTTAGTTTGAGAATGCCCTCGCAAGGCGAAACAAATTTGTCAAAATCGATATAAATAAAATCCAAGTAAAACCATTAAACAATCGTGTTTACTCTTATAAATTAAAATGATACATTCTAGACGTATATTGGTAAAACGATGTTTTACAGAATTTCATATTAAAAATGTATGAATAATAAAAGCTTGATTAATTTTATAATGTAAATGGAGAACGGAGTCGAGGTAGATCTAGGAAATCTTGGCATGGCCAAATTAATCAAATTTCAAATGTCGCCCATGTAAGAATTCGGAAGAATCAACGTGCGTCTATGACTCGCTGTATGAATATGGAGGAAGCTAGAGTCGTGTGACAGGATCAAGTAGTGTGGCGGTCTATTTTCTCTGCCTACCTCTCATCAACTAATCGTTTATTGAACGTCAATTTTTCAACTGTCTGCTGTTAAGCATTAGTTAATTTTCGCTTTTAATAGACTTCCAATTTGAATAATAATATTATTTCCAGTTTAATTTGCAGCGAAGTCTTACACTTTGTTCTCCACTGTGCTCTGTATTCTGCAGCCCTCATCAGCTCAACACATTTACGTTGACGACGCAGTTCTTGTTCTCGTATAAATGTATTAAATACTTCCGTCGATATTAACTGAGGTTAAAAATTCATAAAAATATAAATTCTCTTTTTTTAAAGTAAATAATATGAAAATATTGGATCTACCCTCAATAAAATATGTATGTAATAACATAAAATGGGTGATTTTTGAAATTTAAAAATAGAAATAAATAGAATAATTAGTAATGAATACCAATTTATTTAAGAAAAATAATTTTACGAGAATCGTATTTTGAAACATATGTAATTTGGTTTATTATTCCAGATTTTATTTTATGTACTGGAGAGACCAGGTTAAGACGATGGACTCAAAGAGGATTCCCAAGATCGTGATGCACGAGACTTCAGAGGGCTACGACCACCTGGACGACCACCAAAGAGACGGAGAGACAGTTATACGTCTCCATCACAGTACCACGGTTCCGTCTGAACAAAATTATGAAGTGAGTAGCTATCGCATGTTTTTTTTATATTTGAAGTCAACTAGTCTCGCATTATTTGGTTATTCGTGTTTCATCAGTATAATATGTATAAAAACAGTTTATATATTGTTCTGATAAAGCTAGGGTACCAGAAAATTTTAGTTGGCTTCAAATATAATTACAATTTCGTCGTTAAAAAACTGAATGTTAATTTTTTTTTAAATACTGAATGTTGATATCCAGAGAAGGTATAGATACATGAAACCTATGGACGAGAGAATAATGGTAAAAATGTTTTATACAAGCAGTGTGAGTGGAAAGAAAAACCGTGGAAGACCAAGGAAAGCATGGCATTACCAAAATAATTAAATATTGAAAGTCAGATACATTGGAAGTCACAAAAATCAACGAACGTGCACGTTAAGATGTATGAATATAAAGGAATCTAGAAATGTATGATAGGACAGAGCAGTATGGCGGTCCATCCTTTCTGCTTAGGGCGTGATGGTTAGTTAGCTAGTTACTCTATAAATATCTTTGCTTTCTACGTTTTGTACTTACTGGCAAAATTAATATGAAAAGATTATTGATTATTTGAACAATGATGTAAACCTCCATATCAAATAATTAATACGAATTAAATTGTCTGTTTGTGTATTTTCTAGAAGTTTTATTATATTTTACGTGAAGGACAATTTTCGCCTGTCGAAGGCATTATCCAACATTTGATAATTCCTTCGGCAGGCGAAACATGTCATTCACATAAAATAAAGTAAAACTTATAAAAAACAGACGTTTTCATACGTAATAATTAAGAATTAATTATTTAAGACGTACATTATTCACTCTTAAACGCTGACTGAAATAGTCGAGGACCAGTCGATCCAGGTTATGGACTAGTAGAAGTACATTCATAAAATATTTTAAGAATCTTATGCCAACATAATAATATGAAACATCTCGATTCCGGGCATTATATTGCGCCTTGTGTAAGTTATTTATTATTTTATGGGTTAAGGACTGATTCTTCTGCCAAAAGTTTTAAAAAGTTCCATTTCGCGGGGTATGGGGATGTTTTATTGCACATAACGTATAAACGCACGCTTAATGGAAAATTTACATCATATATGTACGTTTAACGGACCTATAAACGTAGGTATCTTAATACGAGTACATGCTCCTTATATATTTTACATTATCTTAAACATGTACAATATACTTAGGTACTTACTTACTTACTTAGACATTCGTTGTCGTCCACTGCTGGACATAGGTTTCCCCCTCAGTGGCGGTACTCTCATAGAAACCCAGAAGCCCGGAATGCGTAAGACATTTTGAATCAAAACCTATTCTGGCATACAGAAGTTCAGCTCTTGTGACTATTCATCTTACGTATGATGGGAATATAGCTGGAAGGTGATTTGGTGGGTTGTTGGTTTATACGGGGGCACGATGACTTGGATTTGGGGGTTTTAATTCAAAATTTCTTACGCAAGCCGGGCTTCTGGGCTTCTATGGGAGTACCGCCACTGTTCCCCCTATATCTCTCCACGTATTCCTGTCTTGGGCCTTTTGCATCCATTCGCTAGCAATTCTTCCAATGTCATCGGACCATCTTGGTTGGTGTTCTTTTATCGACCCTTACGTATGGAAGTGAAGCATGGAACTGTCAAAATAAGAATGAAAGTAGAACAAATGTAGTAGAAATAAGATCTCTTAGACACATGTGTGATAAATCTGTTAAATATAGAGTGTCAAATATAAATATAAGAACTGTAGGGAGATAAAAATGTTCTTCTTTCTCAGCATATTTCCATCCACTCCTGGACAAAGGCCTCCTCCATTCGCTTCCATGTTACTCTGTCCTGTTCAGGCTGTATCCAGTATATCCCGACGTGTGTGTTCAGATCATCCTTCCACCGTAGTTGCGGTCGCCCTGCACTTCTCTTTGCCGTCCACGGCCTCCAAGTCAGCAGTCTTTGTGTCCACTTTTCATCTGAGCTTCTGGCTACGTGACCTGCCCATTGCCATTTTAGAGTCACCACCCGGTGGATGTTGTCAGTGACCTTTGTTTTTTCTCTCACCGTATCGTTTCTGACTCTCTCTCTTAGGTTTATTCCTAACATGGCTCTTTCCATGTCTCTTTGGGTCACTCGTAGTTTCTCGGCACTTTGTTTGGACAATGTTGTTAACAGAATAATGAAAAGTAATTATTATGATAGTTTGGACACATGCAAGAATGAAAGAAGAAATACTTGTAAATAAAGTATACGTAAAAGACGTAAACGGAACTAGAAATAGAAGAAGATCGAGGTAAACCTGCCTTATTCAAATAATTGTAATAAACATTCGATAATGCTTTTGACTGGCCAAACATGTGATTCAAATAAAATATAATAAATCTTTTAGAAACTGTTGAATTATAAATATTTGTTTTTATGTATCACAATTTTATTTTTATTTTTCGCGACAGCTGTTTCGTCAACCTATGTTGACATCATCGTGTGTTACAATAATAAATCAACTGTTAAATAAATAATAAAAATGAAGTTATATAATTAAAAAGTTTATAATGTTGAAGTATCATAGTGTTTCGGCCAAAACAATGGACTAAAATTTTTAGAAAACAGACGTTTTCATTTCATTCATTATTATTACTTAATATAGAGTTTTACACCATTATTCAAAATACAATAAATATTTCAAACCCGTATCTCTATTTCGTATTTCGTATATCTAAATAAATTCCATTTTCAAATATAGAAAAAACGTTTTACAATATTATCATAAATAACGAAAAAAAGTCTTTTTTCACATGGGCATGCGGGTATTCTGATACAAAAAGAACAAATAAGTATTTATGAATTCATTGTGTGTTTTCCGATTCCTTGCCTCTTATATGTATGGGACATCAGAGGCATGCGTCTGTATAGCGAAATAACGCTCAACCAACAAAGTAGTCGACCGTATCCTCGTGTGTTTAGTACAGGGCTTACAAATAAAAAGAGATTTAGTATCAAATTTTACGCATAAATCTAATAAAATGCATTTTTTTTTAGTTATACTTCTTTTGGTCCGTTTAGCAAAGGGTAAAATTGAGAGTTGCGCGCGCATCGTGTTGCGGAAGTACGACAGTGATAAATAATCAGTTAAAGTCATTTTACGGATAATGTCCACTTGCAGAAGTTTTACAGTTTAGATTTTTTAAAATTAAAACACTGTTCTTTCCACTTCTGAGCTTTTTTTCTATACAAGTTTCGAAGGAGAACGATATAAATGATAGATATAACACAGCTTATATCGTTCTTCCGATGATAAAGGTGGCCTTCGAAACATGTTGAGTAAAATAAACAAACAGTGTTTTGATTTTAAAAAAAAATCGACATTATGGAATTCCACAGTGTTAACGCCTTAAGTTTATCTAGTTTTACAGTTATTTATTTATAAATTTAGTATTTTGATTCTGCATTTTAATTAAACATTATAAATCGTATTTAATATCTTTCTTCTATTATTTTATCGTAAAGTAATGTCATATTTGTTTTATTACATCTAAAAATTATAACTTCTTACGTGCGTATATAAAAATAAAAATTAATAAGAGATAATCTAATGTTTTCACTGAAATTTCGTGATAGAGGTTCATTTAAAAAAAAAAAAATTAATAACTACTTCCACTATTGTCTTTATTTCGACAGCGACCGGTTTCGCCATCCATCCTGTTTTATTTAATGATTATTCAATTATATGTGTTGATGTTATAATCGTAAGACTGTATTAAGATACTGTAATTATATTTCCAGATTAAAAATTTTGACACCTTACCCACGGAGGCTAAGAGCATATTTTCTTGATACAATATTACACGTAAAGTTAATCTTATATCCCTGATGTAAGCGGTTTCATGCTTTCGCTGGGAAACTTTGGAAACGAGCGGTGGGAAGATTCCGAACCGCGATACAACGTACTGCCCTCTTGGGGGCCTTCAGCCTCCCTTCAAGATAAAATCTCACCCCACAAATCATATTTTTAACTTTGCACTTTTACAAATAACACCCTTTGGTTTGCTCCATTGAAATATTCTCTGCATCATGAATAGTGCGCAAATTTACCACTACAAATTTATCCTATTGCTTTTCTTATCACACGCTATTTCACAAATTTTGATATATGTAGAAAAACATCGGATGCATTAAAATATAAACATCTTGTATTAAAATGATAGAAGATATTAATGTTCTTCAAAATTCATCTTAACTTGTTGTGTGGATATAAAATTAAATAATTGATTTAAAAACATGTTGTTTTATGACACTATCTTCAGATATGCTTTGAAGTAATACCACCCTTCTTCGGTGCAGTTTTTTTTTTTAATACTGAACAAGAATGAGAAGCTTTCAGTAACTGTTTAAAGCGTATTCGATTGTTTGTACAACTATTTTTTTCTTCATATCTATTATTTCTTACAAAAGAACTTTAAACACTTAATAACTAGTTACTTAATATTAATGAAAACGATTTTTTTTAGAAGAAGAAGAAGATTTTTTTTTAAGTTTTAATATATTTTTTGGAATACCTATTTCAACGTGCTAGGATATTATCAAATGTATCTGAATAATGCACGAGCAATGTGCAACACATAAACACATTTTTTTCCGAAATTTCCCCTGAAAATCATTCCATTCCAATGTGCAAAGCAGTTATACAAAGTTTCACAAGTCAGTAGACTCTAAAATGTTGTAAATTCCAGACAGTATATAGCCGACAGTAGACCTACGATTGTCCAAAAATGACTCTACCCCAATCTTGATCCACGATGTCCCCTTGTGACCACGACCAGCTTTTGCTACCTCGGTAGTATGATAGCAGGCTCGGGAGATACGAAAGAAGATGTAGCCAGCAGACTCAATAGGGCAAGGAGAGCTTTCGCTATGCTTCGCCCTGTGTGGTGTTCCAGTATCATTTCGAGAAAGCTCAAGCTCCAAATATTCAGCAGTACAGTTAAAAGCGTTCTGCTGTACGAAAGTGAGACTTAGAAATCTACCGCGGACATTATTGGAAAACTCCAGGTGTTTATAAAAAGGTGCGTTCGCTCAATATTTAAGATCTACTGGCCCCAAACAGTGTCAAATTCCGTTCTCTGGACCATGGCAGGCAAAAAGCCAATTAGAGAACAGATCAGTGACACTCTGAGACGGAACCCAGCTTGCATCGCTCAGGACGCACTAGACTGGACTAAGAAGCGAGGCAGACCTAAGAGCTACCTTGAGAAGAGCCCTGCAAGACGAGGTTAAAGCAGCAGGCCTCACTTGGGATGATGTTAGGTATCAGGCTCGTGATAGAGTCGGGTGGAGAAGGTTTCTTGAGGTCCTATGCACCACGGAGGTGTAACAGGACAAAAAGAAGAAGAAGAAAGAAGATATAGCTGACTCTATCAACATACCCCGTTTACGAATTTATACAATCTATATATTTTTTCATCATTATTACAATATTTGTAATATTAAATTCACTTGCCACTACTGAAATTGACTTATTTTTCATGTGCCTTATTCATATATTTTATTACGAATGAAACCCTTTAATCTGGCAAACATTCTTATATTTCTCGACCCATTTTCAAACGTGTTCATTATTACATATTTTGGCCTCACCTTCATTCTTTATATCTCCGATTTTATTTTACTGCCAAACATAATAACATCGGGTATCCACGTATTTATCATAAATATCGCATTTATCTTCTTTTCTGCCACTTTCAAGTCCTAATATAAAGTGCCAGTACCCATGACCACTCCGTTGTGAATTGCAATCGTTTATGATGTATTCTGTTTATATTATTGGTAAAATATGTGGGTTTCGTTGTGTAGTTTTTCCGAGAAAAACGTTTTACTGATAGTATCTTGAAACATGAAGCTATTTTTCTTGCGTTAAAAGAAATTATTTTCATATGGAGTACCCACTTTATGCTTTGACATTTTCAGTTCTTATATTGTCCTGATAAAGCTTTTATATCAGTAATGCTAAAATAAAAAGACCCCAAGATAAACATCATGGAAAACTAGAAATTACTAGTTACAAACACATCATGATATCTTCACTAATCCGTAACATATTCGATTAATATGTTGCATATCAGAATTAATATTGTACATGATGTCAAAAATAAATATATATGAACAATGACTTATTTACCAAACTATTTCTCAGTTGCTGTTTATATAATAATGCAAAATAGTTTAGAACTATGTTGATTTTTCAGAACTAAAAAATAAGAAAATAATTTAATGTAACGAATAACGCAAGTAATTCTAATGAAAACATCTGTTTTCAAGAAGTTTTATTATTGTTTATTTTATGTGAATGATATGTATCGCATGACTAAGTCATTATCAAATGCAAATATATTTGATAATGATTTAGACAGGCGAAACATGTTGTTCACATTAAATATATTAAAATTTCTATAAAACATACGTTTTCATTGGTATTACTTATTTAATATGGAGTTTTACATCATTGTTCAAGAAACTATAAGTAATTAAAAGAATTTCATTCAAATTAGCTAGTATATACAGCAACGCGTTTGATCCTCTCTACATTTAAAATAAAGCCTTAGAAAGACGAAACATATATTTCCCTCAAAATAATTAAAGGTTTTTGAAAACAAATGTTTTAATTCGTATTACGAAGTTTTACATCAATGTTTAAGAAACAATCAATTCAGTTGATTAAGTTGTTCAGGTGTTCTTATAAACCGAAACATTTTAATAAGTATGTATTATAAATCAATTTATTCAATTCTTCTTCTTTTCCGGTTCCGTGTCAAATCCCTCCAACGTTGGCGATCACTGCAGCAAAGACATCTCTGCCCTACGCCACTTGGAACAGGTTTTGAACTCTGGTCATTCCTGTCCATTTTTTATGTTCCGCACCCAGGACAATTGCCTTATACCAACTCCCCGACATCCCTTTATTTTATTCAATATCAGTCGAAGGATGTGTTTTTTTTCAATGAACAAAATAAAATACTTTTATTTCCGACAAATATCTCTGTATTTTGAAAAGTCTATTCGCTTTTTGACAGTATTTTTTTGTACTAAAAACAACGATATTTTTACGAAGTACGTATAAAAATATTCTACACCATAACCCTCACATTATTAATGACATAAAGTTAGTTATACCAATACGCTAGTTCGTAAAAATATAATTCCCATAACTTTAACAATCCGATGTTGTTTGTAACACATGCGAGTTATGAAAAATTGATTGGCCTGTTAAACATAAATGCGCCCGCGTAGTATGAAAATGGAGACGGTCTCAAAGCCTTTAATGTCCCAGTTTAATATCATAAACAACGGGAAAAGATTGCTTTCTGTTTTATGTTCCGCAGTCCAAGAGCATTTACTTGCTAAGTCCCATTTCCCTGACTTTGATTGCTCGCCCCTAGGAGACTTGAGATATTTGTGGTCCCTTCGCATAACTGTGTGTGATGCTGCGAATGTCCGTGTTGTCAAAAATTGCTTTATTGAGAAAACGAAAAATTAAAATTAAAATCAAATCATGCCATAACCATAGTCTCTCCGAAAGAGTAGGCCGAAATAATGGACGCCACACTGTTCTTTCCTTACACACTTCTCTCGCTTTCTTAATATTCATATATCCTGTCATGCGCGCATGCCGATTTCTCCGACGACACCTCATATGGCCGATACATAATATTTCTTCTACTTCTTCTTCTTCACTTTTGATAGACTCAGAAGTCTGTTATTTCAGGTGGGTCCTCTTGAGACGCTGAACTCCAGCTTTCTCTCCCTCGTTTCGGGGGTCTTCCTGGTCGGCGTTGTCTGTTTGGCGTTCCATGGAGAGCTATGTATGGTATCCTATTTGAGCTCATTCTTTCTAGATGTTGATGCCAGTATCGCCGTCTTTAACGTCCCAATCTGACCACATCTTCGACCTCGCAGATTTCTCGGATTGCTGTATTCCTAACTCAATAACGTAGGGTTTTGCCAGCTATAGCGCGGAGTGTTTTCATCTCGGTTGTCCTGAGCATGCTCTTTGTCTTGACAGTGTCTGCCTTCGATTCAATGCCATATGTGATGATTGGTCGCTCACAGGTCTTATAAATGCGTACCTTGCTGTCAGTCCTCATGTCCTTGTTTCTCCATATGACATCTTTCAGGCAGCCTGCAACCGCTGCAGCCTTATCTATCTGTGATCTTACTTCTCTTGGGAGGTCATTACAGCTGGTTACTTCGCTTCCGAGATATCTGAATTGGTCTACCTGTTAAATTTTTTCTTGGCGTACGGAGATTTCGCATCTTAGTTGGTTTCTAGAAAATGTCATACACTTTGTTTTTGAGATGGATAGGATCATGTTGTATTTATTGCCTGTAAGTCGTTTACATAATATTTGATTAATTTAATTGATTGGGAGAATTCACGTGACAATGAAACCGGCGATATACTAGCTACCTATAACACTATCAATAGCTTAAAAAATTGAATAACATCTGTCAAAACTGACCATATTTGTAAACAATTTTATAATATTTTCTATGTTCGCCATGCTTTGTGTTGTAGGTGTTTTATTTACTTTTTTATATACTTTATATACAGCACTTATCTTTAAAAAAAAATTATGTACCAAACATGTTTAGGACAACCCGGTCCTTCCTCAGTGATATTATAAAGATATTTAAAATATTATAAAATTGTTTACAAATATTATTAAGATTTATTTTGGAACGTTTATGCTGTTGTTATAAGCAAAAACTATATAACAAAAGCATAAACGTTCCAAAATAAATCTTTATAACATCTATCAAAACTGATCATATTTGTAAACAACTTTATAATATTTCAAATATCACTGAGGAAGGACCGGGTTGTCCGAACCATGTCTGATATTTAATTTGATTTTTTTTTAATTTCAGTGTTGTATACAAAGTATATAAAAAAGAATAAAACAAATATATATAATATTTTAAATATTTATATAAAATCACTGATGAAGGGCTGGTTAGTTCGAAACATGTTTGATATTTAATTTGTTTAATAAATGTGAGTGTTGTATACAAAGTATATAAAAAAAGAAACAATAAACAACTAAATTAAATATATTATGGCAAAAACACAAAGTTATGGCAAACATTGAAGAAATAGAAGAAATAAAAAATTGTATTCATAAATTGAGTTAAAAAAAGGTCGTTACAAAAATGTGGAAAGTAACGGGAAACTACAACATTAAAAAAAACAAGTGGCAGCCTAAGAATCAGTAAACATGTCAATATACTTTAATGCTAACCAATCCCTAGGATTGTAACCAAAATATGTATTTTTTAATTTTATTGTTTTCGTTCAAGGAAACTCATCAAAACATCATATCCGGGTTCAGTATCTTGGAAAACATACTTGAGAGTTTAATGAGTGTGCATAAATGTTTAGTGTGAGTTTTGATTCAGACTTCAGCTCATTATGCGTATTTCTTCAAACCGCTCGAATTACACGGAGAGAGCCCGGGGCCATTAAGACACGCAGAATGTGAGATATGTGAGAAAGCGACAAACTCATATTCAGTCAAAGTAATTCTAATTAGTGAGGGATCCCTACAGTGTATTCAAGGGCGAACTCCAGCGTTCAAGAAACAATGTAATATTCTAAATCAGGGTTGGTAATTTCCTCAAGATATGCGCTATTACAGCTATGGCTGCGTTGCTATGTTAATTGTCTGTATTCGCACTGCATCAATCCTCACACTTCATCCCTTTAAGACCTGCCCTCACCCTTTGCGGAGGCTTAGGGGTTTACAGTGAGTACCATTAAAATGAATCATACGACCCAAAGTTCCATTATGAAGCGAGCCTTATTCGTAGGGAAGGCTTTCAAAAAATAATTTTATATATAACCAGACCCTAAATGAGCGTCGAGCCAGGCGCGCGTAAATTTTTCTGCGACCTTTGTTGCTGATATTCTTGAATTGAAATTGGTTAAAAAAAATTGCAGAATCAGAACAAAGTATGTGGACGAAACAAATTATACGTGTATTTTGAGAATAAAAATGTAATCACGATAGAAATGTACTGATATTCTTGAATTGAAATTGGTTGAAAAAAATTGCAGAATCAGAACAAAGTATGTAGACGAAACAAATTATACGTGTATTTAGAGGATGAAAATGTGATCACGATAGAAATGTACTGATATTCTTGAATTTAAATTTCTAAATTTGGAGAATCTGAACAAATTACGTAGACGGAACACATTATACATGCATGTTTTTAATAACTACTTCCACTTTTGTTTTTATTTCGACAGCTACCGGTTTCGCCAGGGTAGCTGACTAAAACACTGTTTTTCCAAACGTGTACATTTTGTTTTTATTCTCGGCATGTTTCAAAGGAATTAATTTTCATCATCGAATAAACTCAATTAACCAACCAAAATTAAATTAGGCACAATACAAGGCGAAAATTTTTTTTTATAATTTTTTTAAGAATTTGAAAAATTATTAATTTTGCTACAAATATTAATTATCTAAAATTAAATAGTCCGTTGTTTTGACCGAAACATAATTATACTTATTGAACGCTAAGGCATTAACACTATGGAATTCTATAGTAATATACTTAGGAAATCAAAAAGAACTTTGTTTAATCCACAAAATATATTTTTACACCTGAAAATGAAGGTATCCTCCGAAACATGTCCTGTTTTTTTATATTTTTAAATATTTTGTCGATTAAACAATGTTATTTTCAATTTCCTAATTGTATGATTATACTTCAACAACATTAACTGCTAAAAATCCGTAATTAAATCTCAAATCCTTTTTTTAATATTCATATAATATAATATAGTTCTTTTTGCTCCACCCTATATTATAAAAACATGGTACATATATTATACAAACGAAAACCAATACAATGAAATATATTATGTGAAAAATGTTAATATAATGCAATGTACCTTCTTCCACCTCCTTATAATAAATTTATTAAAGAACTCTAGTTTATTATAATCTTCAAAGTTATGGTAACAGAAAAGAAGAAATATGAGTCAAATGCCACAAAATAGTCAGATTAAAGATAATACAAGTCTATCTTTTACGTTGGTCGTTGCAGTGTGGAGATTTTAATTTATTAAGAATACCCAATGGAGAAATTTGCAAATCCTGCAAAATTGAAGACATCGGGACAAAGGGACCACATCGAGAGAATGGATCCTGCACGAATGTGATGCACGAGACTCCAGAGGGCTGTCGACCACCAGGAAGACCATCAAAGATATGGAGAGAAGAATGATCGTCTTCATCACAGGAATAAAGTTGATATCCTGCATAAACAGATCGCAAGATCTACAATCAGAAGAAGAAGAAGATTTACAATTAAAATGTATGCAGAAATAGAAGAAGACCGAGGAAAACGTGCCACGATCAAATAAATTAATTGTTGAATGTCGGCCATGTGAGGAGTCAGAGAAATCGACGCGCGTGCATGACACGATGTATGAATGTTGAGGAAGCGAGAGAAATATGTCAGGAAAGAAAATATGTCAGTCCATTCTCTCTGCCTACTCCTCTCTCCTGTGAGGTAGATTCCCAGCTGTCCTTCCATCTTTTAGGAGGTCTTCCACGAGGACGAGTCCCATGAGGTTGATTATGCAATGCAATATAGGGGAGTCTGGTGGAGTCCATTCTTTGAACATGACCGTACCAGTCCATTTTTCGCTGTCTGCTCCATCTTATAATATCCTCAACCTCACATATCTCTCTTATTCTGATGTTCCTCACGCGTTCCCTCAGTGTCTTGCCTGCTATCGTCATCAGTGTCTTCATTTCGGAAGTCCTCAAAACTTGTTTGGTCTTTACTGTGTCTGCCCTTGCTTCAACGCCATATTGGTCTTACGCATGCTTTACAGATTCTCGATTTACTCTTTACCATATTGTGGATTTTATAGCCCCAGAGATTGCAGTTGCCTTGTTTACTTGGGCTTGTATTTCTTCTCGCAGATCAGCTCCCTCCACCAGGTTTATGCCTAGATACTTGATGGTCCCGATCTGTTCTATGGGTTGATTTTCTATGTTTCTATGATTTGTAAAAATATTTTATGAAATGTGAATACTACAGTGTTTTACAATATTCCGAATTATCAATAAAATTCCAGTGTTAACATCTTTATCTTCATTAAAAAAAGGAAAACGTCAAAATTTTGTTTGTTTGTTAAATGTCTCATTATAAAAAAAATTACCTTTTTTTTTTTTTGTACACAACAGGTCGTTTGGACCCAATTACTGTATGTAATTTTTATTTTTTAGCTATTATATTGATTCTCGTGACATGCGATAGGTAGCCAATCTATCGCCATTTTATTGTCACGTGAATTCTACACCAGACCAAAGACAGTGTGACAATCACACTGCCATCGCCGGGAATCGAACCCAGGACCTCGGAATCGGCATGGAAGTCAGAGCTCGTAACCACTCTGCCACGAAGGTCGAAGCTCTAACCACTCTGCCTTCGTGGCAGAGTGGTGAGAGCTCTGAATGCCATACCGAAGGTCCGGGTTCGATTCCCGGCGCTGGCAATGTTTGTCACTGTGAACCCTTACAACGTAGCTATCCGTGGCTTTATCCCACTACATTCCTTTTGGGCATACCGGGGACCAATTGTTTACAAATAAGAAGGGATGGGTGCACACTTACCCATTTATTCAGATTTATCAGGGGATTCTTTGAGAATTCCGTCATCTTGGAGGCAATCTATCTTTATATTCCGGATGGTTATCTGACTGTTTTATCTCTCAGCGTGCAGAACCAACCTGCCCCCGGTGATGCCGGTGGGGAGAGCAATCAAATTGCTGAACATGATCGCTTCGGAAATCGATGTCTTTCATATTCGTGAGAGTACGTTCAGAAGACAAATACTCTTGACTTTGGAGAGTATCTTGTATTCCTAATGTCGAACCACCTCTCACGCGTTCCTGGTATTATATAATATGTTTTTTTATGTTTTACCTGTTCTTAATAGATACTTTAAACTATAATCGTTGTTTGTAATATCTTTTGAGAAAATAAACAGATTTGAGTTGATTTGAAAAAACCTTTGATTTCCGGTGACGACAGTGTGATTGTCACATTATCTTTGGTCTGGTATAGAATTCACGTGACAATAAAATGGTGATAGTAATAATGACCTATCACATGTTACGAGAATCGATTTAATATTTAAAAACAAATTGTATGTAGTAATTGGGTTCAAATGGCCTTTTTAAAAAAAAAAAAATTAAAAGACACATGTTCTGATTTTGAAATATTGCAACTTATTTAACTAACTAACTAACTAAAGGGTAGGCAGAAAGAATGGACTGCCACACTTTAATCGATGCGGCACTCCATCCTTCTCTTTTCGCCATCGCGAGAGATGCGGTGTGATGGGTTGCGAACCTCATCGCCACCAAAAGGCATCTCCCGCGCACACTTGGATCGTTCAACGTCTACATAATAAATCTAAAACAAATTATCTGAAATACAATGATATAAAATAAAATAACAAAGAAAAATAATTTAACACATAATGTTCTTTTAGATGGTGCACTTGTCGTCAGCTGGACGATCCGGACATTTGTGTTTATTTAGTTTTTATCTTATTTAAAACTTATTTCTGTTATGTATTACACAAACACAACGATCAATATGTATTATTTTAAATTCCCTAATGAAGTATTTTATGTCTTTGTTAGCATCCTTTAATATTGGTGTTTCCTTAAGAAACCACTACCTATGGTAATTTGGGAAATTTCCGCCTTACGTAGAAATATACGTATGTAGATACGGAATGCGGAAATCTTCTGATGTATGAGGGAGCGAAATCTCAGCCTTCCAAAAAGTTCTTCGCAGCAAATTTCTCTTCTCCCAAATTACAAAACAATAAATTCCGCAAGTCTTTGGCTAATGAAACCTTGTCATGTTTATACAGCCTTGGTTCGCTGCTTTCAAATTACAGCCCTTATAATTCAATGTTTTCTTATGTAATATGTACCTATGTGCGCGTATTATATTCTCATAGAATCAAAATATGTATAATATTACCATTGTATCGAATACTTGGGGCAAAATCAATCCGAGTTTTGGATAAGTACGTGAATAATACAAGAGTTTTTTTATATTGTAATTCGCGTACGCCCTCATATTAAAAGATACAATTTTAGCACTGAATAAATTTCTCCTTTTTCTTAAAGTGCCCTGTCAGGTCCCCCCGACGTTAGCGATCACTCTGGTAAACTCTTCCTTATCCTGCGCTGTCCGGAAGAGCAGACAATTTGACCACATTAATTTATTAATTTGATCTGTTTTTCTCAATGAAAAAATAGGAAGTAAAATATATAATTTTTTTTATGTTTAGTCTTCCTTGGATAATGGCTGTTAAGGAGTACCAACCCTTGGGCTATTGCTACTCCACGTTTGTGAATGTCGTTGTTAGGGGTTGATTTTAGATATTATTGAATGGTAAAATTAGAGTTTCTTGGAGGATGTGGTGAGTTGCATCCAATATATAAGATATACCCGAATAGGGAAGAATGTGGATAGGTCATAATTTTTCATTAATAATAGTAAACACAATTATTTAGTAGTAGTTGAGTAACAGCTAAAAATTGGCATTACATACTTCCTCCCCTTCCCTTAAGATTTATAAACTCAATATAAGGCTACACTATTTGGCGATTAGGTTATGTTTGAGAATGTCCTCGCAAGGCGAAACAAATTTGTCACAATTTTTTATAATTTATATAAATTAAATCCAGATTAAACCACTAAACAATCGTGTTTACAATTTTTTTAATTTATATGGAGTTTTACAAAACTAATACCTCAACCATCAATAATTTTTCATCTTTAGCTTTCTTCTCTCCACTGCTGGATAGAAGCCTCTTCCATTTTCTTTCACATGTCCCTGTCCTTTCTGCATCGAGGTCGTTTCAGCTATAAGCGGACAATATCGTCAGTCCATCTGTTAGATGGTCTCCCGATACTTAATTTATTTGTTCAAGGCCTTTACTCAAGTATTCAGGATGTCCATCGTTTATTGCCCTGTCTTGCTTAATGTCTTACCCATTGCCTTTTGAATATAGTTGTACGATCCACGATGTCTGCAACATTAGTTCTTCGTCTTATTTCATCATTTCTTATTTTGTCTCTGAGACTCACGCAGAGCCTCTCGTGAATCGTTGTGTGCTTTTTAGTATATGGACACTTTCGCTGTTAGGGTGGTTTTCTCTAGACCATACGTTAGTATAAGCAGTATGCATGCATCGAACATTTTTATTTTCAGTCAATTTGGAACCTGTGTGCTTTCAAACACTTATTTCATTTTCCCAAAGCCAGCCCAGTCCTACTGTAGGTATTTCGGCTGTTTCTTTTTCCGAGAATTGGTCATGCCACCACTTATGTAATAGGATCGTTATTTATTTTATAGTTGCGATTCTAGGGGTCGGTGTCAGCAAAGTGTAACATATTTACTGGTTCCTATGTTGCCACTTGGGTCTTAAATATGATAAAAAAAAATATTTATATTTAAAATAAAATAAAAATACTGCACTTTGTTTTTCACCACTATGCGGTTATTTTAATTGCCGACTAGTTTTGCTTATACCCAAGCTGCCTCAGAGTTTCGTAATAACTTTACGAAGTTACGGTTATCACGAAGCCCAGAGGAAGCTTGGGTGCAAGCGAAACTAGTCTGCAATTAAAATAACCACATAGTGTCGAAAAACAAAGTGCAGTGTTTTTATTTTTAAGTTTATTTTAAATATAAATAATTAAAAATTTAAAAAAATATATATTGTCTTACCACAAAGTGAATGCTTCATACGAAAATTTGTATATGATAGTTTTCAGTTGTTTTTCACATATTTTGATACAACGTATATATATTCTAAATAATCATTCTTACCAACTGAATAATTAAATTTAAAAAAAAATGTTTTTTGCATTTGTAATTTCCCATTATTCCTAATACATAAACAACGATTTTCACGACATTTCTTAACTAAACAAACTACCTAAATAATCCCTGAAGGGGTTCGTAACACAATGAACCGCTTCACTGTATTTTTCTAACAAGATTCAAACATAGTTTCATGCACGAACGTCAATGTCTTCATCTCTTGACATGATCATTTCTCAACAACGTGAGAATTAATGTGGTACCAAAAAAATACTCGCAATCGTTTCAAAGATAAAAAATATAACAACATGGAATTGATCAATCTTCAGAGAAACCGATCATTTATCCTGAAGGTGGGAACTGTAAAAAGCTCCGAAACTTTGTTCAATAACGATACCATGAATTACAAATATTCTCTGATTTTACTTTATTCTTAAAATCTACACATGCATATTTATTGTTGGGCATATTTATTATACACTGGGGTTAAACCCCATATTAACATTATTGATTTTGTTCCTAATAGATATCTTCGACAGCGACAGCATATATTGTTTTACCTAACGTCTGCCAGAACTTCTGGTGACACCGATGGGAAAAGCAATCAGTCTGCTAAACACGATCTCATCGGAGATCGACGTTTTTCATATTAGTGAAAGTACGTTCAGAATTCAAATACTCCTTACTTTAAGAAGTATCTTGTCTCATGCGTTCCTGGTATTAGGATATACTCGTATTATATTTTACTTGTTTCATTTCATTTCATTTATTTTGATAATAATCACAAACATTACAGACATACAATTCCAAATCTTTTGCAATTACATTATAAACAGAGAAGCATTAAAAAAATAAAAATTAAGCTTAAGACTAAGAAAAAATCATAACATTGATATTGCATCCCTGAGGCAACTCACACTATCACGAAATATGTCGACCTCCGAGGCGATCCGATTAAGCAATAAGATTGCCCTACCCACAGGCATAACCATTGGCAGGTTGGTTCTGCAACGTGGCAAATAAAACAATCTGTGCTGTCTTTGACGAAGGTAATTATCAGGGACAAATAGACCTACATCACTCAGGACATCCGAGTTCTGTATACGGCCGCCAATCAGCTGAAAGAAGTGAACTCCCTAGTGAATGTTCCTCCTTCTCTCCAATGATTGGTAGCTTAGCATACCTAGCGAGGATTCAGTCGGAAAGAGCCATGGGTAATAACCTCAATAGATGTTCTCAATAGATGCCTTAAACTTTTATTTTGTTTACATATGAAGAAAAAATAAACTGATTTGATTAACTGATTGATTATCGACATACTTAATACGATTGAAAATGTCTAATTTCTGGAAGATTTATTATGTTTTATGGGAATAACAAATTTGAAATATGTGACATTATTAACTTGATTTCAAATTAATATTTAATGATAATTTTAGTTTGATTCTTGAAGTAATTTTGTATTCATTGCTTATTTAAGTTTTTTTATAAATCACAATATTTATAAATCTACAAGTCATAAAATGATTACTTCTTCTTCTTCTTAAAGTGCCCTGTCAGGTCCCCCCGACGTTGGCGATCACTTTGGTAAACTCTTCCCTATCCTGCGCTGTCCGGAATAGCTCTCCCTCCATGATTACTTAACTATTATAATTGCAAGTAATTCTATCCAGAACTTTCTTAGAGCATTAACAATTAATTATTATTTACAATTTATTGAGCCACATCAATTACCTAAATTGTCCTATTCTGTTCCTTTAACCGCTTAATTCTCACCACATTTCATTCTCATAAAATATAATAAAACTTCTAAAAAATAGACGTAACTATACTCGTACATACGTAAACATTTTTTTTTCTGTTTACATACGTATGAATGTTTGTGGTGCTCGAAACATAAAAATGATAAATCAGAGGCAGTTATTCTAGTAATAAAAGTAGTGAAATATTGATAGGGCTATGATTGAAAATGTTATCATAAATTTACTCGTTTCGTTTGATTCCGTGCACATTTGTGAAAAAAAAAACAGAAACTAGTTATCTTATTGCAAGTGTTAGTAAATTATATATTTTAATTTTGACTTATTGATTATATATGTATGTCATAAGTGCTTATAAATTGACGTGATTTTTCTAGGCAGATAATGGTATCACATAATATTTTCTGTAATATCCTTTTATTTGTTTTAAATTGATAGATTCGTTTTACTTGGTTACTTTAAATGCATTAAAAAAATTGTAGTATTTTGAACAAATAGTATTTTGAACATGTCATTCCCATAAAATATATTGTAACTTATAGGAAACAGACTTTTTTATTCGTATTAATTATTTAACATGAAGTTTCTCATCATGGTTCAAGATACAATAAACAAAAGATTTTAATCAATGTTACGTTTTTTATTCAACGATAAACAAACCTTAAGGTATCTTTATAAATAAAAGCTCTTAATTAGCTTCCGATAGCAAACAATGAATAGACAACTTTTGTTTTCATGTTTTACATAAAACCCCTGATATTCGTGCTTTGTTGGAGAGTTTTAAGCTTACTTGAATCTCGTAAATTTTGTATTTTTAAGAAAGTGTTTTTACATTTAAAAATTTTTGCTACCGACTTAGACCGAATAAAAGGTTTTGATATTATTACATGTTTTTCCTTTAATGTCAGATACAGTTATAAAAATAAAATTAAACAATACTTTGATATAATACGCAATTTAATTATAAAGTTTTTTTAAAACCTTTTATTTTTTAGTTTGCTTCAGGCATAATTCCTTGAAGCTTACGTTTATGAAATAAAATAAAAACTAAAAGTTACTACCAAACTAATCATCACGCCGTTTCCCCGAAGGGATGTGCGTAAAATAATGGACCGCCACACTATTATTTCCTGACATGCTCCTCTCGTTTCCTCAACATACAGATACATCGTGTCAAGCACGCTGATTGCTGTGATTTTTCCGACTCCTCATGTGGCCGACAAACGGAATCTTATTATTATTATTTATTTATTGTTAAGGAAGAAACCATGACAGTCTGCAACATTAGCGTGAATGGTGAAAATGATAGAGTGTCGAATGAAAATATAAGAAGTGAATGCGGTGCGAATGATGGTGTCATGAACAAAATAATGAAAGGATCATTAAGATGGTTTGGACATATGGAATGAATGAATGAAGAAAGAATGGTAAAAAAAATTATATGTTAATGATGTAAATGGAACCAGAAATAGAGGAAGACCGAGGAAAACGTGGCACGATCAAATAAATCAAATATTGAATGTCGGCCATGTGAGGAGTCAGAAATATCGACGCGCGTGCATGACACGATGTATGAATGTTGAGGAAGTGAGAGAAATATATCAGGAAAGAAAAGTGTGGCAGTCCATTATTTCTGTCTACCCCTTCGGGGAGACGGCGTGAAGGTTAGTTAGTTAGTTGGTTATTATTTGTTTTATTGTATACGACACGTCTTTAGAACCCAATTACTGTATACATTTTACATACAAAAATACCACAGACATACATGTTAAAATAAAACACATTTTGTGTGATTTGATCGTCTCAGTCTTCTTCTATTTCTAATCTAGTTTAAAAAATGCTTTAGATTTTACGTTTAACCTATACTTTTAACATATACGAGTACGTCGTTTACATATGTTTTTTTGCTATTTATTTTTTATTCATGCCTTTTATGTATGCAAACCATCTTTACCGTTTCAAAACTACTTTTTTTTTACTAGAATTAAGACATTGCATGAAAGACGTATAACAACATACAAAAAACTGAACGGAGTAATAAAAACTCATTAACAATGCCTTTTGAGAGTTCAGTGTTGATTTGAAATTTTTTGGGATTAATTAATCCCTTTAGTACTGAAACGGTTAATAAACATTTAATGTGTATTCAAATCTTATATTTGCATTTGACACTATCATACAATTCATGGATAATCACAACCCCAAGGTAGACGACCGCCGGGTAGACCACTAAAGATAATTTTATGGATCAAATTTTATGGATCGACAGCTGGGAGACGACCTCATCATCAATCATCATCAGCCGTCTGTCATCCACTGCTGAACGTAGGCCTCTTCCAAAGCACGCCACCGCCCCCTATCCATTGCCGCTCCCATCCATCCATGTCCAGCAATCCTCTTCAGATCGTCGGTCCAGCGGGCAGGGAGACGTCCAACTCTGAACCCGTTTCCCCAATCGGCCGTCGGTTCTCTGACAGATATGGCCAGCCCATCGCCACTTCAGCCCACACATCCTCAGAGCCACCTCAGTCACCTTGGTTTGTTGTCGAACAAATTCGTTTCTAAATCTGTCTCTCGAGGTTATTCCAAGCATGGCTCTTTCCATGGCGCGTTGGACGACCTTGAATCTGTACACTAGACCTTTGTCAATGTCCACGTCTCGGCTCCGTATGTCATGACTGGCAAGACGCACTGGTTGAAGACTTTTAAATTGATAGATGCGTCTTAAGGTATTATGGTATTTTAGAGGTGACATGACGTAATTTTCCAGGGAGACGACCTCGCAGAAGACCAATTCCTCTTAAGAAATATGCCACAATACCTACAAAAATAATCAAAAGAAGAGGAAGTGTATAACTCATTAGTCCGGAGCCGGCTCGAGTGTGGCTCGGTGATATGGAGTCCCCACGAGGCGAGATACTCGCTCATGTTAGAGAGGGTTCAGAAAAGATTTCGGAGATATCTCTACATGAGGGAGTTTGGTAGATATCCGTGGCTTTATCCCACTGCATTCCTCTTGGGCATGCTGGGGACCAATAGTTTACAGATAAGAAGGGATGGGTGCACACTTACTCATTTCTTCAGACTTATCAGGGGATTCTTTGAGAATTCCGTCATCTTGGAGACTATCCATCTTTATGTTCCGGATGGTTATCTTCGACAGCGTCAGCACAGACTGTTTTATCTCCCAACATGCAGAACCAACCTGCCTCTGGTGATGCCGGTGAGGAGAGCAATCAAACTGCTGAACATGATCGCTTCGGAGATCGATGTCTTTCATATTCGTGAAAGTACATTCAGAAGACAAATACTCTTGACTTTGGAAAGTATCTTGTATTCCTAATGTCGAACCATCTCTCATGCGTTCCTGGTATTATATATTTATTATGTTTTACCTGTTCTCAATAGATGCCTTAAACTATAAAAAATGTTTGTAATGTCTTTTGAGAAAATAAACTGATTTGATTTGATTTGATTTGAATAATGAGGATTTACCATTTGTTTAAGAGATTTCATTTCTATTGCATTTATTATATTTTCATCCTTATTTAACAGTTCAATGCATTAATTCCAAAAAATAACCAAATAATAAATAAAAATTTATGAGAGAAAATAAGTAAAAAAAATTATTTCTTGATTTAACCTGAAATTGAACGAAACAATTCGTATATATATATATAATAGTTTACATACACATGCTATATTTATGACTGAACCTAAAATTTCAGTTACGTTTCGAGCTAATATCATATTTACTTTTCTCTGTATTGTAGTTAATGGATTTTGCCTGTTCGGTCAATCGGATTTATTAGATCTTTTGACGCCTATAAATCTTGTAATTTTCATAATACATTTCATTTCATTTGTAGCGTGCTACTAAGATTTTAACAAACTAACTAACCCTTCTCCCCGTAGGGGTAGGCAGAAAAAGTGGACTGCTACACTCTTCATCCCTGACATACTTTTGCTTTCTCAATATTTCATACATCGTGTCTTGCACGCACGTCGATTTTTCCGACTTAAAACGTAGCCGAAATTTATTACTTGATTTATTTGATCGTGCTACGTTTTCTTCGGCCTTCTTCTACTTCTAGTACCATTTACATCGTTAACATATACTTTTGTTACCATTCTTTCTTTCCACATGTCCAAAACATTTCAATGATTCGTTCATTATTTTGCTCGCACCGCATTCACTTCTTATATTTTGATTCGACACCCTATCATACATAGATTTTTACATACATTCATCTAAGAGACTCATTTGTACTGAATTTTTATTCTACTTTAAAGTTACTTTATTGTATTCATATATTTCAGTGCATTTATTCTACATTAAAGTATTAAAAATCCTGTTTTAAAAAAAATACATCAATATATATGATACATGTATTTTTACGATATAATGTTCAGTTATTCCCTTAGACACCACACGGTGTTGATGTCTCTATATAGCTGTTTTGAATATTTGTGTGTTTTGTTTATTTATGTATTAAAATTAAGTGCGCAGTGTGTATCAATTCTCAATTAGTGTTTCTTCATGATATATTTAAAAAAATACGAGTGAAAATAAATTAAAAAATGAGTAAGACGTGTTTTTTTTTTAACTACTGGCATTGCCCTATTATCCGGAGCCCATATGGACTAAAAAACAAACAAAAAACTTCTTCCGGTCAAATGTGATCTCTACATCCTATACCTGCCATCATGGATCAACTAATTTCAGTGAAAATAGCGTAAAGCTAAAGTATTTGTGTAGTTAAATCGAAAAACGATGTGTTAAAAGTGGACATTTGACAACTGTCAAAAGTGTATTTAATTTGTTTTAAAAACTGTTTAGAATTTGTTTCAATGTAAATTTGAATTATTTTATTATAGTTCTTGACGGCGTAGCAGTAGTTGTATGCGCTTCTGATATCTAAAAAAACGTTTTTTTTACTACAAATATAATCATAGTTTCATTGGTTCAGTTATGTGTGGATAAAGAAGGAGGGTTTATCGCAAGACTAATCACCTCGCATGATAAAAAAAAACACTTGAAAACGAACACCAACACTTTGCTCAGAACTCGGACTCCCCAATGAGCAAAGCTCTAGGCAAATACATGCGTGACGAGTTATGGTCAGGAACAGGACCCATTGGAGGACTGTTGTGGAGAAGGCCAAATTCACCGGAATGTAGCGCCGAGAAGAAGAAGAAGAATGGTTCGTAAAATAAAATTTACATTATAAAAGTTATCCGGCATCTTCACTGATATAAATTTGTATATATGAGTATAATAGATACAAATAAATATGGAAATCAGTCACCTAACATAGATGGCGTTAGTGGGTCGGTTGTATAGGTTAATTCTTGAAAAAAATTCACTAGTGCAACCAAATCTACATAGATGGCTGACCTAAACTGACACGTGAAGATAAATATGGATTTTGAAGTATATATACATCTTCCAAAAATTTGTCATGCATGATCACAATAACAAAGGTGGAATGGGGAATGTTGTAATTACATAAAGCGTGCGCTTAACCCAACCAATGACAGGTCATAAGTCCTGTAAACACCTTGATCATCCATGTTCAGTTTCCAGTTTACGTCTTCGTCTCTATTGAGATACAATTAAAAAAATGGAAATCAGTTTTCAATATTTCCATAATTGAATTTATTTGTAAGAAAGTTAAACAATTTATTTAACTACATACATTTATGAATACCTAGTCATACATTATTTTGAAAAAAAAAAAGAATATGGACAACAAATTCTATTAATTAATGTTTTTCATTGAAATTTCTTGGTAGAAGTTCATTTTAAATAATGAAAACAACAAAAAATTTATACAAAATTTCTTTATTCTTTTGTATTTAGTGTGCTTCCACTTGTATTTATGTTCGACCAGTTTCAACAGCTTGCTGCCATCTTCTGGTCAAGAAGATGGCAGCAAGCTGCCGAAACCGGTCGAACATTTACACAATTGGAAGCACACTAAATACATAATAATAAAGAAAATTTGATTCAGGTTTTTTTTCCTTTTCATTATTTAAAAAAATCTATAATTATAATTTTGATTGCGTATATAACATACGAGTATAAGACATTTAATTGGTAAACCTTTTTTAAATTAAATTGTTTTTCTAAATTTATATATCCTTTATATATTATTTACTTTAAATCATTTTTACATTTTTCTTTATATACTAGTTCAGCTATTTTTTTTCCTTTCAAGTTTATTTAACTACGTGATAATTCACAAATACTCGTATTTAAATGTACTATGTTCACGTCCGTAACACGTCCATTAATGTTAGAAACGGAACCGGTTACGTTATTTTATTTATTGAATAATTATAAAAATCAATCAAATTAAAATACATACTGACTTAAATGTACGTTTTTAAAGTAATGATGTTGTTGTTTTCCTTTTGAAGTTCACTGTAAATACATAAAAACAATAATAATAATAAAATCTTTAAAATTAATACATTTCGTTTTGTTTCGCTTGTTCTATTTGTTTCAACAGGTCCTGGTAGCTTGCTTCCATCTTCTTTAGAATCTTATCAAAACTGGAAGAACTAGTGGATTAAAACTAAATATGTATTATAATGTATTAAATGTTATATATGGTCTGTTCATATGGCTGCAAAACCTGGACTCTAAAAGTGAATGTAATGAACCGGTTGGAAGCGTTCGAGATGTGGATATACCGCAGAATGCTCCGTATACCGTGGACCGATAAGGTCAGTAATGCAGATGCATGGCAGAGAGCCAGAGCCAATAGAGAGCTGTTGTCGAGTGTGAAAATTAGAAAGGTCTCATATTTGGGTCATGTGCTAAGGGGAGAAAAATACCACCTCCTTTGACTGATATTAATGGGTAAAGTGGAGGGACGTCGCGTCGGGGAGTTGGTGGAAGGCAGCTGTTCTGTCTGCGGAACATCAAAGAGTGGACAGGAGTAACAAGAGTTCAGAACCTGTTCCAAGTGGGACAGGATAGAGATGCCTTTGTTGCAGTGATCGCCAATGTTGGGGGGACCTGACACGGCACCAAAAGAGGAAGAATATGTATTATAAATAATTTTGTAAATAATTTTCTGTTTTCATTGTTTACGTTTTTATGTATTCAAATAAGGTATTATTTTTTTCAACTCAGGCCTAACATAAAATATTCGTATTTAATAGATAATTAAATTATCATTTTTCATATTTAAAACTTGTAAACTACTCATTAATAAAAAAACATATTTTATTTTATGTGCGATCGTTTTCGGACAGACTGGTGACTTCAGCTGTTCTCAGACTTGGACGAAAACTTTAAGGGTAGCAACAATATTGCATTCTCAGTTCACTGCATATGAGCTTGTTGGGATCTGCGCTACGGGTCCATGAAAGATGCCCTGTAAGCATCTGGCGAACAGTGTTATAAGTAACTCGGTGCGCGATGCAATCATTATATTTCACGGTGTGCTGTGAAAAAGCTTGCCACAGTTTAAACTGCATCCTTTTCTTATATACTTTACGAGCATTTTAACTTTTTGTGTGTTCTTATTTATAGTGTATGAGAAAGCTTGCATTAATGTACATCATTAACTGGTAAATAAATTGAATTTAATACTGTGCAATTCTGTAAAACAGATTTTTTTTAAATTCAAACAGAGATTTTTCACACCTGTTTCTAAAGTTTTTCAATGCGATAATAATCTTATTTTTACGTATTACTTTTTTTTAGATAAACTTAAAGCGTTAACATTGAGGAATTCTTTTATGAAGATTTTTAATTAGTTAAAACACTGTTTTTTCCACTTTTGAGTTTATTTTTATCGACATGCTTCGAAGGTTTTACACCTTCATCATCAGAAGAACGATATAAACTAAATTCAAATGTGGTGAAAACGGTATTAACTCGATTGGTCAGCATCACTTAAATATTGTTTGTAAAAATCAAATGTAATTTTTAGTGGATTCAAGTGTTGTATTAAAGAGCTTTTCAAATTAATCATATTTTAAATGTCGGCCACGTGAGTAGCCGGAGAAATCGGTTTGCTTATATGACACGATGTATAAATGTGGTAAAAATGGGGAGAAACATGTCAGAAAAGAAGTGTAAATGTCCATTATTTTTATCAACTTAATCGGGGTGACGGCGTAATGGCTAGTTAGTTAGTTCAGATAATCTTAAGGTGTAATCACTGTAGAATTTCACTTATTTTTTCTCATATTAGTTTTTTTATACATATCATCCAATCTTAAGCAGATATTTTTTTTCATTATATTGTATTTGTACCTTTTTGTTTCTAAATTATGTTATGAATATTAAAAAAAAAAAAAATTATAAAAACGTTAACATTATATAATATCATTAGTTGAAATGTTTTTTTTATAAAAACCGAAATATTTTAATTATTTGACATAAATAAAATAAATTTCAATACATCCTTGATATTCATGGAAATAGGGGTGATTTTAAATTAAATGATTTTCTTTGCTTTATTTCTATCTTATTTTCACGTTTAAATCGTTTCATGGGAATGCTCTTTAAAAATATGTTCATGTCATCAAAAATAAATCTGGAAATAATTACAATAATTTTTAGTTTTTGAAATAATTTACTTCTTCTTCTTATAACTAGATAGAATAAATAACATTTAAAAAAATTAATTAACTTTTTTAATAATATTAGATAGATACATTATATTCAATTATAAGATAGATAAAATTCTTATTTATCAGTATAGAGAATAATTATGGTAGTTATTTTTGTTAATTAAATTATATTTTTCATAATCCTTCAGCATACAATCCTCGCGTGATGTACCTTTATAAAAAATAGCTTATGAAAGAATTTACTTTAAGTTAAATATCAATAAATACATATTGTTCATAAATTGACATTAATCACAAATACGAGTATATGGAAATTTTTGAACAATGGCGTAATCTTTTTCTTTTTAATTATTTAATCTTGCAAAAGTCTTTTGTTTTCTAGAAGCTCTGTTTTATTTTATTCGTCTTGCTAGATAGAGTATTATCAAATGTTACATTTGATAATACTAAACTCACATTTTATAAGACTACCACGAAGAGGCGAAATATAATGTTATAAAACTTCTAGAAAGCGAAATTTTAATTAAATTGAAATCGTTATTAAGTATAATTTATATCTTTTTGATTAAAATAATATTTTTAAAATGGTGGATAACGTTCTGGTTAAATTTTTCGGGTTATATATAACTAAAATCGGATGAACGTACTCTATGTAAAATAAAATAAAATAATTTTGTATCACAAATACGTTTAAAAATATAATACGTTTCGTAAAGCTCTGTAGTAAAATACTGTTTTGAAATTATACCTTTTTTATCTAGTACAAGTTTTGAAGTTTTAAGCAATTAAATATTTCTTATATACGCTGACTATCTTAATGCTAAATTTCATGCAGCACTTATATGCTTTGTTTCAGTAATGCATCATAACACGTCATCTACCTTGGTGGATGGTTATCCATCGCTCCAAGAAGGTGCCATTAATGCAATTAACCAAACAATATTTTTAAATGTCACATTTGAGGATGTACCAAATTTTCATTGATCACTTCCGCTCGTTAACAGATCTCATTATGTCGTGATCTTTAATGATACTTTACGTCTAGTTTGGGTTTTATTCCAATTTCTTACTTTCTTCATGCGGCAAATGGAAGGTCTCTTCCGTGTATATCTTGTTCTTCTTCATCGTAGTACCGTGTATCTGAAAATGTAATAAAAAAAATAATAAGAATTAAAAGACTGATAACAGCGCAACCTTGAAGTGATTATAAATGTCTATATAAATCGGAGAAAGGTATTAATAGTATTGTTGGTACTAATCATTAAGATAATAATGTAATCTTATCAATTATTATAACGTAATTAAAAAAATACAAACTTGTAGTCTTGGTAAAAGTATTAGATAATTCTTTAAAAAATATTTTATAATGAAATATTTTCACTCCAATATAATAACAGTACACTTAAAAAATCTGATTTTTGAACGATATTAAATAATTATTAAAAAAGTTTAACAGATCTTTTATTTTTTTAAAAAGGCATGTGTTTGAGGCACTTTGTAATTTTAAAATTTTTATAACATGTATCGGATGACCAAAATTCTTATTTAGTATGTATGAATACTCGTATAAATGTATAAAATCTTTTGTTCTTTAGATTTTCAACTAAATTTTATAGGAATAGCAGTTTTGTCATTGATTGGGCATTAGGAAATATGAACCTGAAAAATAAAATTATTCAATTTTCATATTTAAGAAAATGTCAGTTTTCTGAAATAAATAAAGTTTTCGTTTAATCATATTTGTAACCGTTTTAATAAAAAACTTTGTTATTAATATCACAATTGATTATATTTTGTCGCGACAGCTATTTTGCTTATCGATGTTAGCATCGTCAGGTCTGACAATCAACTAAAAAGATACATCAGAAAGACTTCATTCGTTTTTATTAATCTTTCTTTGATCTAAGGTTTTGTAGATTTTCGCCTTTTCGACCGTACTAGTATTGATAAGATAATCCATTGTATTGTCGGAAACTCTTTATTTAATCAATTTAAGAATGTTGAAATATCAAAGTGTTTCCGCCAAAACAATGGATTATCTTTATAATATAAAATCAATTGTGATATTTATAACTCTTTTTTTTTTCATTTTAACAGTCAATTATGTTGAAATATCAAAAAACAATGGATTACATTTTTTTTTAAATAGTATAAAAATTTGGTTCTCTTTTTCGTTTAAAGAAAACTCAACGTCAGTTGTTTAAAACTAAACGTATCTTTAAACATTTAAGTTTTCTCATATATCATGTTTTTACATATTGTGTTTAAAGAAAGTACCTAATTAATTTTCGTACTGTAAATTTATATATTTTTAACATTTAAATATCACTCGTTATGTGAATATTAATTTCTGAAAGAACAAACGAAATTAACCCGAACTGTAAAAAAACACATTGTTCTATTTTCAAATATCGAAACAAATATTTGCAATGTTACGGAGCTATCGTTTTGAATGTAATCCAATTAAAATTCTTTCAGTGCTAGGTGCATTTATAATTTAGATTGGAACTGATTGAACAATTATATTTGTACGTTAATCGACTGACGTTCAAATGTTTGCGTTATGTTTGGAGAGCGCTCGAGAGGCGTGCACACAAAATTGGATTGCCATTTCGTTACAAACTTTCGGAAGCTTTTGCACCATAGAACTTAAATACATAATTAACAACACAACTCATAGATGTGCAGATTTTTAACAAATTAATGGCGAAAATGAGTTATTAATTAATCAAAATATTTAACATTAATTTAACTCACTGTATTGGACGCTTAATTTTTTTGTACCGTACAAATATTATATCAAAACATATTATGCCTAAGTGCTGTAAAATGTATGAAAGGTGGAAAAGCTGTCGGATATGACTGTGTAGCCTTAGAGTTTATCAAAAACGGTGGGCCGGTGGTTTCAGCATGGTTATGTAGACTCTTTAACCAGTGTTTAGAGGGGGGATATCCGCCGCTTGACTGGAGGAGGGCTGTTATCATGCCTCTTTATAAGGGAAAGGGGTCTCGTATGGACTGTGGAAATCACCGGTAATGATTTTTCAAAAAGAAGAAATGACAGTTTGCAACATTAGCGTGAATGGTGAAAATTTGGAGCAAGTAGATGAGTTCGTGTATTAAGGTAGCATGTTTACAAGAGATGGGCGAGTGGAGAGGGATGTTGAAAGAAAGATTGGCGCAGGGAACAAAGTGAATGGTGCACTAAAAGTTGTCATCGCAAACAAAAACCTATCCAAAAAACCTAGAATGGCAGTGCACAATGGTGTTATTGTACCGACCCTTATGTATGGAAGCGAAGCATAGAACTGGCAAAAGAAGGTTGAAAGTAGAATAAATGCAGTAGAAATAAGATCTCTTAGACGAATGTGTTGATACTTTGTGTATGATAGAATGTCGAATGAAAATATAAGAGGTGAATGCGGTGCGAATGATGGTGTTATGAACAAAATTATGAAAGGATCATTTAGATGGTTTGAGCATATGGAAAGAATGAATGAAGAAAGAATGGTTAAAAAAATATATGTAAGTGGAACCAGAAATAGAGGGAGACCGAGGAAAACGTGGCACGATCAAATAAATCAAATATTGAATGTCGGCCACGTGAGGAGTCAAAGAAATCGACGCGCGTGCATGACTCGAAGTATGAATGTTGAGGAAGCGAGAGAAATATGTCAGGAAAGAAAAGTGTGGCAGTCCATTCTTTCTACCTACCGCTTCGGGGAGACGGCGTGATGGTTAGTTAGTTGGTTAGTTAAGACATTGAAGAAAGATAATAAGTTATTAAATATATAAGACGTGTCTCCTATCTGCATAACCACTTTGAAAAATCGCATAATTAAAATAATAATAATAATAATAATATGCTAACTTTTAAAGCGCCGTTTTTGTGACGTGATCACCTCAAGGGCGCATTAAGTGATTTAATTTAGTTTTACACAATTATTAATTCAAATATTATATAAAGTTGACAACTTGTTTTGTATAGTTGTCTATTACAATGGAATTATTTGTATATCAACGACTTTATGCCAATTTTAAACTAACTAACTAACCATCACGCCGTCTCCCCGAAGGGGTAGGCAGAAAGAATGGACTGCCACACCTTTCTTTCCTGACATATTTCTCTCGCTTCCTCAACATTCATACATCGTGTCATGCACGCGCGTCGATTTCACCAATTATATCTTCTATTATAACTTATTTTTTCTTTATCTATTAATAAGTAACGATTTTCTAAATTCAAAAATTCATTATAATATAGATAAATGCTATACTAGACATGTTTGCTATGTCTACTAAGTGAATAATTTAATTATTAACCATTATTACTACGAATCGTCTTGAAAAAAATTAAAAGAGATTACAACAACAACAAGCAACAAACTACCTCGACTCCGTACTCCATTTACATCGTTAACGTATACCTACTATTTTAACCATTCTTTCTTCACCCATGCACTCCATATGACCGAACCAACGCAGCGATCCTTTCCTATTTTTGTTCGTAATTCCTTCTTTCACTCTACATTCGTTTCAAATATCAGCATTTGAGATTCTGTCGTACATCGTTCTACCGCACACACGTCTTAGGGACCTCATCTCTGCCGTATTTATTCTGCTCTCATCCTTTTTCTGAGAGAAAAGAGATTATGTTGGATAAAAAACAAGAAATTTATTGAATTAATAGTTTATATCTGAAAATTATACTATTTTACTATCTCATACATTTTTGGTTTAAAAACCCACTAATCTGATAAATAATTGGTTATTTTATATAAAAAGTAATTGAGTATTACGTATTTGGATAATATAAAAGAGTAATTAGATATTTTAAATACTGATAACTATCAGTGTACGTAATTTAAGTCTAAGATTAGACATATAATCGTTATCGCCTGTTATAATATGTATATAATGACGATGTACATTTCTGAGAGTTATCATTATTTTACGCCAGGTACTTGTGTTCTGAACAGTACTTAACTGTTTTGATAATTTAACCAATGTACTTAAAAAGTAAGCATTGATTAAATCTTGAGTGCTTGCCGATATAATATTTAGATGAACAAAGTATGTGTATACGAAATTCCAAGTAATAATAATTATGACACGTGTTTTATTAGTCGACCATTTTGGAAACGAATACTCTCGTTGTCGTGTGAAATTTAATCGTATTTTTTTCTGACATAAAAAATGTTTAAGAAACTACGTTGTTTAATAATAAAACGTTTTATCTATTTGACATAGAAAATTAAAAAATAAAATAAATCATTAATTTATTATACTTTTACACTACAAACAGCTTTACTGTTTCACGTTTTATGAAGAAATTTCTAAATCATTAATAAATACAAATTCAAAATCTGTGTTTTAAAATAAAACATACTAATATTGTGACCGGTTTCAAAAACGATATTGTTATTAAAAATAAATATTATTTAATATTTTACAATATAATAAATAATAATTAAATAAAACGACGTTTTTTAACTACGTCCACTTTTCTCTTTATTTCGCCACGACCGGTTTCGCCAGGCTCGCTGGCATCGACAGACTGGATGCCAGCGAGCCTGGCGAAACCGGTAGCTTAGAAATAAAGACAAAGTTGGAAGTAATTTAAAAACATAGTTTTATTTAATTATTATTTAAAAAGAACTTCCATCAAGAGATTTCAGTTAAATCATTTGATTATAATATGATACTTTAAAACAATAAATTATATTTATTGTTTCTTGAACAATGATGTGAAACTCCATTTTAAATAATTAATACGAATGAAAACGTCAGTTTTCAATTATCAAATGTTATGACATTTGATAATACCTTGGAAAGGCGAAACATGTCAGTCCCATAAAATATAATAAAACTCCTAGAAAACTGACGTTTTCATTCGTCTTAATTATAAATTATATTGATCAAATATTAAATGTCGGCCACGTGAGGAGTCGGAGAAATCAGCTTGCGTGCATGACACGATGAATGATTGTTTAGGAATCGAGAGAAGTATATCAGGAAAGAACAGTGTGGCGGTCTATTATTTCTGCCTACCCCTTGGGCGAGACGGCGTGATGGTTTGTTAGTTAAAAATTGATACTGCTAAGCACTAATAGTGATTTGCATATTTAAGGAATAATTTGCTAGAAGACATAAGTTTTAAGTTTTTTTCAACACATCACATAGTCATGAGATTTTTTAAATTCAGAATTTTTATGTTCTATTAACTGTTTGAATTATGAATGTATTCACTTTTGTTTTTATTTTTACGAAAAACATTGGTACACTGGGATGGTCTATGCCAGTGATTCCCAAAGTGGTCTATATCGGCCCCAGGGGTCGACATCGACTTGCAAGGGTTCCACGACAATGAAAAATAAATGAAGGGTCCATGAGATGTAAATGGGGGTCCACAAGAGTGGATCCCATTTAGGCAGGCCATCACCAACATTTTCGCTCGCCCCAAATGTAATCATCCACTTCACAGATAACACCTATGTAGGTATTTACGTAATACTTTCTAAGTATAGACATAAATTTCCTCATTATTATATATACGAGTATTTCATTAAATTGTTCTCTCCATAAAAACATTGATTTTTCGAGAATTTATTTAATGTATTATAAAATGTTGGATATACGAGTACATTTTATTTCGTTTTAATTAATAAATGTATAACTATAAAACTTAAAAATTATTTTAATAAACAATTTATTTTCTACAGTAAACCCTATCAAAGTGAGTAACTGAATTTGTAAAAAAAAACGATCTACAAGTCCTAGTGTCAAGAATGTACGAAGTATGCAATAAGTATAACCTTGTGATGAACGTGTCAAAGTCTGAAGTTATGGTATTTGAAAAGGAATAATGTATGACGGATAGTGACATCAGTTCGAACGATGAGAAATTAAAGCCAGTGACCGAATAAGTTTATCTGGGAAGCATGTTTACAAAAGATGGAAGAATAAATAAAGATATCGGAAGAAGGGAGCCGGAAACATAATAAATGGTGCACTCAAATTCATTACCGTAAATAGAAATACATCGACTGTAGCAAAGATGGTAGTACACAATGGAGTTCTAGTGCCGATCCTTATGTATGGAAGTGAAGCTTGGAGTTGGCAGAAGAAGGATATAAGTACGATAAATGCCGTAGAAATGAGGTCACCAAGAAGTATGTGAAAAACAATGTATAATAGAATATCTAATGATGAAGTAAGAAATGAATGTAAGGCGGATGAATGCGTGATAAAAAATTTAGGAAGGGTGGCTAAGATGTTTTGGATGGAATTGAATAGTGGTTAAAAATATATAAACAAGTAGTGTGAATGGAAAAAAGTTGAGGAAGGCCAAGGAAGACATGGCATGCACATCAAATTAATCAATTACTGAAAGGCGGCCATGTTCGAAGTAGAAATAATCGACAGGCATGTATGTCACGATGTGTGAATGTAGAAGATGCGCGAGAGTTATGTCAGGATAGAACAATTTGGCGAATCATCCTCTCTGCCTACCCTTCTGGGGAAACGGTGTGATGGTTAGTTTATAAAATAATCAATATAAGGAAGGCAGGGGGTCTTGGTAACACAGAATATCTGCAAGAGATCTACAGGACAAAAAGTTTGAGAACCTACGGTCAATGATCATGAAAAGATTTTCGTTAATATTAGGTCCTTACATATGAAATTGGCGTTTTGCCGTACTGGCAACTTTGATCTCAAATATCTTCTCTTTGGTTAGGAATTCCAAATTCAAATTTATACAGCTATTTACTCAAGTATTTGCGTTTCGATAATTATAATTCATTTGTTTTTTCCTCAATTGTTTTTTTTTTCTTTGCGTCACTCAGTTTACAAAATGGAAAACTTGAAATATCGCGTTATTTACGAGTACGAGTTCCACCGTGGCACCAGTGCTGCAGAAACGGCTCGAAGGATTAATGATGTGTATGGCGACGGTGCCGCAAAAGAAAACACAGTGCGTTTTTGGTTCCAACGTTTTCGTTCTGGAAATTTTGACCTGCAGAACAAGCTCCGTGGACGGCCGGAGACCAAAGTTGATAATGAAGAATTGAAGGCTATTGTGGCAGCGGATCTATCGCAAACCACGTCCGAGTTAGCTGCAGGCTGCGGTGTTAGTGATAAAACTGTTTTAATCCACTTGAAGCAAATTGGGAAGGTGAAAAAGCTTGAAAGGTGGGTACCTCACGAATTGAGTGAAGCAAATCAACAAACGCGCGTTGTCTGCTGCGTTGCATTACTCAACCGGCACAATAATGAAGGGATTTTGAATCGAATCATTACCTGTGATGAAAAGTGGATCCTGTATGATAATCGGAAGCGCTCATCGCAATGGCTGAACCCTGCCGAACCAGCCAAACCATGCCCCAAGCGAAAATTGACTCCAAAAAAGTTACTTGTGAGCGTTTGGTGGACTAGTGCTAATGTCGTTCACTACAGCTTTCTTAAATCTGGCCAGACGATTACGGCAGATGTCTATTATCAGCAACTGCAAACCATGATGGAAAAGCTAGCTGCTAATCAACCGAGGCTGGTTAATCGCTCTAGGCCACTGCTGCTTCATGATAACGCTAGACCACACACTGCACAACAGACGGCTACCAAATTAGAAGAGTTTCAATTGGAATGTCTAAGACATCCACCGTACTCTCCGGACCTTGCCCCAACAGATTACTATTTTTTTCGAAATTTGGATAACTTCTTGCAAGGGAAAAAATTCAACTCCGATGGGGCAGTCCAAACCGAATTCAAAGATTTTATTGATTCCCGTCCGAATGGTTTTTTTAGTAAAGGGATCGATGAACTACCTATGAGATGGCAAAAGTGCATAGATAGCAATGGTATATACTTTGATTAAATAAATATATCATATTTAAAAAAAATCAACTTTATGTTCCTCCCATACAAAACGCCAATTTCATATGTAAGGACCTAATATGTTCAAAGAAAATTCCTTCAGTTATTATTTTATATGATAGATAAATTTTATTGTAAGGACTATTTGGTACGGTTCGTTAGAAGTAACATATACGAATATTATCATATAGCACTTACTTTATCCCAAAGCTTAATGTTAAATCCGAAGTTTACGTGGAAGAACTCGTGATGCTTGTCATGGAATTCCGCGTCAGGCTGCCAGGGCTGCCACCAGAAGGCTTTGAAGTTGATGCCGGAGTGGTCGATGATCCCGTGATAGTAGTTGTAGATGGCCACAACGTAGAAAGGTACTGTTTGAAAAATAAAAATAAATGAATGATGAGGAAGCGAGAGAAGTATGTCAGGAATGTAGAGTATGGTGGTCTTGTGTGGCGTAGTGCTTAGTTAGTAAGTTAATATCAACGCTGGCAAAACATTTAAAAAATCTTATATGTTATACATAAAGTAAAAAAAATATATAATTAAGGTTCTTTGAACACATGGAAAGAATAAATAATGCGTATATAGCAATAAAATCCGGTAGACCGAGGAAAACGTGGTAAGATCAAAACAACATATTTTCAATACCCGGTCGCCTATAAAAGATGCATCTATTTAATTATTAATGTATTGTATATGGGAAAAGCAAGTACGTCATGAAAGTATAATTGTGGGGGTCCATTATTCCAGCTCACCCTTTCGGAAAAACAGCCTAATGCTTTTATGTTTCAAAATGAAAATTCGATAATGGGATTCCATCGCATTTTTTTTTGTAAAAACATTACACAAATTACCAGGAATTTTGAATTGTATTAATAAAAAAGTACACCGAAATAAAAATTGAAAGAATTTAAAAACAATATAATTGATAAAACGTTTAATTCAATTATTCAATCGAATCCGTTTATTTTCTCATGAAGACATCTATTCAGAACAGGTAAAATACAATAGTTTACGTAATATTTAAATTAGTTAGATCCTTAAATTAGATAGATTGAAAATTATTTAATCCTAACGGATAGTTAAATTATTAATTAACTCATTTTCAGTATTTAAGCTTGCGGGTAATTCATTTTCTTAATATTGGAAATCAGTCTAAATTTGGAATTGGTTTGAAACAATCTTTTCCGAATTCCGAAGTCTTATATTCAATTTTAAACAATCTATATAAAAACTGCGTTCATTTTGTTAAAATATAAATTTATTTATTTGTATTATCATTATCATTTCTTTACCGGAAAATGCTTAAATAAATAGTAAATATTTATTGAATTTAAGTAACCTTATATATTTTATTTTTATTTTCCTAGATTTATAACGAAGAATAAATAGTTCAAATAAACTAAAACCATTATTGACTTGTTTTCATTGAATTAAAATAAAAATGATATTGTTTATTTTTGGAATACAAATAGAATATATATGTTTCCACTTTTATTTACATTAATATCGTATACTTCTTAGAAGGATGTTTTTGTTTTGCGCATTGAAAATGAGCCGTATTTATGTTTCGTTCTTTTGAAAAATAAATCCAAATCTTTTCTTTTCCATTCTCTTTTACAAGATCAAGACTATAATATTATTTCTAGGGCGAAAATATGTTCCCCTTGAAATCTATATCTGTGTGAAATAATGAAAAAACTTTGAGAATAACGGGAAGGTTTGAAAAGTAATTTTTCAACATATCTGTCGTCCACCTACAGAAAGAATTTAATATGATTTCAATATTATATATCCAAAAATATGCTTCATTGTTCTATTCAGAATAGTACTAGTCGCAACCCGAGAAATATTCACAGAAGTAAAGATGTTTTACCCTTAAAAAACTTGGTTTACTGTACTCGTAGAATTGTAATAAGTAATGAGTTTTAACTTTTAATGTAATCTTTTTTTTCCACACACGTTAAAATTTCTCAATTAAAAATACCAAACTTTTCTCTTTTTGTTTTTAACACTTCTGTCACAAAACAATAGAGTTATGAGAATTGTACTGAGGTGCAATAGACGCGCACGAATTAAGACGATCCTTGAAGATTTGATGTTGCTATCAATTAGATAGATGGTCACCTTAAATACACTTATCTTTGCTTACAAATTGAGGAGTGGACTTCTACCAAAATATTTGTGTGACCAGGTTGCTTACAATTATGAAATACATGGGTACTCAACGAGAAATAAAACTAATTTTAGAATTAATAGAACATTATAAAGGGGTTCCGAAAACAGATTTTTTATAGGATTTGAAAGTATTAAATAACTTTCGCAAGTCATGAACGACTCGAATAATGATCACGAATTCCGCAACTAATGTATAGTGTACGTCCGGTCACATTTTGAAGTTTTTAAATTATGTATAATTTTTTTGTTAATTTTCTACGTTGTGTGTTTTGTGCCTATTTGCTTTTAAAAAAAACTGTTTTCATTATACATTTAACTATTATGTATTAAAAATGTCATATACTAGTTGTGAGAAATATGCATTTTTTTATAACTTAATAAATATGTTTAATAAAATAAATAATAATAATCGGAATAAATTTCCAAATTTGATTCAAAATAAGAACAAAATTCAAAGAAGTATTCCTCTCTCACTATCAAGTATTCAAAATATTCTCGTACTCGTTATTGATGATATCTGAGATTTTGCCTATATATTATGATTTTATCAAATTAAAATAAATTGTGAAACTTAAATTGCAATTGTAATAATAATAATAAATCATTTAAGAAAATAAGTACGAATCTGTTCATACCTGTGACACATCAAATATTTATGCAAGTTTCGCGGTTTTTATATCGTAATCTACAATATATAAATAAAAATATCAATGTTCGTGTTACTAATCTGAGATCTATGAAAGTTATTAACTGATTGCTTTGAAAAATTGGCATAACGTTGCATTCGAATATGTGCTTAAGCAAATATAAATAGTTTTGATATTTACCGATTGGTTTAAATTTTAACACAACGTTGCATTCGAATACTCGCGTGTTTTTGTTTACTCTTATTTACTCTTTTAGAATAAATCGATCGCTTTGAAATTTTGGTATTCACCGATTGCTATTATTTTTTACACTACGTTGCATTAAAATACGCGCGTGTTTTTATTTATTTATATGAATTAAATAAATAAAATATTCGTTTGTCACTAATCTTAAAGCTACGAGAGTTATTCACCGATTTATTTGAAATTAAGACACAACGTTGCATTCGAATACGCGCATGTTTTTGCTTTAGGGAGAATTTAAGAGAATTGTGAACTTACGCCAGTGAACCGGTATAGTGAAGAGCGGCAAGCACATGGTCAGCTGTATGTGCATTATCTCAACTGGGTGGATGGCCGTGACGGAGAAGGCAGTGGGCTGCTTGTACTTGTGGTGCAGCTTGTGGAAGTGCTTGTACAAGAAGGGTGTGTGGTACATGCGGTGCAATATGTACGTCGTGTAATCCTGAAAACAATAAATTAAATAACCTTACGTCAAATGGGATTTATATTAAACGTATGATTTGTTACTGATTTTCATTTCCCCGGTGATACAAAACATTCCATATGAAATAATAAATTTAATTGAAAACGTCTGTTTTCTAAATGTTGATACATATGATAATGCCTCGGCAAGACAAAATATGTCATCCTCATAAAAATATAATAAAATTTAAAAAAAACGTTTTCGTTCGTATAAAAAACCATGCATTCATTATAAATATTTGATTACAAATAATTCTATAGATATTTAACAATAAATTTAAAAAAAAAGTACCGTTCAATACATACACATAAAAATATATTATATATTAACTTAAACCGTTAAGAATGTGTAATTTCATAATGACATATTTTATAAACTAAAACCAGTGTTTATCATTTTTATCAAAAACGGATTCATAAAAATTATTAAACAAAAAATATATATTTTTAGTTAACCCTTAACGTACCGTGTTCAAAACAAAACGCTCGCTCCCATGTGGTAAATTCAGTTTACCGCTAACTTTATCTAAGTATCAAGCATATGACTCGATGAATCAAAATTTTATTTATGTCATCTTGTAGGGAATTTCATTAGGAATAGATCGATATCTATAACATACATGGATTATTTGAAAAACATATCATTTTTAATTTTTTTCTGGAACCATGCGATTTCTGATATGGAATGTGTCACAGCATACGAGCAACAGGACCCCAAGTATAAACTTGTCCCCGCGCCGCAGCCGGCGGGGCGAGACTTTACGAGATTTTACGTATGATAAAGGCACCTAGGCAAAATGTATAGTACGTTCAAGACAACGAGTACGTATTAATATTTGTCCCTTTTGGTAAAGTGTTAATATTTTCACAGTTCTGATATTATTAAGTTGCGTGCTGCGTTTCCATCCACAGTCGGTATTATTACGTACCTATTGAAAAGGCCAAAGATATAATTTATAATACGTTCAAAACAGCGAGTAAGTATTTGTCACTTTTGATAAAGTTGTAAATATTAGCAAAACAAATTCTACCTTAACATGAATGAAGGTGAGGGCAGTCTTAGAAAATATTTTTTTTTTGGGATGAAGTAAGTAATTTTTTGCTTTTTTTTTATTACGAAATATTGAGAACACTTCAATGGAGGATTACAATTTTTTTTATAATATTAGGGTCCATAGGTTTTAAGAAAATCAACATTAAATTGGCAGTGGAAACTCAATTGACCACATGGCAACGCGACGGTTAAATTTTTAATATTTTTACATCTTCAAATGTGAACATAAAATATTTTCATAATTTTCGTATGTTTATAAAAGAAACGTAAAAACGACTTCCTATGATGAGTTTTTTTTTTAAGAAAATAATGTTCAATAACAGATAATAATAAAAATCTATCTGCTAGTTTGTTATAAAAATATATTGTTTTCATAAAAAGATACACATAGAAAATATACCTCAATGCCTAATGTTACTTTCGGAGAGAATCGATTTCCCCTCTCGCTCTCATGTATTCAAAATAATTTCGTATTTTTCTTGATTTCATGCGGGTGTTTGCCTATTTATATTATGACATTTATTATTTAAATAAACAAACACGCTCACCTGATAAATAAATATGACGGCAAATTGTAAAAAGAACCATGTCCATCCGTACTCGTCGAATTGGTAATATATGCTGGAGGGATTTCCGTTGTAGATGTAGCAAGCAAGAGTGGCTGAATAAGTGCCTGTGATGAAAAGGGCCAGGGAGCCGATCATGATCTCGTGAAGCTCCATTTGAGGAGAGAGCCACTTATCTGGCTGGAGCTTCCATTCCTTCGCACGATGGCGGCGTTGCACGTAAAAGTACCACTGGAAAAAAGCTATTTTGTGAATAATCTTCCATTTTAGTTTTTTCAGTAACAGAAGTTTTTAGAATTCAATGAAAGTGTGATATAGTTATGATTAAATTTAATTACTTAAAAAATATATATATTCAATTTTTACACATAAAAAATGAAATAACACTTTGTACAAGTGCCTTCGTGCCTTCGAAACATTTCAAAAAATATATAATCATTAACGGAAATAAAAAATGCAATTATTTAAAAAAAACAGCATTTTAGCATTAAATTTTAAAGGCAAAACATTTCAAACTGTAATAAAGAATTTAAAGCTCGATATTTAATGGTGTTAGTATGTTTAAATTGAAAACTCTCGTTTGTGGCACCAGTTGATAGATTTTGTTTGTATTTGTTATAAGTAAAACACTTACATGTAGAAATCCTCCTATAATAAAATATATTCCGTATGACACGACGTTGGCTCCAATCCAGAAGGCTGTCCAGTCGTTCATCTTGAGCTTCTCGAGCGAGAAGACTTCATCAAGGGTGAACTCCCTCTGTGAGTCATTCCCCGTGTGTACATAATTACCCGACCACTGCTTGAATGCGGTAACTAATATTATTACCCATTCACCTAAAAAAGCAAGAATATGTCTAAATCATATATACATATTGCACGCTTAATAGAACACTGGCTTAACTCAAAAAAGCAAGTTTTGCGCAATCTGACATGAGTCGGTGTTTTAACAACAGTCGAAAAACACGTACGAATGGATAGCGTTAACATTGTGAAAAATAGATGGATAGCGTTAATACAAGCCTCTGTCTAATGTTAACTCAATTATGACCTAAACCATAATCGGTCAGTTTACTATTAAGCGTGCTACATTTAGGAACTTATAGATAATGTCATAGGTTCCCAAACTTTCCCGGGCTAACGCCCACTTTGCAAGACATCAATAATGTTAAGCTACCGATTATATCAGTTTTCGCGCTCCACGTAAATAGAAACTACTGAGACATTACTTCTTATCCCGTTAAATAATTTAAAAAGTAGTGGGAGATATGTGTTTCATCTTGAATACAATTATAAATTGGAATGGAATATAATACATGTGCATGTTATTGTAAATATAACCTATTATAAACACATGCTATATTTTCTCTTGGACATAGAAGATCGACATATTTTTCTTACAGACTTGGTCAATGTTCGAATGATTAATTGCATAATAAATTGCATAATTTTATTAAATATAAAATTATTGCTTCAATCGACTGGTGAAAATAAGCATGTGGTGTATTTAATTTTTAAATGATGATCCAAGATAGGTTTTTGTTTGCGATGACAACTATAAGTGCATCATTCACTTTGTTGCCTGCTCCAACCCTTCTTTCAATATCTCTCTCCACTTTTGTAAACATACTACCCAAAAACACGAACTCACTACTTGCCCTCAAATTTTCACCATTCACGCTATGTTGCAAACTGTCATGATTTATTCTTTTTAAAAAATAATTACCTTGGACTTATTCACATTCATCATCATAAATTTCGCATGCATACCTATTCACCAGGACTTGTAGTTCATTCTCGTTGTCTACAAGTAGGACAACGTCATCCGCATACAAGAGACAGGTTACTGACACTCCACCCATTTTGGCACCTACATCCAACCCTTTAAATTAAGTAGCTGGTGAATAATACGTACAGGCAATAACCCCGCCGATAGCATGATATATGTATTTTTTAATTATTATTATTCACTGATATTTATTTAATTATTAATAACATGTAATGTAAAAAGCCGTCTTTATGATTTTGAAATTAGAAAATAAAACTATTTTATGCAACATTAAGGCACTTGAAATAACGTATTTACAATTAGTTTATATAAAAACGACAGAAAAAATATAAACATATGATTTAACGCAAATCATGACATTTTCTTGTTTATTATTTGCGTTGTTGACGAAATATGATAAAATTTGTATCTTTTTAATTTTGTTAATAGAACAATTGTTCTCTATATTATATATTTAAAAAGGTACAATTTTGGAACCGAAATATACAAAGTGGATTGACGGGAAAATAAGTGTTCTGGATTGAAATCAATTCTAATTAAACTAAGTTTAATACTACTTGAATTGTGTTACAACGATTTTCTACAGAATTTCAAATGCTGATATCAGAAAGAAATGTACAGCGGAAGAAAGTATTATGAACAAAATAACGAAAGGTTCACTGTGTTGGTATGAACAGAACGCATGGGTGAAGAAATAATGGTTAGTAAAATATTTTTTAACGATGTGTATGGAGTGCGGAGTTGACGAAGACCGAGAAAAACATGGCAAGACCAAATTACCAAATAATAAAGGTCGGCCATATTAGAAGTCGAAGAATCGGCGTGCGTGTATGACTTTGTATGAATATGAAGTAAGCTAGAAAGGTTTGTCAGGATAGAGTAGTGTAGCGGTTTATTCTCTCTGCGTACCCTTCCGGAAAATGGCGTGATGATTTGTTTTTATTTGTGTTTGCAAAAACAACAACAACAAAAATAAGCTTTTTTTATTGTTCCTTGAACAATAAAGTCAAACTCCATATAAAATAACTAATAAGAATGAAAACGTCTCTTTTCTAGATGTTTTATTATAATTTAAATGAATGACATGTTTGGACTGTCTAAGGTATTATCAAATGTTTGATAATGCCTTAGATAGGTGTTATCATGTCATTCATTTAAAATATAATAAAACTTCTAGAAAACTAGTTTCATAATAATTAAATAAAACCATGTTTTTTTTAACTACTTCCACTTTTGTCTTTATTTAGACAGCGACCGGTTTCGCCAGGCTCGCTGGCATCGACAGACTGGTGAAACTGGTCACTGTCTAAATAAAGACAAAAGTGGAAGTAGTTAAAAAACATCGTTTTATTTAATTATTATTTAAAATGAACTTCCATCAAGAGATTTCAGTAAAATCATTTGATTATCTTAAAAACTAGTTTCATGTTTGCATATCACTATTAATTATATTTTAACTGGTGATACAATATGTTACAACATTAAATTCTTTAAAGTTTGGTGTATTAATTATTGATAAGCGTTGATTTTTCCACATGTTCTGCACCTGCGTTATTTTTAAGATAAACGCAAAATTATCTTTCGGCTTATTTAAAATTGAGTATTTCAAATATTTATTCAGCTGTACGAAATCCAGAAGTGGACACTTAAGAATTATATTCTTATCAATGTAAATTATATGATTATGCATGATTTGAGTTTTTTGTCACAGTGCATTGATTAATTGAAATTTTGATTATTAGATATCTGTCGTCCGACCAGTCTGACAATGCCAGCTAGCCTGGCGAAACGGGTCGCTGCCGAAAAGGCAATTAGTCAAAAATAGTTAATAAATAAAAAGTTTTAGTTTCGACTGGTTTCGTCAGCTTGCTGCCTTCTTTTGGACCAGAAGATGGCAGCGAGCTGCCGAAACCGATAGAAACAAAATAAAAATACATATTATGAAACGAAATGGCATTTTGTTTAATGCTTTAAAATATGGACAGTTCTTATTCAATAATAGAAAACACGATTGTTTAGTGGTTTTACTTGGATTTAATTTATATAAATTGTAACAATTTTGTTTCGCCTTGCGAGGGCATTCTCAAACTGACCTAGCGTTGTATGATCGAATATCGAACGACGAAATAAGAAAGAAATGTAAGGCAGATTACTGCATCATGGATAAAATTAAAAAAATGATTCCTGAGATGGTTTGGACATATAGAACGAATGAATGAGAGTAGAATGGTTAAAAATTTGTACACAAGCAGCGTGAGTGGAAAAAGAAGCCGAGGACGACCGAGGAAAACATTGCATGACCAAATTAATCAATTACTAAAAGGCGGCCACATTCGAAGTCGGAATAATCGACGTGCGTGCATGGTACGATGTATGAATGTAGAGGAATCCCGAGAGGTATGCCAGGACAGATCATTGTGGAGATCCATCCTTTCTGCCTACCCCTTCGGGGAAATGGCGTGATGGTTAGTTAGTTAGTTTAATTCGTAACTATTAAATGATATTTTATTACTAATATAATATATATGTCTCTTCTAAAGTTTCAATCCTGGGATTGGTTTGCAGCAAAGTTTATAAATATCTTTGCTGGTTCTTGGGATGCCACTTGGGCCTTTTTGATGTAATGATGGTAGTTTCCCATTGCTTTCCACATGTTTCTACATGCAATATATAATCGCACCGTGAGTCTAAAACCGACGTAAGTGCAAATATACATTTTGGAGATATGGAAGTTTAAAGATTTCATATTGCTTGGAAAAACTGTTTATTTTTTTTTTTAATAAACCAATGATTTTCGGTTTATGTGTATATTACTATAAACCAAAAATCATTGGTTTATTTAAAAAAAAAACAGTTTTTCCAAGCAATATGAAATCCTTAAACTCCCATATCCCCAAACTGTATATTTGCACTTACGAGTACGTCGGTTTTACACTCACGGTTCGATATGTGTATTTGTGTATATTTTCATTATTTATCATGCAATGAACTTTTACTAAGAAATTTCAATTAACATAATTACCGTTTTAAGGTAGTATTAAAGCAGATAAATTAATTTTGCTTGCAAAAGTTAGCTACCATTTAGTACAATATTTAATAGTACTACTTAAAATTGTACATATCTGTTTTAATGTAAAATTGGGCACTTTATAACTACCATTTAAAGGGTGAAACAATATTAAAATGGAGTTAAAGTCTTGCTTGTGAACAACACGCCAACACAGAGCGTAATTCGGGACAATGGAGTAATTAACACGATAACTGTGCGTGTGTGAGTGGTGTGGGATGTGTGCTATATAGAGATACCTTTGAGAGTTGCCCCGAATGTGAACACGGCCAGAGTAGCTATGAATGTACTAATTGTATCCGGGACAGCGTCCCAGAACTTTTGTATTCTGTCTGCGAATTTCTCCGTCCATCTAACCCCTTCCGTCATGGGGTCGAAAAACTTCCTCTTCTTCGCCGTTCCGTTTCCAATGTGGCCATTTTGTTTCGGGGTGACACCGGCATCCGGCTCCTTTTTATTCCTTTTAGAAGCCGTGGGACTCTTCCCCATATTTCATATGCAGAAAAGAGTCTGAAATCAAAGGGAAAATCGTTATTAAGTTCATATTTGAAGTATAAGAGTTGGACTTTACGACATGGAAACTTTACGCTACTGTAAAATATTGTACGGACGTGACGTACAAAGAAAATAAGTGAGATATGCACATATAAAACTTCCTACTTAAGCAGCACTTTTTGGTATTTATTTATTTATTTATTTTAGGGTAACAAACAGCGAATAAGTATATATATAAAATACACAAAGAAGTACTCAAATAAGGCCAATTACATGTTACCACAAATATAAATGAATGAACAGAGTTAACATTATAGACTTACGAATGGAGATTCAACTAAACTAAAATCAAGATAAAACTAACTGAGGTAATAGTATAAAAAATAACAAAAAGATAATAATAATAATACAAATAAAGGAATATAACATTATAGCACTATACACACCAAAAAGTTGCTGCAACTATTTTTTTTAAATCATAAGCGTTTAGGTGAAAAACATCGATTGCATTAAAAGATTTGTTATAAGTGTCGCATATCCGGTACATTCCGGTACATCCGGTACTCTGAGCGTAATTGGTGCGATAAGCAGGAAGGTGGAATACTTGGCTCGCGGTGTGTCTTGTACGAAACATAGGGGTATTAATGGTCAATTTGTTAAGAAGTTCGGAGTTGTCAATTCTGAAATGTGTGATTTCGTGAAGTAACATCATATCGTTTAGTATTCGTCTATCTCCGAGAGAGTCTAAGGAGTGAAAAGCAAGGGCCGACCTATAATTTGGAAAAGACCTGCACATTTTGAAATGGATATGTTTGAGGAATATTTTTTGAAATCTTTCTATGCGTTGGATATGCGTGGAATAGTAAGGAGACCAAACAGGAGTATGTTTTCTAGATCGATTGATCGTGTAAATAGTTACTGCCAGTCGTGTATGATTAAAATTCCAGGATTAATTAATGTTAAAGTATCTTTGATAAACTGTAGATAATTACCTCTTTTGAAATGAAACACTCTATTTAAGAATTTCTCGTTAATTAATTATTGAATTATGAAAGCGTGATTGCTTTTTCGGTTTGACATTGATTATTTACATATAAAAATACATAAGCAATGTTTGGATATTTATATATAATATATATGTAATAATAGGGAAATATGTATATGTATAAACCCTCATGTATGGAAGTGAAGCTTGGAGCTGGCAAAATAAGGATGAAAGCAGGATAAACGCCGTAGAAATGAGATCACTAAGAAGAATGTGCTGGAAAACGTTGTATGATAGAATACTGAACGATGAAATAAGAAAGAAATGTAAGGCAGATGACTGCATCATGAATAAAATTAAATAAGGATCCCTGAGATGATTCGGACATATGGAACGAATGGATGAGAGTAGAATGGTTAAATAGTTGTATACAAGCAGCGTGAGTGGGAAAAGAAGCCGAGGACGACCGAGGAAAACATGGCATGACCAAATTAATCAATTACTAAAAGGCGGCCACATTCGAAGTCGTAACAATCGACGTGCGTGCATGGTACGATGTATGAATGTAGAGGAATCTCGAGAGGTATGCCAGGACAGGCCAGTGTGGCGATCCATCCTCTCTGCCTACCCATCCGGGGAAATGGCGTGATGGTTAGTTAGTTAGTTAGTTAGTTAGTTATAAATATATATGTAGGTAATAAGAGGAACAATTATTATTAGGGAAAATTGTATGTAGTATATACATCTGATTAATAAAAAAACGTTGGATACGTGGAACATAAATTAAATAGACAATATGTGCACCATCTAAAATGAACATTTTGTATTCAATTATTTTTATTTTGTTATTTTATTTTATATCATTGTATTTTATATTATTTGTTTTAGATTTATTTTGTGGCTGTTCGACGATCGAAGTGCGCGCGGGAGATGCCTATTGGTGGCGATGAGGTTCGCAACCCATCACACTGCGTCTCCCGCGGGGCGAAAAGAGAAGGATGGAGTGCCACATCGGTTAAAGTGTGACAGTCCATTCTTTCTGCCTACACTTTCGGGGAGACGGCGTGATGGTTAGTTAGTTAGTTAGTTATATATATGCAAATATAATAACGCTTTCATTTTACGTTAATTATATGAGGTGTTTTGCTAAATTAAAACCGCAACGATCAATATTATTTTCGACATGTTTCGAAGGTATTCAACCTTCGTCGTCACGAGAACGATTAAAATGTTTTATATAATTGAACACCTGATATAAAATAAATAATAAAACACTTTATATTTAACCACGGTACGTACTATAATTTATGGCAACTAGTTTCGCTTGTACCCAAGTTTCATCAGGGGAATATAATACACCAATTATAATAACCATACCGTGGTTTAATACAAGGTGTTTAATTATTTTATATCCAATGTTTGACCACAAAGTGAGTGTTTTATATGAAATTTTAATGAAAACTCTGTTTTTCCACTTTTGAGTTTATTTTTTGCGGCATGATTTCACACCTTCATCATCGAGAGATAGTTTATATCTTTCTACCGGTGATGAAGGTGTAAAGCCTTCGAAACATGCCGAGAAAAATAAACACAAAATTGTTTTGATTCATAAAAAAAAATCATTATAAATTTATATAAATTTCAACTTCTGTAAATAACTAACTAACTAACTAACCATCACGCCGTCTCCCCGAAAGGGTAGGCAGAAAGAATGGACTGTCACACTTTTACTGAAGCGGCACTCCATCCTTCTCTTTTCGCCCCGCGGGAGACGCGGTGTGATGGGTTGCGAACCTCATCGCCACCAATAGGCATCTCCCGCGCACACTTCGATCGTCCAACACCCACAAAATAAATCTTAAACAAATAATATAAAATACAATGATATAAAATAAAATAACAAAATAATAATAATTTAACACAAAATGTTCTTTTTAAATGGTGCATTATTGTCTATTTAATTAATATTCCACGAATCCACCGTATTTTTAATTTAGCACATAATGTAATAACACGTAATGTTTTTTTCGATGTTGCACATGTTGATATGGACGATCCGGACTTTTATGTTTATTTAATTTATGTTACACGTATCCACCGTTTTTTAAATTAGCTGTAATTAGGCACTTAACCAGCAAGAACTTATTTAAAAATAATATTGAAGAAATTATTCAAATTGTCAATGGAACAATGAAAAAAATATTTTTACACCTGTCAAAATTCTTTATAAAAACGATAAAAATAATATAATATGTTATACAAAATATCAAAAATTCATATGAAAACAACAAAAATGTACGCGCACGCGATATGGCAATTTCTTCTTTATCTAAGTTTACGGTTAAATCGTTTTTGATACCTCAAAAGGGCTCCATTGAAAATCAATTTCACCGAGTTATTTATTACGATGAATCTAGTATCATTATAACAAGTACGTTGTCTGCTGAAAATCGCTTTTCCTGGCGGTTTTCGATGCCATGATGATTATGAGAATAAATAAGATTGTCGGGGGTTCCTTTTGCCACTTGGCAAGGTCAGAATCAATCAATAAACCAATTTAAAATAAATCGCTTTTAATGGCCAAAAAATCTGCTCCTTCGCTTGGCGAACGTAAGAAAGGGAAAGAAAACATTTTGACGCATTGAAGAACAATTTTTTTTTGTAAATTTGTAAATTGACTTATATATTTTTAACTTTTGAACGAAATGTAAATATTAAGCAAAAAAAAATAAGTAGGCCGAACTCTTTTTGTGGTTGGCAAAATTAATTAAAATATTGTTTTTAAAGTATAAAGTAGAGTGTGTTTTGTAATTAAGAAACTATAAAATTTTTCTTCGGCTAATGAAAATAATGATCTATCTCATTATTTCCAATTATTTTTATGAGTTTCTGGTTTTTAACGTACATTATATAATCTAATTCAAAATTTAAATCCATGATTTATTTTTAATTTAAATGTCATCAGGTTTAATGGAGTATTTCTCGAATACGAAAAAGATATGATACATATGTAATGTTTTTTTTTTACAATTATTTTATAATTTATTTTTTTTATTCACGAACGTATAGTTGTGATAATTCGTAGTGTCAACGGCTGTATTGCAATTGATTTATTACTAAAATAAAGCTTTATTTAATTATAATCAAAATATTGATTATTATCAATTTCAATATTAATGGTTACATGGAGTATAATTTCAATACATTAACAAAAGCTATTAAAAATTATTTGTATTTACTGTTCAAATGGTATTTATCATAAAAATCTATATTATTTCAAATTTAAATTTCAAAAATCTTTTGTAAATATATACATACGTAGAGCGTAAATTTTATTTATTACTTTTAATGACTAAGTGGTCTTTGTCGTTATTTCTGCATGTCTTGTATTTATAAACCACTGTCTCTTCTTCTGCTGACCGGTTTCGGTACTTTAGAGAGTGCTAAAAAAATATACGTACTGCCTTAGCCGGGAATATTCTTCTTCTACTTCTTCTTATTAAGTTTTCAATTAATAAATACGTCGATTAAATAAAAACTTAACTAACTCAAATGTGTTCTATATAATAGAAGTTTCATTATATTAAATATTATTTTATGGAAATGACATGTTTCCCATTGATAAAGCATTGACATTTTTATTTTTTGGTATAATGCTTTAGCAAGACGAAATATTTTATTTCCATAATATTATAACTAACTTACTAACTAAACATTACGCCGTCTCCCCGAAGGGGTAGACAGAAATAATGGACTGCCACACTTTTCTTTCCTGACATATTTCTCTCGCTTCCTGAACATTATTATATCGTGTCACGTTATCACGCACGTCGATTTCTTTGACTCCTCACGTGGCCGGCATTTAATATTTGATTTATTTTATCGTGCCACGTTTGATTTCTAGTTTCATTTACATCGTTAACATATATATTTTTTACCATTCTTTCTTTATTCATTCTATCCATGTATCCAAACCATTTTAATGATCCTTTTATTATTTTGTTCATAACACCATCATTCGCACCGCATTCACTTCATTCGATACTCTATCATACACAGATTATCACACATTCGTCTAAGAGATCTCATTTCTACTGCATTCATTCTACTTTCATCCTTCTTTTACCAGTTCAATACTTCGCTTCAATACATTAGGGTCGGTACAAGAACAGCATTGTGCACTGCCATTTTAGCTTTTTTGGATAGGTTTTTGTTTGCGATGACATCTTTAAGTGCACCATTCACTTTGTTGCCTGTCCGAATCCTTCTTTATTACAATTATATTATAATAATATAACAGACGTTCATTTCATATTAACTAAAGGATTACTACAGGGTCATCCAATAAGGACGGGTCGCGCACTCAGCGCTACGAATTTCGTTTCCGATGTTTATTTTTTTAATCAATGCGTAAATAAATATTTTATGGAGGAATACCTAAAATCTTAACCTTGTATTTATTATATTTATAGACAAATTGATGATTATTAGAAGCAACGTGTAGAAGATACCCATCACAGGGAAGGGAGGGTTAATACCTTATATACAGCTTATTTTATTCCATTTCAACATCGACCCGTCCTTATTGGATGACCATTTATATGTAGCGTGTATTGTCCGATGCAACAATTTTATGGCGCTTTGCGCATTGAAAATTATTTCGAATAGTTGGAATTAAAGGCTAGAATCTGCGAAAGGAGATAAATTTCACAGTTTCCTATTTCTCGTTTTAACGGCAATACTATCAATGAATTATTGTGTATCACCAGTGGTGGTACAGCCATATGGGGGTAGGTCCAACTAATTGAAAACTAGAGATTTACAATACCTAATTCAAACAAAGCAGAATACCATGTATTGATTGCTCGTAGTATGAAACAAATGAATCTCCCTCGTTCTTTTGATGTCATTATGAAATTTTAAACATTGTGATTTTTTATGAATGGTAAAAAAAGTATATGTTAACGATGTAAATGGAACCAGAAATAGAGAAAGACCGAGAAAAACATGGCACGATCCAATAAATCAAATATTGAATGTCGGCCATGTGAGGAGTCAGAGAAATCGACGCGCGTGCATGACACGATGTATGAATGTTGAGGAAGCGAGATAAATATGTCAGGAAAGAAAAGTGTGGCAGTCCATTATTTCTGCCTACACCTACGGGGAGACGGCGTGATGGTTAGTTAGTTAGTTAGTTAGTGTTTTTTTTTCATGTCTTGTAACTTGTCCCTTTTGATATTTTACAAATACAATTTTAAATAGTCCATTGTTTTGGCCGAAACACTATGATACTTCAATATTATTACTGTTAAAATTTAAAATACTGTTTTAATATCACAATTTCTTTTTATTCACTGAGAGTGTCGCGACAGCTGTTTCGCCAACCGATGTTGGCATCATCAGGTGTTACAATAAACTGAATTTTTGTAGGTGTTTCAATAAGCTTATTGTAACACCTGATGATGGTTAATACAAATAAATTGTGATATTATAACAGTGTTTTAAATATAATTTTGGTTGGTGTAAAATATTTTCGAAAATTAAACCAGTTTCTAAGTATGATCTTAAACTATTTTTATCGATTAACAATCTGTTTTTACTCAAAATATAATCAGTTGGCATTTGGAAGAGGTGGCCAAGTCAAGGCGATTGATAGAATAACACAGCTCGGTTGGTTAGCATTCGGAAGGCTGGGCAACATCTTGAATTCGGACATGCCACAAAATAAAGGAGCAGTGTGTGTTTCCTGTGATGATCCATGGATACGTGTAATGGATATTAACTAAAGAAGCAATGCACAAATTTAAAGTTGCATAACGGGCCATGGAAAAATCCATGTTGGGTATCTCGCTTAGAGACCATATACCCAATGTGGAGATTAGAAGACGCACCAGGGTCACCGATGTAAGGATACGCATTACGAGGATGAAGTTGCGTTGGGCTGGACATGTGTGCCGACGGGATGATGGAAGATGGAGTAAGAGTGTTACTGAACGGAGGCTAAGGTTGGGCCGACGAAGAAGTGTCGAGAGACAGCCTACCAGGTGGAGCGATGATATTGTGCACACGTCTGGAAGGGCCTGGAGAACACTTGCGAAAGACCGAGAGGTATGGTGTGGGGGTGGAGAGGCTTACGTCCAGCAGTGGGTGGAGACAAGCTGATGAAGAATGAAAACTTCTGTTTTATAGAAGATTTTTTACATTGCATTTTATGTAAAGGACACGTTCCGCCTTGTTAAGACATCAAATGGTAAAAAGGCAAAATATGTCATTCTCATAAAATATAATGAGAAGAGACAAGTCTTCTTTACTTTTATTTATTACATTTTGTTATACGGGAAGGACACGTTTCGCCTTGCTAAGGCAATGTCAAATGATAGCAATTAGAAACATGTCATTTTCATAAAAAGTAAATTATTATATTTCTTGAAAACTTGTCTTCATTAGTAAAAAATATTAAATGTGGAATTTTACATTTTTTTTCAACATGATTCAATAAATATCTATCACAATAAATTATTTTTTCTAATAAATTGCATTTGCTCGACGATTGCATGTTAGCAGATTTTTCACAATTATTTTTTTAATATTCTTTGAGTTTAAAACGTTAAGCTTGTATAATAATTTGTAGCACCACCATTTTTTTTACGAGTTTTGTTAAAAAAACGTATTATTTTAACATATGTACACAGATTCATTTATTACTTTTGAACAATGATTGTAAAACTCCATTATGAATAATAAATTCGAATGAAAATTAAACATCTGTATTCTAGAAGTTCCGTTTACGGTAATGACATGTTTCGCCATTAAAGCATTTGATAATGCCTCAGAAAGGCGAAACATGTCATTCCTATAGAATAAAATAAAACTTCTATAAAACATATGTTTTTATTCGCATAAGTAATATATACAAACATATTCAAAATTTACACGATTGAAGCTTGAAGGGTTAAAAATTCCCTTATTTTATAAAGTGCATGGATTTATGAGCGCTTCTGATTTATCACTTGTTCGAAATCGTTATTTACTTTATTTTTTTTAAATAATAACGCCATTGCGTCGCACTGTCAAGTGACAAAGTGAATCGAACCCATTGTTTGAAAAAAAAAATTTTAAACTCGTGAATAATTTCAGGGTGAATTTCAAAACCATACCAAATCACAACAATAGAAACTCCAGCGCTTTCCTTGGATACGTTTACGTTACACACTCATAATGAATATTATCGTTTCACTAACTTTCACTTTCGGGACGTACAAACAAAATTAAATATACAAAACGCTTCTATAATGGTGTCCTTCTCCTCTAATGAGAGAACAAAACTATTTAGTTTTAATGATGTCACAGTTTGGTACTGTATTAACACGCCTAAAGAGCTGGACACGTGTTACCAAACAATCCAATAGAGTTGAACGAAAATTAAATAATTTTGTTTTCAAACACATTACCTTTTAGTGTAGAAGGAAGAAATGTACTGCGAGTAGCGTACACATAAAAACTGTTTTATTGAATATGTTAACCTGTTCGATGCCAACATCGTAGTAATACGTCAAATTAGTATGTACCGTTAAATTATAAGCGTAGTATTACGCAATCAGTTTAGAACCCAATTTAGAGAGCATGACTCACGATTTCAAGGACGATGTTTATATAAATAAATTCTTACATATGTTTAGAGTAGACATATGGTTACACCAATGCAACCAGTACGATGCAAGCTTGCATTAGATAATAAAATTATAGAACAATTAATGCATTTCAAGAACTTAGGTGTTGATGTATCAAGCAGCAGTGACCTCTACGGAGAAGTAAGTGAACTTACAAACAGGGCCGCCATTGTGGCTGGTTGCGTGACGAATACTGTTTGGAAAAATAAAAATATGCTAAAGGAGAGCAAAATTCGAATCTACAAGACATGCGTGTGTCCTATGGAATACATATGGAATAGAAACGAGAGCTGACACCATCAGAACAAAAAATCTCCTAAGAACCACAGAAATGAAGACTCGCCGATCCGTTGCGGGAACGACACTCCGAGACAGAATAAGAAATTCTGAAATAAGAAAGATCTGCAATGTGGAAGATGTCGTGCGATGGAGAAGACTGAGAACACGCTACTGGAGAGATCACGTGGAAAGAGCATGATCTGAAAGAGTGATAAATATAGCCGCAAATAGTGATAAACATAGCCGCAAATAAACCTAAAAGATGGCGAGACAGTTGGACATGTGCATCCCAGGAACAGGCTCCGAGAAATAACAGGACACAGTCCTAAATAGAGCAGAAGAAGAAGTTTGAGTAGACCTCAGTTATTACCACGCAAATAAGGTAAATTCAAATATAATTCCATCTGATAAACTTAAGGCGATAAATACTGTGGAATTACACAATGACATATTTATGTTTCTTGGCATGTTTTGAAAGCTAATCAATTAAGCATTGGGAGAATGAAATAAACTCATATCTTACTCATATTGTATCTCAGTTTATATCGTTCACCCGATGATGAAGATGTCAACATTTGAAACATGTCGACAAAAATAAACTCATAAGTGTAAAACACAGTGCTTTAATTCAGAAAATATCGTCATTATTATTTCAATAAATTGTATTTTAAAAATATCATAATTAATTCGTTAATTTAGCAAAACACTCGATTTGAGAAATTTCAAGATGTATTTGGGTGCACCCAAAATTATTATTAAATTACTACCTACAAAACTAAGTAACTAACTAACCATCACGCCGTCTCCTCGAAAGGGTAGGCAGAAAGAATGGACTGTCACACTTTAACCGTTGCGGCACTCCATCCTTCTCTATTCGCCCCGCGGGAGACGCGGTGTGATGGGTTGCGAACCTCATCGCCACCAATAGGCATCTCCCGCGCACACTTCGATCTTCTAAACATCCACAAAATAAATCTAAAACAAATAATATAAAATACAATGATATAAAATAAAATAACAAAATAAAAATAATTTAATACAAAATGTTATTTTAGATGGTGCACATTTGTCTATTTAATTTATGTTCCACGAATCCACCGTTTTTTAAATTTAGCACATAATGTAATAACACATAATGTTTTTCCGATGTTGCACATGTTGACATGGACGATCCGGACTTTTACTACCTACAATGATTATATAAATCAAATTGAAATATAAGCGAAATGAAATCCCCTCCGGACACCGTCCACCTGGAAGACCACCTAAGAGACGGAGAAACAGCTGGACCTCATCATCACAGGAGACATGATTTCTGTGACCCAGATCGTCAGATCTATTAAAAGAAGAATAAGTAAAAAAAAATCGAGGAGTTATTTTATACAATAATGATGACTTTACACATTATACTATTCTTTTTCTTCTTCTCCTTCTTTTCCTTTCTTCTGCCTTCTTCTGCCTTCTTCTGCCTTCTTCATTCCACTGCTGGATATAAGCATCTTCCATTTTCCTCCATTCGTCCCAGTCTTGTCCCTTCCTCATCCAGGTTTTTCCAGCTATTTTTCATCTTTTAGGTGGCCTCCTTATACTAAATTCTTGGAAATGACTGTCTATATACAAACACTTGAAAGAAACCGTTTTTATATTTTGGTATTTCATAAATTTTATTTTTAAATATTTTACATACAATTGAGAGTTCAATAAAATCTGGCATGAAAGTGGTTAATTTTAAAACATTCTTTGATTTCTTTATCTGCAATATTGGTGTCCAATTTGCTTATCTGGTTGAGACGAGAATTTTCCGTTCGTTTTGATAAAGGCATTACCAGGTTTTGGCACAGGTGTGATTTTGAAGTCACACATGATAATTGGTATAAGAACACTGCCCCCTTCTGACCTTTAATTTTTATTTAAATTACTCGTATAACCGAATTATCTTTATTGCCTAAGATAGTATAAGTTATCTTAATACGTACTTAAAATGGAATATCTTTGTACTATAGAATAATGACACGGTAGCTAATTAATACGATACTTTCACTAGTTACATCTGTATTGAACTTGAATCAGGCATTAGTAGTCCAGTATTGGACAAAGGCCTTCCACAACTCTCTATCCTTCGACACTCTCTACCATTGACCTTCTGCCACTCTTTTGATGTCATCAGACCTTCTTGCTTGGGGTCTGTCCAAGTTTCTGTGGCTATTTCTTAGTCGCCTCTCCAAGATGCGGATGATCCACCGATCATCCGTTGTCCTCACTATATGGCCGACTCGATTTCATGTATAATATTTATTTAAACATATCAAAAGCATCATAGAACTACATTTCAGTACACCAATGATACATAATGATATTTAATAAAAGTTTGAGACACAATAGTAAATAATCCATATTGAAATAATTTAATGAATTGTAGTATCTCCGAAGACACTGAGGACAATGGCAGGCAAGACACTGAGAAATCGCGTGAGGAACACCAGAATAAGAGAGATATGTGAAGTTGAGGATATCATAAAATGGAGCAGACAACAAAAAAGTGACTGATACAGTCATGTTAAAAAAATGGACACCACCAGACTCCCCTATATTGCATTGCATAATCAGTTTCACGGGACTCGTCCTCGTGGAAGACCTCCTAAAAGTTACTAATGTGTCTTAGACGGACAGTGAAGCATCCTGCTGGACAAATGGTCTGGGGATGCTTCTCATTTTATGGAGTGGAGCAATTAGCATTCATAAAAGGAACTGTGAATGCAGAAATTTACAAAAAAAATCTGGAAGAGTTTTATTCCCGCCAATTGAAATGCACGAAGTCTTATATATCTGAGTGCATTTTTCAAGATGACTCTGCACTGTGCCACCGATCAAAAACTGTAAGTATTATTTTTTTCTGACACTGTGATTAATTTTCACAAAACAATATTAAAAAAATATAACACTGTTAAAATAATTTTTAGGTCAAAGAATATATGAAAATTCATGGGATTCCAACACTGGATTGGCCCGGAAATAGCCCTGACCTAAACCCTATCGAGAACTTGTGGCATAAAATGGCAATTAAAATTATTAAACTGAAGCCTCCGCCAAAGGAAAACCTTAAAAACTTCATCGAAAAAGTGTGATTGAAAAATGTATCCAAGACTACATACATAATTTGGTGAAATCCATGCCTAAACGTATTTAAGCAGTTATTTAAAAAAAAGGAGGAACAACAAAGTACTGATTTTGTTAACTAACTAACTAACTAACCATCGCGCCGTCTCCCCGAAAGGGTAGGCAGAAAGAATGGACTGTCACACTTTTACTGATGCGGCACTCCATCTTTTCTCTTTTCGCTCCGCGGAAGACGCGGTGTGATGGGTTGCGAACCTCATCGCCACCTATAGGCATCTCCCGCAATTTGTTGGTTTTTGATAATTGTTAGTGTTATATACCTATGTAATTTTATTACATATATATATTTGTTTATTTAAATTATGTGAGCATATTTAATTTTTGTGACAATAAATCGAAATCTACAAATTAACTCTAAAATTAAGAAATATTTTTTTTTGATCCCTAAGAAGGCACTTTTCTTGCAGATCATCTTTAAACAGTGTTGCTTAATTATTTGGAGTGAAAAGCTATCAAGGAATCACAAAAAAAAATTATATAATTACAAAAAACCGATATTTTCAATGTGAAAAGATTTCTGTGCTCGCTACTGTACATGTTTTTTTTTCTTGTATACCTACAACAGGTGGATTAAACCCAATTACTGTGTACTATTTATTTTAGCTATTATATTGATTCTCATGACATGTGATAGGTAGCCAATCTATCGCCATTTTATTGTCACGTGAATTCTACACCAGACCAAGGACAGTGTGACAATCACACTGCCATCGCCGGGAATCGAACCCGGGACTGCATATTAAAGAACAATGCGGCATTTTTCATCAACTCACATTAATATAAAAAAATACAAAGCAAACTTTTTTGAAATATCATACTCAATGTCATTTAGTATATAGTTTATCGAAAATACGAACATTGTAAAAACGTTTGCTGAACCAGCTAATAGGAGGCAAGCCAGCGTTCGGGTAGGACAAAGTCTGTCGGGTCCGTTAGTTGTTTATAAAATTAAAAAGTTTTTTTTTTAATTAATACGTGTCGTTTTTCCGTTAATTGCCCTATTAATATATAATTAAAGAGGATTGCTTTATTAATTAATCAGTCAATATAATTACTTGATTCCTAATTACACAAAGTATACTTTATATGTATATATTTCGCATTACTTGTAATAAGATAATTTAAGAACAGGTGTTTATAAGGTATGATTCTGTCAAGGTCATCAAATCATTCAAACACGTAAGATTTATATCTCCCAGTAATACCTTTTATGAGATAATATTTTAATTTTATTTAATATTCCTTTGTCTACTGCAAGACTAAGGAGATTCCGCGTGAAACAATGTAAACAATATGTAGAAATAATAATAACAACAATAATAATAATAACAATAATAATAATAATTATTATTATATTTTTTTAACGCTAAGGCACACTGTGGAATTCCAAAGTAAAATACTCGTATATAGGAAATTAAAAATAACTTTGTTTAATCCACTAATTATTAAACAAACATGAAAAAATTGACATGTTTCGGAGGATACCTCCATCTTTAGGTGTAAAAATATAGTAAAAACTAAACAAAGAAAGACTAATATAAAAACGCATTTAAAATTCGATACAATAATTCAAATTTAAAAATTAACCTGTTTTCTGCGCTTGGGATTATCGTAATGAACCCATTTCTCGTCCCCAGTCACAATGCGATGCAGAAATCTCTTCCGTCTTTGCCTTGCAAGCAGCTGTTCACAAACACACAAACGCCGTTCAACATCTCTCGGCTTCAACTCGTACGGCCCCAATTTCCTTGTTTCTGAATCATTACCATGACTTTCAGGCGTTTTGAAATGGCTGGTTGCGTCACTCCCAATGATCCTGCCAATTCTTGTTGCGTTTGACACGAGTCTTGATCAAGTAATGCCTCCAATTCTGCATCTTTGAAAACCTTCTCTCTTCCACCGCCATGCTGGTCTTCGACGTTAAAATCACCGTTCTTGAAGCGCTTAAACCACTCTCGGCACGTTCTTTCACTAATAGCGGCCTCACCATAGGTATTTGAGAGCATTCGATGAGCCTCAGCCGCAGATTTCTTCATATTAAAGCATAAAATTAAAACCTCCCGCAAATGACGAGAATTTGGCTAGTAAGCTGACATGTTTAATCGGGAATAACTTTATGATGCAGACACAAATCGACTAATATTTCGATGGCGTTATGTTTACAAATACTTAAGCTTATTGTATGACATCTATGATCTATTTATTCCAACTACCACTTACCGCTACTACCATCTATTGCAAAACGGCGGAAGCAAAGTTATACACCTAATAGATCCGTTCTCCATTTACATCGTCAACGTATACTTTCTTTACCATTCTTTCTCCATCCATGCGATCTATATGTCCGAACCAACACAGCAATCCTTTCATAATTTTGTTCATAATACTTTCTTCTGCTCTACATTCCTTTCTTATAAAAGCATCGAATTATTTATTTATTTCTTTTTATATCAACCGACATTAATATTCAAACAGTACGTTTTGAATTAAAATTCGCTTGTAACCATTCATCAGGGCGATATAAGAACTGTCAGAAAATAATTAATATCAAAGATAATAATCATTCCGTAGTTAAATAGATTTTTTTTTACAATTTTATATCTATAAATTTAAAATGCCTAACCACAACATGAGTAATTTATATGAAAATTTAATTAATTTTAAAAAAGGGCGCACTATAAAAATACATTATTAGAAAATAAATATTTTGAAAAATCCATTTTCCGACTAACAGAATCATGAATAAACAAAGAATTTTTCTCAATATTTTCACTAGTTCATTTGCACTTGAATATGGGTTCACAGCCTTAATACTTTAGATAAGATGCTATCTTAGACAAGATTTTATAAAATACCTAGAAATTACAAAGAGTGTCATTCATTATGATAACGATTCCTTTATTGTGTATCGAACATGAAATAAGTCTCACTATTTTAACATTTTGTCATAATGACGTATCTACGTACCATAGTATATGATTGTACGTATGCAATCATATAAAATTTTATCGTGTAACAATGATATTTTTTTTTCTAATTAATAATCTCAGTTGTCAAGTGAAAAAAATCACCACAATAAATTACATTATAAACGCGATTTTTTACTTGGTTCTACAGAGATTTTTATTTATATAAAAATATTAATATTCGTGAAAAATATGTTTCACCATGCGAGGGCATTCTCAAACTAAACCTAATCGCCAAACGGTGGGTCCTTAAAAAGATGATTTTACAAAACTGTAGTGCGGGGGAATTTATATTTATAATGCAAGTTTTGGATGGTACTTATACGAGTATGTTATTATATAAAGAATTGGGAAGTTATACAAAACCAAATTTCGGTTTCTCTTAAATCTAATTATGAGAATAGAATGATTATTAAATTGGTAAAATAAAATTTCAAATGAATTTTTGGGAATTTTGAGGATACTTTATGATAAATAGTGCAAGTGCCCTGCCAGGTCCTCGGTGAGCCTGTTCCTGTCCTGCGCCGCTCTGAACAGCTCCTCCACACTTTGGATGCCGATCCACTGCCTTATGTTTCGCACCAGGACCGGGCCCTCGGCGTCCTTCAATTTTCCCATTCAATATCAGTTGAAAAATGTGGTATTTTTCCCCACGCAGTACATTACCCAGATGTGAAGTCTTCCGAACCTTGATAGTTGACAACAGCTCTTGTCAACTCTAGCTCGCCTCAGTACTGTGGTATTGGTAACCATGTCTGTCCAGGGGATTCTGAGCATTCGGCGATAGAGCCACATTTTAAATGCTCCTAGTCTGTTCATTGAGTTGACTTTTAAGGTCCATGTTTCACATACATACAATTAAACATACCACACATAGCATTTGATCATTCTCATCACCCTCTTACCCTTTTTCTTTTTCCCTTAAGTTTTATAAAATCGTTACCCGATACCGATGATGATGAAGATGATCTTCGAAGTTACCATACCTTATCTTTCTTCTTTTTCAAGTGCCAATCAGGTACCCCCGACTAGCGTAGACTTCTCTGTCCTGTGTAAGCCGGAAAAATTCTTCCTACTTCTGAATCCACTATTTGGTAATTGGCCCCACTCTTTGATAGTTCTCAGTCAGGACATCTGGGGTTTTCCCAAACCGCGACTATCCTCAATCTTTCTCTTCATGATGAAGTGCAGCAAACCATATTTTTCGTCGTTTTCGAAAATGTCCCAAATATGCCATTTTCTAGTATTTGTATTGGACAACAAATCTCTTTTTAAACTTATAGATATAAAATAATAAAACACTTTGTATTTTACCACGGTGTGGTTATTATAATTACTTGACGACCTTCGTGGCCAATCCGAAGGTTCCGGGTTCGATTCCCGGCGAGGGCAACGTGATTGTCACATTTTCTTTGGTCTGGTATAGAATTCACGTGACAATAAAATGACGATAGATTAGCTACCTATCACATGTCGCGAGAATCACTATGATAGCTGTAATACCATTTACATCGATTTGGCTCATGCTGTCATGATGCGAAGAGCGATTCAACAAAATAATAATAATAATATTAATAATGCCAACTAGTTTCGCTTGGACCCAAGCATTATCAGGGCAGTATATTAACTACAGTTATTATACTACCCTGATGAAGCTTGGGTTCAAGCAAAACTAATATTATTTTATTCCTTTTACTTTAGAAAACCCAATATTTAATAGTTTTATTAATTTAATTAATAACTGGTAAACTTTATAACACTGTTATGATGTCACAAATCTTTTTATTCACTTTTTTAGTGTCGGTAACTTATGTTGGCATCATCAGGTGTTAAAAACAACTAAAACAGCTGTCACGACACAATAAGTGAATAATAAAAATTGTGATATCATAACAGTGATACAAAATTTAACAGTTAATAATGTTGAAGTATCATAGTGTTTCGGGCAAAAATTGTTTTATTTTTATTATTTCTAGAACAATGGTGTAAAACTCAATATTAAATAGTTTATAAGATAATCAAATGATTTTACTGAAATCTCTTGATGGAAGTTCATTTTAAATAATAATTAAATAAAACGATGTTTTTTAACTACTTCCACTTTTGTCTTTATTTAGACAGCGACCGGTTTCGCCAGGCTCGCTGGCTTGACCAGTCTGTCGATGCCAGCGAGCCTGGCGAAACCGGTCGCTGTCTAAATAAAGACAAAAGTGGAAGTAGTTAAAAAACATCGTTTTATTTAAATAGTTTATATTAATGAAATCGTCTGCATTTTAAAAGTTTTATTATATATTTGATGGAATGATATGTTTCGCCCTTCTAAGGCATTATCAAATGACATTTGATAATGTCTTAGAAGGGCGAAACATGTAATTCCATCTAAATTATAATAAAACTCCGAAAAGACAGGCGTTTTCATTCATATTAATCAATGGAATTTTATTAATATATTGTTGTAACGTTAGAATCTTATCTAATGATAAGATCATTGCATCATCAAGATAAGTGACATAAAATCTTAACGTTTTCAGTTACAGAATGAACCAAATTGTACAATTAACCATGAAGAAAAACATATCCCCATTCGATATACGTGTGTGCCAACTCGTACAGCTTAAATATTACTTTGTATTATATTATAGAACATTTTTTTCAAATCCACTTGAGTAATTGATTCCAATCAAATTTGCAATCGTACTTTGATAAAAAAGTGATGTAATGCCTTTATTTCTGCCACATACTTTTTATCATTCAAGATGCTACTCAAGAACTGTTTTATCGTAATAATTGTATTAATTTGATCAATTATTGGAAAGCAACAATGTATATATTGATGTATCGATGTCAGATAACTATAACAATAGCATCATCATACATATCTTATTTTAAATCATCTAGTCTTCCTAATGATAGAATATCTAGTGATGAAGTAAGAAAGGAATGTAAGGATAAAAATTTCCTAAATAAAATTAAGAAAGGGTCGCTTAGATGGTTTGGACATATAGGCGATATGTCCAAACCATCTAAGCGACCCTTTCTTAATTGAGAGAATAGCGTGATATCTCGAAAAATTGAAAAATTGAAAAATGAAACAAGATACCCGTCTGAAAGAGACAACGTAACAACACAATATACCACTGTTGTGTTGTCTTTTTCCCTCGTAAATTCTCTGTTTTTCACTTTAAAAATACCATGTTTTTGTAGAAAATAAAGTTTAACAAGGCGGATTTGATTATCGAAATGTCACGTTATTCTCGCAAAGAGGCGATATGACAACGTTTGAATGGGAGAAGAAGGCTTAAAATGATATATGCAAGTAGTGTGAATGGAAAAAGAAGTCTAGGAAGACATGGCATGACCAAATGAATCAATTACTGAAAGGCGACCATGTCCGAAGCAGGAACAATCGACGAGCGTGCATGTCACGATGTGTGAATGTAGAAGAGGCCCGAGAATTATGTCAGGATAGAACAGTGTGGCGGTCCAATTAATAAAAAAATAATAAATAAAAATCTTACAGTTCATATAAATTAAATATTTATATAGAAACACTTTAATTGCACGTAACACAATTAATTTGTATTTTAATCTATTTGCATTACTTGTGTCATTTTTATTAGACTTCTCAGTTTTTTTTAGGTTATGGCTTTTTTTATTAAAACTATTTTTATTAAATTTTATTAAAACTAATTCATCGCCTTTATATTTGTGATAGTATATTAAGTTATGTAAATAATTATAATTTTTTTTTTCTTCATTTTTTACTAAGCAATGAATAATGCTTTAGGAGAATATTATATTTTAGATTTAAACAGACACAATACATAATAAAATATGTATTGTTTGGTAATTGTTTTTTTTTTGTAAATCAACACTCCTTTTTTAAACAGAAATGCCGATAAAAACAAATGTAATATAAAATTAATTTTGTTGATATTTCTGCCATCTTCAGTCTGTTCCAAAATGTATGTTCTGTAAATGAATAAAAATGTATTTTGGTTAAGATGAAAAATTTAATACATTAGCGACATCTAGTGTTGCCGTTCCATACAAAATTTGAAACAATATTAGTAAAGGCTCAAACCAATTTTTGATGCACAGCTTCGACCGCAATAAGTTAGAGGGTCGGACTATATAATACGAAAAAAAATAATAATATGTAGGTTTTCTGCTATATTTAATTTTATGTCGCAACATTTATTATTCGTCTTAATTTACAAATGAAGATATATTGCTTGTATATTTAAACAGTGAGTAAAATTGCAAATTATTTTTGCTGGTATTTACAATAGAAGCTATAGGTATTCTATCAAACCTTTGATAATGCTTTTGAAAGGCGAATCATATCATCCAATAAAAATCTATGAAAAAGACGTTTTCATTCGTATTTAATGCTTAATATGGGGTTAAACATCATTGCTCAAGAACCAATAAATATGTTACATTGAAAATGGAAGAGGTCACCTCCGAAATATGTAGTGTATACAATTTTTATTTTATGTAAATAGTTCATAAACATTTTTTTTTATATTAAAAAAGGTGTCCAACAGGGGTATGTAATGTCCCGATGGTTGTTTAATCTATATATGGACAAGTGTATGAAAGTGATGAACGGTTTGCATGCAGGTGCAAAAATGAACGTTGTGTCAGAAAGCTGTTTGTTGTATGTGGACGACGCTGTGCTACTTGTAGACAACGAACATGAACTACAAGCCTTGGTGTCTAATAAGGTATGCAAGTGATACGATTTGATGATGAATGTGAATAAGTCCAAGGTAATGATTTTCGAAAAAGAAGGGAACATGACAGTCTGTAATATTAGTGTGAATGGTGAAAATCTGGAACAAGTGGATGAATTTTTTTATTTAAGAGGTATGTTTACAAAGGATGGGAGAGTGGAGAAGAATATTGAAAGAAGGGTTGGGGCAGGCAACAAAGTAATTGGTGCACTTAAAGTTGTCATCGCAAACAAAAACCTACCCAAAAAAGCTAAGATGGCAGTGCTTAATGGTGTTCTCGTGCCGACCCTTATGTATGGAAGTGAAGCATGGAGCTGGCAAAAGAAGGATGAAAGTAGAATAAATGCAGTAGAAATGAGATCTCTAAGACGAATGTGTTGTAAATATGTATATACATATTTACAAGTGTCAAATGCAAGTATAAGAAGTGAATGCCATGCGAATAAAAGTGTTATGAACAAAATAATGAAAAGGTCGTTAAGATGGTTTGGACACATGGAAAGAATAAGATGAATGAGAGAATGGAAATAGAGGAAGGCCTAGAAGGTACAATCAAATCAATCAAATATTGAATGTCGATCACGTGAGGAGTCGGAGAAATGGTAGAGGAATCGAGAGAAGTATGCCTGGACAGAACAGTGTATCGGTACACTCTTTCTGCCTACCCCTCCGGAGAGACAGCGTGATGGTTAGTTAGTTAGTTAGTTCATTAACATAGTGGTTTATAAGGTTTTTAAAAATCTCCTTCCAAATATTGTCAATTCTAGTTTTGTAGTAATATTTAAATTTGAAATAGCCGCGGTTTTACAAGTTACAACGTTAATTTTCAAAGCTGTTGGAATGGATGCGCCCATCTCTTGCTCTCAAAGCCAATTCACAAGAGAAATAATCAGAAGCCCACCGGCCCCGTCACTAACCGAGTGGCTACCTTAGAAATAATGCGTTCGTCCATGCGGAATAATCCTCTAAGGTCCTCGCTAATCCTGCATCCCTCAGTGCTGGGCCACTCAAAGAAGCCAATCCTAAGTAGATCAGCTTCCACTTCACTGATCTTCTTCACTTCTACAGTAGAATAACGAAAAAGCGGGAATCTTCCACATTCATAATCAATTAAATACATTGCATTGGATTATTAAAAAAAAATCATGTATTATTTTCTTTATTGGTTTCAAAATACATTATTATGATCCTTGCTGATGATTATCTCAAGGATATTTCTAGTTTTTTTTTAAATTGTATTTCTATATATTTGTATTAACCTACAGCTGCAGTGCTGACTCAGTCAAGCTCTGAGTTCCATGGGCTATCTATATATGTTCCGACATTCGCCTTGCAGATGAGGAAACTGTGGAAAAACTCAGTCGGAACACTATGGTTACCTATATCTATGAGGAGAGTCAAAATTTAGAAAGATCTTTATTATAAAGAAACAATTATATACATTTAATGCAGTGTCAAGCTAAGGGAATATGAGATTCACTTTATTAACTTATTTAATATATTTGAATTATTAATGATGCTGGTATTCATCTATGGATCAATTAAGCCTTTATATTTTTTAACTTGTAAAGGTTTTACGTATATTTTTTATTTGATTTAATATAAAAGTATTGTGGGAGGATTTTTAAATTGATACCTGACTATTAAATAACGAATTAATTTTGTTTTAATAAACGTTGGTTTTGAATATCTGTTGATATTTCATATTCGCAGTGTATTTTCGAGAGAAACAAATAAAACATAGTTATGTGCATTTTCAAACAATTTAATATTGATGGAAAATTTAAAAATAAACTTATCGGTATAAAATATAATAAACTAACACTTTGTAATGTAATTTTATAATAATATAATTTTATATAAATTATTTCATATCTGTAAGTTTGAAATGTCTAACCACGAAGTAAGTGATTCATATGAAAATTTCATTTGCTTCCGCTTTGCTGCATTGACAAAATACACTTTCAAATAGACACTAAAAGTGCCAAAAAGTGTTGCGAAAATACAAAGTTTTGAAAAAAATTATTCAAATGTGAATCTATCACCAGTGGTGGCGAATCTAGAAAAGAAACTAAAAATCTTTTCATGATATATTAAGTTACACTAATTACACTCTTAAAGCTTTAACATTGATATTACATGGAAAAGACTACTGCTGACTTGGAGACCGTGGACGGCAAAGAGAAGTGCAGGGCGACTGTAATTACGGTAGAAGGATGACCTGAACAGACATGTCGAACACGAGTAGGCACATGTTGAACACCATAGCGGAGAGGCGCGCAAGATGGATTGGTCATGTGTTGCGACACGAATGTTTCCTGCATGATGTGTTGGAAGGAATGGTCGAGGGATCGATTGGCAGGTGACGACCTCACCAGGAGTCCTAGACCAGATTTGCCGAGATATGGGCTGCACCTTTTATGCGGTGTTGAAGAGAGTTGCCGAGGACCGAGCGGAGTGGAAGAGGAGATGCGTCGCCTTGCTGCAGACCAATCATTAGATTGAGACCGGAAAAGAAGAGAATAGATCTTTCTGCGATATCGGTAACTTTATTTCTACGATTCTTTCAGTTTGGTTTATGAATTTTAGGCATTTCCTACAGTGTGTTTCATTCGTTTACTTCTACTCACTGAGCCGCATGCTAATAATATAATAGATCCGCTAGGGAGTGGTTCTGAGAAATACGGAATGTTCACCTCGGGCCATCCTGTACATGACACTTGCACATGATCTCATCAGCGTCCCAAAGGAGCCTTTGATGATAGCCACTAACTTGCGGGTTAATGAGATTAATTAACTCAATCGCACAACTTAAAGGGAGGCGAACTCCTAACTCTCTTGTAGTATTTTTTACCTCAAAGGGAAGCAATTTAAATATATCCCGGCATTGTTCAAACCAGTCCAAAATAATAAGTTACCCTTTGTTGAATTACTTAGATTCAAAAGCCTCAGATCTCTACTTAAAATTTATCCCATTTTTAATTTTGTAAAAATATTAAAAATTAAAAATCACCTAATACACCCTATTTTATTTATTTATTGTTAACTATCTATATAATATACATTTGTAATTAAATATTTATAATTAATGCTTGGTAATTTCTAAAAATGAAAACGTCAATTTTCTAGAAGTTTTATTATATTTTATGGGAATGACATATTTCGCCCTTCTAAGGCATTATTAAATGCAATAAAATGACATTTAAAAATGCTTTAGAAGGGCGAAACATATCATTCCCATAAAATATAATTAAACTTCTAGAAAACTGACGTTTTCATTCACATTAATTATTTAATATAGAGTTTTACATCATTATTCAAGAAATAATAAATAAATATATCATTTAATATTTCTTAAATAATGATGTAAAACTCTATACTAAATAATTAATACGAATGAATTTCTAAAAGCTTTATTATATTTTATGGGAATGCACTATTTGGAATTTTCTGGAGAGACCACATAACAAATGAGGAGGTTCTCCAAAGAATCGAAGGAGGAAGGCACCGAGGACCTTGTCCGAAAGGCGTGCAAGATGGATCGGCCATGTAATACGACAAGAAGGCCTCTTGCATGCCATAATGAAGGGTATGACCGAGGGACAAACTCTAGGGGACGCCCACGCTGAGAGTACCTGGAGGACCTGTTGGTGGACGTGCACTGCTCATCATATGCAGATTTCAAAAGAGCCGCACAAGACAGGGAATAATGGATGTTAAATACTGTCTTAGTAAGGCGAAACATGCTATCCCCCTAAAACGTACATATGGATAAATGGAGTATTTTTTTTTTATGTATTAAGCGATTTGCCAAAACAATAAGATTCTTTGATGTATCCAAGAATCTTAGCTTGATTCTGCTTCAAATCGTCTGCCATTTCGTAGCGATTTAACGACTTCTGGTGTGCACGTCTCAAAAACATTTTATTTGTTTCCTGTATTGAATGAGACCCAAGTGCATATTACGGTTCCCGCCCAATCAAAATGCGACCATTACATTGTCAGTCAGGGCGATGAGATTCGTGCGAAATTTTAGCATCGGAGGAACGATTCGCCACAATCACACCGTAGCAGTGGTGGTCCATGAATTTTGTACAAGAATTTCTCTATTACAGAGTTAATACTTCTTTTTCTTCTTCCTTGTTGTAGACCTATGTGGTCTGTTCTCCAGAGTGTTGCTCCTCTTGTGAGGTAGATTCCCAGCAGTCCTTCCATATTTTAGGAGGTCTTCCACGAGAACGATTCCCATGAGGCTGACTAACCAATGCAATATAGGGGAGTCTGGTGGTGTTTTTTTATTATTTTTATTTTTTATTGTTATTTTTTTTTTTATGTACACAACAGGTCGTTTAGACCCAATTACTGTATTCAATTTTTATTTTTTTAGCTATTATATTGATTTTCGTGACATGTGATAGGTAGCCAATCTATCGCCATTTTATTGTCACGTGAATTCTACACCAGACCAAAGACAGTGTGACAATCACACTGCCATCGCCGGGAATCGAACCCAGGACCTTCGGCATGGAAGTCAGAGCTTGTAACCACTCTGCCACGAAGGTCGCCTATTCATTCTTTGAACATCCCCGTACCAGTCCCTTTTTCACTGTCTGCTCCGTCTTATAATATACTCAACCGCACATATCTCTCTTATTCTGGTGTTCCTCACGCGATCTCTCAGTGTCTTGCCTGCTATCGTCCTCAGTGTCTTCATTTCGGAAGTCATCAAAACTTGTTTGGTCCTTACTGTGTCTGCCCTTGCTTCGACTTACGCGTGCTTTTTAGATTCTCATATTACTCTTAATAGCCATGTCTTTGTTTTTCCATATTGTGGATTTTAGAGCCCCAGAGATTGCAGCTGCCTTGTTTACTTGGGCTTGTATTTCTTCCCGCAGATCAGCTCCTCCTACCAGGTCTATGCCTAGATACTTGAAGGTCCTGACCTATTCTAAGGGTTGAATTTCTATAACCAGGTTACAGAGTAAATACTGTAATGTACAAATACGTGGAGTTAGAATTATAGTTGTAATTATTTAGTTGTGTTAATTTTAGTTCTCGTTCCAACCCTTATGCATAGAGGCGTAGCATGCAAGTGACAGAAGAAGAATGCGAGCAGAATAAATTCTAAAATATACGAAATCTCTTATATTTGTATCTAGTAAAATTATATACTCGTACATCATTTCAAATGCTGATTTATCTAAGCATTATATAACGCTATAAATAATTATGAACAAAATAAATACTTATATTGCATATACCCAGGTGTTTTTATTTATTTGATTCGCTTATTCAGATTTACAATTTTATAATAAATTTATATTACCATTATTAACATAATTTTAAGAGTAGTATGGCGGTCCATCCTCTCTGCCTACTCCTACGGAGAAACGTGAAGCGAGAAACGGAGAAGCGTGGTGGTTAGTTAGTTAATTACTCTATAAATAGCTTTGCTTTCTACGTTCTGCAAAGATAAAATTAAGATGTGTTTAATGAATGTACTTTTTAACGTCTGCCACTGCATCACAGCGGCATTTTTCAGAGCAGGCCGCCGTCATTACGGGCAATAAAACATCGCGGGTTGGAATTAAATTTGACGTGCATAAAACACGCTGACGCATGCGCACCGAGCTGCCTCGGACGCGGCTCGACAGGTGAAAAATGGCGTACTTCCCTGCGCCGTGTAGCGCGAGATGAGCCGTACATCATCGGCGCTGGGGGAGGCTGCGCAAAAATTAAAATAAATAATACATCAACCGGCGATGCTGCGGGTGTGGGTCCGCTAGGGCTATAAATTTGACGATAGCAATAATTGCCAGTTTGCAAAAGGCGATAACGCATCTGCATACCTGTAATGTGTTTTGTATATCTTAATTGAATACATCGGAAAGTTTCGAAAATAATCAGCACACACTTTAACGGAGAAGACAATCAATAACATATAAGAATGTTATTTGCAAGTACGAAAACAATCCTTCTAGCAAAGCGTTTATGAATGTTTATTTAAGGTTGTGTCGAATCAAAACTACATATGACTTCTTCTTCTTCTTCTTCGATGGCCCTACAGCCCATATCGAGCCTTAGCCTCCAGTATTCTTCGCCTCCAACTCCTCCTGTCCTCCGCTTCGACCCTCCAATCTGACACTCTTAACAATCTTGCTCCATCTCTCCCAACTTCATCCTCCCATCGCAGCCTTGGTCGTCCAATTGGTCTTCTACCACCTGGGTGCCACTCCAGCAATCTTTTGGGGTTCGCGATGACGGCATCCTCTGCACGTGACCGGCCCATCTCAGTCTATTCAGTCTGACCTGTGTGGAGAGACTGGGAGCTTTGTAAATATTGTACAACTCGTCATTATGCCGCACTCTCCAGCCTTCACCGTCATTCACAGGACCCAGAATTCTGCGCAGCACCCTTCTCTCAAAAGTATCCAGTCGCTCTGCAGATTTCGCTGTCATTGTTCACGCCTCACACCCATATGTCACTACTGTTCGGATGATTGTTTTATACAGGGTGATTTTGGTTTTCCAGTGTACGTTTCTTGATTTTAGCGCTGGTAGTAGAGAGAAGAATGTTTTGTTACCAATTGTGATTCTTCTTTCGATTTCCTTGTGATCTTCGTTTTCTTTTTTTATAGACGAACCCAGGTAAGTGAAGTCCTCCACCATCTTAAAGTTGTATCTATCCTTGAATCTGATGGTTCGCCTCGAGTTATGGGTTGCATTCCTGGTTGGTTCCTACATATGACATTTTTTATAGTTATTCAAATCGCCAAGCGTGCATGTTACGATGTATGAATGTATAGGATGCTCAAAAGGCATGTTAGGACAGAGCAGTATGACGGTCCATCTTCTCTGCCTACCCCTACGGAGAAACGTGAATCGAGAAACGGAGAAGCGTGGTGTTTAGTTAGTTACTCTATAAATAAATAGTCAATTGTGTTGGCCGAAATTGGTATACTTTAACATTGCACTGTTAAATTAAACAGAGCTCCAAAATTATATGAAATAAATTTTCAAATTGGCATAGGAACAAATACACATAAAGGTTCGAAAAATCACGAAAATTTGACAGTTCATATATTATTATAACACTTGATGATGTCAACATAGGTTGGTGAAACAGCTATCGCGAAAAATAAAACTACAATTGTGATACATAAAACAATTTTTTTTTTAAATTTAACAGTGTATACTCTATAAATAGCTTTGCTTTCTACGCTTTGGAGATTCTGCAAAGATAAAATTTAGATGTGTTTCATGAATGTACTTTTAATGACCTCCGCTGCATCAAAGCGGCTCTTCTGGGAGTCTGTTTTCTAGGTGTTTTATTATATTTTAATAAAACCTCTTGAAAACAAGCGTCTTCATTCGTATTAATTACATAATATGTAGTTATATTAGGTCCTTACATATGAAATTGGCGTTTTGCCGTACTGATAATGAAGAATTGGCTATTGTGGAAGCGGATCCATCGCAAACCACGTCCGAGTTAGCTGCAGGCTGCGGTGTTAGTGATAAAACTGTTTTAATCCACTTGAAGCAAATTGGGAAACACTACAGCTTTCTTAAATCTGGCCAGACGATCACGGCAGATGTCTATTGTCAGCAACTGCAAACCATGATGGAAAAGCTAACTGCTAAACAGCCGAGGCTGGTTAATTGCTCTAGGCCACTGGTGCTTCATGATAACGCTAGACCACACACTGCACAACAGACGGCTACCAAATTAGAAGAGCTTCAATTGGAATGTCTAAGACATCCACCATCTCCGGGCCTGGCCCCAACAGATTACTATTTTTTTCGGAATTTGAATAACTTCTTGCAAGGGAAAAAATTCAACTCCGATGGGGCAATTCAAACCGACTTTAAAGATATTATTGATTCCCGTCCAAATGTTTTTTTTAGTAAAGGGGTCGATGAACTACCTATGAGATGGCAAAAATGGTACATACTTTGATTAAATAAATATGTTATGTTTAAAAAAAATCAACTTTATGTTCCTCCCATACAAAACGCCAATTTCATATGTAAGGACCTAATATATCGCTGTTCAAGAAACAATCAATAATAAGTAATTCAAATTTAATTCACTTTAGAATTCCATTGTAATACATTTTGGAATTAAAAAATAACGCTGATTATTTTTCACTTTAGTATTAAATATCACGAATTTCAATTCGGAATTGTTTCAAAAACGAATTAATTCGGTTGCTTCGCATAAAAAAAAACTTTACATCGATGTACTGCTAAAGTCAGTGTGCAGTGTACATCACACTGTCTTGCCCGTCATTTCAGAATGACAGTCCGCAATACATGGCAATATAACATACAATCCCCATTACGGACGACCGCGATGAAATTCTCATATCAATTTCGCCGTTAACGATTATGACCCGATGTCCAACATGGCCAAAAGTGAGTTATCAGAAGCCATAAACATTCCGGCCCATTATTATTTACTGGCCAGTACTCGAAATGTCCGTCCAATCACTCTTTTAATGAATGTTAACTGTGTGTTTATACCACTTTTTTATGATTACCTAGTTTGGCTGTAGTATTTCGCAGCCCCCGTTATTTCATTGCTTCACTTTTTGCGTTGTAGAAAGTGTTTTAATTCATTTATTGTTTAATATAATGTAAGTATAAAATACATATAATTGAGAAATTGGTGCTTTCAAGGTGTGGTGCTGGCGGCGATTGCTGCGTTTACCCTGGATAGCAAGAAAAACAAATCAGGGTAAAACTCTCGAGGATGTGCTCTTAGAGAGTGTTAAAATATTTTTGACACATAGCCCGGAGAGATCAGGACAACATTGAAAAGCTGACAAACAACACCGAGCCGCTGATCCGATCAAATCAGGGATATAGCTAACTGGTCTCTCATTAGCTGCAGCCTGGAGATTGACGGGTGACAGGAGCGCATGGCGTGCCATGGTAAATGGTTTAAACTTTAAAGGATGGACACGACGGAATACGTCATGTCTATCCTTTAAATGAGATGATTTATGTCAAGAGGAATACGTCGGAGAAGAAGAATAAATATTTTAATTAATTAACCATTGTCTAAAGAGCCATGGAAAGAACAATCAGTACAACGGACAGGGATAAGAGCCAGCATATTAGTGTCGGACATAATCGGAAGAGTGGCAGCACTAAAATGGCAATGGGAAGGTCATGTAGATCCCAGCTCTCACGATAGCTAATTGATTAATTGTTAAATGAAGGTAAATATGAAAGCTAAAGGGTACAGCCACACTGGAGTGCCAGAGAAGGAGTCAAGACACATGTGGCTTGTGTTTACGCACTGTAGCGTGAGCGTATAGTGTGGCCGCGCCGGTCCCATAGTACGACATACGTTGGTACGCCGGGTGTTCATCTTGACTCTGGCACTCCGGTGTGGCCGTACCCTAATCAAATAAAATAATTAGACATTCTTCTTATTCAGCCGTCTCTCCACTGCTGGATGTAGGCCTCTTCTAATTTCTTCCATTTTTCTCTTCTTTGGGCTTCTCTTATCCACCTGCTACCCGCGACAGGGACAATATCATCGGCCCAACGTTTCTGAGGCCGGCCTATTCCTCTTTTCATGTCCCATGGTCTCCATCCTAGGACTCTGGGTGCCCATCTGTCTGTTCCCTGTCTGGCAACATGACCTGCCCATTGCCACTTTAGCCTGGCAATACGATCCACCACGTCGACAACCTTTGTCCGGCGTCTGATTTCTTCATTTCTGATTCTATCTCTCAGACTTATGCCTAACATTTGTCTCTCCATAGATCGCTGTGTACATTTTAATTTGTATATGGTCCTCGCAGTTAAGGTGATAGTTTCCAGACCATATGTAAGCACAGGGAGGATACATGTTTCAAACACTTTTCTTTTTAAATTCATGGGAATATCCTTGTTTTTAAGGATATGATTGAGTTTCCCAAAGGCTGCCCAACCTAGTCCAATTCTTCTTCCAATTCTTCCAATTCAATTAGACATTACACCTCATGATAAAATACAATTGTGATACTAAAAATAATATTTTTTTAATTTAACAATTTATAATTTTAAAGTATCATAGTGTTTCGGCCAAAACAATGGACAATTATTTTCAATGAAAATACGCAAAAGTCAAGTGAAAACATCATATCACGTGACTTGTTCTGAATTCTGAATTCTTCCACATGCCTTGGTATGGTTTTAATGAATTGGTAAAACTCGTACAGTGTCCATTGCGAATTGCGGACGCCCAAAACGTCGAATTACGAGCGATATCAATTAAATGCAATGGATTGGGAGGACATCACGGACTTCTACGGAATATTTTCACATTACAGACATGCATTAACAATAATATCCTTCTTTATTAACCGAAGAATTTTTTTAATGAGAAAGTTTATGGTTTCCGCTACCAATTGAAACGGAATATCGATATGCCCAATGAAAAATGGGTCAGAGAGAAATGATTATTGAAAACGAAAACGGCCGTTCACAATGAAGTTCTGGTTCTTTCTGTATGCAGAAGAAGGATGAGACCAGAATAAATGCAGTAGAGATAAAATAAAATCAAATCAAATCAGTTTATTTTCTCAAAATATATTACAAACAAAAATTATAGTTTACGGTATCTATTGAAAACATTTAAAATATAATAAAATAGTGTATTGTTTTGGCCGATACACTATGCTACTTCAACATTATTACTGTTAAAATTTAAAACACTGTTATAATATCAAAATTTATTTTTATTCAATAAGAGTGTCGCGACAGCTGTTTCGCCAACCGATGTTGGTATCATCAGGTGTTACATAAAACTCCGTTTATTCGTTATTACTCCGTTGACTCAGTTTATTGTAACATCTGATGATGTCAACATCGGTTGGCAAAACAGCTGTCGCGACACTCTCAGCAAATAAAAAGAAATTGTGATATTATAAGTGTTTTAAATTTTAACAGTAATAAAATATAATATATAATACCAGGCACGCATGAGAGATGGTTTGACTTTAGGAATAAAATATACCTACTCTCTAAAGTCAAGAGTAATTGTCTTCTGAACGTACCTACTTTCACTAATATAAAAGACTTCGATATCCGTAGCTATCATGTTCAGCAGATGAAGTCCTGTAGACGTATATGTGTTAGAACGGTGTATGAAAGAATTTCAAATGTTTATATATGAAGGAATGAAGAGCGGAAGAAAGTATTAAGAATAAAATTATGAAAGGATCACTTCGTAGATTTTGAGATATGGAACTCACGAATAAAGAAATAACACTAAAAAAGTATACGTTAACGATGTGAATGGATTACGGAGTCGAAGAAAATCGATAAAAACATGGCATGATCAATTTGATCAAATTTAAATGTTCGGCCATGTAGGAAATCGATGTGCTTGTATGACTCGCTGTATGAATATTGAGGAAGCTAGAGAAGTGTGTCAGGATAGAGTGGTTGGTTTCATTCCCTCTGTCTACCTTTTCGGAGGATTGGCGTGATGGTGTTGTTGTTAATATTTATTTATATGATAATTTATTTAAGAGTGCAACGTTTTTATATGTATATAAAATACCACAAGTAAAAGGCTGACCGAAGCGTGCAACAATTTGAAAATGCTTTTGAAATTGGCATTGCAAAATGCCGTAGAAAGGCAAAACATGTCATTCCCATAAATTAAAATAAAACGGACGTTTTTATTCGTAATAATGATTTGCTGTGGAGTTTTACTTCATAGTATAAGAAACAATGAATATTCATTGCTCAAGCAACAAAACACATGTAAATAAACTATAACTTCCGATTGTTGTTACTACTGTAGTTGTTTGTAACACCTGATGATGCCAACATCAGTTGGCGAAACAGCTTTCGCAACACTCAAATTGTATAATAAAATTTGTGATATCATTATCGCAGTGTTATAAATTTTAACGGTTAACATGACATTAAATTGAATGTATGAATGTATTCAGATGTTACCGTCATTGTGCAATCCTTTTTTTAACGTCAATTTGAGTTCTGATAACACGATATCACTTAAACTGGAATCGGCGCCATATGTGGGCTTCCCCTTTACTTGGAATTTTTCTTGCTGGAAAAAGAGCCATTAATCATTTCGAAGAAAGCCAACAGGAAGTCTGCGATAAACATCGTTTCCCGCCTTCCCCTGCACAGTTGTCTGAACCGGAAATATAGTGGCGGTTGGGGGCATGAAAAGAGGTGAGAGGGATGGGAGGGTGGTCGGGTATCGAGGACTCAGGGGGAGGCTTCACTGAAATCAGGGCTCATCATCACTTATTCAATTAATAAATACTATTTTCCATATTCGTTTGAATGAAATTTTCATCCAATAGAGTGCATATAATTTGATAAACATAAAATTTTCAACAAATCTACATAGATTAAAAAATATATTTTTTAATAAAATTAAAATTCTGTCGATGCCAGCAAGCAAACGCAGTAGAAATGAGATCTCTTAGACGAATGTGTCGATACTCTGTGTATGATAGAGTGTCGAATGAAAATATAAGAAGTAACTGCGGTGCGAATGATGGTGTTATGAACAAAATAATGAAACGATTATTACGATGGTTTTGGACATACTGAAAGAATGAATGAAGAAAGAATTATAAAAAAATATACGTTAACGATGTAAATGGAACCAGAAATAGAGTAAGACCGAGGAACACGTGGCATGATCAAATTAATCAAATATTGAATATCGACCACGTGGGGAGTCAAAGAAATTGACGCGCGTGCATGTCACGATGTATGAATGCTTAGGAAGCGAGAGAAATATAATATGTCAGAAAAGAACAGTGTGGCAGTCCATTTTTTCTGCCTATCCCTTCGGGGAAACGGCGTGATGGCTAGTTAGTTAGTTGGTTATATATCATCTACTACTCGAAACGTTTGTTGAAGAGTATTCCATGTGACATAGACATGAAACATAACCTCAATAAATATGTACTCAAAAGTTTGTTATCATTCAAATAGTGGTAGGTAACACTTATCTCAAAATATATCAAGTTGTAAAAATCCATGAACTTTTAAACTTCCGCCGTGGAGCTAGCGTATCAATATTCACATCGAGATCTTCAATTTTCCCGAGTTCCAAGTCAACGTGTATAAATTTTCGTTTTTCCCGTAAAACGGTCCGACTTCGGGAAAACTTTCCCTGTTTCGGATTATTTATCACGTCCGAGCGGGGGTGTAAAATAAATATTTACACCCTCTTACATAAACAGCCCTAATCTACGATGGTGTTAGGATAGCGGGAAGGAGAAATTCTAATATTTCTTACATTTCATGGGTCATATTTTCAAAGTAAGGAGCGCGAAAGTTTGTGTAGTGTTTAGTGCCGCCTGTAAAAGAGCTTATGGAAAATGGCCTTAGAAAAAATATCCGTGTAAACTGATGTTTGTGGAAATTTTTAGAGCCTCGGATACTCATCCTTACTTATAAAAGAAAATTGTATAGTCTTATGAACATAAAATACCTTCTTCAAAACTTTATCGTTGCATTAAAAAAGTCTAAAACCACGAATTAAGTTATAAATTAAAATATTCTAGACATACCTTTTTCGTTAAAGAAAGCATGGATTTTTTTACAGAAATATAATAATACATTTTAATACCGGAACTGGAAGGACACGTGGATTAAAAGTTAATATTTACTAAAGAGAACAAAATGCCTTTTTCATTTTTACATACTTTGTACACACAAAACTAACTTAAAAAAAAATAAATTACATATCAGACAACCGGTCCCCCTTGAGGGATACATATTATAAAGATACATATTTAAAATATAATAAAATTGTCAACACATATTATCAGTCTTGACAGATGTTATAAAGATTTATTTTGGAACGTTTATGCTTTTGTTATAACAAATGTTATGAATCAATTTAAAATTTAAATAATAATTTAAAGTTCTTAGTGGGATTCAGGTAATTACATACAAAAAGGGAAATAAATCAAAGATTGGACTTGACGTTAAATTTATTTGATTATTTAAAATATTTTCCTCATTGCTTTTAGAAGAAAAAGAAAAAAATATATTTAATGATTTTTAATTTTATTGTGAATATGAAAAAACATAAAAAATCACTACCAAAAGCTGTCATTGTTTACAAATCTATTATATTTATAAAAAAGTGTGTAACCTATCAAATAAATCATTGACGAAGAGACAATAAAAGATAATTTTAACTATATATATTTAGTTTTTAGATTGATTATATATTATACACATATTTAGTTTTTGAATTTTATTTTATTTCGCGGGGCGAAAAGATACGGATGGAGTGCCGCATCAGTAAATGTGTGACAGTCCATTCTTTCTGCCTACCCTTTCGGGGAGATAGCGTGATGGTTAGTTAGTAAGTTAGTTTAACTTAGACTCTGAAAGTAAATGTAATGAACTCGTGTGGATATACCGCAAAATGCTCCATATACTGTGTACTGATAGTTAGAAATGCAGACGTACTGCAGAGAGTCGTAGCCAAAAGAGAGCTGCTGTCGAGTGTGAAGGCTAGGACGATGTCATATTTGGAAAATTAGTAGAAGTTTTATTCTACTAGTTTTATTCTATTCTAATAGCTAGTTTACGACCATTTTCTGGAGAGACCTTCACTCACTAAATATTTTATACCCTTGATTTCGCCCACGCTGTAATTTATTTATTATTTTATATACAACAGGTTTTTTGAACCCAATAACTGTATTCAATTTATTTTCTTAGCTATTGTATTGATTCTCATGAATTCTACATCACAGCAAAAAGCGTGTGAGAATCACACTGCCATTACCGGGACCTTCGGTGAGGTAGTCATAACTCTTGCCACTCTGCCACGGAGGTCTTTATGTTTACTGAAATGGGTAAATATTTACAATCGGGTCCGTATAATATAATAATATTTTGAAAAAAGTTTTCATTTTCAATTCAATGCATTCGAATCAATTATTAATATAATATATGTTGTAAATTAATCGAATCTATAAGATCTGCGAACGTCTTATAATAACATATGGAATAGACACGAGAGCTGACACCATCAGAACCCCAGAAATGAAGATGCGGGAACGTTGCGGGAACGACACTCCGAGACAGAATAAGAAAGTCTGAAATAAAAAAGATCTGCAATGTAGAAGATATCGTGCGATGGGGAAGATTGAGAAGACGCTTCTGGAGAGATCATGTGGAAAGAGCATGTTCTGAAAGAGTTATAAATATAGCCGCAAATAAAGTACCAACAGTAAATCGACCTGCAGGAAGACCACCTAAAAGATTGCGAGGCAGTTAGAAATCTGCATCCCAGGAACAGGCTCCGAGAAATAACAGGACACAGTCCAAAATAAAGCAGCAGAAGAAGAAGATGTTCTTAATTGTGTAAAGAGCTATTTAATAAAATAATATTAATAGTAATATATTGACGTATTTTTATATTTATTATTAACAATAAACTTTTACTAAGAAATTTCATAATTCAACATAAAATTTTGTATGAAACTGTATTGAATAGTTTTATATCCCGTTGGCACATACACAAGAGATGTATGTTTCGCAATACTGTTGGTGCCTTAACAACTTCTGTAATAACACACGAGTTTGAATAACTCCCCGACGAATGTAAACCCAACATTACCGGGTGCATAATGATGCATAATATTGTGAACGCATTAACTGCAATTTGCGGCAGCGCGTATCGGCGCAATCATCTGGGCTTAAATGACCAAAAGCTCAACCGGGGCCTGCACCATTTATCCCGGCTTTAATCGCCTGCTCCAACAAACAAACAAGAAACTCATTTTAACTAGTTTAAGCTAAACTAGATTCGAAATCAGTTTTCGATATATTCGACAAAAGGTTTGACTGATCAACTTTAACCACCCTACATATTTGAACGCACGTGCTACGTTCACTGTGACTGTACCATTCTGCGCTATCCCGTATCACGTACGCGCTTGAGAAAAAATAATGTACCTAAAATGTACAAACTGTTAGGGATACGTGCGAATGCTAACAAAACTCGAGTACAAGTCTTCATAAATATGACAGTTATACAAAGGGCAGGCGAAGTGTGCGGCCGAGTATTTGACGTTTCGTAATTTAAAAAAATAAAATTAATATATAATTAAATTTCATTAATAAAAAACCTGCTTTTATTGCACGTTTCTCGAAAAATAATCCAAAGGTAGGGTAATTAAACTCTTAATTAGACAGAGGGAAAATATTATCCATGTTCCTATTGACACGTTTCTGTATTACCTACAAAATGCATTGTAAATAAAATTAACATATCAGTCGATGGAATGAAAATTATTAATTATAAAAATAATTCAGAAGAAGTAATTATTATTTCTTGAACAATTATGTAAAACTCTACATTAAATAATTAATAGGAATAAGAACTTCGTTTTTTAGAAATATCTTATATTTTATGCGAATGACATGTTTCGCATTTTAAGGCAAAATCAAATATGCCTTTCGATAAAGTCTTAGCAAGGCAGAACATGTCATTCCCATAAAATATAATAAAACTTCTAGAAAACAGATGTTTTCATTCATATTTATCAATTGAAGTTCGTTAACAGGTTTTTATCGTTCCATATTTTTTACCTCTCAATTGAAAATAATGTTATTGAAAATAATCAGTTTCTAGCGCCCTATTAAGGGATAAACCACTAAAATTGGAAAACTCACAAAACTGAAATGTTACATTATCTCTCGTTTTAATTCCTTCACTTATGTTATATTTTTGTTGTTGATATTTTTGGTTAATTTATACCATTTTCTCAATGAAAAGCATATAATTGATTTGAAACATGTGAAAAAAAAATTATAAAGTGAAAAAAAAAAATTATTCCCAAAAATAGTCATTATAGCTTTATGCAATACAAACACCTTAATTTTATCGGAAACAAAAGTGTTTCGGATAAGATTACCATTGATTAGTGTGAATATTTAAATATTTAAAAATAGTTAATAATTTTTCACTGATGAAGGATGTCAACCATCCGAAACATGTTTATTTGAAAATAAATATAGTGACTTAATAAAACAAGCCGTATTTCAATGTATTACTAAACACATCTTTTTCTAGTACTCCGTAAAAATAATATAATAATAAAACAAGCGTTATGGTGGATTTTTGATAAATTTATGACCATTATGAAAACTTAAGTTTTATGATGTTAAACATGTTAAAACATATATATTTTTACAGCTATTAATAATCATTGCTAAAAGATTTTTATTATGCCAATTATAATACCATATTTTATTCATTATATGTCAAGGATAATAAAATTTAACCTCTCGATATTTTACAGTTATTGCGTAGTTATAAATAATATATATACCTAATATTATTAGTTTATATGTTATGTATAGTTATAAGAATAAAGTATATATTTAGATACAATTCAAATGATAACAAAACTTTTTTTAGGTTTTGGGGACAATGATTTATTGTCGACTACCATAAAAATTTACTATTTATTGATTTTTTTATATACTTTGTATACATATACAACACTAACTTTCAAAAAAAACCAATTCAAATTACGTATTAGACATGTTTCGGACAACCGGTCCATCCTCAGTCATATTATAAAGATAAATATTTAAAATATTATAAAATTGTTAACAAATATGATCATTTTTGACAGATGTTATAAAGTTATAAAGAAAACGACAAATAAAACATCTACAACCCAAAGTATGGCGGATATTAAAAAAATTAACTATTTATATTTAAAAATTCCAAGATTCCAAAAAACAATGAAATATGGATAAATCGTAGAATATTTCAAATATCATGGACAAAGAGAGTCACAAACGAGGAAGTACTGCAGCGAATGAAGAAAGAAAAATAAATTGTCAAGACCATAAAGCGCAGGAAACCGGAATACTTCGGGTACTTAATGAAAAGGATAAATACAAAGTCCTGCAACTGATTTTCCAAGGTAAAATTAACGAAAAACAAATTGTCGGGAGAAGAAAAAAATCAAGAGCTGCTGTATTAAGGGTAGACATAGCCATGATACCGTCCAACCTCCTAATAATTATAAAAATTAAATAAAACGATGTGTTTTTAACTACATTAGAACCTTGATTATCCTGACTAATTGGGGATGAAGGTAGTTCGGATAAGGATACCATCTCTCATGCGTTCCTGGTATTATATATTTTTATGTTTTACCTGTTCTCAATAAATGCCTTAAACTAAAATTGTTGTTTGTAATCTCTTTTGAGAAAATAAATTGATTGGATTTGATTTGATTTTTTTGACAAATCCGGTTAATAGAAAAACATTTAATTGACAGAAAAAGACAAGTATATTCAGTGTGAATAATTTTTGTTTATTTAGATTTATAAATAGCTTTATTGTAAAAAAAATTTTTATTAAAAAAATTTATTGTTGATATCTGCTTAAACACAGCTTTTATTTTATATAAGTTGTCCTGAATAAACTTCTTGACTCTCAAAACACTTTATGGCGACATCTAAACACTGAAAAGCTCCAGAAAACCTCCTCTTTGTATGAACTACATAAAAATACACTCTTCAACTTCTTAATTTCCTAATTTTTTCGTACCTTTACGCTCTAAGCTTCCATCTTCTGATATTAAACAATTAGTAATCTTCAAGAATTTTTCGCTTTGTTTTTTTATATCTGAGATCGTTGACGTTCCGACGCCATATTTATTAGACAAAAACGTCCCGATTCATCGCGTTCAAAGCATTGATTATATCTAATTTGTCTTTTTAATGAAACTACAACACGTTTTAATTTCGATGTCATATCGGTAATATTAAAAGCAAATACAATTTAAATTGTGATCAATTTTGTCAATCAAACATCCAATGCGTATTGAATTCCATTGACTACTGACCAATATTTTAATTGTTGGGACTTATTGTTGGAACAAATTAATAAAACGCATTCCAACACGTACTCACTTTCGTTTTTTGTCTATTTTGACCAATCCGGAGAATCGAAGTCCGGATAATCGAGGTTCTACTGTATTTCCACTTTTGTCTTTATTTTGACAGCGACCGGTTTTGACAGGCTCGCTGGCATCGAAAGAGATTTCAGTAAAATCATTCAATTACAACAAAATAAGAACTTTTTTAACTTGCGTACATTCTTTTGTTGTTCGTTTGAACCACCGAAATTGCATCGGCCACTTTGGGATAAAGACGATGATGCTGTGTTCTTTGTTTCGTTATTTGTTTCGTGCCTTCATCGTGTTGCCTTGTGAATGAATTACCATAAATAAGGATTTCTGCTGAGATAAAATATGAAGCAATGTTATACTTAATGGATATTAAGGTATCGGTAATCGTAATTATAGTGAAATGAACATGTAAAGAGCATGTTTGGAATTTTAATCGCCAGGTTCTATAACTAACTAACTAACTAACCATCACACCGTTATCCCAGATGGGTAGACAGATAGGATGGACCGCCATAGTTCTCTGTCCTGACATAACTCTTGAGTTACCTCTACATTCAATTATCGTAACGTGCGCGCTCAAAATAGTTACCACACAGTTAAGGACAAGTCTTTACTAAAATACAAAAAATATTAATAATAACATTCCCAAAAGAAAGGCTGTGGGATAGAGTCCTGGATAGTCATCATACTTCCGTCTGTAGTTATGCCTCAGATTTAATTTCTGAACCCTCTCCAGCGTAAGGAATTATCGTGCGGACTTCATATATAATGCCCGTGGGCAGGGCAATAATCCTATTAAACCGCATCTCTTCGGATGTGGACATTTTTCACGATAGTGAGGCTACCCTCAGAAAGCATCTATCTCTTATGTATTAAATTGCTATTTGCTTCTCTTCTTATTGTACAAAAATGTTTATTTTTACCAAACTGTTCTCGAAATTTTTTTAAATTGTCTTCTGTTTTTCATTATTACTTACTCTCATTTGTTTTCTTATTATATTATTTGTATTTTTTTTTAATTGTTCATCTTATTTTGTATATTGAGATTATAAACGATTTGGATTTGATATTATTCTGTAATGTTTATAATGTTTTGAATAAATTGAATAAAATCATAGAACCATTTTTGATTCAACTCCGAAGCAATGAATTATTTAGTACTCTGAGCACACTGGGATTTTTGAAAACCCTTCCGGTCCGAATGATGAAGCCCAACATCCTCATTGCAACGTCTCAACATGAGCGTGAAAAGTTAGTCTTCTCTCATAGAAATCGCTGAGATCCAAATTAAGATAGAGATAGAAACGCTTCCCAAAACGTTCATAGAAATGGATACCACAAGACACATTTGTATTATACTTGCTAAAGTTTCCAAGAAATGTGAAGTACTCGTAAACCACAAGACACGTTTGTAATTGCTAAGGTTTCCAAGAAATATGAAATACGAATTCAGTAGTACTATATTTTATTATCATATTATATTTGGTGTTACAAACTGAAGAATGCGGGCGATGGACCGGGTGGAGTGGCGAAGAATTCGGGAGTAAGCTAGGGCCCATAGTAGGCTGTAGCGCCAATATTGTTGTTGTCGTTATATGTAAAAAAAAAATCGCAAATGAAAAGTGTCTCAGTGTGGCGGTCCATTCTTTCTACATATCCCTTTGGAGAGACGGTGTTATGGTTAGTTAGTTTGTAAGTTGATAAGTTAGTTAGTAAGTTAGTTGTGTCCCCGGGCCACTGCACCTGGACGGCGTTATGACTGGCTCCCGTCGACTGCTCTGACTCAAAGTCAATTTTCGAAATAGTAATTTTTTTGTTGTTGTTTCTTTTCTCGTATAGTTTATGTTATGTTATTATTTCTCATGTGCTCCCTTTGCCTTCCCTTTATCCTCACCCAATGACTACCTTTACCTCGCTTCAATCCACCCCTCTGCATTTTTTCTCTCTCTCTCCCCCCTCCAGAATGTTACGTCTTCCTCATGTAAAAAAAAACAAAAAGTTTTTCTTCACTGTGATACCTAGGTTATGTTCATTAAATTTTAGCTTTTAGAAATATAGTGTAAGTTTATAGGTGTAAGTGGGCGGAACATAGAAGGGGAGAAAATATTAGATTAAATGCGGTCTGGCATCCCCATGAGATTGATATATCGCACGCTTAATAGTAAACTGACCGATTATGGTTTAGGTCATAATTGAGTCAACATTAGACAGAGGCTTGTGTTAACGCTTTCCATTTATTTTTCACAATGTTAACGCTATCCATTCGTAGTACGATAATCGTTCATAATGTTAACGCTATCCATTCGTACGTGTTTTTCGACTGTTTTTGTTAAAACACCGACTCATGTTAGATTGAGCAAAACTTATTTTTTTGAGTTAAGCCAGTGTTCTATTAAGCGTGCGAATTAAATGTAAATCCCGTATGGATGGGGAACAGGCCAAGGAAGTCCATGAGCGAGGCTGACGAAAGGGCGACGCTGCGCCCTATAACAGCCTCGGGTATGTGGTGGGAACCCCCTTTTCTGTAACACTATTAAATCACTTAATCATTATTTTTTGCGTTTTACTTATAACATCGTTTATTCTGTACCACATTTCCCTACATCCCCTAATCGCAGGTATTTAATATATACGGGAAACATCGTTTCCAGGAGTGAGGGAGATAGAATCAGTCTACTAGATATATTTATGTGCGTAGATGGTAGATACAGTGACGAAAAAACCCTTAAACTGAGTGATTCAGCGGTTTCCTCTTAACTTCCTGTCGGCTGCGGTAAGCAAGAGTAATGACACAATGACCACCGAAGGCAAATGTACCACGCACGAACACCGATCTGATTAATCTCCCCACCTTTTTTATACTGTTATCGTTTCGTCAGGGGTTCGCAAGTTTTTACTATTATAGATTTTACCTGTTATGATAAGATGTTTTTTTAGTAAATAGTCCATTGTTTTGGCCGAAACACTATCATACTTCATATACCATAAACAAACATCATTTTATAATTTAACAGTTAATATATTTTTATAATTAACTAACTAACTAAGTAACCATTAAACCATTTCATCAGAGGGGTAAGCAGAGAGGATGGATCGCCACAATGCTCTGCCCTGTCATACCTCTCGGGCTTCCTCTACATTCATACATCGTACCATGCATGCTCGTTGATTTTTCCGACTTCGAATGTGAAAGCCTTTAAGTGTTTGATTAATTTGGTCATGCCATGCTTTCCTTGGTCTTCTACGGCTTTTCTTTTCACTAACACTGCTTTTATACAGCATTTTAACCATTCTTCTCTCGTCTATTTGTTCCATATGTCCAAGCCATCTCAGGGTTCCTTTTTAAATTTTACTTTTTATGCAATCATCTGCCTTACATTTCTTAATTATTTCATTCGGTATTCTATCATGTATCGTTATCCTACATTCATCCTTTTCTCGCCAGCTCTAGAACTCTATATAGGGATTAGCACTAGAACTCCATTATTAACTGCCATCTTTGCTTTAGTTGAAATATTTCTATTTGCAGTGGTGACTTTGAGAGCGCAAATTAATTTCTTTCTCAGCATTGACACTTCTTTTGATTTCTTTCTCCATTTTTCCATCTCTCGTATACATGCTTCCCAGATAAATAAATTCGGTAACTTACTCCTCGGTAAGGGTTGGCAATATAACCCCATTGTGAATTTATCACACATCGAGGAAGCTGATGATGTATGCTTTTATAATAAATCTTTTTTCTAGATTGTTTATTTTAATTAATGGGAATGACATTTTGCGCCTTATCAATCATTGATTGGCGGCATTATCAGATATTGATTAAAATTTACAAATTTGTAATTGCCATAAAATATATAAAAACATAAAAGGAGTTTTCATTCTTAGTTATTATATTATTTTACATGGATATTTAAATCTTTATTGAAGATTCAGGCATTAACACTGGAATTCTTTTATTAATTCTGAAGGTGAATATTGAACACTGTATAATCCACTATATTTATTTAACATTTTTATAAAATAAAAATATTATCCACCACATATTTTGGAGGTGACCTCTTCTATCCTCAGAATTTAATGTAACAGAGATATGTTGATGATATACCTGTGGTACAAGTAATGAGTTTCAGATATTTGGGAGTAGAGATCTGCAGCCAAAATGACCGTTATACCGAGTACGAGAACAAGACAGTAAAGCCTTTGCCGTGTCAGGATGTCAGAAGAATCTGGTCTGGAAGAACAAGCACATGCGTATCGACAACGAGATCAGAATTTATAAAACATATCATGACGTACGCTGTAGAGACGCGGGCCGACACTGTGCGAACCAAGAGACTACTAAGAACATCGGAGATCGGATCTAGAGAAGGTGCTAAGAACAATTACTAGAAAAACTCTCAGAGATCGTGTCCGCAACGTAGGCATAAGAAAAACTTGCGAAATATAGGATATCGTTCACAGGAGTAGATCCAGAAAAATATACTTAAGGGACCATGTAGCCCGAATGGATAGTAACAGACTTGCATATACTCGTACATCAGCTTATGAAATCCCTTCCGGACACCGCCCTCCTGGAAGACCGCTTAAGAGAAGGAAGGAGAGCTGGACCTTATCATCCAATTTCTGTGTCACAGATCGTCAGATCTATTAAAAGAAGTAGAAGAAAAATATATATGATTTTGAAACCTTAAAATATATTATGATTTTTTTGAACAAGAGATACAAAGTTTGTATCTGATGAAACGTTCAAAAAAAATCTTTGAATTTGAACAATTTTAGAAATACATTAATTTCAACCCTATAACATGTGGTTTTATAATAGAGAAATAAATTTCAAATGCAATCGATGCTAGCTGTTGTGTAGATTCTCGCCTGTAAAACTCATTGTTAACAAAATATTCATTTCATCTGGTCGTAATGATACGCTGCATACAATACAAAATAATACGTGATATTATAACGAAAAATAATGACTTTTCTATTGTACAGTCACCCCCTACGGTTCAGAGCGCCGTGAGGTCCCCCGATCACAGATTACGATTAGCAAGAAACGTATTACAGAATTCACTAAAACCGAACGACTGTATACTGCAACATATTATTTCAAATTTATTTTCATATGCATCGCTATGAACGTAGGTTAAGTTCGCTACGCCGCGTTAGTATTAAACTAAAGACAGCATATAATACAGTTTCTTCGTAATGTTTAGAGACACTTGGAACTAACAGACAATGGTTACATATAAATAATGAAAATAACTAACTAACTAACCAGCACTCCGAAGGGGTAGACAGAAATATTATACTGCCATACTTTTTCTTTCCTGACATACTTCTCTCGCTTCCTCAACATTCATACATCATTTGATTTTTTTATCGTGCCACGTTTTTCTCGGCCTTCCTCTATTTCAAATTCCATTTACATCGTTGTCAACATATTTTTTTACCATTCTTTTTTCATTCATTCTTTCAATGTCTCCAAGCCCTCTTAAAGTTTCTTTCATTATTATATAACACTAACACTTGTGCATAATGAAAATAATATACTATGTTTTTAATATATTTAATATGTATTTTGTTCTATTTCACTTGATTCCGAGAGCTCGCTGCTATCTTTAGCTATTAATACACAAGTATTATATTCTATTACATATAAAAATAATTTTTCGTATTCACCCTTATGTATGAAAGTGAAGCATGGAACTGGGAAAATAATGATGAATGTAAAATAAACGCAGTGGAAATGAGATCTCAGGAAAGAATTAATGATACAGAAATATAAACGAAGTAAAGGACACAAAAATAAGGAAAAAGTCGGCTACGTGAGGAGTCGGAGAAATCGACGTTCATGCACGAGGAAGCAGGAGAAGTATGGCAGGAAAGAAATGTGTGGCGGTCCTTCTTTCTGCTTACCACTTCAGGAGATGGTATGATAGTAAATTATTTTATAAGTTAAAAACAATAATTAAATGCAGTTGGTGTTCTTCTACCGACCCTTATGTATGGAAGTGAAGCATGGAACTGGCAAAGGAAGGATGAAAGTATAATGAGATCTCTTAGACGAATGTGTGGATATTCTGTGTATGATAGAGTGTCGAATGAAAATATAAGAAGTGAATGCGGTGCGAATGATGGTGTCATGAACAAAATAATGAAAGGATCATTAAGATGGTTTGGACATATGGAAAGAATGAATGAAGAAAGAATGGTAAAAAAATTATATGTTAATGATGTAAATGGTACCAGAAATAGAGGAAGACCGAGGAAAACGTGGCACGATCAAATAAATCAAATATTGAATGTCGGCCATGTGAGGAGTCAGAGAAATCGACGCGCGTACATGACACGATGTATGAATGTTGAGGAAGCGAGAGAAATATGTCAGGAATGAAAGGTGTGGCAGTCCATTCTTTCTGCCTACCCTAATGGTTAGTTAGTTAGTTAGTTAAATGCAGTTTTCATTAAAATTATAATTTACAATATAAGAGTATCTTTATCTTATCTTTATATATCTTCATCAAGTATATCGAATTATCAATAAATCATAGGAAATAAAAATATAATTTTACATACGAGTATATAGTAGTAACGTATATAGGTACCATACATGTATATTTCCTGAAGAGTCGAACATTAATTAATATTTCTACTTTTTATACAGCACACTCCCCATTTTCCGGGGTCGGGTTAGCCGGAAACGGATTATCCTGGACACTTGAGTCATAGAAAACCTATTTTTAATAACAAACATATTTCACAATAGTACCTACAATGCAAATAAAAACTCAAATCTGTCACAATGATATTGGGCGCTTAGTTCACATTTGCGCCACCGCCAATATACGTCTGTGACTCTATAGTCGTGTCATTAAGTTTAGAGTTTACAATAAAGCACCCGCAGCATAGTTCATACTCATAAAATACTATCGTTAATTAAACACTTTTTCAATTAATTGAAATTACAAGGTGGTTTCAATGAATCTTCTGGATGGTTGACGCGCTTTAAACAGAGTCACGGCATCCGACAAAGTTCTAAGCGTAAGTAGGTATACATAAGCGCATATAGCGCAGTTTTAGATGTCTGTTTGTTTGTATTTTTTTAATGTTTTCAGATTAACCGGAAAATCGATTATACGGGATTTATTTCACAATCGATCCCGGAAAATCGGGAGTGTACAGTATTAAATTATTGTTTTATGTGTTTTTGGGTAACACCGTGTGATAACTCCTTCTCGACCGACGTTTCGGAGATCGTTGCAGTCTCCATCTTCAGGGTAAGAAGGAAATTCATTGCTGCCAACCGTGAAAATCTACGCTATTAAATTATTGTTCAAACCAGTCATATTTGTAACAATCCTGTCGTTATCATTAGTATTAATTAGCATAAAGGTCATTTTGCGACATCATGTGTACACAATAATATAGGAAAGTGCATATCATAATATAATACATTCGGTACGTACCTTGAAGAGATTGATTACTTTTTGAGAGTAACTTGTAATTACTGTAAAAATGTAACCACATTATAGCGCGCATGTGTCCTTATAAAGCTTAACACTGCCCGCCCGGGGGTCCGGACGACCCGCTGCGCCTCGTACAATAAGTATCATTACTGCACCGGCAGCAGCCTCTGGACTTTAATTAGACCGGGCAAAGATGAACTGATGGGGTCGGGAGGACCCCCGGGTCGCATTGTGTCCATTCTGCGCGACCGACGTAGGGTTAAAGCGTGAATGCTTCTATTATGTCGCAATTTCGTTTGGATTTAGGGTTAAAAAAAATCTAACCAGAATTATGTTTTGTAATTTAAAAATTTCAATAGCTATTCACACAGTTTTTCGTACTACAATTAAGAATCTAATTTTGGTAGACTTTTAAAATACTTTGTATTGTGTTTAAATGATAAAATGAGCTTTCGAGTAATTTTATAGTTATTTTTCTTATTATTATGAATCTTCTCGTTCCTTAGTTATCAGAGGTTTGACTACATCATGGCTATTTTTATTCTTGATACAGTAGCTTTAAACATGGATGGTGTAGTGCAACTGAAGTATACTCTTGATGGTTTTGTAGCAAGAATTTTCTGGAAACATGTTTACATTGGATTTACATTCTTCTTCTTCAAGTCCTTTCGGGTCCTCCCAACGTTGGCGATCACATCAGCAAACCTGTTCCTGTCCTGCGCCGCTTGGAACAGCTCTCCACACTTCGGATGCCGGTCCATTCCCTCACGTTTCGCAGCCAGGACATCTGTCTCCTACCGGGCCCTCGGCGTCCCTCAATTTTCCCCTCCACTATCTGTTGGAGAAGGTGGTACTTTTCCCCACGCAGTATATGACCCAGATGGGAAATCTTTTGAACCTCGATAGTTCATAATAGTTCCCTGTCAACTCTAGCTCGCCTCAGGACTTCGGCATTGGTAATCATGTCTGTCCAGGGAACTCTGAGCATTCGGCGATGGAGCCATATTTCAAATGCTTGCAGTCTGTTCATTGAGTAAACTTTCAAAGTCCACGTTTCACATCCGTACAACAAAACAGACCACACATAGCATTTGATCATTCTCTGGCGGAGTTTCAAGTTTACGTTATCATTGCAGAAGAGTGATTTCATTTTATTAAACGTAGCTCTTGCTGCCTCAATTCCGCATTATATCTGGATTGGATTTTATTTTTATACCTCTTGTTTTTCTACTTATTTCTCTTCTATCGGAGGCTGGACAACATCGTGTATCTTTTAACTCTTGTTACAGCAGTTCCAAACATGGATATTTTGCTGCAACTGAACCATTCTCGAAGGTTTTCTAACGAGGGTTTTTTTCGTCTCTCGACATTTTATATTATTTCCCATTTATCTTGGATTATTACTTTAAATTAATCGTTTATTATAGCATGTCTGAAGTATTCCAGTTGCCTGTGCTTTATGGTGGGTAATAATAATTTGCCGTCTTCTAGAAAGATAGAGAAAGAAGAAACCGGTCGAAGCCATAAAATGAAGTTAAATTAAACTAAATATTGACGACCTTTGTGGCAGAAAGGTAAGAGCTCTGACTGCCATACTGAAGTTCCCGGGTTCGATTCCCGGCGATAGCAGTGTGATTATCACACTGTCTTTGGACTGGTGTAGAATTCGCGTGTCAATAAACTGGTTAAAGATTAGCTACTTACCACATATCACGAGAATCAATATAATAGTTAAAAACAAATTGTATACAGTAATTTAGTTCAAATGTTGTATACAAAAGGTTGACCTGTTGTATACAAACAATACTATTAATAATTATAAAAATAAGCTAACTAACTAACCAACCATCACGCCGTCTCCCCGAAGGGGCAGGCAGAAAGAATGGACTGCCACACTTTTCTTTCCTGACATATTTCTCTCGCTTCCTCAACATTCATACATCGTGTCATGCACGCGCGTCGATTTCTCTGACTCCTCGCGTGGCCGACATTCAATATTTGATTTATTTGATCGTGCCACGTTTTCCTCGGTGTTCCTCTATTTCTGGTTCCATTTACATTATAAAATTAAATAAATAAATATATATTATAATGAATTTTTTTTAAATAATTTTCTTTATACATACACAATGAACTTCCAACAAGAATTTTCAATTCACAATATGAATATTTTGAGAAATATCATAGAAAAAAAAAAGATTTAATTTTTTTTAATAAAAACTGCAGGTGCTTGCATATTTTATTAAAGCAAGTGTCATGAATTCATTTTCAATATATATATAATGTTTTGTTAATGATTATAAAAAATCCAGATAAAAAAACCTTCAGCTAGTTCATACAATTCACCCAACTTCTACACATTAGCGGCAAGTTGTGAGGGTCGCGTGTTCCTAGACATCCGCTAATCCGCGCGACCGGATAATGCGGAGTGTACGCGGTATTAGGCACAACCGGAGATAATAGGAACTTGTGAATGGTCGGATTTCCGAGGGCTTTGTCGAAAGGGCAGAGTCATCGGGGCGTGTAATTGGTGGGGCGTGAGCCCATTTGGTGAGTTGCCGCCTAAGGTGGGCAATTTGAATTTAGAATTACTTCAGGGGATTTGAATTGTTACCGTTTCACAATACTGTAGGTTCCACGAATTTGCATTTTAAAGAAAATTCTGAATACGTGATATTATCTCAAAAGTACCTTATTCTATTTTACTCGATATATTTTTAATACGTAAAATTATAAAAGTATTTTTATTCGATATATTTTTAATACGTAAAATTAACAGACATATCAGTATATTCATAAATAGTTTATATACTGAATTCCCTATTAATTAATCACGCAGTCAGGATCAAACAAGTTTTGCGGACTTACTCGAAAACCTTGAGGGAGTCCTATATCAATTACTAATGACGAATATTTTTATGAATTAAAAGACAGTTTTTTCCACTGTGGGTTTATTTTTCTCGACATGTTTCGAAGGCTTACACCTTCATCATCGGGAGAACGATATAAAACAGTTTTATATGGTTTTCCCGATGACGAAGGTGTAAGCCTTCGAAACATGTCGAAAAAAATGTACTCAAAAGTGGAAAAAACAGTGTTTTAATTCATAAAAAATCGTCATTATGGAATTCCACAGTATTAAAGCCTTAAGTTTATCGAAAATTAATAACTAATGACTCATTCTAATTAAATTAAACGGCGTTTTTTAGGAAATACTTTCATTTTTGCATTATTTCGAAACTCGTTGAAGATTAATGTTTAAAAAACATGTTGCTATTGCATAAAATAAGACATTTTAAGCACGATGGAAAAAACAAGCGAAATTATTTTGATTTCTAACCATATTTCCAAACATGACATCGATATAATGAAGATGGTTAAAGTGCTTTAGGTTCTTATTACCCTAAAAAAAATACGTGATTAGTATCTAACAATAATTTATAATATAATAATAATACACTTGTAAAATTTGTATAAAAACCAGTTTATTCTTTACAACCACCAACTGGTTTCGCTCCCGCCGGAGCTTTGTCAGGGTTACAAAAATATACTCCTATGTATTTTTGTAACTCTGACGAAGTTCCGGCGGAGTGAAACCAGTTGGTGGTTGTAAAGAATAAACTGGTTTTTATATACAAATTTTACTAGTGTATTATTATTGTATTTAATAATGTTACACACACAAATTAAGTGCTGCATACGAAAGTAATTATTTATTATATTAAATCCGAGAATTTAGTTAATTTTTATGAAATTATTACACAAAAATGCACGGATTTAATGGTTATTTTTATGTGCTTAAAAGCGCAGAGAGAATTATCAAAAATACAGAATTAAATCGCTTCAAACATGAATACTGAATACACCCTTCAAATCGAATGTACGTTCTGAATCACACTCCTTCTTTGTGTAAACACACTTCATGGCGTTTGATTATTGTTCTTTTCTGAAGCGAAATATCAATTACGCAAGAAAATAGGCGGCGCGACACCAGAGCGCCCTTTCATCTGCAGGCCTTTGTGTGCCGCCCCTGTGGTACGGGTTCTAATGAAAACCGAGGAGACAAGTGGTTGTTTCCAGTGGCGGACCGGTTATTATTTTTTTAACCTTTCTCGTGCAATGGTCTCGAATCATATTTGCTGACGTATTTTTTTGTATTATTTATCCATGTTTGTATTTCAATGCTATTGTCTAATCTGATTTAATGTATTGAATTGTTTCACCAAACAATGTTGGCATCATCAGATGTTACAAATAACTAAACTTAAAACTAGAGTGACTTTATTTATATCTAGCCAAGAAACAACTAATAATACGAGTACAATGAGCGAATGGAACCAATTTGGGGAAAAAACAGCGATTAGAAAAAAAAAATCATACATGAACCATCCACAATTCCTAAGAATCAAATAATTTTAATAAGAAAGGGAACATATTATGTGTAATTAGGATATTTATTTAATGTAGGGAACAAGTTAATCCCGATTTATTTGTAAGTATTATACTACATACTTGTACTCGTACTTATTATACAATTACTGTTAAAATTTAAAACACTGTTATAATATCACAATTTCTTTTTATTCACTGAGAGTGTCGCGACAGCTGTTTCGTCAGTCGATGTTGGCTTCATCAGGTGTTACAATAAACAGTTTATCGTAACACCTGACGTAACATCGAAACAGATGTCGCGACAATCTCAGTGAATAAAAATAAATTGTGATATTATAACAGTGTTTTAAATTTTAACAGGAATAATGTTGAAGTATCATAGTGTTTCAGTCAAAACAATGGACTATTATAAAATTTTAAAACCATGTTCAAATGCATTTGTACTCACCATATGATTTGTCCTTATGCTTAATACTGGAAATCACTGTGGGGGTCTCAAAAATGATGGCTACAGCTAATACAATCTCCTCCGAAGTCAGAAGAACAAAGTCTGCCTGCTCCTCTTTGATCTTCAAAAGGCAGCCAACACTAGAATGTAAACAAACATAACCTCATTGTCTGTGCAGGTTAGAAATGTGTCTCAGGATGAAAGAGCGTGGCGGTCCACCGTCTCTGCCTATTACTACTGTGTTAGATGCGGGAACAGTGCACTACACGCTATATGGATGTGAAGGCTAAAGAAGCGTATCAGGATGGAAGAGTGTGGCTGTCCACCGTCTCTGCCTATTTTATTAAAAGCGGGAACAATGCACGGCTTATAACTAAAAAAAAGTTACTTACCACTATTTTTAAGTACCTAAAAATATGAAAGATGGCGCTAGTGTGTAGATTGAAACTACCATGTGAAGTGTGGTGTTACAGATTAACATATATACAACTTCCAAAAATTTGTCAGACATGGTGGTCATAAGAAAAGGTGGAATGGGGAATGTTGTATTACATAAAGCGTGCGCTTAACCCAACCAATGACAGGTCATAAGTCCTGTAAATACCTCGATCACCATATTCCGTTTCCAATTTGCATCTCAATAGAGATACAATTAATACTTAAAAATATTTTTTAAATATTTTGTATTATATTGACGAGCCAGCACTGGTAACGGGTATTGGTTTTTAATATCTCAGCCCTGGATTTTGATGTCACTCGCAGGCGATTGTTTAGAGGGCTTTGACGTGCGATTGTATGGAGACGTGTTGAGGGCACAATGAGGGACTATTATTGTAGAAACTTTGGTTACCGCTGAGCGAAATATCACTTTGACACAGAAATTACATGTTTATGTGAGTCGAGAGCCCCATGAGAGGGTGCGCACGTTGTCTAATCAAAACATGAATCAATGACTCTAGTTAGATGTGAAGAGTACATTCGTATATAGATGTAAGTATTATTTAAAAGGGAAATTTAAAACTTGCGAAGTGTTGAAATATCACAAATTTTATGGTTAGAGCACCATTATGAGGCTGGCTGGCTATAACATATTTTTAATACAAAAATATTCGAACTGAGGCAGACAACATTTGCTGCTCATATTTGAAAACTAACTTACTTACCATCACGCCGTCTCCCCGAAAGGGTAGGCAGAAAGAATGGACTGCCAAACTTTTACTGACGCGGCACTCCATCCTTCTCTTTTCGCTCGGTGTGATGGGTTGCGAACCTCATCGCCACCAATAGGCATCTCCCGCGCACACTTCGATCGTCCAACACCCACAAAATAAATCTAAAACAAACAATATAAAATACAATGATATAAAATAAAATAACAAAATAATAATAATTTAACACAAAATGTTCTTTTTAGATGGTGCACATATTGTCTATTTAATTTATGTTCCACGAATCCACCGTTTTTTTTAATTTAGCACATAATGTAATAACACATAATGTTTTTTTCGATGTTGCACATGTTGACATGGACGATCCGGACTTTTGTGTTTATTTAATTTATGTTACACATTTCCACCGTTTTTTAAATTAGCTGTAATTAGGCACTTAACCAGCAAGAAGTTAAAAATAATATTGAAGAAATTTGAATGTATCTAATAAACCTTTTAAATTTAGTTCCTTGATACTAAATTTTTTGTTATATTACGATGAACTGGGACAATCTGTCTGAGCTGCAAATGTAGTTCGAGACCAATTTGTTTTACTGCAAATGAAGCCAGCCGCACGTATGAGGTTAATATCATTTTTGAATATTGTACATTAATACATTCATAAAATAAAATATATTTATGGACCACGGAATTGTTATGTTTATCCCCAAATAGTTTTGTTTATCCTCAAGCTACATCACGGAAACATAAAAATTAGAAAAAAATACAGATTTTCATAAATATATATATGATGATGGAGAAAGAGAGGATGAGAGAAGGAAAGGAATAAGTGGAAAAAGTTTGATATTTGGCAGAGATTGTACAAGTTTTTCAAATTTTAATAGTTATCTTATGACGACTAGCAAGTTTTTTTTTTACAATATTAGCAACTATCTTTTTACTGTTACAATAAAAAAAATAGTCTACAAAGAACCACAGAAATGAGAACTCTCCGATACATTGCGGGAACGACATTTCGAGAGAGAGGAAGAAATTTTGAAGTAATATTGTGCGATGAGGAAAACTAGGAATACGTTAATGAAGAGATCATGTGGAAACACCAGGACGTCATTCCAGGAACAGACTGACATATAAACGGACACAGTCGTAGAACAATTATATAGCAATTATGAATAAATAACAATCAAATCAATTTAGTTTCCTGAAATGAATCATCGTATTACTACGATCATCGGAAGGGTAAAACCAAATCGTATAGCATGTCTGCGCCGACCGCGATGCTAAACCGTAGACGTCTACGACCCGTAGCCGTTAATATAGCGGTCGCCTCTGTCTTTCGTCGTTATGCTACGGTGTGATTTATAAACAAGGCTGAGCTTTGCTAAATGACGCCTTTAGCTTAAAGCTCCCCCGAGTTATAAATAACGTTGTTATGTACCGAGTCGCACGTTAAATTTAATGTACTCTAATATAATTGTTGAGTTATGTGAAAAGTTATTAGCCATAAAACGGACCATTTAACAAACCCACGTAACCCAATGTTTTTTTAAACATTTTTACTGAGTATATCAAGGTACTTATACGGACATCTAGTTACATCAAGGTACGTCGAAGTAACTTAGAGGCACTTCCTTCTATATTCGCCATCATTTTGTGTTGTGGATTCACATTTGAATAACTTTTTGGAAATATTGTATGATCAAAAAACCTTTTTTGCTCATTTCGCAAACATGATTCGGGACACAAACTTCCCTTCACCGAAGAAAGGAAGTTTGTGTCCCGAAACATGTTTGTGAAAAGTGCAAAAAAGTGTTGTGATAATACAGTGCTTCCAAAAAGTTATTCAAACTTTGAGGTAAATTTATTTTCATTCCTCATTTCATTTTTCTAAAATTACAGATTTATTAATACATACTCGTTTGCAATAACATAATAATAACAACAATAAAAAACAAATATTACGAATTAGAGAAAATAATAATTACATAGATATCCCATCCTTGAGGTAACTCCTAGCATCACAAAATATGTCGACCTCTGAGTCGACCCGATTAAGCAAAGAGATTGATCTACTTTGATTACAATAATTACCAATAAAATTATACATTGAAAACGGATCACTAAAGTAAAATTACAACCACAAAAAAAACATCATTACAATTACATGATATAACCAATACAAATATAATATTTATGTAGATATTTTAATTATGGTTGGCAGAATAATCATTTGGATCTTGAGTAGGTCTGTCTTGTGGTTTAATTGTATTTGCGATCAATGTTTCGGATATCATTGCAGTTTCAATATTAAGGTTGATAATTATTAGTCATCATAGAAATCCAAACTGTAACGATTTGACCCACGACAGACAGTCCTGTAGAAAAGAAAAAGGTCAAAGAAAAATCATTAATCAACAAGATTCTTTCGTGCTATTGCTGGAAAGATTCGGCGTGATCGTGTAAGTAACAATACAATCCGAGAGGTTTGCAAGGTTCAAGATGTGGTCAGATAGGGGCGACGACGTCGATGGTACTGGTACCAACAGATCCAGAGAATTGATCTTACAAGAATTTCATAAATGGATCTGAATGGAATAACAGATGAACAGTGATTACCAGGGAAACCTCTTAAACGATTGATAGATAGCTAGAGTTCACCATCACATGAGAAGAATCCTGTAAAAACAGACTTAAGTTTACAGAAAGTTGAAGAAAAATAAGGAGAAATTCTCTTGAATTATATAATAAATGATCATTTGCGGGACATGTTGTCAGATTGATACATGATAGATGGACCAGAAGGGTGGTGGAGTGGAGACCCCGCGAAGATTGTTTTACCTACCAGCCGCCAGAGCCAATCTGCCTTTGGTGACACCGGTGGGATTAACCAATTAGTCTGCTAAACGCGGTCTCCTCGGAGATCGACGTCTTTCACATTTGTGAAAGTACGTTCAGGGGACAAATATTATTGTCTTCTTAATGTCAAACCATCACTAATACGTTCCTGGTATTATGTAGTTTGTATATAATATTTGACCTGTACTCAATAGATGCCTTAAACATTTATTCTGTTTGTAATGTCTTTTGAGTAAATATATAGATTTGATTTGATTTGAAGATAAAATAAACAGACGATGGTCCGATGGTCCGATGACTTTCGAAGAATTGCTGGCGATTGGATACGAAAGGCACAAGACAGGAATATTCGTTCGTGGAGAAGTATGAGGGAGGCCTATGTCCAGCAGTGAACGACAATGGCTGTTTAAGTAAGTAAGTAAGTAATACAGCTGAAATATTGCAAGCATTTTATAAATCCAGTGTACCGTGCATTACTGTTGTATGAATGTCTGTGTCGTGGATTTTTACCGAAATTTTGAAAGCGATTTATCGCGGCCTATAAATCACAAGTGCAATATGAATAAATCAATCTTCCATAGCACGTAACGGTGTTGCGTGCCGGAGATTTATCGCACCGGAGCCGCCCTGCCCAGTACGGGGCTGGGGGTGGCCGGGGAGGGGCTGGCTAAGCTTTTAGCATGTGATAAATATTTCCGAGTGCCACTTATCCACTGGGTTTTCTAACACATAATCTATTTTTATAAGCAATCGTTTTCACGTCAACATTTTCAAAATAAAAGAAACTTGTTATATAATTATAAACAAATTAGGTACTATTGCAATAATATATATAATAATATATTTTTTTATTTCATTTGCTCTTCTAGTTAAGATCGATAAGGCAGCTTGTTGCTATCTTCTTGTAGAGAAATGGTATTTTACATAATCCACAGTGTATATAACTTGGGAGATGCCTATTGGTGGCGATGAGGTTCGCAACCCATCACACCGCGTCTCCCGCGGGGCGAAAAGAGAAGGATGGAGTGCCGCATCGGTTAAAATGTGACAGTCCATTCTTTCTGCCTACCCTTTCGGGGAGACGGCGTGATGGTTAGTTAGTTAGTTAGTATATAACTTAAAAATGTTAAAGAAAATGCCAACAGATCCCATAATTGAAATTATAGAAATCACACCAGAAGATGGCAGCTAGCTGGCGAAAGCGGTCGATTCTAATTAAATAAATAAAACTAAAAATACGAAAATTTTCATTTATTTATTATTTATATATTCTTTACTAACAATGATCGTATATCAAGAAATTTTAAAAAACAATATGTAAATTTTGAAATTATACCATTTGGATAAATAGTTTTATTATCGTTCTCGATATTTATAGCATTCATCTTTCAAGTGAAAGGTTGCTGTGTATTTGAAAAAAAAACATGTTTTTATTAAAAATTGAAGGCTGGTTATCACAAAGGTGCTAAGTGGCTTTAACAAAAAATAATTACAAATATAAATAACTGTTTATTGTCAAATGCATCATGTAGCATGCGTGGCATCTTTATAATGAAGTGTAAACTACATTATTTTGTTCAATCACTTTGCAAGTAGAATGTTATCTTCTTCTTACCTGAAGCTGTTATAAGACACAGCGGTGCCCTTTCGTCAGCTTCGCTTATGCAAACTCTAGACCCGTCCCCCATCCATGCGGGACTTACTTTAACATTTTAAAATTATTTCAGACTGATATTTAACATTTTTCATTATTTGTATTTAAAATAAAATAAAATAAACACATTGTACTTTGTTTTGCACCACTATGCGGTTATTTTAATTGCTGACTAGTTTCGTTTGTACCCAAGCTTCCTTAGGGCTTCGTTACAACGCTATTACGAAGCCCTGAGAAGCTTGGGTACAAGCGAAACTAGTCGACAATTAAATTAACCGCATAGTGGTGAAAAGCCAAGTACATTGTTTTTATTTTATTATATTTTAAATACAAACGTGCGGACAAATTTTAAATGCGGCGCTCCTGTAAATTTGGAGAAATTTCGTGTATAAGTGAATTGTTTTGGTCAATTTAACTGTTGCCGCACTTTATAATAGTTAATTGTGACACGTAATACGTTTGTACTGTTTTGCTGTTAAAATTATATTAGTTTTATCATTTTTATAAAGAATTTTGACAGGTGTAAAAATAAATTTTTCATTTGTTCCAATGACAATTTGAATAATTTCTTCAATATTATTTTTAAGTTCTTGCTGGTTAAGTGCCTAATTACAGCTAATTTAAAAAACGGTGGATACGTGTAACATAAATTAAATAAACACAAAAGTCCGGGTTGTCCATGTCAACATGTGCAACATCGAAAAAAAACATTATGTGTTATTACATTATGTGCTAAATTAAAAAAACGGTGGATTCGTGGAACATATTATAAATTAAATAGACAATATGTGCACCATCTAAAAAGAACATTTTGTGTTAAATTATTATTATTTTGTTATTTTATTTTATATCATTGTATTTTATATTATTGGTTTTAGATTTATTTTGTGGGTGTTGGACGATCGAAGTGTGCGCGGGAGATGTCTATTGGTGGCGATGAGGTTCGCAACCCATCACACCGCGTCTCCCGCGGGGCGAAAAGAGAAGGATGGAGTACCGCATCAGTAAAAGTGTGACAGTCCATTCTTTCTGCCTACCCTTTCGGGGAGACGGCGTGATGGTTAGTTAGTTAGTTAGTTTTACAAATAATATATTTTTTTAAATGTCTAACCACAAAGTGAATGCTTCATACGAAAATACATTTAACATTTACACAATTATTAATGTTTAGCACCAATTGGGCTCCAAAACGTTTTTGTTTTCTCTTTGATCTAAGCACCTTTGTAATGATCAGCCCTTCATTATTAATTGATTTTTGTTTTAAAATTAGAGAAATATTTACGGCATACATTTTGTTGCATATTTTTTATTAGAAGGTAAAAAAATTACACGAGAACGCGGCTGCAAACAGAAACAGCGGTGGAGAGATATGTATGGCGGGGTGGCGAACCCGTGACGCCCGAACTAAAAGTGGCCATTACTCTTCCCGCGCTTGTTATACCGGTCAATGTTACGCCGACCACCTAACGAGCGCGTGCGGGAGACTTGGCCCCTTTTACACGGAGGTGATTCTGCTACGTCGTAGAGGGATTTTAAGAAATAGTTTATTACAGTCTACAGTTTCTATTTATACATACATATAAATATGAACTAAAATTTTCACACTTCAAAACAACGAATTATTTTTCAGTCGTGTTGAAGCTAGTCGGTTGCAATACTATGATATTTATTTCTTTATCACAAAGATCACTCTTCAAATTTAAAAATGGGATCATTTTTACAACATTTTGAACGTATACAAATACTTGTAGACGAATACTGGATTTTAACCATTGCGGGTTATCAATTCAAGGATTAATTGTAAATGTTTACAATTAATCCTTGAATTGATAACCCGCAATAGGTAAAATCCAGTATTCGTCTACAAGTATTTGTATATATTCAAAATGTTGTAAAAACAAAAAACTGGTCCAAGTTGCATATAAATTGGAGTGACATCTCCAGGAGTTATCTAGCAATACGTTAATGGCGGTAGCCTTTCACATTGCGTTGATAAAAAGATCTTCCGCTTAGTGCTTAAATCCAATCTTCATAGATGGCGCTAGTGTGTAGATTGAAACTAACATGTGAAGTTTGGTGCTACATATCGCACCGTGAGTGTAAAACCGAATTAAGTGCAAATATACATTTTGGAGATATGGGAGTTTAAAGGTTTCATATTGCTTGGAAAAACTTTTTTTTTTAAATAAACCAATGATTTTTGGTTTATAGGTATATTACTGTATAACCGAAAATCATTGGTTTATTAAAAAAAACAGTTTTTCCAAGCAATATGAAACCTTTAAACTCCCATATCTCCAAAATGTATATTTGCACTTAATTCGGTATTACACTCACGGTGCGATATTAACATATATATAACTTCCAAAAATTTGTCAGACATGGTGGTCGTAGGAGAGGTGAAATGGAGAATGTTGTATTACATAAAACGTGTGCTTAACCCAACCAATGACAGGTCATAAATCCTGTAAACACCTCGATCACCATGTTCTGTTTCCAATTTGCATCTTCGTCTCTATTGAGATACAATTAATCCTTGGGATCATTTTTATTTATTGTTTCTCGTCGAGAAAAATAAACTCAAAAGATAAAAAAAAAAACAGTGTTTTAATTCAACTAAAAAAACATAATATACCAATATGGGACAAAAATAGATGGACAAAACGCCTACTTTTCTGGCGTCCTAGAACTGTGATCCAAAACCCAGAACGTCCCCTACTTCGATGGAGGGGCGAAATTAAAGAGTCCGCCGGTACGACATGGATGCGTGTTACCCAGGATCGACATACGTAGATGAAGATCAGCCTTTGGTGACACCGGTGGGAAGAACAATTAGTTTGCTGAACGCGGTCTCCTCGGAGATCGACGTTTTTCATATTAGTGAAGGTACGTTACAGAAACAAATACTCTTGACTTTAGAAAGTATCTTGTCTTCCTAATGTCGAACCATCTTTAATGCGTTCCTGGTACTATGTTGTATTTTTATAATATTTTATCTGTACTCAATAGATACCTTAAACAATTTCCTGTTTGTAATGTCTTTTGAGTTAATAAACTGATTTAATTTGATTTGATTTGATTTGAAAATTGAAGAGACCTACATCCAGAAGCGGAGTGAAACAGGCTGATAAAGATAATGATATATGGCATTGAGGCAAAGGCGGACACTATCAAGGCCAAATATGCTGAGGACAACGATCATGAGAACACGACGTGCTTTTGCTAGGAAGACTCTGTGTGATACTGTAAGGTACACCACAATCCCATCTTTATCAGACGTGGTCAGACAGGGGAGATAACGTTGACGGTACTAGTACCAACTTGTCCAGAGAATTTTCAGACGAATCCCATACAAGGCTCTGTATAGATTATCAGATGGCGTCCATTAGGGAGAGTTCCAAAACGATGGACAGATAGCTGGAGTTCAGCATCATGGCAGTAGAATCCTGTAATAACGGATTCTTAAGTTTACAAGTTGAAGAAAAATATAACATTTTTTTCGTATAAATTATTTTTTGACTGTTTAAGAAATAATAAAACTTTCCTTTTTATGCGGTTTCTGGATCAACGATGTAAAACTCTATATTAAATTATTAATACTAAGGAGTTTACTTTTAATAATGGGAATGACATGTTTCGCCTATCTGAGACATTTGCATTAGAAAGGCGATACATGTCAAATTCTATAAAACAGACATTTTCATTCGTATTTATTAATTAAACTTCTAATATATTTTATACTGTTAGCCCTTTTGTCATAAACATTACTTCAATCAAGCAATATATTAAAAATTCAGTAATGAAATAAAAACATAACTAACTAACCATCACGCCGTCTCGCCGAAGGGGTAGGCAGAAAGGGGTCTTCCTCTATTTCTGGTTCCATTTACATCGTTAACATGTATATTTTTTACTATTCTTTCTTCATTCATTCTTTCCATACGTCCAAACCATCTTAATGATCCTTTCATTCTTTTGTTCATAACACCATCATTCGCACCGCATTCACTTCTTATATTTTCATTCGACACTCTATCATACACAGAGTATCTACACATTCGTCTAAGAGATCTCTATTCTAGTGCATTTAATCTACTTTCATCCTTCTTTTGCCAGTTCCATGCTTTGCTTCCATACATAAAGGTCGTACTATACATAATAAAATACATAAATAATACTATAAGTAATATACATAATACAAATATTAAACTATATTTGTTCGATAACGCTTAAAACAAGTGAGTCGGCAAATTCCACCCATCGATTAGTGCCAACGCAATCTTTGATGCATTACACCAGAAATAGCAGGCGACACCCCACACAATATGGCCACTATATCACGCAAAATGGGCACTATTTCAATGTTGGCGAAATCTTTGCGCCGGTCTCCTGTCTCCAGATCGCCCGCGATAATGTATCACCGCCCCCAACCCCCGCCACCCGGGGGATGATAGTAAAGCCCTAACTGCCATAAGAGATTTACCGGCGCCATTGGCATAAATCTGCTTTTTATTCTATCTTTAGATACATTTGTGTTGAAAATCATTTTACATTATGTTCAAGATACCAATGTAAAGTTGAATACGAGTTCTGGGTCTATATCGGTATTTTCAAATCAAATCAAATCAAATCAGTTTACTTCCTCAAAAGACACGACATTTTTTTTTATAGTTTAAGACATCTATTGAGAACAGGCAATATTACATACATATAATACCAGGAACGCATGAGAGATGTTTTTTTTATTTTTTATTTATTTTTTTTATTTTTTTTTTATTTTTTATTTTTTTTTATTTTTATGTATACAACAGGTCGTTTGAACCCAATTACTGTATACAATTTATTTTTTGAGCTATTATATTGATTCTCGTGACATGTGATAGGAAGCTAATCTATCGCCATTTTATTGTCACGTGAATTCTACACCAGACCAAAGACAGTGTGACAATCACTGCCATCGCCGGGAATCGAACCCGGGACCTTCGGTATGGAAGTCAGAGCTCTCGCCACTCTGCCACGAAGGTCGTCGTTTGACATTAGTAATACAAGATACTTTCCAAAGTCAATTTCTCACCTTGTCCAATATCTTTTTCTTCTTTAACAGCCGTTGTCGTCCACTGCTGGACATAGGCCTCCCCCATACTTCTCGATGTATGACATGTCATACGGGGGGTGGTTGGCAACGCTTGTCAAACGGGTTGGCGAGGTGTCCTTCCACGAAGCATCAATATTATCCACGAGGTTATTCACACTCGATCTCTAACATTTCGCATAGTTTCCAGGGGAGACCAAAGTCGAGGAGGTGTGGATAGGTACTTGGGATCAGATCAATCCTCCAGCGTAGCATGGCCATCACCACGGTGATGGCCATGCACCGCTCGAAGAGTCAATAGGATCCACCTTACTCCCCCTTACTTACCGATACGTTAATAATAATATCTGTTTTTAGAAGTTTTATTTTGTTTCGGGAATGGCATGACAATGTTTCGCCTTGCTAAGGCAATAGTGTAAATTCGTCACATTATCGGCATTAATCTAGTTTGACGATAATATTTACCGCCCTCGCATTCACTTGTCGATTCGCAATTCAAAAACAAAACAATGATAGCTATTCCCAGTGAAACCATTACATTAATAACGAGACCTCGCACAAATCAAAATGTCGGCCATCGGAATGGAAGGTCGTGTGTTATCACGATCTGACGGGTGGGGGAGTTGGCGGTGGGGAGGCAGGACTTGTACGAAAGGGAATCCATTTTATTGTTTACGTAATGGATATGGCATGATTTTCATTTGTATCTGATTTTGATATGATAGGTTCGATAATGCTATACAAGAAAAAATATGTGTCATTAATATAAATGAAAACGTCTCTTTTATAGAAGTTTTATTACATTTTATCAGAATGATACATATGTTACGCTTGCTAAAGCATTATCAAATGAATATAACGGTTGGCTCCTTTTTCGGGGGACTTGGGTTCAAGCCTGGACACGACCGGAATCCTTCATATGAGCTTTTTTCTACTCTTATAATAATTTCTAACATCATTGATTTAAATCTTTGCTGTTAGTCATATTTTTAAAAGTTATTAAAAAATACGTTAAAAAGTTAAACAAGTGATATGCATAAAATATAATTAAAAAATCAAGAAAACTGACACATAAAGAATGACACATTTTATGTGAACTGATTTTGCTTTATGATTAATTGATATAATTATCTTTTGATTGGTTTGAAATATTGGTTTGGTTCATTTGGTGCCCCCGTAAATTTGGAGATATTTCGTATATAAGTGAATTGTTTTGGTCAATTTGATTGTTGCCGCACCTTACAATAATGAATTGTGACACTATATACGTTTGTACTGTTTTGATGTTAAAAGTATACAAGTTTTTTCGCTAATGTAAAGAATTTTGACAGGTGTAAAAATCATTTTTTTATTTGTTCCAATTACAATTTGAATAATTTTTTCAATACTATTTTAAAGATCTTGCTGGTGTTGGTTTGTTAAGTGCCTAATTACTGCTAATTAAAAAAACGGTGGATACGTGGAACATAAATTAAATAGACAATATGTGCACCTACTAAAAATAACATTTCGTGTTAATTAATTTTAATTTTATATCATTGTATATTATATTATTTGTTTGAGATTTATTTTGTGGATGTTGGATGATCGAAGTGTGCGCGGGAGATGCCTATTGGTGGCGATGAGGTTCGCAACACATCATACCGCGTCTCCTGCGGGGCGAAAAGAGAAGGATGGAGTGCCGCATCGGTTAAAGTGTGACAGTCTATTCTTTCTGCCTACCCTTTCGGAGAGACGGCGTGATTGTTAGTTAGTTAGTTAGTTACATTTTATGAGAATAATATGTTACGCTGGCTAAAGCATTATCAAAGGGACATAATATTTTTCGGGGGACATGGGTTCAAGCCTGGACACGACCAGAATCCTTCATAATAATGAGCTATTTTGTGCTCGTGATATAAATTCTAACATCATTGTTTTAAATTTTGGCTGTTAGTCTTATTTTTAAAAGTTATTAGAAAATAAATAAAATATAATAAAAATTCAAGAAAACGGATGTTTTCATTCAGATTAATCATAAAGGATGACACATTCTATGTGCATTGATTTTGCTTTATAATTAATTAATATAATCTTATTTTAATTTTTACAAATATAAGATAAAAATGTCAATAAAATCAATGTATGAAACAAAATAAATCAATTTAAGATACGTAGTAATAATACGTATTTTTTGTGCTACTTGTTCTCACGCGATTCGGAAAATTTCGTTTTATTGTTTATAATCTACGAAGCACAGCCCTGGCAGAAGATATGATATCGGAGTGGTTTGATTTACGAGTTAGGGGTGATTTATTCGCCCTACCGAATGGGGTATTAAATTCAGGGCTGAAGTAACAAATCACCACAATCATGTCATCGCCTCCGGTCGCGTATTCCCGATGACTTGGTTCTATGAATCTATTTCACGTTCCTAAATACATTTATGATTTTTGATTCAAACACAAGCGACTATCACACTTCACATTGATCAAATATTTATATTGAAATTGGACCTCTATAAGCATGGTGTCAGTTATATGAACCTGACATACATAAAATTAATACTCGTATGTTTACAAATAGCGTGATTATTAAATATTTTAAAAATTTACTTGTTTTTTCACGACATTATTTTTGTTTGGAGCTTCGTCAAGGTTAAAAACAAACTGAGTAGTTTAGATTATAAATCAAATGTCACGAATGATGAATGGTTGTCAAATTTGATAATGTCTTAGCAAGGTGAAATATGTCAATCCCATCAAATATAATTAAACTTCTATAAAACAGACGTTTTCATTCGTATTAATTTTTAAATATAGAGTTGTACATCATTGTTCAAAATAACAATAAATTATTGTTCTTATTTTTTCAACATTATGCAATATATGCGATATGTACAGTATTATTTATGTCTGTCTTTATATGTAAATCGCTTTTTTTACCCTTAATAAATAAGTAAATTAAATAGTTCTTGTGTCAGTATGTCAGTGAAACCATTGACTTATTGATTAATACGAAACCATTAATTAATTCATAAACTAAAAATATTAATAATAAAAACACCTTATTAATTTTACATTTCCGTTTTTTTACAAAATGTATTAAATTAAATCTATATGTAATTTGATCTTAACAGATACTTAAATAAATCCGAAATGAGATTCGTCTTCCGAATTTTTCTCTCCGGCTGCATTCGGTGGGTTTCGCAAAACCCTCCGTCATGATGTATGGTCTAAATTTACGGGCACTTGAAGAAAGGGTCAGGGATGGGGTGAAGGAGTGTGCGACCTTCCTCTTAACACCTGCCAGCCCCTTCTACTCGGCCCCCGGCTCCTGCTGGTGAATAATATTCTTATGTTACACGGTCGACCTGCCCGTTTTATTGCTTCACTCCTATAGCATAGCTTAGTTCAATATGGCTCAGTTACTCATACAATTTTCAATATGTTCTATGGGAAGCTTATTTTAAGCGGTTGGGGCTTAAAACATATTAAAATATGTATCTTTATCGCAAGATTAAATAAAAATCATCAACTGATCATTTGATAAAGGTAAAAAGAAAAAAATTAAATACCTCGGCAGCATACTAACGCAATCTCTTGACCCAGATGTAGAGATATAATGCAGAATTGAGGCAGCAAGAGCTACGTTTAATAAAATGAAATCACTTCTGCAATGATAACGTAAACTTGAAGCTCCGCCAGAGAATGATAAAATGCTATGTGTGGTCTGTTTTATTGTACGGGTGTGAAACTTGGACCCTGAAAGTTAACTCAATGAACAGACTGGAAGCATTTGAAATGTGGCTCCATCGCCGAATGCTCAGAGTTCCCTGGACAGACATGGTTACCAATACCGAAGTCCTGAGGCGAGCTAGAGTTGACAGGGAATTGTTATCAACTATCATGGTTCGAAAGATCTCACATCTGGGTCATATACTGCGCGGGGAAAAGTACCACCTTCTCCAACTCCTATTGGAGGGGAAAGTTGAGGGACGCCGAGGGCCTGGAAGGAGACAAATGTCCTGGCTACGAAACGTGAGGGAGTGGACTGGCATCCGAAGTGTGGAGGAGCTGTTCCGAGCGGCGCAGGACAGGGACAGGTTCGCCGTGAGTGAAGTGATCGCCAACGTTGGGGGGACCCGACAGGGCACTTGCAGAAGAAGAAGAAAAATAAACTAACTAACTATCCATCACCCCCCGTCTCTCAGAAGAGGCAGAAATAATGGACCGTCACACTGTTTTTTCATATCTTCCTGATATACTCGTACTTCTCTCGCTTCCTCAATACATCGTTTCATGCACCCCGTAGATTTCTCCGACTCCTCCCGTGGCCGACATTCAATATTTGATTTATTTTATCGTGCCACGTTTTTCTATTTCTAGTTCCATTTGCTCAGTTAATTTATACTTTTTTACCATTCTTTTTTATTAATTCTTTCCCACCTTAATGTCCCTTTCATGATTATTATTCATAGTAAAGTAACAAAAATTCATAGAAATCGACATGCGTGTATGACTCGCTATATGAACACTTTGGAAATTGAAAATAACTTTGTTTATAATCCACAGAATATTAAAACACACGACATGTTTGAGAGGATACTCCATCTTCAGATGTAAAAATATAATAAAAACTAAACAATTAAAGACTAATACAATAAGGCATTTAAAATCGAACAATACAAATGAACAATACATTAAATAAATAAAAAAATACATGGAACAATTGCTAATAATTATTTGTTATCAGTTAGAACTTATAAATTATATAAAAAAATAATAATACATAATGTAAAATTGTAATTTGGGAAAAACATACATTTGAAAATACATATTTTATATAATTTAGTTTTTATTAGCCTTTATTCAATTCAATTTATTAAAAAAATATATATAAACATTACAGAAAAATATCAATTCCAAATCGTTTAAAATCTCAATGTAAAAATAATAATAACAATTTTAAAATAATAATAATAATAATATAATAAGAAAACAAACAGAAGAAAATTAAAAAAATATATTCGAGAACAATTTAGTAAAAATAAAAATTGCTGTACAATTAGAAGAGAAGCAAATAGCAATTTAATACATAAGAGATAGATGCTTTCTGAGGGTAGCCTAACTATCGTGAAAAATTTCCACATCCGAAGAGATGCGGTTTAATAGGATTATTGCCCTACTCACGGGCATTACCTTAGGTAGATTGGTTCTACACAGTGGCAAGTGAAATAATCTATGTTGCCTTTGTCGCAGATACTAGTCTTCGTTTGTTTAGTTATTATTATATTTTTACACCTAGGTGTCCTCCGTTATATGTCGTGTTTTTTTTTTTAAATATTTTGTGAATTATAAACAAAATTGTTTTCAATTTCCAAAGGTCTATAATTACTGCAAGATGAAAGGTTTTGCTTTGCTTTAGTTTTTTTTTTATTATGATTCGAAGTTTGTAATAGTTATTCAAAAGTTTGTTGAATCTATATCGTGTAATTGCTCTCACACTATTACATACATCATATATGGCGAATATTTATATAAATACATGTTTATTGCTTACGAAAATGTATGTATAAGTATACCTTAGCAGTACAAACAGTATAATATAATTTAAATGTTTCATCTATTTCGTACAAACAATTTTGTGTACAGTTTTTTTAGATTCGATTCAACGTAATAATATAGAATTTCAAAAATAATCGGGTGTTGATATTAACGGTAAGAATCTTTTATATATTTGGGTGGTCATCGCAAACATTATCTGTTACATAATGAGTAAAGATAAATTGAAAAATACTCTTGGTTGAATTTTAAATAACAGTTTTTAAGAACAAACTTAAAAAATAATCAGCCCAGCAAGAAGCATTTCAAAAGGCAAATTGTTCGGTAAAATTGAAGCGTTAAAAATACGAAAATGTTAAATTACTTATTATTATTTTGTCGATACGATTCTCAATATGTGGGGCGTAAAAACCAACAACAACACAACAACAACAACAACAACAGCAACAATAATACTTATTCGAAAACGGTTTCGCTGTAAACAACACATATTCGTACAATATTTCTTGCTGGCAGAGAGGATGGACCACCATACTGCTCTGTCCTGACATATCTTTACTTTCATACATCATAACATGCACGCTCGTCAATTATTCCGACTTGTAACTTTAAGTATTTGATTAATTTGTTCATGCCATGCTTCACGGTTTTTTCTACTGACACTGCTTGTTTACAACATTTTAACCATTCTTCTCTCATCCGAATAGAGAAAACCAAACCAAATGGTCAAAACCATCTCTGGGATCCATTTTTTTAGTTATAATGCAATCACGTTGTTTTATTACTTACATTTGTTTATTATGTTCTCTTTTTTATTTTTTATTTCATCTATCGATTTCCCGCACATTCTTTTTAGTGATCCAATTTCTTCTAAATTTATCCTACTATCATCCTTCATCAGCTCATGCCAGGTCCAAGCTTTGTTCCATACATAAGGGTTGTCACTAGATCTTCGCTTCAGTGGATATATTTATATTTGCGGTGATGCGAATTTAATATCGATCTAATCGTTCGTTTTATGAAATTTTATAAGTTAAAATTACCTTATCCAAACCAATTATTATCAAAATAACCTAATTCAGTTACGTTCCAATTGAAAATCATCAAATTCCCTGGACTACCATACCAAAGTTCAATTTTAAATATTAAATTTTTTTTCCTTTAGTAATGATGTAATACTCAAAATTAAATATTTGTGATTTTTTTTTGGGATTTTGAGAAAATCCATGTAACTCGTCTTTCTCGACCGATGTTTCGGAGATCGTTACAGTCTTCTTCGTAATCACTCAGAAGATGGAGACTGCAACGGTCTCTGAAACACGAGCAACACGGGTTTTCCCAATATCCCAAAAAATTATAGGTATAGCTACCAACCGTGAAAATTTACTCAATATTTGATATTATATTTTTGGGGAGTGTCGTATTATGCCTTGGTAGAATAATATCGAATGTATCTAGGGCACAATCGTATACCCTAGCAAGACATCAATTTATTTACTCTGAATGGAAAAGTATTAAAATTTTCATGAAAATACATGTCATCTAAGAGTTTGTAACTTACATTTGAAATTAAATGCAACATCAAAATACGAAGGGTTGGGGCAGGCAATATACTGAAAGCTTATCCAACGGTGTTCTTGTACCGACTTTTATGTGTGGAAGTTAAGCATGGAACTAGCAAAAGAAGGATGAAAGTAGAATAAATGCAGTAGAAATGAGATATCTTAGATGACTGTGTGAAAAATATGTAAAATAAGTGTCGAATGAATATATAAGAAGTGAATGCAGTGCGAATGAAATTGTTATGAACGAAACAATGAAAATATCATTAAGTTGGTTTGGATACATGGAAAAAATGAATGAAGAAAGAATAGTAAAGAAAGTACCTATATGTTAACGATGTAAAAACATAGGAAGACCGAGGAAAACGTAGCACGATCAAATAAATCAAATATTGAATAATGACCACGTAAGAATCGGATGAATCGACGTGCGTGCATGACGTGTTGTATGAATGAAGATAAATCGAATCATGTTAGACAGGAAAGAGTGAAGGGGTCAATTTTTATCGGCTACCTTTTCGCAGAGACGGTGTGATGATTAGTTAAATAGTGAGTCAAAATACGATTTTACTTCTATTGCTTTTTTATTAAAATTTGAAATTTTTTCTTAAACGATTAGATTTTATCTTCGTTATATTTGAGAAGCTGTGATCACTTGGGACGACCGAAGATCGGTCAAGGATGACTGATGCTGACGGGTCCGGTATTACCATTCTGGGCGCAGGTTAGTGTGAAGAATCCGTGTTTACCGAACATTTATTAGAAGCCCATCTCCGAGATAATTTCCCCTCGGCTGGATTTATCCCGGGACGATATTTCATGAGCTTAACTGTATTTATAATTTTTTACGGATAAATATATATATTTTAGACGGTCGAATTTTAACACCCCATAATCATAACTGCCCATTCATAGATTTATGAAAGTACATATTATTATTAATAATTATATATTGTGAACCTATTGATCAAGCATTCATAAAATTTGTATTTGTTGGTTAAAAAATTCTTATTTTTCTTTCTCTTAGTTTAGTTTGAATGCCCTGTTTATGACGGTGAGCTTGTTTCTTTGGATTAAGACAAATAAAACATATCCGTAAATGTCTACCTTCTGATGCCATTAAAACCCTTATAAATTCCTTTGTCATCTCACGTGTCGACTACTGTAACTCACTATATGCCGGACAACCCAAGAAGCAACTAGATAGACTGCGATCCATTATGAATGCTGCTGCAAGATTAATTTTTGATGCATCAAAATTCACCCATATAACCTCAATGCTTTATCGACTTCACTGGCTAAGGTTACCTGAGCGAATCGACTATAAACTGTGTCTACTTGTTCACAAGGCCTTACATGGACGAGCGCCCCACTACCTCACAGAACTTTGCAAGCTGACAGATTTGAACCCTCGGCAGTCAATTTACGATCCTCGAAGGAAGAAGCAACACACAAACTTCTCTTCCCGCGGTGCCAAGGAGCTTCAAACTTCGCAGATCGCGCTTTTGGCATCGCGGGACCGACGGCGTGGAACAGGCTGCCCTACAATATCCGCAATCAAGACGACGAAGTCGGTTTTAAAACTTTTCTTTTTAAGAGAAGCTTTCCGGACGTTGAGCGCCCTTGAAGTGAATCTCTCACAAAAATGCCAGCCATCTCTCCATATTTTTAGTCGCCTTCATGGTATTCTCTTGCTGCTTGGATTTTCATCTTTAACGTCGTCAAAAATCTAAAGTAAGATATACCAATACGATAATTTGAGAAATCGTCTGTCCTATTGGTATAAAATATAACTACCCGATATCTGATATTATTTGTGTGATATCATGCATAGATGTCGTTGGTAGTCCAAATAGCGACAAAATCTGGAAATATTCATGAAATAGTCACTGCGCCCCAAATATGAGGCTATACTCTATCTGACTTGGTACTTCAGGGCTTCACGGTCAAGGTGGTATGCACGGAGAAGTTTAGTTTATTTATACAAATTTTAGCAAATGAAATTGTTTAATTAACTATGTATGTACATTAATAAAGATGCAATGTAAACACATTTAATTAAATAGAAATGAGCTTTTTTTAAATATTTATTCAACACAAGATTTTGATTTTTTAATATGTTTTGAAATGTGGGATGAAATATGTCAACTTTCATTATTTTAATAAATGTCTTTAAAACTAAACTAACTAACTAACTAACCATCACGCCGTCTCCCCAAAAGGGTAGGCAGAAAGAATGGACTGCCACACTTTAATCGATGCGGCACTCCATCCTTCTCTTTTCGCCATCGCGAGAGACGCGGTGTGATGGGTTGCGAACCTCATCGCCACAAACTATTATAGCAAAACTCATTTTAAAGACATTTTTACAATTTTTTAACCATAGTCTGCCAACTGCAAGCTTCCCTTCCATACATGAGGATCGGTAATAGAACCCCATTGTGCACTTCCATCTTACTTCAGTTGATATGTTTCTGTTTGCTGTGATGATTTTGAGATCCCTAGGCTAAAAAAATTCTTAATTAGAGAAATTGACGCGCGTGCATGCCACGATGTATGAATGTTAGCGAGAGAAAGATGTCAAAAGAGAAAAGTATGGCAGTCCATTCTTTCTGCCTATCCCTTCGGAGAGATGGCGTGATGGTTAGTTAGTTAGTTAGTTAGTTAACTATCATTAAATATAATACATTCCATATTTATTGTTTCCAGATCAATGATGCAAAACTCCATATGAAATAATTAATGCGAATGAAAACGTCTGTTTTCTAGAAAATTTATTATATTTTATGTGAATGACAAGTTACGTCTGTCTAAGACATTATCAAATGTCAGAATAACATTTGATAATGCCTGCTATCACTTCTAGGAAACCGAAGTTTTCAATCATATTAATTATATAAAACATCCCCACAAACTTTCTGTATATTCGTTATTGTAGCATTTTGTTCTCGTTCTTTATTTAAAATTTAAATAATAATAATAACGGTCCACTAACGTTAAGACCAATTTCTTTCGGCTGCCTCCTTTATGGCTCACGGTTGTAATATGTAAATACAAAGGGCTGTAATTAAAGGCCGTTAACTTAGAAATAATGAAGAGCTTTCGGAGACTTAATCACACCACGAGATGAGATTATTCTTCGGCGGCAGAATATTCGCCGCTGATTATACAACACTTAGCATGGAAACGGAGCGAGCTAAGTACGGGATGATTGATAGCTTCTGAGAATACTGCACGTGAATTTTTTGAGCCGTTTGAAAGTCCAGATTCTTGGTCTCCATTAAACCAATTTAAAAAAAAACTCCTAACTAAACGTAACAAAAGGCTTAGTGCTGGGAAAAACCTTAAAATTGTTTTATTTAACAACTCAAAAATTTGCATTATATACTTTCTCCCCCACCCTTAAAATTTCTAAATCCAATATGAGGACGCACTGTTTGGCGATTAGGTTCAGTTTAAGAATGCCCTCGCAACTCGGAACAAATTTGTCACAATTTGTATAATTTATATAAATTAAATCCTAGTAAAACCACTGAACAATCGTGTTTACTATTATAAATTAATAATGGAGTTTTACAAAACTAATACCTCAACCATCAATAAATCAACCAGTAACAAAAGGCATAAAAAATAAGTAACTAACTTTAACAGACGACCTTGGTGGCAGAGTGGTAAGAGCTCTGGGTTCGATTCCCGGCGATGGCAGTGTGGTTGTCACGATGTCTTTAGTCTGGTGCAGAATTAACGTGACAATAAATTGGCAATAGATAAGCTACCTATCACATGTCACGAGAATCAATATGATAGCTTTACCCATTACATCGATTTACCTTGCGCTATAAAAATATTAATATGACACAATATTTTATTCGCATAATCATTAAAATCAATTATTTCAATACTTTTCAGCAGAATATGATGTATTATTGTATAAAAAGTTAGATTTATTGAAATTTAATGAAAAAGTACAATGCATTTATACTTTATTTAATACTATTTATTATTATTTACCTCAAGTGCCGTTCTCTGGACCATGGCAGACGAAAAGCCAATCAAAGTACAAGTCACTAGACGCAATTGGATGTTGATCGGTCACACCCTGAGACGGAATCCAGCCTGCATCACTCAGGACACACTAGACTAGTCCGCTATAGCCACCTGGAGAAGAGCCCTGCAGGACGAGGTTAAATCAGCAGGTCTCACTTGGGACGATGTTAGGCATCAGGCATGCGATAGAGTCGGGTGGAGAAGGTTTCTTGAGGCCCTATGCACCACGGAGGTGTCACAGGACAAGAATAATAAAAAAATCTGAAACTTGTTTCTTTAGTATTGAAAAGAAATAATTCTGTAATGCTTTGAAATTTAAATAAATAAATTAAATGAAAGACATTTTATAATATTTCAATAAAGTGAAATTTTTCGCCTTACTAAGATATTAAAACATCAAAGACTCTTATCAGAAGAAACTATGAAGATTTGACGATTGATTTGATAGTTCTCGTATATAACCTTTTCAAGTGAAAATAATTACTTTTATAAAGGGTCATCAAGTTGCAAGTATGAATTACGATTTTGAAACCATTCTTGATTCACAATTTGAAATAATAATTGATGGAAATAATTATCCTCGAATAACTGCCGCCATCTTCAAATAATTCAATTCAACTTCCAATTATTTCCGAAACAGATTTTTTAATGGAGGCGGCCCTCGAGACGTGACCCTGGTGATACCCTCGAATTCCCCTCCCTAAGCGACGGCGACTAGTTACGGATAAGAGGGACCTTCGGCCCGTGGATGGGTGGTGAAACCGGTCAAAAGTCACGATCCGGGGCGGGGCGACACGCCCATTGGATGGAGAGCGAAATGGGAAATCTTAAGTAGTTTTTATTGCTCTTCATCAAAATTTGAGTTCAAATCGAGAATTAAGCATCTCCTTACAATCAGTAATTCTTTTAGAGTACTATTGTTTTTTAAGAATTGTCTCATAACGTATTATCAAAAAATATATATAAATGTTATTCAGGGCTTAAATATTTTTCCCCTTTATTTAAATTGTGCATTCCTTATATTACATGAATTATATGTGTGAAGAAGTCCCGTATTTCACCTATCTGAGCCCTAGTCTCAATTCCAAAAATAAGCTGGCAGAAGAATGACATAATCGCCTCTTAGCAGTAAAAGAACTTTTCATGCGTGTAAGAAGCTTCTGGGCTCTAAGATACTCAGCAAGTGGTACCAGACTTCTGATATATAAAACTTTAATGGAGTTCTGGTTCCAACACTAATGTATGGAAGCGAATCATGGAACTGGAGAAGAAGGGTAAGAGCATAATAAATGCGGTAGAGATGAGGTCCCTAAGACGTATGTGTGGTAGAACGATATACGACAGAATCTCAAATGCTGATATAAGAAAGGAATGTAGAGCGAAGAAGGTGAACATTATGGTTATGAACATTAAGGTTATGAACAAAATTATGAAAGGATCGCTGCGTTGGTTCGGACATATGGTGCGCATGGATGGAGAAATAATAGTTAAGAAAGTATACGTTAATCATGTAAATGGAGTACGGAGTCAAGGCAGATCGAGGAAAACATGGCATGAACAAATTAATCAAAATTTAAAGGTTGGTCATGTTAGAAGTCAGAAGAATCAACGTGCGTGTATGACTCGATGTATGAATGTGGAGGAAGCTAGAGAGGTGTGCCAGGATAGAGTAGTGGGCGGTCCATGCTCTCTGCGTACCCCTACGGGAAAACGGCGTGATGGTTTGTTGTTGTTGTTGTTATAAGACCGGTAGTCACCTACGACTGTGAGACATGGTCCCTAACGCAGAGAATGGAAGGCAGACTGACAGTTTTTGAGGACCCACGCTAGAAGATGGAACTCACAGAATCAAAAGAAATATTGAGCTTCGAGTATTGATTAACCAGGAAATGGCGGTTAGATTCTGTATGTCTCAACGCTTACGGTAGCCTGGCTATATAGAATGAATGCCAGAGGCTAGAGTGTCGAAAGTTATGTCCAGATAGGTGCTGCGCAAAAGGAGACCATAAGGCAGTCCAAGAAAAAGATGAGCGGACTGCGTGGAAGAGGACTGGGAGAAATTGGAAAGATCTGGAGAGTGTAGAGAGATGACCAGGGACAGGCGCTAGAAGAGGACTCTTGTGGAGGAGGCCAAATCCCACACCGAGATATGGCGCAGAGAAGAAGAAGAATTACTCATATTTTATAAATTATTATATCTTAGATAAAAAACATTTGCACATCAATATATTATTATTGAATTCCAGTTTTTGGTGACATTGTATTTTATAATCAATATTTACGATTTTTTTTCTCGCTTAAAGTTGAGGTGCTTAAATATTTGAAAGAAAAAAAAACCCAAATATTTTCAACAAACATTATGGAAAAAAATTGTACGAAAAAATAGTGGAAAAAAACAGTGTTTTCATTCATAAAAAATCTTCATTTTAGATATCCACAGTGTTGAAGACTTGAAGTTTATAAAAAAAATCATTGACCAGATGTTTTAAAACAGCGCATGAAGAAATATACTTTTTATGACTATTAAACTTAGGATATTGGAATACTTCGGGAACATTATGAGTAACGAGAAATATGTAGTGCTGCAATTGTTTATCTGAGGAAAAATTGAATGAAAACGAAGTGTTAGCAGAAGAAGATAATCTGTGCCAAAAATAAAATGTTACGATTTGTGTTGATTCGTAAGCCATGATGTTGCCTTTAATAGGAGAGGAACAAAAATAAGAGGTAAAACGAAATAATCATTTTTGTTGGTAATTACATGTGTTTTTCATATATATCATAATTTTACTTTCATTGGTGTTACCAGATATCAAAACAAACAATGCAGACTTTGGAATTTTAAGTATATTTCAATATTTTGAAATTTTAATATACAATGATACCAAAATATAAGCCACGTAAATTACTTTTTTAAACATTTCTTCAACAAAAATGTTAAATTCCACATTAAATTATTAATACGAAAGAAAAAGTCAGTTTTGTATATTTGAAAATGCATTATAAAGCGAAATACATCATTCCCATAAATTATGATCTAGAAAACAGACATTTTCATGTGTATTGATCATGTAAAATACGATTTCCACCAAAGGTTATCTATGAATCATGGCTTAAACAATAAGGGAAGTAATGCCACAGAAAGGTGAAATATGTCTTTCCAATAAATTATAATAAAATTTCTAGTTTTATTCGCACCACATGTCGCATCTTTTTTTTCTGAAAATTCTACCCAAAGTCGGGTGCCCCTTATGGTCCAATACGTCTTATCCGTCCAAAAAAAAATTAATTTTCTTAAAATTGATTGATAAATTTTGGGACTCGTCTTATTGTCCGCAAAATACGGTAATTATTATTCATGTAAATTACGATTTTCACCAGAAGGATATCTACGAATCATGTCCTTAACATTAAGGGAAGTGCTACATCACCCAGTACGGTCCTCCATTTAAACATTCAATAAAAGGGGACACTTCTAAAATGTAAATTTTATTTCGAGTGCCTTCAAAATTTAACGAGCGAATATTTAAGAGCCAACGTTTCTACGCTTACTTCGACTTCACAGATACAAATAATATACAAATCAATCTATATATTCGACTTCATTTAACGAACTTTTTTTTGTGTGTTTTGTACGTATTTCACTATTTACGATTTTTTGTAGATTGGAAGTTATGAATAGTTAATGGTTTCAGTTAAATTCATAATGAAACAATAATACGAATGAAAACGTCAGTTTTCTAGAAGTTTTATTGTATATTAGGGAATGACATGTTTCGCCCTTCTAAGGCATTATCAAATGATATTTGATAATGCTTTAGAAGGGCGAAACATGTCATTCCCATAAAACATAATAAAACATCTAGAAAACTGACGTTTTCATTCGTACTAATTATTTAATATGGAGTTGTACATCATTGTTCAAGAAAAAACTAAATATCTATCTGTTTTCTAGAAGTTTTATTATATTTTATGTAAATGACATGTTTCGCTTGTCTAAAGTAATATCAAATATCAGACATTTGATAATGCCATAGTCAGGCGAAACAATTCATTCACACTGAATATAATATAATTTCTATAAAACAGATTTTCATTTACATTATTTAACATGGGGTTTCAAGAAACAATAAATAAGTTAAATTCATATTTAGCAATGGTTGTGGTTATTATGTTGTAACACACCATTAAAAAATATAATTCAAACACCATTGCTTACTTGGTTCTAGAGAGATTTTTATTTATATAAGAATAAAAATATTAGTGACAAATTTGTTTCGCCTTTCGAGGACATTCTCAAACCATTAAACAAACTCACAAAAAAAACCATGACGCAGATTTTCCGGGAAGAAAAATAGAGATAATGGAACGCCACATTCTCTCCCCATAAACCTTGCTAGGGCTAATAATATAATAACGACATTTGATACTGATCCAGCAAGGTAAAACACATCTTTCTTAAAGTGAACTAAGTTAACATATATTGAAAAAATGGTGCATAAAAATATTAATAGAAATAAATATAAATAATAAATAATAACTTTAAGCCGACATTCAATATTTATTTGTTTATTTATTGATTATTTACCAAGTGCATGGTTTTAATACCTCCCAACTGGGGTAACCCGTTCTAGGGAGGCATTCCTAGTACTCTGTTAATATAATATGGTAAAAGCTGTGTTGGGATTTTCGGTATTTCTCCATTACAAATGTAGGTATTGATTGAAACGATATTATAATCAAATGAATACTTGACGGACAGAAAATAGTGCTTTATCAAAATTTGGAGATAAATTACCAGTACAATAAAAAAAATATACCAGTGTGTCAGATTCATGGACCCTGTGAGCCTGAGGGACGATGACTACATCGTCCACAAGGTCCTGCAACTGGAAGACTGCAACTGCAACGTGGATGTCCACCGTTAAGAACTACCTGAACGGGAAATGGTCGGGCGAAAAAAGAGTGTGTCAGAATATTGTGTATCATAATTAAAAGAGCAAAGCAAACTATTTACATCTCTCTCTCGCTACTTTTATATTTGCGAGAGCGAGCACGTTGTCACGGTCAGATTAGACGTATTTGATTTATATGATCGTGCCACGTTTTCATCTATTTCTAGTTCCATTTACATCGTTAACAAATACTTTTTTACTATTATTTGTATGGGTCCAAACCATATTAATATTCCTTTAATTATTTTGTTCGTAATACCGTTGTTCTCAAAAAGCGTATTATAAAAATCTATGATATTATAATTGTGTTTTAAATTAAACAGTTAATCATCAATCTTAATACGAATGCATTTTTCAATTCGACGCTCAATGCCTTTTAGTGCCCGTAAAAATACTTGTCCTTTTAGTCTAAAATAATATGGTAACAGTGGCATACAAATCTTTTCACATCCTTATTTTATAATAATATGGAGTCAATCACTGTCAATATCACTGTATAGAGAACTAATTCATTTTGATTTAAAATTCGAATGATCCATTTCGTTAACAATGACATGTCATTTGTTATGCGCCACCCATTTTTCGTTGTTATTTGGACCCATTGTGAGGAAGGAGATCAGTTGATCAGTTGATCAGTTTGGCTTGAAGTTACACGTGTACGGCTATTGCTCTAACCGATGCTACTGTAACCCCTTGATGCATCTGAGCCGGATGGGCGATATGATCTGACGTTGAGGAATAGGACAAGTCCTCAAAGTTTAGTTTACGTAATTCAATAAATATTAATTAATTAAAACGTATGTTTTCTAGAAGTTATATTACATATAAAATAATTAACAACTCTGATGAAGAGCATCTGTGTTTGAAACATCTTCTTCTTCTTCCTTGTTGTAGACCTATGGTATGTTCCTGACCTAGATTCCCAGCTATCCTTCCATATTTTTGGAGGTCTTCCACGAGTACGAGTCCCATGAGGCTGATTATGCAATGCAATTTAGGGGAGTCTGGTGGTGTCCATTCTTTGAACATGCCCGTACCAGTGTCTTTTTCGCTGTCTGCTCCATCTTATAATATCCTCAACCTCAAGTATCTCTCTTATTCTGGTGTTCCTCACGCGATCTCTCAGTGTCTTGAATCGTTTGAAACATATTTGCTTTAATTTAATTTTTATTTTAAATAAAGTATTGTTTGCAAAGAAATAAATATTGTACAATGAATCCGCAACCCAAAAATATGATGAATATAGAAGAAAAGTTATATTATATTTATATTAATTATCAAATGATCAGATTAGTTCAGATTAATTGATTAGTTTAGATAGGCTGTTATAGACACATTGGTTTGACAAAAACATGGCACGATCAAATCAATTGTCGACCTTCGTTGCAGAGTGGTAAGAGCTCTGACTTGCATACCAAAGGTCCTGGGTTCGATTCCCGACGATAGTAGTGTGATTGTTACACTATCATTGGTTTAGTGTAGAATTCACGTGACAATAATATGGCGATAGATTAGCTACCTATCACATGTCATGAGAATCAATTTAATAGCTAAACAATAAATTGTTTACAGTAATTATGTTCAAAAAACCTGTTGTATACAAGGAAAAAAATATTAAATGTCGACCAAGTGTAGAGTTGAATAAGTCAACGTTTTTGATACAATGTTTGAATATTGAGAAAGCGAAAGGAATATGTCTAAATAGAAAATAGTGTGGTGCTCCAGTTTTCGACTAACCCTTTCGGGGAGACGGCGTGGTAGTTAGTTGGTTAGTTAGTTAAAACTCATTACTGATAACGATTGTACATTGAACCAAGTTTATTAGAGGTAAAAACTATAGTGAATTTTTCGCGGGCTGCAACTAGTTAAATAATTAATACAAATGAAAACGCCTGTTTTCTATAGCATCACATAAAAACAATAAAACTTCTAGAAAACAGACGTTTTCATTCGTATTAATAATTTAATTTTAATTTGGTGAGAAAAGTGCAGGGCAGAACTATCAAGCGAAGTATGGGGTGGTGGTCTTGGAGTTGGAACGCTTGGCTCCTGATACAGGGTACTTGGGTTTGAGCCTGGACACGACCAGATTCCTTCTTCATAATAATGAGCTTTTTTCTGCTTGACGACCTTCGTGGCCGAGTATTAAGTGCATTGACTGCCACCCCGAAGGTTCCGAGTTCGATTCCCGGCGAGGGCAGTATGATTGTCACACTGTCTTTGGTCTCGTGTTAGAATTCACCTGACAATAAAATGGCGATAGATTAGCTACCTATCACATGTAACGAGAATCACTATGATATCTATAATACCCTTTACATCGATTTGGCTCATGCTGTCATGATGTAAAGAGCGATTCAACAAAATAATAATAAAAATAACTAACTAACTAACTAACTTACTAACTAACTATCACGCCATCTCCCCGAAAGGGTAGGCAGAAAGAATAGACTGTCACACTTTAATCGATGCGGCACTCCATCCTTCTCTTTTCGCCCCCGCGAGAGACGCAGTGTGATGGGTTGCGAACCTCATCGCCACCAATAAGCATCTCCCGCGCACACTTCGATTTTCCAACGTCTACAAAATAAATCTAAAACAAATAATATAAAATACAATGATATAAAACAATTAAAAAATAACAAATAAATATAATTTAACACATAATGTTCTTTTAGACGGTTCACTTGTCGTCAGCTGGACGATCCGGACATTTGTGTTTATTTAATTTTTATTCCACTGTTTTAATAATAATAATATTGTAGATTGTAATATAAATTCTAATATCATTGATTTAAATCTTTGGTATAAGTCTTTTTGCGATAAAAAAAGAAAAAACAGTTTGAGAACCATACCTGTAAACATGGCAGGGGAGTATTATTCTGTAAATATGGAATCAGTCCCCGTGACGCGACAATTCTTCAAATGTCACGATGTGTCAAACTTCATTGAGACAGCATAATGGACCCTTTATGTTGGCTCACCTCGCCTTCTCTCGAATCACTGGAATTATGGACGGACTCGGATAAATACAAAAGAAGTTCTGTATGGCAAAAAATATGCCACGTGATAGAACCTGTCCAAATAAATATCCTCTAGACCACCCTAGTTGCAAATACACACACAATATACGTAATATAAAATAAATTAAAAAACGAAATTAAAACTTTTTAAATTCTTGAGCAAAGGTGTAAAATGTTTCTTTTTTATATATACGAGTACTTTGTATAGAACACACACATTTATTAAAAAATTAAAAATAAAAATTAAGCATCAAACATGTTTCGGACTAACCAGCCCTTCATCAGTGATGTTATTTAAAATATTATAAAATTGCTTAAAAATTTGGTCAGTTTTGACAGATGTTATAACATTTGTCAAAACTGACCATATTCGTAAACAATTTTATAATATTTTAAATAATATCACTGAAGAAGAGCTGGTTAGTCCGAAACATGTTTGATATTTAATTTTTATTTTATTTTTCTATGAAATGTTAGGTTTGTATAAAATAAAAAAATAAACATTAAACATCTACAACACAAAATTATGGCGAACAGAAGACACGGTGTAAAACTCCATAAATAATGCGAATGAAAAGGTTTGCTTTCTAGAAGTTTTATTATATTTTATGTGAATGACGTGTCGCCTGTTATGATCAAATCTAGGTTACATTTGAGAATGCTTTTGACATGCGAAACATGTCATTCACAAAAAATTTAATAAAACTTCTAAAAAAGACGTTTTCATTCTTATGAAAACAAAAGAATGGGAAAATCCCCTGAGATGGTTTGAACATACGGAACGAATGGATGAGAGAAGAATGGTTAATATGTTGTATACAAGCAGTGTGAGTGGAAAGAGAAGCCGTGAAAGACCAATGAAAGCATAACTTAACCAAATAATCAAATACCTAAGGGCGCCCACATTCGAAGTCGAAAAAACAAAATCAAATTGACGAGCGCGCAAAGTATGATGTACAAATGAAGTTTTCGAGGTTTTAAATCATTTTGTACTATTTTGGGGTGTATTTTTTTTAACTCTAGAAGCGTTACCTCAAAGATTTCACTGGAAATGGGAATGTGGTGAAGTTATTGCAGGCGGCACAAGACAATGAAACCCTTACAGAAGTGAAGACTTAGTGGATTGTATGTATTATTTTAAACCATTTTTATTTACATTCAACTAATACGTTAATTGCAATGGTTAGAGTGCATTCATATAATACTAGTGTACCATAAATATGCTCAATATATTTTTTAAATGTGTCAATATAACATTACCGGTTTTAATAAGTTTCCTATGAACAAGGTAATTATAGAATGCATATAAATGAAACATTTGTTTATAAGTGCGTTGTAAATTTAAATTTTATGTTGTCTTCTGGTAAACGAGAATTTTACATTTATTACTACAATAAACATGGCTGGTCATAAATATGTCTCAAGACACCTACGGGAAGTATTTCGGCTTTTAACAGCATCAATGCAGCTTCAGATACATTTCAACTTGTGTTTGTCACTCGTACATGAATAATTAATAATAAACGGATACCAGTCTTACTATAAACCAATGGGTTAATACTGAAACAACTATACGATACTCAGCGTCCTTGGGATAATTACTTTATAAAAATGTCGCTCCATAGATCAAATCGCAATTTATAATATTATATAATTCTACACACAGCTAATAATAACAATAAATTAAACAAACTTGAAAATTTGGTAATCCTCAAGTCGGTGAAATTGGGTGAAAATATGATAAATAATCAGATTCCTCCTTTTACTCCTTTCTCCTTAAATGCTTTGTCTACATTTAATCTCCCAAGCTCCCATTCCCAAGCAAATGCAAATTAATCATTTATTTATTAATTTCTAAATAAATTATATCTTTTCAAATGTATGTTTTTTCTAAATTACATTATCATCATGTATTATTATTATTTAATGTTATTTATTATTTTACTGTTAAAAAATTATTGTTAGTACCTACTTATAACAAATAGCCCAACTTAATTTTTAATATTGAATTTTTGTATCGAATTTTAAATGCGTTTTTTATTAGTCTTTCTTTGTTTAGTTTTTGTTATATTTTTTACACCTGAAGATTGAGGTATCCTCTGAAACATGTCGTGTATTTTAATATTTTTTATTAAAAAAAGTGGTATATACAATGTTCAATTAATTCCCAAAGTATATAATAAGTTGATCGCAGAAATAAAAATGATTTAATCTCCTTTTTTTAAATAATAAACTCACACTTTGATGCACCCTGTCTTCTCGAAAATATAAAATTCAATGTACCCACCCGGAATCTAAGGCAAATTAAACTTTTTCACGAAAATCTCCATAAAACAAACTACGGATATAATGCACCTATACCTAGAATGACTAGACTTGTAAACTGTTGTCAAGACTTAGATTTTTTTGGATTAAATCTAAATTCTTTTTTGTCTAAACTTAAAAAATATCGACCTCCATCAAACTCTTAAATTGTCTGAACCAGATGCAGCTTTTACTATTTGTTTGTCACTGAGACTACTTGTACCTTGTAATCCTTCCACAATATAATCAAATATGTCGTTAGCTAATTGCAGTCGTGTTCTTATTGCTCATCTCTAGTATACTCGTACATATCTATTAATCTTTCTTCTTTACTCTCTTCCAGATCATCCTCTTAACTTGTCCTAGGCTAATTGTTTACTGTTAATGTTTTAAAATGTTCCTAGATTTAAGTAACTTATCTGTATTATGAATAATGTATTGGAATTATTTCCGTCAACAACAAAATAAATAAATAAATTATAATCAACCAGGGATTCGAAACGAAGATCAGCCGGTCAAGAGTGGTGGTATTTTTCTTCCCTTTGCACATGACCCAAATATGAGATCTATCTAACTTTCAAATTCGACAACAGCTCTCTATTGGCTCTAACTCTCTGTTGAACGTCTGCATTACTGACCCTATCGTTCCATTGTATACAGAGCATTCTACGGTATATCCACAATGTCTCCAACCGATTAATTATATTCACTTTTAGAGTCCAGGTTTCGCATCCATATAGTAGAACAGACCATATATAAACATTTCATGAATCTTTGTCGGAGTTTCAGGTTAAGATTATCGCTGCAAAATAAGGTTCTTATTTCATCAAATGCAGCTTGTGCAACGTCAATTCTGGATTTCATTTTATTGTCCGCGTCAGGCGCTTTAGTGATAATGCTGCCAGGGTATTTCAATTGGTTGACCATTGTAACATTCACACCATTAAGTTGCAAAGTGGATGCAGAATAATGCAGATGCAGAATAGCTATAGATACTAGTGGTCATATTTCTAATATGTAAGCAACAGTATGCTTTTTTTCCTAGAAATTGGCTGGCTATTCCGCTTTCTTACTTTGACTATGGACGAATATTAGGGGGTACTAAAATCCTGCAAAATCCCATCCCGAAGTCAGATTACTATGTCGGGACTTCCCCCTGTGAATGAAAACATGTTTAATTTTATTTTTAATCATGTCAAACTACCAAATAAACTTCGTATCAAAGATTAGTATATTTAGATTGTTTAGTTTAGTTAGTTTTCAGTAATTCTATGTATAATTTTTCGCAATCTGCAATAAGTATATTTACTGGTTATAATAATGTATAAAAAAAATCATGTCATAAATAGTGCGGTATCTGTCCTCTCACGATACTTGCATATTAATTGTATAAATAAAAAAAAATAAACTTCAGTATTTAATTTTTAATTATTATTTAATACAACAGGTCGTTTGAACCCAATTACTCTATACACTTTGTTTTTTAGCTATTATATTGATTCTCGTGACATGTGATAGGTAGCTTATCTATCGTCATTTAATTGTCACGTGACCACACCAGACCAGACCAGACCAAACAGACCACACCAGACCAAAGACATTGCGTTAATCACACTGCCATCGACGGTAAATGAATCCGCGACCTTCGGTTTGACAGTCAGAGATCTTACCACTCTGCCACGAATGTCACATTATTTAACGAGGAAAGCAATGCTTACATTAAATTGGTCCGCCCTCCCAAACCCAGAGTCAATTTAAGATTATCGTCTAAAGTTTAATTTTATTCCGAGAAAAAATATCGCACTTTAATACGCTCGCGGCACTTGGAAATGTTTTCAGTGCGAAATTACATTTTTTATTGGACATTCAATGCCGTTTCGTTACTCCAACATTTCCAAGTTACCGTTAAAAATCGACGTCTCAAACGTTTTTATTTGTCTCTGCGAATAAGACATAATATTTTATTGTCTCTTATAACCAGAATGAGGTTTTTAACATAATTTACAACTGAATGACTCATTTTGCTTGAAATTTATGCTTAATTTTATTGCATTAATTCTGTATCCATTTGAATATATTTTAATAATTATTTATAACTTATACGGCCGTGACACAAACACTTATTTTATGTTGCAGTTTTCAATGAGTCTCATATTGTATTTTACGTACATATGAATATAAAACTGTAATTACATTTTTTATTTTATTTTTGTATCATCATTTGATGACTTTTTATAAGACAGTTTCGATATAACCTATATTAAATTTATTGGGGGAATGAATTAATAAAACAAGTGAATGCAGTACGAATGAAAGTATTAAGAACAAAATAATGGAAGGATCATTAAGATGGTTTGGACACATGTAAAGAACAAATAGAAAAATAATGAGAAAGAGAGTATATACTCGTATAAGCTTATATATTCTTTCCTTTGTGTTGTGGATTCATATTTAAATAAATTTAACTGCTTTTAGTATTTTTACAACACTTTTTACAGAGAGAATCAATCGTATCTCAATAGAGACGAAGATGTAAATTATTTGGAAACAGAATATGGTGGGCGAGGCGTTTACAGGACTTATGACCTGTCATTGGTTGGGTTAAGCGATCGCTTTATGTAATACAACATTCCCCATTCTGCCCTTGTTACGAACACCATGTCTGACAATTATTTTTGAAAGTTATATCTCGTATGTTACCATGTGAGAAACATTTCACATATTTTAGTTCAATCTACACTTGCGCCATCTATTGAGATTAGATGTAAGCATTAGGCAGAAAATCTTTATTAATATAATGACGAAAGGATATCAACCCAATTATCAAACATTACTAGACAACGCCTGGAGAAAACCCTATAATTTTTATATGCTTTTAACTTTGACCAGTTATTGTAGAACTTTTTTTTAATGTATACAAATACTTATGTCAAGGACTTATTAATGTCTACAAGTATTTGTATACACATTTATTTACAAGTATTTGTATACATTAAATACTTATTAATGTCTACAAGTATTTGTATACATTCAAAAAAAACTTTTTACAAACATGTTACAGTTATGACACAACTTTTTTAAATGATTTTTTTTTTAAATTTTATTAATTAAAAAATTTTGTACATTGAAAAATGTTGTGTCATGACCGAAATATGTCTGTGAAAAGTGTAATAAAGTGTCGTAAAGTACATTTATATGTATTCATGTACAATATATGTGAGCGTTTGAATACATTTATACAATTATTAAATTAAAAACAGTAATGTAAGTATACTTAAACGATGTGAATGGAACTAAAAATACAGGTAGACCTAGGTAAACGTGGCATGATCAAATTACAAATAAAAAATTTTACCGTCGCATTAATAATTATTTTATTATTATTTAAAATAGCTTAGCTGTAAGCTTATTTATAAGGTTGTAATTATCTGGTAATCTTTGTACCACATGATTCATCATAAGCCTATATCATTTAACTCCTCGATGAAGGCCTCCTCCATCTGCTTCAATGTCTGTTTATCCTGGGCAGTACGCATCCATGTCATGCCGGCGCGGCGGTTTCTTTAATATCCTCCCTTCATGGAAGTTGAGGACGTCCTTGGTTACGGGTCGCTGTTCTAGGACACCAGCAAAGGAGGCGTTTTGTCTATTTATCGTCAGAGCTGTGAGCGACACATGATTAGAATAATAAAATGTTTTTCTACATAAAAAAAAATACAGATTGCGATCCCTTTTATTCCTCATAACGATTCCGGGAGGAGGGGGTTGAGAAACGATGATCTAAAGCTATAACACAACATCTCAAAGAACTTCACTGGCTTAAGAGTCCAGAAAGAATCCAGTATAAACTCTGCTGGACAGTCTTCAAAGTGCTACATGGAATGGCTCCAAATTATATATCTGAACTATGTATAACGGAGAGCCTAAATACAAGGAAATCGACATTTCGCTCAGCGAACTCCTCGGCAATAGGAAGATTAGTTGAGCCAAAGCGTTGCCCTAGCACAAATTTCGTGGATCGAGCGTTTGCGGTAGCCGGTACATCAGCTTGGAACAATCTTCCTTCATACCTCAGATGCATAAATGATCCGACAGATTTCAGTTTAAGCTGAAAACCCATCTTTTTCATATTTCATACCCAATCTAAAACCTGCATATTTTGTTTTATTATACTTTCTAATCGATCGCGAATATCAATCAGATGCAGCGTTCACATTTAGATTTAAAACATGTCTTAATGCGCCCTTGAGGTGATTACATCACAAAAACGGCGCTTTAAAAGTTAGCGTACTATTATTATTATTATTTATTATAACATATGTAAAAAAAACGCTAAATTACGGGGCTTGGTGAATCAATGCCAAAGAAGCCGTTGATTGATTTTTATTTTTAAATTCTTTAAAGATTCTTTTAGATTATTAATTCTAGCATCAGGCGTAATTATCTGCATGCGATTTGTGTAGTCAATTTATCGGTGGGAATATTTTCATCTAACAATGGGGTAAGAGCATAAAACATCAATTGCTTCGGAAGACGGAGCCGACAAAGTAAATCGAAACGTTTTATACCCACGTATTTTAATAATTTTATTGTTTATTAAGCCATTCCGTTCATGACATTCGCATCGTGAAAATAATGTATTCATAAATATGTATTCACTGTACTTCAGTGGCGGTGGGTGAACATTTTCGAAAGCTACGATATAACAAAATTTAAAATGTGTACCATCAGCAAAAACACTAAATGTTATTTTCGGTCATTCGGCAATGTGACTACTGACATTACGAACAAAATAATGTTATTAACACAAAGACGGCTATTCTAACTAGCTTGCAACTGACACGAAGAAGAGAAGAAGATATGAAGATATATTTTAAAATACACCACTGTGTAACTGCAATAACCGTTTTACACTTGGACTTGGACTTGGATCTTCTGGCTTACAGAGGTTCAGCTCTAATGGCTATTTCTCTTACGTCTGTAGGAAACATTGTTGGAATGCGATTTGGTAGTTGTTTTATGATGGGGCTAAACAGTGATTTTGTATTTATATATAAAAATATACAAAAATTGTTATACATTTGTTTTGCCTTGGCAGGGCATTCTCAAGCTAATGTTTAGTTTGAGTTTGAGTTGGTATGAATACCGTAGTTAAATACAAAGTATTTTATTATTGTATACCTATTAGTTTAAAATGTCATCTCACAAAATGAATGGTTCAATATATTTTTTTTAAATAAATAATGAAATACCTGGTATTTTATTATTATTATTGGGACGAATATAAACTTAAAATACGCGTATCTCTGGTGTAAGATATAAGGTTTTTTGTTATTCGTTAGATTAATGATATTGAAGAAAAAAACACCTAAAAACATAAGTACAATTACGATTAATTTAAAGTACAAGTATTAAAAATAATATCTTCTTCTTCTTCTTCTGTTTTATCCTCCTCCACAGTCCTAAGACTGTGTCCTGTTATTTCACGGAGCCTGTTCCTGGGATGCAGATGTCCAACTGTCTCGCCATCTTTTAGGTGGTCTTCCTGCAGGTCGATTTCCTGCTGGTACTTTATTTATCACTCTTTTAGATCATGCTCTTTACAAAAAGAATATAATATTTTATATTATAAATGTAAAAACATGAGCACCACCACTGCCAAGTATGGAATTTTATGTATACATTATTAACGTTTGAATGTTTCAATATACACGTGTCATGAATACTAATGTATTTAGTTTTGTATATGTAGAGATTGTCCATATTCTTAAGTACTGCCCATCCTGCAATCATAAAATATTCGAAAGCAAATGTATTAAATTCTGATAATTTTACGATTAAAAGTGGATCAATGTTTTATACACCAATCTCTTTTCATTGAAAAATAAGTATTTGAGATAACAGTGAGTGCGATTTTTTTTCTTTTGTGAAAAATATTTATTTAAAATTATTCTCTTAAAAAACTAATCGCCTAAATAAAGATAGATTTTTAAACGTGTCAAACATAGACACGTAAGTGGTTATTTTAATATAAACAGCAATTATATGAGTGGTTGATATTATAATAATATAATAATAAATTGGATAATTTATAGAGCGCCATTTTTATGAATTATTTATCCCAAGGGCGCTGCAAAAAATGCTCCGTTTTATGAACTAGTTAAAAAATAAACACATTCAGAATGAGGGCTACACCCAACGCAGTCGATCAACCCTTATTATCAGGAAAGGATAATTTGAAAAAGTGCGTTTTGAGTCTCGATCTAAACTCTGACTGATTCTCAATGCACTGTCTGCTGGAAGATTGTTCCAGGATGAAGGGGCCAGCTACAGCGAAGGCTCGGTCGCCAAAGTTTGTGCTAGGACAGCGTTTTGGCACAGTCAATCTACCGATCGCAGAAGTCTTAGCAGAGCGCAATGTAGACTGTCTAGCTTTCAGGTTTTCGTTGATGCAAAGTTCAGATTTATAAGCTGGTGCCATACCATGCAACGCCTTGAAGACCTTCCAGCAGAGCTTGTATTGTATATATTCTGGTCAGTGGCGCTCCTCAAGATGCTGTGTTATGTGACAACTCTTCGGCACACCTCTTATCAGTATGTACTTAAATATAAGAAATTTTACTTCCTATATAATAATCTTACTTCATTTTCTTGTTCCTCTCATATTAGATGATGGACAACATCATCTTATTTTTAATTTATATTCAGCAGAAATAAACCAAGATTTTGTATTGCAAATGAACCATGATAGAACATTTTAGCTAGGATTTCCTACTTCTCCCGACACTTCCTCCAATTTGTATTTTGGATAACCAGTTATAGCACTTTGTTTTTATTGTAAAAATCATGGGTTTTATAAATCGTTAATATTATTTGGAAATATAATATTTCGAGAAACTTTTTTAGTAATACAATTAAGCGAATCGTCTTTCAATTTTTCGCTTTGGAACACAGTGTTATGATTTTTTCTATATATCGTAATCTCAATGTCTAAAGGAATTTTTTTACATGATAAAATGAGAGATTCAACAGGTATTTCCGTTTCCATATTTATTTCCAACAGTATTTATCATTCTAACTCATTGGTGTTAAGTGTTGGATATAACTTATTTATTACATTAAATGTAGGATTTATAATCATACAATTTCTCTAGATAATTGTGAACATTTAAAATTATTTGTTTTGCTTGGACTAAAAGCGGTTTTACCTTTTCTAATTTCGAGTATTTTTACAGTCACTGAGTATTTAAGAAACGGTACGACGTGCGCCCTGGGCTATTTTCTCAGGAACTTATCAGATAGCCAGAACCAATCTGCCTCTGGTGACACCGGTGGGAAGAGTAATTAGTCTGCTGAACGCGGTATCCTCGGAGATCGACGTGTTTAATATTAGTGAAGGTACGTTAAGGGAACAAATACTCTCGACTTTATAATGTATCTTGTATTCCTAATGTCGAACCATCTCTAATGCGTTCCTGGTATTATGTTGTATGCGTATAACATTTTACCTGTACTCAATGGATGTCTTAAACAAGTATGCTGTTTGTATAGTATTTTGAGTAAATAAACTGATTTGATTTGAAAGCTTTCTGCTCCCCTTAATTTCGCACAATAACACATGTTACACACCGCGAGCCAAGTTTTTCCCCTTCCTTCTTATCCCACAACTACCCTCAAAGCGCGGCAATGCACCGAATTGCGACAGCTACTTAAAGTACTTTATTAATATCGAACATTTCCATTTGAACGAGCGTAATTTAAAATAATTTACCATATATCAAAGCAACCTTTCGGCGTAAATGAAACTATATACTCGTAGTTACAAAACTTTTTATATTCTATTATTATTACTTTTGAGTCTTTAAAATATTTTGCTTGTATTTCATATAAATTCGATTTCGATTCATTAGTCTACACTGTTAATTTTTCTAATTTCTTATATTTGTGGTAGAAGGTAATTGGCCACATGTTGTTTCTGTCTATTTTTGATGATGATGATTTGTATAGCGTCATTTTTGAGAGAGATTCACTTCAAGGGCGCTCTTCGTCCGGAAAGCTTATTTTAAAAATAAAAGTTTTAAGAGAGCTTCTGAACACTCCTTCGTCGTCTTGATTGCGGATATTGTAGGGTAGCCTGTTCCACGCCGTCGGTCCCGCGATGCCAAAAAGCGCGATCCGCGAAGTTTGAAGCTCCTTGGCGCCGCGGGACAAGAAGTTTGTGTGTTTCTTCTTTCTTCGAGAATCGTAGAGTTGACTGCCGAGGGTTCAAATCGATTAGCTTGCAAAATTCTAGGATGTGTGCTTTTAAATATGCTTTTATTACAATTACTACAAAATAAAATAACTAATGCTTCTACACAAAGTGTGTTATGTAGGATGTATTAAACTCAGACAGACAAGACTCACGCTATTGTAAAGATTCTTTCTAAGGTGGACGGACAAAATGATTTTAAAATGACTACGAAAGACTAAAGAACATACTTGTACATAGTATAAAAAATTACCTAAGCTATGCTAGCTAAGCTAAATTAACTTAGCTCAGCTAAGCTTGAGATAGCGCAATGACATTGCCAATTCATACGTATGTTATTCATAACTCATTTATGTTTCACATGAAAGAATGGAGAAGGTCGAGAGTGAAAAGTTATAAAATACAGATGTTAAATGTGGCCCGTGTTTCCACGGCCGCAAATTTCATGCCTCGCACTTCAGACTTCAGTCCACGTCAAGAAGTATTAAATACGCGGGCCTCGCCAAAGGAAGGCGGCTCTTTTGTAGCCTTATTTATGTGGCGAAACACATATGGAAACTAAATTAGCAACATTCAGGGCAGAATTATGCTTAACTACTCGAGTCAAGACGATTCTCAAGAACATTTCAATAAGTAACATTTTAAAGTTCAATACAAAGCCATTTCTTGATGGTTTGACATGAGGGGAGGGTACAGCATAGCAAATTAACTTCGGTGTGGGATTTTACAGGATTGTATTACCCCCTAAAATGGTGGTATGGTCACGTGATGAGGTATGGTTACGTGATGAGCTATGATCACGTGATGAGGTATGGTCACGTGATGAGGTATGGCCGCGTGATGAGGTATGGTCACGTGATGAGGAGACCTCACGACCATGTAGTGAAAAAGTGTCTTTCTGTGTCTAGTAGGAGAGGAAGTACTCAAACTACCTGGCTGACGAATGTGCACAGGGATATGAAGGTCCTAGGCCTTAAGGAGGAATCTATGGAATGAATCAATTTCCTATGGCGTGCCCTCCCCCTATAAGTATAAACCACTTTATTGAGTTAGGAGCGTTTAACTCAAGAAAATGGTTTATGCTATCTAAAAAATTTTAAATTTCATTTTTAAATTTTAATGGATATAATTAATCACTGCAAATATAATTATATCCACCGAAGCAGATATGGCAGTATATATTGGAATTCTATTGCCAACCCTTATATATAAATGTTGGTGCTGGTAAAATAAGAAGAATAAAAATAAGATACCGTAGAAATGAGATCACTGAGAAGAATGTGCGGGAAACGATATTTGATAAAATTCCAAACGACGCAATTTGGAATAAATGTAAGGCAGATGATACCATTTAAAAAAAAAGTCTTACCAAGATTTAAATCAATGATATTAGAATTTATTTTACAATCTTCAATATGAGCAGAAAATACCTCATTATTATGAAGAAGGAATCTGGTCGTGTCCAGGCTCGAACCCGAGTCCCCCGGATCGAGAGCCAAGCGTTCTATTCCCTAGACCATCACCCGAAGTAAAATTGAAAAAAGGATCCCTGAGATGGTTTGAATAAATGGAACAAATAAGAATGAGAAAATAATGGTTAAAAATTTGTATACTAGCGGTGAGAGTGGAAAGAGAATCTTTAGGTCACCAAGGAAAGGATGGCTTGACCAAATTATTTATAGACGGCTAAATTCGAAGTAGGAAAAATTTACAACCAACTGTGACAATCATAATAAATAGAATTAATAATAATAACCTGCTAGGTTTTTGTAATGTAAAAGCCTCAAGGGCGCATTAAAACTAACTAATTAACCATTAGTAGGCAGAAATAATGGACTGCCACAATTTTATTTACTGACATATTTATCTTGCTTCTTCAACATTCATACATCGTGTCGATTTCTCTGACTCCTCACATGGACGACATTCAATATTTGATTTATTTGATCTTGCCACTTTTCCTCGGTCTTCCTCTATTTCTGGTTCCATTTACATCGTAAACATATAATTTTTATACCATTCTTTCTTCATTCATTCTTTCCATATGTCCAAACCATCTTATTGATCCTTTCATTATTTTGTTCATAACACCATTAATAAATTTGTAATATAAAAAATATGTTTGGTGTTGTGTATTTATGTTATCAGTGACAAAAAAAGTTTATTATTTACTGTAGGAATATTTTGATGAGATAAGATGAGATCGGACTTAAGAATTCAGTGTGATGATACTTTTCGTAATTCCACCGCGATAAGACATTAGATGTGAGTGATTTGTATTCTGATACTTTAACATTGAATTGTGCGGATGTAGACATCCGTTTTGCTAACAACTTAATAAATTAATTATGGAAACAAAGGGCTCTTACAATTCCCGCGTGCATCACGTATAGCAAATGTATCTAGTAAAAAGCACACGTGAAGAAAAATACGCAACGCGCTTTATGATATTTGATGGGTATACGTGAATAATGATCTATTGTATACTTATTAACCAATTTCTATTATAATTAACTGAGCTTCATTGAAAAAGTCCCCGAAGTCCAAACTTCTCACCAGAAATACAAAGCTTCCAATCTGAAACTCCATAATTAAAACCACGAGAGACATAAGTCATGATAATTGACTAACTATCTAACCATCACGCCGTTTCTAGGAGGAGTAGGCAAAGAGGATAGACCGCGATGCTGCTCTGTCCTGGCACACCTCTCTAGCTTCCTCTACATTCATACATCGTAACAATCCAACTCCGAATATGGCCGCCTTTTAGTATTTGGTTGATTATGCCATTCATTATTTCCTTATTTTTTCCACGGCCTCTCTTTCCACTCACACTGCTTGTAATTCTAACCATTCTTCTCTTTCATATGTCCAAACCATCTCAGGAATACTTTTTTTTTATTTTACTTAAGATGCAATCATCCGCCTTACATTTCCTTATTTCGTCGCTCTATTTCGTATTCTATTATATAATATTTCGTTTTCTCGGACATTCTTCTCAGTGACCTCATTTCTACTGCATTTTTCCTATTTTTATCATTCTTTTGCCAGCTCTAAGCTTCACTTCCATACATAAGGGTTGGCACTAGAACTCCATTATGTTCAAAAATATCTCAAAGATCAATTATGAATTTATAAGTTTAATATTAGGTTTGTCATGCTAGATTGGTCACGTATGCCACGTCCGGAAGAAAAACCCTGTAGCGTAAAAATCTTCCTCAGTAGTCTGTTTTGCCTAACGGTTAGGTTAGGCAAAACTTTGGTACTACTGGGAGCAAAAGCCCCAGGATCGAGGAGCTTGGAAGAAAATCTTTAGGAGTTGTATGGCCAAGTCAGTAAACTCAGTCAATAAAATATTTGTATATATATTTAAATCAGAAAGTATCATGGATGAACTAATAAAAATATATAAACTATTAAATTAAAAAACTTTGTTTTAGGTAGGTAGTTCTTTTAATTTTAGTTTTAGTAAATGGTGCACTTAAAGTTGTCATCGCAAACAAAAACCTATCTAAAAAAGCTAGAATGGCAGTGCACAATGGTGTTCTTCTACCGACCCTTATGTACGGAAGCAAAGCATGGAACTGGCAAAAGAAGGATGAAAGTAGAATAAATGCAGTAGAAATGAGATCTTTTGGACGAATGTGTGGATACTCTGTGTATGATAGATTGTCGGATGAAAATATAAGAAGTGAATGCGGTGCGAATGATGGTGTTATGAATAAAATAATGAAAGGATCATTAAGATGGTTTGGACATATGGAAAAAATGAATGAAGAAAAAATGGTAAAAAAATTGTACGTTAACGATGTAAATGGAACCAGAAATAAAGGAAGACCGAGGAAAACGTGGCATGGAGTCAGAAAAATCGACGTGCGTGCATTACACGATGGATAAATATTGAGGAAGCAAGAGAAATATGTCAGGACAGAAAAGTATGGCAGTCAATTCTTTCTGCCCACCCTTTCGGGGAGACGGCGTGATGGTTAGTTAGATAGTTAGTTAGTTAGTTCTTTTAATTAAAATAATAAGGTACCTAACTTAACTCCAGCAAGAACTTCAAAATTATTCATATTGACAACAAATACACAAAAAGGTTAGAAAAATCACGAAAATTTGACATTTGGATACATAAAACAATGTTTTTTTTTATTTAACACTTTGTAATGTTAAAGTGTCATCGTGTTTCGGCCAAAACAATGGACTATTTAATAAAAAAAATTATTTTGTTCATCAGTGTATGTAGCATTACAGGAAATTGTTCAATAAATTCCATTTATTCCTAAAATAAGAGAAGAAAAGTTTCTCACAATCCGGGCTTTTCCTCTCAAGGCTATTAGGGTATATTTTCGCTTGCCGGTTATGGGCGAGCCCGGAACAATGCTTCATTGTCAAGTGAAACAGACTTCTCGTTAACTTCACGCTAAATTGATGTTACGGTTAATTTAGCACGGATAAGGGAAGGCTTATCACTGTCAGGGGTCGGTCCGCATTTAGATCTTTTACAAGATGGATACCCGATTCGACAGGACTCTGTTTACTCCACCTACATTTGAGATTATTGTTTAGGAATGGGGGTGACATTGTAAATATACATATATAATTAACTAACTAACTAACTTACTTACTCTCCATATATTTATAATCAGACTGCTGAGCTTCAGAGGAGAATCGGTCTTGGGTGGGCGGCATATGGCAATCTGAAGAAGTTCTTTAATTGGAAGATTCCCCAATATCTAAAACGAAAAATGTATGATCAATGCGTACTTTCATTACTGGACATATGAAGCAGACACGCAAACCCTCACTAAGTCGACCATAAGGAGACTCCGTGTAGCACATAGGTAACACTAAAGAGCCATGCTACACGTAAGACTCCCAGACCGGATAAGAAATACTGAAATACGAAGAAGGTCGGGAGTAACAGATGTCGTCGCAAGGGTAGCGAAGCTTAAATGATAATTTGCGGGACATGTTGCCAGATTGGTAGACGATAGATGGACCAGAAGGGTGGTAGAGTGGAGACAAAAGAAACAGAAGGAGACCCCCCACACGATGGCCCGATGACATTAGAAGAATTGCTGGCGATTGGATGTAAAAGGCACATGACACGGATACGCGGAGAAGTAAGAGGGAGGCCTATGTCCAGCAGTGAAAAACGTCTGTCTAAGTAAATAACTAACCAACTAACTAACCATCACGCAGTTTCCCCGAAGGGGTTGGCAGAAATAATGGACTGGCACAGTTTAACCGATGCGGCTCTCCATCCTTCACTTTTCGCCCCCGCGGGAGGCGCGATGTGATGGGTTGCGAACGTCGTCGCCACCAATGGGCATCTCACGTAAATGTAAACAAAATAAATAAAAATAATACACATATAAACAAAATAAAATAAAACGCAAGTAATCAATAATTTCAAAACAACCAATATTTTAAATTAACTAAAGCGAACACTTTACATTTCCTTTTTTTTTTTTTTTAATATTTCATACCTGTCAAATGTTTGTAGTAACTTTTCAAATCAAATCAAAAATCGAACTTCCTTTGAAATAATATGATAATTAATACGAATGAAAACGTCCGATTTCTATAAATTTAATTTAATTATATGGAATGACGAGTATCGCCTTACTAAGGCAACATAAAATGCAATTAAATGCACGCGCGTCGATTTCTCTTACTCCTCACGTGGCCGACATTCAATAATTGATTTATTTGATCGTGCCGCGTTTTCCTCGGTCTTCCTCGATTTCTAGTTCCATTTACATCGTTTACATATACTTTTTTAACATTATTTTTTTATTCATTATTTCCATGTGTCCAAACCACCATAATGATCCTTTCGTTATTTTGTTCATAACACTATTATTTGCACCGCATTCACTTCTTATATTTTCATTCGACACCCTATCATACACAGAGTATCTACACATTTGTCTAAGAGATCTCATTTCTACGGCATTATTATTCTACTTTTATCCTTCATTTGCCAGTTCCATGCTTCGCTTCCATACATCAGGGTCGGTATAAGAAACGAATGATAAAATGCAATTACAAGACAAAAAATGTAATTCCCATAAAACGTAAAAAATCTTCTATAAAACAGACCTTTTCCTTTGTATTAATTATTTAAACTGGAGATTTATATTATTTAGAAACAATATATCTAAAAATAATTTGCATCTATAAAGTAATTGGATTCAAACTACCTGTTCAAAAAACAAACAAAGTTCAGCAACATATGATATTGACGCAACTCACACATCAGCTGTCTTATTACCGACAGAACGGAACTGTGCAACATATTTGTGAATAATCGATGTTGACAACACAACAAATGACGCGTGAGTAGGGCACATCATAAAATTCATGAGGATTTTTTCCTCTTCCCTTCGCCGTTCGAATTTTGTACATTAGGTTTTCGCCTTACTCTGTTTTGTCGTAAGATGACGGAATAGTTAAGGTTTTCTGACAGGACACGAGGTCACGCCTTTGTGTGCTCGAGAAAGGGTCCGCAAAAATAGAAGACTGGTTGTAATACACAGGTTTGAATTTTTAACAAGATGGAACGCTTTTTATGCTTCTGCTGAAATCTTTCTTGTTAATGGTGCACTTAAAGATTTATTCGCAAACAAAAGACTGTCTAAAAAAAACTCTGATATCAATGCACAACGGTGTGCTTGTACCGACCCTTTTAATAATATTATTTATGGATTTTTTGATGGTTGAGGTATTAGTTATGTAAAAGTCCATATTAATTAATAATAGTAAACACGATTGTTTAGTGGTTTTACTTGGATTTAATTGATATAAATTGTGACAAATTTGTTTCAATGGCCTTTTCAAACTCTTTGAGAATGCCCTTGCAAGGCGAAACAAATTTGTCACAATTTATATAATTTATATAAAGTAAAACCACTCAACAATCGTGTTTACTATAATAATTTTTTTATGGAAGTAGAGCATCAAACTGGCAAAAGAAGGATAAACGTTTAATAAATGCAGTGAGATCTCTTATACGAATGTGTTGAAGATCTGTGTATAATAGAGTGTCAAATGAAAATATAAGAACTTAATATAGTGCGAATGAAAATGTTATAGTTTGGACACATAGAAAGAATGAATGAAGAAAGAATGGTTAAAAAGTATTTGTTCACGATGTAAACGGGACTAAAAATAGAAGATGATCAAATAATACATAGCACAATCAAATATTTAATATCACGATGAATTATTGTTAAAGAATCGAGAGAAATGTGTCAGGAAATAATAGTGTGGTAGTCAATTCTTTGTTATCACTTCCATATATAATATAAGGGTCGGTACAAGAAAATCATTATGCACAGCCATTTTAGCTGTTTTGGATATGTCTATAAGAAACTAAAACTCATAGTTAGTGCATAACATACTGAAAAAATAAAGATTATTAACGAATCAATTTTAAACTCTCAAAAACTCCTTCACATAAGGGATTAAGGACAAACTTTTTCATACCCCTAATGGCAAACTGTTCTAGACAACATAACATGAAATGACACGAAAATATATCTAGTTATGACTTCCGCTTTGTTCCTTCTTTCTCCCCCCTTTTCACGTATAATGTGAGGTATCAGGGATGGCTTATGATATTTATAAATATGCTAATGCTATTTTTACTAACAATTAATTTTTCTTACTTTATTCAGAATTTTTTCACTTTATTGAATGTTTAGGCACTGGCGACGCTGTGAAATTCCATTGTAATTTGGAATAGATTAAAAACAGTGTTATTAATTTTATTATATTCAGAACGTATCAATTCCATACTTTTTGGATAAAATAAACATTCAATATATTTATTGGTTCTATTGTTTGCATTACCAGTCCTCACATATGCCTCTGAAACCTGGGTGATGACAAAACACACTGAAAGGTCCATCGCAGCATTTGAAAGAAGGGTTCTTAGGACAATATATGGCCCAGTGAGAGACCACAATGGTTGGCGTCGTCGATATAACCGAGAGCTATATGATATCTATAAAGAGCCCGATGTGATCAGATCCATCAAAGTAGGGCGCTTGAGATGGGCTGGTCACATAATCAGAATGGACGACGACAACCCTACAAAACGCCTCACGCTCTCAGTACCACAGGGACGTAGAAGACCAGGAAGGCCCAAAATGCGATGGATGGACAGTGTCAACACGGATGCATCGGTGTTGCAAGTGAGAAATTGGAGAATAAGGGCATCAAACAGACAAGAATGGAGGAAGCTCCTGGATTCAGCCAAGGCCCACCCAGGGCTGTCGAGCTTAGGATGATGATGATGATGATGATTGTTTGCATTGAAAACATTTTAGGTTAACTTTTAATACTTTTTTTATTAAACTTTAGCACCTTAATTGATCAAAGATAGCGAAAATGGCTATTCATAATAGAGTTCTGATTCCTCAATGAATGAAAGCGATACATGAAACTGACAGAATAAATGAAATAGAGATGAGATCTCTTAGATGAACGTGTGGTAAAACGATGTATGACAGAATTTTAAATGCTGATATCAGGAAGAAATGCAAAGAGATAGAGAAAGAGAGAGAGAGAGAGAGAGAGAGAGAGAGAGAGAGAGAGAGAGAGAGAGAGAGAGAGAGAGAGAGAGAGAGAGAGAGAAGTATTATCAGAACTAATAATGAAAGTTTCTACGATAGGTAATGGTTTCAGCGTTGCGTTTACTAATAAATACTGCACTGTTTGGTCAGTCTATTCCTAGTGCGCCTTTGGAGAAATCGATTTTATTAAACTGCGCACTTAAAAAATAAATCTTCACAAATAATAATAATATTCAACGGGTCGTTTGAACCTAATTACTGTGTATAATTTGTTTTAAGCCATTATATTGAATCCCATGTGATGCCATCGCTGGGAATCAAACTCGTGACCTTCGTTGTAGCAGTCATGGCACTTGCCACCCTGCCTAGAAAGTCGTCATGATGAAAAAATTACTGCGTTGGTTTGGACATATGGAACGCACGTATGAAGAAATAATGGTTCGGAAAGTATATGTTAATGGTGTGAATGGATGTCTGAGTTGACGAAGACCGAGAAAAACAATGTTATTTCGTATGACAATAAAATTATGTAAAAATAAACTAACCTTTTCAGAACTGGGTTTCATAAATATAAATCAAACTGTTGGCAAACTATAAACGCGTGATGGGGATACATTTTCTCCTAATTATGACTGACATAACGTTACGCCACTGGTTTCCATGTTGAATGAGGGGAAATTTATAACCATGTCCATCGACCGACGTCACAAAAACAGGTCTTACGCCGTCTTCATAAAGGCGGTATTCGTGTGTTAGCGAGTTTGAACGTAGATATTTGTTGCCCTATTCACAAGACCGGCGGGTTTCTTTGAAGCTGTGATATTTGTCTTGCGGTTTGGTAATTGACGTGATTTATAAAAGGAAAAAAGGTGTCGTTAATAACATCGGTATAAAAATGTTCTTTATTGGGTACACAATCAATTAACATAAATTTTAACGTTATAATGATATGTAACAGAATGCGTAGAGACTACAACTCAATCGTATGATGTTTCATTCAACAAATTTTCACTTATGTGGCACTTGTGTGACGACCTTCGTGGCTGAGTGGTAAGTGCATTGACTGCCACCCCGAAGGTTCCGGGTTCGATTCCCGGAAAAGGCAGTTTGACTGTCACACTGTCTTTGATCTGGTGTAGAATTTACGTGACAATAAAATGGCGATAGATTAGGTACCTATCACATGTCACGAGAATCACTATGACAGCTATAATACCCTTTACATTGATTTGGCTCATGCTGTCATGATGTAAAGAGCGATTCAAGAAAATAATAATAATAATAGTAAAAATAAAATAAAAAACGACTTTTCAAATAAACATTTTTATTATTTTTATTATTTGTATTTAAAGTGAAAACACTGTACTTTGTTTTTCACCACTATGCGGTTATTTTAATTGCCGACTAGTTTCGCTTGTACCCAAGCTTCCTCAGGGCTTGTTATTACGAAGCCCTGAGAAAGCTTGGGTACAAGCTAAACTAGTCGGCAATTAAATAAACCGCATAGTGGTGAAAAACAAAGTACAGTGTTTTTATTTTATTTTACTTTAAATACAAATAATAATAAAATAAAAATTAAATGTCTAACCACAAAGTGAATGCTTCATACGAAAATTTAACATTTTTATTAAATAGTCTATTGTTTTGGCCGAAACACTATGATACTTCAACATTATTACTGTTAAAATTTAAAGCACTGTTTTAATATCACAATTTCTTTTAATTCACTGAGAGTGTCGCGACAGGTGTTTTGCCAACCGATTTTGGCATCATCAGGTGTAACAATAAACAATAAATCGCAGTTTTTGAGAGGAAAATACTGAAGAAAATTTTTGGACCCAAGAGGATGGGACTTACAGAATTAAAAGAAACATTGAACTTGATCAACTGATTAACCATGAAACAGTAGTGAGATTCTGTAAGTCTAAACGCCTATGATGGGCTGGCCACGTGGAAAGAATGCCAGAGGGTAGAACACCACAAATTATATCCAGATGGATGCCCCGCGAAAAGAGACCAAGAGGCAGACCGAGGAAAAGATGGGCGGATTGCGTGGAAGAAGATTGGGCGAAAATTTAAGGAGCTGGGGAATGGAGAGAGATGGAAGTCGGTGGAGGAGGCCAAGTCCCACACCAGGATGTAGCGCCGAGAAATGATGATAATATTTATGAGAGTAAGTTTTTTATATCTTTCACTGTGAATAAATCGTGTTTTAAAAACTTCAGCGTATCTATGTTAACATCTGGACACTTGATAAATAAGTAAGAATATATAGTTAACATATAAATACCTACATAAATTAAAATTCCTCCGGTTATCGCTCTATAGATGGTTAAAATTTAACTTTGTAGCCTCTCAAATTTATTTACGACCAAGCAAGATCAGATTTGACGTCCCGAAATCAAACAATACCGCCTAACCGCATGTTCCAGGTTTAAAATCCCAGAAAATATGAAATTTCTCTAATCGAAGATCAAACCATGGGAACACATTACATTTATATTAGGGATGGCATTTTAAAATAAAATTTGATAATGCATTAAACAGGTGAAACATGTCATTCCCTTAAAATAAAATAAAACTTCTAGAAAACAAACGTTTCAATTAGTATTAATTAAATCAATAATTTAAACTTACTAACTTACTAACCATCACGCCGTCTCCCCGAAGGGGTAGGCAGAAATAATGGACTGCCACACTTTTCTTTCCTGACATACATCATGTCATGCACGCGTGTCGATTTCTCTGACTCCTCACGTGGCCGACATTATATATTTGATTTATTTATTTGATTATCTTTTTTATAAACTTTGTATATACAAAACTGACTTTGACAAACAATTTTATAATATTTTAAATATCTTTATAATATCACTGAGTACTGGTTGTCCGAAACATGTCTGATATTTAATTTAAAAAAAATAAGTAAGTGTTGTAAACAAAGTATATAAAAAATGAAAAAGAACAATTAAACATCCACAACACAAATTATGGCGAACATAGAAGAAATAATGATTATTATTTGTACATTGAGTTACATATAGTATTTCGTACGTTTATTAAATATATATTCTTCATCTTCTTCCTTGACGTAGTCTTATAGTTTATATATAGGAATAATAATAATAATAAATTGGATAATTGTGCTTAGGGTCTGTTCTCTAGAGGATTGCTCCTATGGATTTTTAGCTGTCCTTTTATATTTTTCAGAAGTCTTTTAAGTATTGGGGATTCTGGTGGTGTCCATTATTTTAATATTACACTACCGATCCTTCCTTCGCTGTCTAGTCTATCTTACAATGTCCCCACACTCACACATTTCTCTTATTCTGGTGTTCCTCACCCGATCTCTTAGAGTTTAGTCTACTAATATCCTCAGTGTCTTCATCTCGGAAATCCTCACTCACTGTTTAATTGTATTGATCCATTTATTAATATAATGAACATAAAATAACTATTCGCATTCAGCAAGTAAGCTTAACACAATGTACGATTGTATAAGGATAATCGAGAGATATATCAAAATAATATTTAATATGTCAGAGAGATAAAGGAAATATCTAGTGGTTCACGATGCTGACATGTTAATTTACATGTGACAATTTTTGTGTAAGCTTTTCTTAAAAATGTCAGTCTCCGAAGCGATCATGTTAAGCATTTAGATTGCTCTCCCTACTGGCATCACCAGAGGCCGGTTGGTTCTGCATATTGCGAGATAAAACAGTATCTGCTGACGCTATTGAAAATAACCACCTGAAACATAAAGATGGATGCCTTAAGATGACGGAGTTCTTAAAAAATCCCCTAATAAGATGTTAATGTTTTGCTTTATACTTGAAAGATTTACTTCAATGCCATATCTATGACTACCTCCCGACGGATATTGACGTGATAGATGGTTATTTATCTAATTTAAAATATTGTATTTATAGTCTCTATTATTTTTATATGGTACAATGAAAAATGTATTAACATTTTTCTATCAACGTAATGTATTGGCATATCCCTATTCATTGGATGTCAGTCAGTAGGCGATGTGTTTATCTCAACTGACAGTTTATTTGACGAAGAGACGTGTCGGCCTCCTTTGATCCAGACCTCTCAGCATCCTATCATGTTACTTGAGCCATAACACACTCATCTTCACTGGCGGTATACACCTTTCTACTAATTACAACATCCGCTTCGTGTCAAGACGCGACGGCGGCGTCACGTGGGAATTACTATTCCCAGATGAATTTGGCATGTTTGAATACTGCGAAATTGAATATTAGTGTTCAGTATTTACTTTTATTACTTTTTTGCATATGATTCTGTAAGGATGTATCCTCATTTGGTTATATATTATATTAAATGAAATATTCAGTAAGACTATACGAAAAACCTTTTTTTCAAGTGTTCACTTGAAATTCAGATATTAAACGGAAGTCGCATGCTTTATTGACTACGAAAAGCATTTGACAGGGTAAAACATAGTGACCTAATAAAAATGCTTGTCAGGTGCAATATTGATACCAAAGATTTAAATTTTATTAAAAACCTGTACTGGTTCTAAACAGCCGATATAAGACACGGATGCGAGAAGTCAAACGCAATTACCATTCAGCGAGGTGTGAGACAGGGTTGTAACCTTTCTCCATTATTGTTTAATCTCTACTCCTACAATGTTTTTAAACGAGCCCTCATCAATACCGAGAAAGGACTGAAAATTAATGGCGTTGTGAATATAAGATATGCTGACGACACTGTTTTATTAGCTGAAAGTGTCAGCGATCTTCAGGGCCTATTTAATCTTGTTGACGAGTCCGGTGAAAGATCGGGAATAACAATAAATGTCAGCAAAACCAAATGGATGACATTCGGACGGCTTGACTACAGTGGGTCAGTATTGCATTTGAACGGCCATTTTGAAAGGGTGGAAAAATTTAAATACCTCGGCAGCATACTAACGCAATCTCTTGACCCAGATGTAGAGATAAAATGCAGAATTGAGGCAGCAAGAGCTACGTTTAATAAAATGAAATCACTCTTCTGCAATGATAACGTAAACTTGAAACTCCGCCAGAGAATGATCAAATGCTATGTGTGGTCTGTTTTATTGTACGGGTGTAAAACTTGGACCCTGAAAGTTAACTCAATGAACAGACTGGAAGCATTTAAAATGTGGCTCCATCGCCGAATGCTCAGAGTTCCCTGGACAGACATGGTTACCAATACCGAAGTCCTGAGGCGAGCTAGAGTTGACGGGGACCTATTATCAATTATCAAGGTAGGTACGGAAATTTTCACATCTGGGTCATATACTGCGTGGGGAAAAGTACCACCTTCTCCAACTGATATTGGAGGGGAAAGTTGAGGGACGCCGAGGGCCCGGAAGGAGACAAATGTCTTGGCTGCGAAACGTGAGGGAGTGGACCAGCATCCGAAGTGTGGAAGAGCTGTTCCAAGCGGCGCTGGACAGGGACAGGTTCGCCGAGGTGATCGCCAACGTTGAGGAGACCCGACAGGGCACTTGAAGAAGAAGAAGAAACGGAAGCTTTCAACAGCCCAGAAGATTGCAGCAAGCTGGACTACTTATATTTTAAGGAAACCACTTATATTTTTATTCTGAAACATAAATATAGCATTTTATAAGAGATTGTCGTTATAAATAATACTTTCTAAAATCAAGTTGTTATCTCGATCAACCGGCTCTAGCTAGCTTAAAGGCCGACAATTGAATATGCAAGGAAAAATGCTTTAAATTATTTTATATCTACAGCGAAATCTACAGACAAGTTAATGCGTTTTTATTATTGGTTCTAGAATATAACTTCTTAATCAAATCAAGATTCACAGCTAAAATCGATGAACACTCCTTATATCTGTCAATATTAGAATTGGATTCCCATTAAATTTGAAATTTTTATTCAGATTATATTAATTCAAAACCCACAACCAACTAATTGTTTATGTTTTATATAAGAGATCTCTCATGATGATACAGAAGTCAAATTTATATTAAATATGCTAATTAGTTATTCTTAATTTATTAAAATGTAGCCATTAGTGTTATTTCTCACAAAAACGCACTTCTTTAGATATTTTATTATAATTTAAAAAAACACGTGTTAGTCAAATGTCCTAAACGACAAATTTATGGAAATTATTAAATTATTTTGGATTCTAATATATTTCCTGATTTAATTTGATTTCGGAATCATCAAAGAGTTTACAGGAAACATTACTTTGTTTTCTATTCTTCTATGGTGAATGCTGAGTTTTAAGCGTCGATTGGTATTTTAAATTAAGAAGCATATTATACCTCTTTCTTTACCTCAGGGAGCACGGTTATTACCCGTATTTTTTTCTGACTGAATTCTCGCTAGGTATGCAAGACTACCAATCATTTTAGAGAAGGAAGAATATACACCTGGGAGTTGACTTCTTTCAGCTGACTGGCGCCCATATACGAGTACATAATTCGGATGTATTGAATGATATACGTCTATTTGTCCCTAATTATTACCTTCGTCAATGACAGCATAGATTGTTATTTGCCGCGCTGCAGACCAAACAGCCAATGGTTATGCCTGTAGGTAGGGCAATCTTATTGCTTAATCAGGTCGCCTCAGAGGTCAACATATTTCGTGATAGTGAGTTGCCTCAGGGATGCAATATCAATGTTATGAATCTTTCTAATTCTTAATCTGAATGGTTATTTTTATGTTTCTGTTATAAATTCTTATAATGTTATTGCAAACGATCTGGAATTCTATGTCAGTAATGTTTGTGATTTTAATTCAAATAAGTAAAAATATCTCAAAATGATTCGAATTTGCTACTTTAATCTTAGTGATTATATACGTACGATTTTCGATCAACAACTAATTTATTACACTTGTATAATGCACGATTATACAATATATAATAAAATATACAATAAATTTTCCAAAAAAACTAAGGTGGCAATGCACAATGGTGTTCTTGTATCGACCTATATGTGTGGAAGTGAAGCATGAAACAAGCAAAAGAAGGATGAAATGTATATGAAAGAGAGTCAAATTCAATTATGGAAATGAAATGCGAATGAAAGTGTTATAAACAAAATAATGAAAGGGTCAATTAAATAGTTTGGACATACGAAAATAATGAATGGAAGAATGATAAAGAAAGTATACGAAAACAACGCAAACAACGCAAACAGAAAGAAATGGAGGAAAAGTGGGGAAAACGTGGCATGATTTAATCAATCAAATATTAAATGTCAGCCACGTACATGTACAACTCGTTGTTTGAATGTAGATTAACCTTAATAGATTTATTATGACGTATTATTTTTAGGACTTATTTAATTTTCCTACGAAGAAGTAGTAAACTAGATGATTAAAAAAATATATTATAGAACAGTGAGGAGTCGACGAAATCGACGATGACACGATGTATGAATTTTGAGAAGTATTTCAAGAAAGAAAAGTGTGGCGGTCAATTCTTTCTGCTTACCACTACGGTGTGACAGCTGATATTTATCATTATTATGATTATTATTATTATTATTATTATTTTATATAATATAATAATAAATTTGATAATTTATAAAGCGCCATTTTTATGAATTACTCATCTCATTTGTAGAATTGCACTTTACATCATTACAGCATGAGCCAACTCGATGAAAATAATATAGGTGTTTTATTGATTCTCATGACGCCATTATTATATATTGTCACGTGAATTTTTCACCAGCCCAAAAGAAGTGCGATAATCACACTGCCATTGCCGGGAATCGAACTCGGGACCATTGGTGCAGAAGTCAAAGCAATTACCACTAGCCTAAGAAGGTCATTTTTATGTATACGATAGTTTGTTAGCCCCCAACTCCAAGCTTAGATTGGGCAAATACGGAATAAAATGTTTTAATAAAAAAGCCCCATTCCCTTTAACCGCCAAAATATCGCAATATATTTGGATAAAGTCCGTTCGCTTCCCGAGTGCGCCGCATTAGTCGGATTATACCGTTCCCCCGGGAATGATTTAAACAAAACAGAAACACTACAAAATGCCCCTCCCGACCGTATGCATGCAATAGTCATAACATTTTATAGCGCGTCCCCCACACACCAGGGCTGGATGTCTCTTTCCAAGCCGGTCGTAAATAAAATCTTTATGGTTGTTTGCGCTCTCTTACTCTTTATTATGGTTATTACACGCAGTCGCCTGGCGGGAGAGATGACTTATGGAGACGGTTCGGGCCTCGGCCCCGACTACGGGCTGCCGGTCCGACTCCGGCCGACGCCGTCCATTGTGGGGGACGGCCGTAATAACGTGCGGACGGGAAGATGCCGCTTTATATTACAGTATCACAACCCGATTTCTCAATTTAAGATTGCCGCATGCATCGCATTTTTAATGAAACATGCTATTATTATTCCAGAGGCGCACATTTTTTTTCAACATATATTTTAATTTGGAAACAATTTCTATAATTCTAGTGCCAACCCTCATGTATGGAAGTGAAGCTTGGAGCTTGCAAAAGAAGGATGAAAGCAGGATAAACGCCGTAGAAATGAGATCACTAAGAATAATGTGCGGGAAAACGTTGTATGATAGAATAACCGAACGATGAAATAAGAAAGAAATTTAAGGCAGATGACTGCATCATGAATAAAATTAAAAAATGATCCCTGAGATGGTTTGGACATATGGAACGAATGGATGATAGTAGAATGGTTAAAAAGTTGTACACAAGCAGTGTGAGTGGGAAAAGAAGCCGAGGGCGACCGAGGAAAACATGGCATGACCAAATTAATCAATTACTAAAAGGCGGCCACATTCGAAATCGGAATAATCGACGTGCGTGCATGGTACGATGTATGAATGTAGAGGAAGCCCGAGAGGTATGCCAGGACAGGCCATTGTGGCGATCCATCCTCTCTGCCTACCCCTCCGGGGAAATGGCGTGATGGTTAGTTAGTTAGTTAGTTATTTATTTTTGGAAACAATAATTTATCAATGAAAGCTAAAATGGCCGTTCACAATGGAGTTCTGGTCCCAACCCTTCACGTGCATGACACGATGTATGAATGTTGAGGAAGCGAGAGAAATATGTCAGGAAAGAAAAGTATGGCAGTCCATTCTTTCTGCCTACCCCTTCAGAGAGACGGGGTGATGGTGAGTTAGTTACTTAATTTATGGGAATGATATGTTTCGCCTTTCTAAGAATATCAAATGTAATTATGGCGTTGGATAATGCTTTAGAAAGGCAAAATATGTCATTCCTATTCAGTATGATAAAACTTCAAGAAAAAAGACGTTTTATTATAATTTGTATTAAATGTTTAACATCATTTCAAACTCCTTTAGATTCGCGCTAACGACCCTCATATTGAATATCACTGTTCATGAATCTCAATATTTATGAGGAATAGCAGATTCTTTGCTTTCCTTTGATCACGTCTGTGGTGGTGTATGGAAGCGAAACATGGAACTGGCAGAAGAAAGATGAGAGCAGAATAAATGCGGTAGAGATGAGGTCACGTATTGTAGTAGAACGATTACGACAGAATCTAAAATGCTGATATTAGAAAGGAATGTAGAGCGAAAGAAGGTATTATGAAAAAAAATATGAAACGATTGCGAGCGTATAACGATTTTATTTAGTACCTAATCATACATCTGATGATCTGTGACACAGAAATTTTATCTATTGAGATGATGAGGTGACCGCAAAATTACATTTGATATTTAGTTCTAACAGTAAAATAACAATAATTTGTCTTTAAAATTTCGAGTGGTATATTATTTTTTCCTAAATCATACGATATTGCAACCGTTTTTCTTTTAATACTTACAAATTTCGTCTGTATTCAAAGAGTTAACAATTTACCAAATATTACTCAGTACCTATTATATATATGTTAATGATGTAAATGGAACCAGAAATAGAGGAAGACCGAGGAAAACGTGGCACGATCAAATAAATCAAATATTGAATGTCGGCCATGTGAGGAGTCAGAGAAATCGACGCGCGTGCATGACACGATGTATGAATGTTGAGGAAGCGAGAGAAATATGTCAGGAAAGAAAAGTGTGGCAGTCCATTCTTTCTGCCTACCCCTTCGGAGAGACGACGTGATGGTTAGTTAGTTAGTTAGTTTACTCAGTACCTACATTGTTAGTAATTTTATTTGAGTTCGTTGTTTTGCAGTCGCATTGAAACATATTAAACGTCTTCTGACACATAAATTAAGATGACATATGCCATCGCATAAAAAAATACATTAGCAAATAACATCCGCTGAAACAATATTTACACAAGAGATAAATATACAAACATCGTTTTGCTTAGTAAATAATATTACTACCGAGCTTAAACCTTTGGATAGACGACATTTAAAGATAATCACATAATTTTCATAAATATAGTAGTTTATTTCCTTATGAAAGTGTAGAAAATACAGTAGAAACGAGTGTACGATATAGTGTCGAATGAAAATATAAGAACTGAATGCAGTGTGAATGAAAGTGTTCTGAACAAAATTAAAAAGGAATCAAATGTGTTTTCGACACATAGAAAAAATTAAAATTATTAATTAATTAATTAAATATAAGAACTGAATGCAGTGTGAATGAAAGTGTTCTGAACAAAATTAAAAAGGAATCAAATGTGTTTTCGACACATAGAAAAAATTAACGAAGAAATAATGTTTAAAAAAGTATATGTTTATGATGTAAACGGAACTAAAAAGTGAGGAAAACCGAGGAAGACGTGGCACGATCAAATAAATCACACATTGAATGTTAGCTACGTGAGTCATCGGAGAAATCGACGTGTCTGCCTAATACGATGTACGAATGTAGAGGAAACGTGGTGGTTAGTTAGTTCGTTATAATTTTAATCGACCGAAGCAAAAAGGCAGTGCACAATGGGATATCGAGTGTCTACCCTTATGTATAGAAGTGAATTTTGAAGTTGGAAGAAAAATGATGAAAGGAGGATTAGATGTAGCGCCGAGAAATGAATTAATGAATCCTTATACTTAATACGAACAGGTAGATTATTTTATACTTAAGGACCTGTAACGCTGAATGCACGATCGTGACTACTTTCTTTATTAGCTTTAGCTGGAATCGCAATGTTGTTCGCATTGGTTTCCACTGATTGGAGTGAACTCTAATTCGTGTCTTAAAAATGTCTCCATTAACAGACACTTCTGCTATCTGAACTAAACACGATTTTTCCATATCGGTATCCACGTTGCACTTAACAGTTATAGATAAGTGATTTAGCGCGTTTGTAGATACCATTTCCCAGTGGTACTTAACAGGAAGCTCTCAAAGATCATTCGATAACATTTGCCTATTTTTTATTTATTTAAAATTTGACACTTGTTTTACTAATAATCAAAAAAAGAAATGTAAGCTTTATGGACAAAAAGTCGATCAAACTAATTAACTAACTAACCATCGCGCCGTTTCTCCGGAGTGGTAGGCAAAGAGGATGGATCGCCACAATGCTCTGTCCTGGCATACCTCTCGGGATTCCTTTACATTCATACATCGTACCATGCACGCACGTCGATTATTCCGACTTCGAATGTGGCCGCCTTTAAGTAAATGATTAATTTGGTCATGCCATGTTTTCTTCGGTCGTCCACGGCTTCTTTTTCCACTCACGCTGCTTGTGTACAACTTTTTAACCATTCTACTCTCATCCATTCGTTCGATATGTCCAAACCATCTCAGGGATCCTTTTTAAATTTTATCCATGATGCAGTCATCTGCCTTACATTTCATTCTTATTTCATCGTTCGGTATTCTATCATACAACGTTTTCCCGCACATTCTTCTTAGTGATCTCATTTCTACGGCGTTTATCCTGCTTTCATCCTTATTTTGTCAGCTCCAAGCTTCACTCCCATACATGAGGGTTGGCACTAGAACTCCATTGTGTACTGCCATCTTTACTTCTGTGGATATATTTCTATTTGCAGTAATGACGTTGAGTGCGCCATTTATTTTATTCCCAGCACCAACCCTTCTTTCGATGTCTTTCTCCATTTTTCCGTATTTTGTAAACATGCTTAGTCGATCCCTTTTTTGTATATTATATTATATTATGTTTCACAAATGTTCAACAATCTTTAAATGTATCATTAAACACAAAAAACTTACGTCTTATGTAAATCATCTAAAAAAATTATAGGCGTTCTATTTAAAAAAAAGTATAAATCTCTTCTTCTCCTTTTTAAATCAATGACAAACTAGTTTAGAAGGATTGCCTTTAAAATGGTCACGATTTTTCCGATTTTCTTGTCATTGTGATTAAAGGTTTGACCGACTTTGTATCGAAGTAGATGTTATAGTTATGGTAGCACTGCAAGTGGAGATATCTCCTCACCCCCAACATTATCTGTTCATTACAATTTACCAATTCATATGTATTTTTGCTGATACATATTATGTGATTCTAAAAAGTCTGACTGGACAAATGAGAATATATGAAGCAGGTGACGCTGACGAAACCGGTAACATATTTTAAAAGAAATTTCTTTCCAATTATTTCAACAATAAAATAGCTGTAATTCGTAATGCATTCATAATACAATCACCTGTTTGTGAAAAAACCGCACGAAGCCGTTAATACAACTGCCAATGCCAATTTACACTCGTATTTTTTCCAACATGTTAATTTTTCTTTTTGTTTTAATTATTTCAAGTCCGTTTTCTAGAAATTTCACATTAATACATGTGTCGCCTGTTTTAGCCATGGCTAAAACAGGCATAATTCCTAGACAGGCGAAACATATTCCCTAGACAGGCGAAACATATAATTTCCATAAATTATAACAACACTTCTAGAAAACAGATGTTTTCATTCGTAATTAATATTTTTAATTACAAGTGGAAACACACAAAATAAATCATAATAAAGAAATTTTGTATATATATTTTTTGTTTTCATTCGAATTAATTATTTAAAATGGAGTTTACATCATTGTCCAAGAAACAATAAATCATTTTAATACATTTTGTACGTTGTATAAAAGTTTTAAGCGGTTGTAAATACAAATTAACAAAATCCAATATGTGCAAAATGAAGTGGTTTTTTGGAGTCTTGGGAAAATCCGTGTCACTAGTCTTTCTTGACTGATGTTTCGAAGATCGTTGTAGTCTCCATATTCAGAGTGGTTATGGTTATATCAAAATATATTGCTACCAACCATAAAAATCAACACAATCCAAAGTTGTTGTGCAGGGGTAAGCCAATAGATTTGAAATAGCAAAGCTAGCACGTCCATAAAAGGTTGGACATTACTGACCTATCCGATACGTCTCCTCGGCGTCCATCTTGTTTATTCATACGTCCGGCAGAAGCCTCGAGATGTCGCTATCGCCGCGGCAAAGGCAAATTGAACGTGTTTGCACTTTGTAAACCACTCCAAGCGGTTGACTTGTGTGCCGGGGAGACGCGATAGTAAATTATCCTGTCAACTATAGGCAAATACCTTATCTTTCTAGTGCGGGCCGCTCTCTTGGCCATATATTATGACGAGAACGCAAGAGGTGCTTAGCTGTGAGATTGTCAACTAAGCTTAGGCATGCGCGCTACTATAAGGGATAAAGTTTCTCATTAAAACCAAATCTAATTTAAATATCAATTCATATATGACTTTCTTATACATATCATGACTTAGGCCACAAATACTCATACTGCTTTAATAATAATAAATTAGATAATTTATAGAGCGCCATTTTTATAAAGAGCGCTGTTCCTTTTTTTAAACTATTTAAAAAAGAAGCATATTTTGTATTATATAAGGGCTGCACTTGACGCAGTTGATCAACATTTACATCAGGAAAGGATGCGTTTTGATTCTCGATATAAACTCTGACTGATTCTCAATGCGATTGAGGTATGCTGGAAGATTGTTCCAGGTTGAAAAGCCGGCTACCGCGAAGGCTCAGTCGCCAATTTTTTTCTATAGAAATACATTAACTGAATAATTAGCAAAACGTAGGTGCCGTTTTACGATACTGACTTTATGTATATTCGAACCTGATCATCATAAAGTCTCAAGTGTAATTAAGGCCGAAATGAGTTATGATGGTCATGTTAGATTTTTATTATATTATGTGATTCATACAAATTATTATAAGGCATAATCAAATTATCAAATGACATTTTATAATGCCTTAGAAAGGCAAAACATGTCATTGCTATTAATCATAATAAAACTTCTAGGAAATTGGCGTTTTTATTCGAAATAATTATTTAATATGAAGTTTTACACAATTTTTCAAGAAACAATAAAAATATATAATGATTCCGTCCAGGAAAATTGTCTGTCTAAACGGTTCCATATTACTGTAATATTACTGGGTACTAGATATTTTACTTCTTTTTATTTTTTGTTGAAGACCTGTGTGGTCTCTTCTCCAAAGGGTTGCTACTCTTGTGAGGTAGATTCCTAGCTGTCCCAACTTTTACTTGATCTTCCACGAGGAGGATTCCCTTGAGGCAGATTATGTAGTGCAATGTAGGGGAGTCTGGTGGTATTCATTCTTTGGACATGACCGTACCAGTCCCTCCTTCGCTTTGTCTACTCCATCTTATAATATCCTCAGCCTCGCATATCTCTATAATTCTGGTGTTTCTCACGCTATCACGCAGTATCTTGCCTGCTATCATCCTCAGTGTCTTATCCCGGAAATCCTCAAAACTTGTATGGTCCTGACTGTGTCTGCCCTTGCTTCCACGCCACATTTTATTATTGGTCTTACAAATACTTTATAGATTATCATCTTACTCTTAATGGCCATGTCTTTGTTTTTTCCATGTTGTGTATTTTAGAGCACCAGAGTTCGCAGTAGCTTTGTTGACTTGGGCTTGTATTTCTTCCGCAGAACAGCTCCTCCAACCAGGTCTATACCTAGATACCTAAAGGTTCTGACCTGTTATATGAGTTTTGGAACTGGATTTTTTCTTCTACTATTTTTAATTAGTTGCTATATACATTCGTTAATTCCCCTGGTGGTTTTTTTACGAAACAAAATAAAAACATTAATGCTGAACGTTAACAAGACTTATTCCATTATAATTGTGAACGTCTCGTATTACGGTGGGTTTTATTGAAACTCGATACACATGGTTTTTGTCAAACACACATGTAAGCCGAGAACACAGATAAAAGCTTAGAGATAGATGGCTTCTGAGTTATAGCACTCGTCAAATATAACAATAAAAAAAATACTAACACGACTACTTACTTCATTTCGAGATGTTTCCAATTAAGACCCGATGATTTATAGAGTTTCAAGTGGCCAGACGTTTCTATTAAACTAATACATATTCAAGTGTACATCTGCATCTTAAATATTAAATAGATAACTTAATATCATGCTTTATTCTGAGAGCTAGGCTGCCACTTTATCTTGCTAGTCCAAGCCTGCCGTACATACACGTTAAATTATATGATTACTTATTTTATTATCCAAAAAACCTAAAATGCCAGTGCACAATGGTGTTCTTCTACCGACCCTTATGTATGGAAGCAAAACATGGAACTGACAAAATAAGGATGGAAGTAGAATAAATGCAGTAGAAATGAGATCTCTTAGATGAATGTGTGTACACTCTGTGTATGATAAGAGTGTCGAATGAAAATATAATAACTGAATGCGGTGCGAATGAGGGTGTTATGAACAAATTAATGAAAGGATCATTTAGAGGGTTTGGACATATGGAAAGAATGAATGAAGAAAGAATGGTAAAAAAAATATATGTTAACGATGTAAATGGAACCAGAAATAGAGGAAGACCGAGGAAAACGTGACACGATCGAATAAATCAAATATTGAATGTCGGCCATGCGAGGAGTCAGAGAAATCGACGCGCGTGCATGACACGATGTATGAATGTTGAGGGAGCGAGAGAAATATGTCAGGAAAGAAAAGTGTGGCAGTTCATTCTTTCTGCCTATCCCTTCGGGGAGACGGCGTGATGGTTAGTTAGTTAGTTAGTCTTATTTTTATTAATTTTATCATGATTTATATTTAAGTGCGCCGTTTTGCAAAATCAATTTCCCTAGGGGCGCATTAGGAAAAACCTGACTGAACATTACAATATTCAATGTACACAGTCTTGTTGTAAAACTCCCTATTAAATTTTAAAAATAGATGATCGCGTCTGTTTTCTATAAGTTAAATTGTATTTCATGGCCTGACATGTTTGACTTTGAAAGGACATTGCCATAATTTATAAACCTTACCAAGGCAAAATATGCAATTACGACAGCAAATATTGAATACAGTGGAACCCCTCATTACAAGTCATTCGCAAAACGAGCAAAACAGAAAGTAAAAAAAGACTTAGAAAATTGAAAATAACTTTATATAATCCACAAAATATTAAAAAAATACAAAAAAAACACGACCTGTTTCGGAGGATACCCCATCTTCAGGTGTAAAAATATAATAAAAACTAAAAAAAAAGACTTATATAAAAAAAAAACGAAACAATAATTTAAATTTAAAAATGTTCCCTGAACGAGCGACATTTCCCATAACAGCTTTGACCAGAGAGTCTACAGTCAACGATATTGATGAGCTAGTGGAAGATAGCTGACCACCGAAGAGCTCAAGGAGTTGCATTGTGTTTCACAGCAAGAATTTATGGAGAAGAGTTTATTAGTGGAAGAGGAGGAATTACCAGAGCAACAATCCTCTAGCGCAATAAGAGAAATTCTGAAAACATAGGAAACTGTTGCATCTTACATTCAGAAGCATCACCCTTATGAGGAGGTTGCTATGCGTTCTACAAATTTATTCGATGATAATGCTAATTTTCACCTAATTAATTAATCTATTAAAAAATATTAAATAAATTGTCACAAATTCGTAAATATTGTAATAATCTAGTAAATACGATTTTTTTTTGCAAAACCTAATCGCATTCCAGGTTGATACGCTCATTAACAATTTATTTTGAATAAATATTTTTAACATTATGGCTGAGTTTGAGTTTGAGTTTACATATACTTTCTTCACAATTCTGTCTTCACTCATTCTTTCCATGTGTCCAAACCATCTTAATGACCCTTTCATTATTTTGTTCATAACACTTTCATTCGCACCGCATTCACTTATTATACATGCATTCGAGACTCCTTTATATACAGATTTGTCACACATTCGTCTTAGAGATGTCGTTTCTACTGTATTTATTCCTCTTTCATCCTTCTTTTGCCCGTTCCATGTTTCACTTCCATACCTAAGGGTCGGTACAAGAACCCTATTATGCACATTTTAATTTAATTTATTATAATTGAAAAATTGTTTCGCTTAGCGAGTGTTATGAGAGGTTCTACTGTTTTCTATAAACGGAAGTTTTCGTCAGTATTATTGTAAATAAAATAAGTTGATTAATTTGGTCATGCCATGTTTTCCTCGGTCGTCCTCGGCTTCTTTTCCCACTCACGCCGCTTGTGTACAACTTTTTAACCATTCTACTCTCATCCATTCGTTCCATATGTCCAAACCATCTCAGGGATCCTTTTTTAACTTTATTCATGATGCAGTCATCTGCCTTACATTTCTTTCTTATTTCATCGTTCGGTATTCTATCATACAACGTTTTCCCGCACATTCTTCTTAGTGATCTCATTTCTACGGCGTTTATCCTGCTTTCATCCTTCTTTTGCCAGCTCCAAGCTTCACTTCGAGGAAAACATGGCATGACCAAATTAATAAATTACTCACTCAAAAGACAAATCAGTTTATTCACTCTAAAAGGCGGCCACATTCGAAGTCGGAAAAATCGACGTGCGTGCATGGTACGATGTATGAATGTAGATGAATCCCGAGAGGTATGCCATTGTGGCGATCCATCCTCTGGGCTACCCCTCCGGGAAAATGGCGTGATGATTAGTTAGTTAAAATAAGTTTTTTTTAACATTAAATTAAAACTTATTACTGATTACATTTGTACAGTGAACTTAGTTTTTAAGTGTAGAAAATCGTTATCTTCCATGATTAATCACGGGTTACGACTAGTATGCAATTAAGCGTTATTAAAAAATCTACAAACTTTTCAAATGAGCAAACATCCCACGATTCGCGAGCAGGGACACTTTTCAGTTCAAGATTATCCGGACACGTCATGTATCACGTGTGTAATCTGGCATCAGCGGCGGTGTTCGCCTCTCCTCCTCCGAAATTGAACCCACCCCAAAGCAAATGAATGGCCTACAACTCCGGCACCATTTATACAAGATAAAGCATCTAGCAGGCAGCTTAATTTATTTGTCTGTATTTTGGAAAATATTTATTAGACCTGCCCAGGACAGGTGAGTTGGACCCGATGTTCACCTCCGGCCATACAGCGTTACAGCGTAAAGGCACCTCAACAAAATGGCTAAACTGAGTAATTACTTCAAATGCTTTTTTAGTTTGATATTAAAAGAAGGATGGAAGTAGAATAATATCGGTTCTGATTTTAAAAATTTGGTTTGGTTCATGTGGTGCTCCCGTAAATTTGGAGATATTTTGTGTATTTTCCATTGTTTTTCTATTGTTTTGGCCGAAACACTATGATATTTTAACAATTAATAACTGTTAATTCAAAAACTTTGTTTTATATCACAAATTGTATTTATTTTATTTTACTTTCAGCAAGAACTTCAAAATTATATCAAAGTTATATTTTAAAGTTCTTACTGGTGTAAATAAGAACTTTCAAAAACAATACCAAGATCCTTTATCTTTGAAACACGCTCAAGTTGCTGGCTATATATTGTGTATCTGTAATAAACATTCCACCGTAGTTGCGAACGCCCTGCACTTCTCTTTGCCATCTACGGTCTCTATACATATGTAAGTGATCCACATAAGTGGACTTCGACGCTGAACCAGCATATTTCATGATGAAATATAGTATACGAATAACCGAAAACGCCTGACTTAGGACCTACTTATCAAAACTGATGAGTCGGGGCCCAGATTTATTCAGTTTGGTCACTAGGTCACTAGAGCAGAGCATCGTGTGAAAATGGAAGCAAAGCATATAAAAGCGGTACATCCGACCACCATGGACAGTATTCCTTCTTGCGACTTCTAACCGACACGAGTCAAGTCTACGTACGAGAAACCTCCGACTCTCCTACCGAGCTACGCAACTGTCTACACTGCTACGCCACGTAACTTCCGACGAGTCTTCGCTCCCGCCGACCGACGCTACTGCCCAGTGAGCCGTCAGCCCCAGCTGCTATCGACGTCCAGGCGCACGCTCCATCACGAGTACATAATACTGTTAACGTATGATTACTTGGGACCTGCAATAAACGCTGAAATCTCCACTGCTTTTAACTCTCACCACATTCCCCAAATTCACCACATTTACACGCTGTCAATCATTATGATACATTTAGTTTATTTTATGATATTATGTGAAAGATGCAGCTTTTTTACTAGTATCCTCCGCTTTGGTGTGGCGGCGATGCCCCTCGCGCCCACCGCGGCTCGCGGCGTAGCTCGTGGGCGGGAATATTAATTTATTTTTCCGTTTGAATTATCGACGGCATCCATTTAAAAGATGATTTTATCCTCTCGCGCGGGAATAAATTAAGAGGAGAGAACGCGACGCTAAACACCGGGCGAGCACAAAGGTAGTCAAATGTTTGGCCAAAGGCCATTTTTTATGGGCAATTCGGATTTTATTATTAAGTGAGCCCATTTATTTCATTCTAATTTAGAAGCTCCTACGTGCGCCGCTTTATTTTAAGAGTGATTTGTGATCAGGCAGAAATGACTCTTTTAAACGTTTTAATGAAAATTAACTACACCGTTCTTAAGCTTTATAAATGTAAAAAATATATGCTTACTATGGACTCGGACTTGGGTCTTCTGGGATACTGAAGTTCAGATCGAAGAATAGTTATCCCTCTTAAATACATTTGTTGAAATCATTGTTGGAAGTCTGATTTCTTGGTTGAAACAATGTTATGGTGTCACAATTTATTTATTATTATTTCCCTAACTGATGTTGACATAATTGATTATAACATCTAATGATATCGACATCGGTTGGCGAAACAGCTATCACGATATTTTCATGGAAATGAAATAATTAAATGGTTTTAATATATAATAATGATGTTTCAAATTAAATAGATAATAATATTAAAGTGTTATTGGGTTCCCCCAAATGGAACGTATGAAAACTATATAGATACCTACTTGGTAAATGATCAATACAAAAATAATTTCTTCTATATTCACCATCACTTCGTATTGTGGATTCATAATAATATTTAAAAAAAAAACTTTTTTTCACAACATTTTATAATAATTAAAATAAAAACATGTTTCGGGACACAGCATTCCTTCATCAGTGTAAAAATAGACAACATTGATGCGTAAATACTAAATACACATTCATGAAGTATTTAAAAAAAAAATTCTATACATGTAATGCTTTTGTCAATATTTACACTGATGGAGGGCTTCTATAACCCAAACAATATTAATATCATTATTATTTTGTTGAATCGCTCTTTACATCATGACAGCAAAACCAAATCGATGTAAAGGGTATTATTGCTATCATAGTGATTCTCGTGACATGTGATAGGTAGCTAATCTACCGCCATTTTATTGTCACGTGAAACCTACACCAGACCAAAGACAGTGTGACAATCACGCTGCCCTCGCCGGGAATCGAACCCGGAACCTTCGGGGTGACAGTCAATGCACTTACCACTTGGCCACAAAGGTCGTCATGTGTGTGTTTAAATTATAATAAAGTGTTGTAAAAATTTCATAAAAATATTAAATAAATAAGTGTTTCTACTGTCAAAGAACCTCAGATCTAACTTAATATATAATAGAAAATCATAATTGTGTTTATGTTTGATGGGTTTAAGGAGTTGAGGACCATAATAGATATCTCATGCGTTTTTCTATACGTGCGTGGGTTCACCTTTTTAATACGTCCATCAATAACATTATTACATATTAGAATGCACATTCAACCGTACTATTTACTTTGAGCCGGCCCCCAAGGCCTACGCCAGATACGGAGCAGGGAAATTAATCTTACAAAACGCCCAAACCCCTCCTACCTCGTTAGGTACCTGAAAAACAAAATTCAAAACTGAGATAAAGTAAAATCGACAAAAACTCTTTGAAATTACCCTTACGCTTAAATTAACTAACTCAAAATCAAGCCGTCTCCGGAGGGGTAGGTTTGTCGCTTTCACTAATTTCATACATCTTATCATGCACGCACGTCGATTTTTCCGACTCCTCACGTGACCGACATTTAATATTTGATTGTGATCGTGCTACGTTTTCCTCGGCCTTCCTCTATTTCTAGCTCCGTTCACGCCGTTTACATATACCATCTTTACCATTCTGTCTTCACTCATTCTTTCCATGTCTCTAAACCATCTTAATGACCCTTTCATTATTTTGTTCATAACGCTTTCATTCGCACCACATTCACTTCTTATACTTGCATTTGACACTCCATCATATACAGATTTGCCACACATTCCTCTTACAGATCTCATTTCTACTGAATTAATTCTACTTTCATCCTTTATTGCCAGTTCCATGCTTAACTTCTATCATAAGGGTCGGCACAAGAATACCATTATGCACTGCCATCTTAGCTTTTTTGGATAGGTTTTTGTTTGCGACGACAACTTTAAGTGCACCATTTACTCTGTTGCCTGCCCCAACCCTTCTCTCAATATCCTTTTCCACCCTCCCATCCTTTGTAAACATACTTCCTAAATAAACAAATTCATCCGCTTGTTCCAGATTTTCACCGTTTACACTAATGTTGCAGACTGTCATGCTTCCTTCTTGTATATATTTTCGCTTTTGTTCCTGCTTATATTTTATTAAATATATTTTACACGTTATCAAGAATTTCGTTTAAGCTTACTGTGTTAAAATTATGAAGAGCGTTATTTTATATTTAAGAAATTAACGACACGGTATAGTACACTTGATAAAAACTACTAGGGAACATTTCGTATAAATTATTTTAATTTTTGTTGTTTTTTGTGTGGGATTGTGACTTTTTGTCAAGTCCACTTTAACGTTGTAGTAAATCGTTCTTTGTGTGAATCGGTTCGTAGGCTATACAAATGATGAATAGCCGTTGCGTGCGAGTTTCCTTTGGATTAACGTGTTAATTAACCTTGTTTTAAAAATGAGTAAATCAATGCGGTTAGTTCTAGAGCCGCGGAGGGGAGATAAGGGCAACGTGGCGAGAGTATTTTAAAATGCATTTATTTAGCCTGCAGCGGTTTGAGTATGAACCTTAACCCTGCTCACAGTACTGGGGTGTGTGATACCCTGTCATGTTTTACATTCTATTTGATGTTGATTTGAAGCAGATATAGTACATTAAACATATTAATTAATTTTTTATAATATTTTATTTTTCAATCTACCGATGTATAAAACACTAAAGTAAATAGTTTTGTTTACTCATTCTATTAATATTTTTGTAAATATTAGGTCCTTACATATGAAATTGGCGTTTTGTTGTACTGGCAACTTTGATCTCAAATATCTTCTCTTTGGTTAGGAATTCCAAATTCAAATTTATACAGCTATTTACTCAAGTATTTGTGTTTCGAAAATTATAATTCATTTGTTTTTTACTCAATTGTTTTTTTTCTTTGCGTCACTCAGTTTACAAAATGGAAAACTTGAAATATCGCGTTATTTACGAGTACGAGTTCCACCGTGGCACCAGTGCTGCAGAAACGGCTTGAAGGATTGATGATGTGTATGGCGACGGTGCCGCAAAATAAAACACAGTGCGTTTTTGGTTCCAACGTTTTCGTTCTGGAAATTTCGACCTGCAGAACAAGCCCCGTGGACGGCCGGAGACCAAAGTTGATAATGAAGAATTGAAGGCTACTGTGGAACCGGATCCATCGCAAACCACGTCCGAGTTAGCTGCAGGCTGCGGTGTTAGTGATAAAACTGCTTTAATCCACTTGAAGCAAATTGGGAAGGTGAAAAAGCTTGAAAGGTGGGTACCTCATGAATTGAGTGAAGCAAATCAACAAACGCGCGTTGACTGCTGCGTTGCATTACTCAACCGGCACAATAATGAAGGGATTTTGAAACGAATCATTACCTGTGATGAAAAGTTGATCCTGTATCGCAATGGCTGAACCCTGCCGAACCAGCCAAACCATGCCCCAAGCGAAAATTGACTCCAAAAAAGTTACTTGTGAGCGTTTGGTGGACTAGTGCTGGTGTCGTTCACTACAGCTTTCTTAAATCTGGCCAGACGATTACGGCAGATGTCTATTGTCAGCAACTGCAAACCATGATGGAAAAGCTAGCTGCTAAACAACCGAGGCTGGTTAATCGCTCTAGGCCACTGCTGCTTCATGATAACGCTAGACTACACACTGCACAACAGATGGCTACCAAATTAGAAGAGCTTCAATTGGAATGTCTAAGACATCCACCGTACTTTCCGGACCTTGCCCCAACAGATGACTATTTTTTTCGAAATTTGGATAACTTCTTGCAAGTGAAAAAATTCAACTCCGATGGGGCAGTCCAAACCGACTTCAAAGATTTTATTGATTCCCGTCCGAATGTTTTTTTTAGTAAAGGGATCGATGAACTACCTATGAGATGGCAAAAGTGCATAGATAGCAATGGTACATACTTTGATTAAATAAATATATCATATTTAAAAAAAATCAACTTTATGTTCCTCCCATACAAAACGCCAATTTCATATGTAAGGACCTAATAGTAAATTATTGTATTAAAAATAATCATCTTTAATATAAGAAGTGAATGCGGTGCGAATGATGGTGTTATGAACAAAATAATGAAACGATCATTAAGATGGTTTGGACATATGGAAAGAATAAATGAAGAAAGAATGGTAAAAAAATTATATGTTAACGATGTAAATGGAACCAGAAATAGAGGAAGACCGAGGAAAACGTGGCACGATCAAATAAATCAAATATTGAATGTCGGCCATGTGAAGTCGGAGAAATCGACGCGCGTGCATGACACGATGTATGAATGTTGAGGAAGCAAGAGAAATATGTCAGGAAAGAAAAGTCTGGCAGTCCATTCTTTCTGATGGACTTTCATAGTCTCATATGTCTCATTTGGGAGATAATTAAACCATGTACTTGGTAAATTGACAATAAATAAATATGTTTATATTGTAAACATATTACCAACCGAAGCTGTTCACAGAAAATATCGTACTCTAAAAATATCTTAAAACGTAGATAATAAAATCAGATTTGTTTTACAATTGAAAAATCACCAGGCGAAACTAAAAATTATATTTATTATACTTAATTATCGATTACTCGATCGATCGATTAATTAATTATTACTTTAAAGTTCTTGCTGGTTAAGTGCCTAATTACAGCTAACTTAAAAAACGGTTGATACGTGTAACATAAATTAAATAAACACAAAAGTCCGGATCGTCCATGTCAACATGTGCAACATCGAAAAAAACATTATGTGACATTACATTATGTGCTAAATTAAAAAAAAAACGTGGATTTGTGGAACATAAATTAAATAGACAATATGTACACCATCTAAAAAAAACATTTTGTGTTAAATTATTATTATTTTGTTATTTTATTTTATATTATTTGTTTTAGATTTATTTTGTGGATGTTTAACGATCGAAGTTTGCGCGGGAGATGCCTATTGGTGGCGATGAGGTTCGCAACCCATCACACCGCGTCTCCCGCGGGGCGAAAAGAGAAGGATGGAGTGCCGCATCAGTAAATGTGTGACAGTCCATTCTTTCTGCCTACCCTTTCGGGGAGACGGCGTGATGGTTAGTTAGTTAGTTAGTTAATTATCGAAAACTACTACACTTACTTAAACAGCCGTTGTCATCCACTGCTCAACATAGGCCTCCGCCATTCTTCTCCACGTATTCCTGTATTGTGTCTTCTGGATCCAATCACCAGCAAATTTTCGAATGTCATCGGACCATCGTGTGAGCTGGAACTAAAAAAAATAATGTGGAATAAATTTTAAACCCAAAGTTGAAAAAAAAAGTTATATTAACCGAATAAATTGAATTAAAATTCAGAATTGAAGTTGCACGAGCTGCATTTAATAAAATTAGATCATTATTTTGCAACGATAATCTTAGCTTGAAACTCCGACAAAGAATGATTAAATGTTATACTCGTATATGGTCTGTTCTACTATATGCCTGTGAAACCTGGAATCTGAAAGTGTATGAAATGAACCGGTTGGAAGCGTTCGAGATGTGGATATACCGCATATCGTGGACCGATAGGGTCAGTAATGCAGACGTACTACAGAGAGCCAGAGCCCATGGAGAGCTGTTGTCAAGTGTGAAAATCCGAAAGGTCTCATATTTGGGTCATGTGCTAAGGCGAGAAAAATACCACCTCCTTCGACTGATATTAATGGGTAAAGTGGAGGGACGTCGGGGAGTTGGTAGACGGCAGCTGTACTGGCTGCGAAACATCAAAGAGTAGACAGGAATAACAAGAAAGAGTTCAGAACCTGTTCCAAGTGGCGCAGGATAGATATGCCTTTGCTGCAGTTATCGCCTACGTTGGGGGAACCTAACACGGCATCGAAAGAAGAAGAAGAAAAAAAGATCAACCGAAAGGGTACAAGATACCTTGCCACGACGTCTTTAGGTTAGTATGAGATGAAGTGTGATAAACTGAATGGCTTACAATTATCTTAATTAATATGGGCATATGTATGTTCTTCGTAATCATGCTGTGAAATTAGCATAACATAAAAACAGTGTAAAGCGAAACAGTGACTTATCTCTACAGAATTATATTTAATTTCCTACATAATTATTGTTATGTACATGTCTTACCAACACGCACTTCATGAATTATCCAATGAAGATACAATATTAACATCGTGGATGCGTTATGAGATTGAAAATTATCATAGTGTGTAAATGTTTATTAATTTAGAAATACTGTTTTTTTTAGTTAATACCCCACTAATAATAATTTATGGTAAGTGAAAAAACAAAGTACTGTATTTAATTGCTTAATCTTTTACATTGTAATGAATACAAATTTCAACAAATTATTTATTTGAGCTGAAAAAAACTATTTATCCAATGAAATGAAATTAAATAAAAATTGTTATATAAACCACATTCATTATGCATTCTGAAAAGATAAAGGTCATCCTAAAAGGACGAACAGGGTTAAAATAAGTCAAAATTAATAATTAATTCATATTCATATTAATTATTTCACATTTTAGAAAATAAACAAAAGTAAAATAATTATAGGTACGTAATATAATTTATTATATCACTATCAAAAACCCTATTGTTCTATGAAATTAAAATGAAGTCATACAGGAACGTGCGAAAGAATCAATAGGTTATTTCAGCTTTGATTTTAAAGATATCCATGTTATTCAAGGAAAAAAATTCCGAAAAATATGTTAATAATAAAAACTTAATTCTTCTATTATATTACACATTTTCAGGACTAGTTTTGTCATATAAAGACCTCGTCAACGAATTTTTATGCATAATTAAGTACATTTATTTAATTATTTAAAAATAATTTAATGTAAATGATCACAAAACATGTTTGGAAAATGGAAAAATAAAATATTAGCACTATACACAAAATATATTTTACATGATTGTTTTTTTTAGACTAGCCAGCCTGACTACAGAAACAAACCCAATGTCTAAAAGAAGAAGAAGTGTTTTTAGATATTTTTTACTTTCTTAAAATTATAATATAATAATTAAATAAAAACTTAAAAATAATTATCGAAGACAGAAAATACAGGAAATCGAAGATGTGGTCAGATGGGGACGTCAAAGACAGCGATACTGGCATCAACATGTAGAAAGAATGAGCTCAAATAGGATACCATACATAGCTCTCCATGGAACGTCAAACCGACAACGCCGACCAGGAAGACCCCCGAAACGGTGGGGAGAAAGCTGGAGTTCAGCGTCTCAAGAGGACCCGCCTGAAATAACAGACTCCTGAGTCTATCAAAAGTGAAGAAGAAGAAGAAGAAGAAAATACAGAAAAGTTGAAATCAATAATTAATATTTTTTATTTTTTGTCGACTGTCATTATCCCCGCCTTCCCCTCGCGATGGCGGCCCACAGTATGAACAACCTGACGGCGAATATAATAAATAAAAGATAACTATTAATTACGCACCTTTTAACATTTGACAGGTAAAATATTGGTTCTAATAAATCACCTTTAATTTAAAGTATTAATTATTTTGAAAAATATTAACGCGCCGATACAAAGCCTTTTTTACGATTTCCAGTCAAGAAAATGAATGGCTTTCATACCTCCACATAATCACTGGTTTAACCTCAGTGAGGCAATATATTTCCTCACGAATAAAGAATATAATCATCTGACCTTTTGGCCCCTGAAACTAAATGGTTCCGCATCAATTTACAAGAAGTGAGAACTTAAGTACAATGTACTGCAGTACATTATTATAGAACCTTTTGTTTCGTGTCCGCGTTTGTTCATTGTTCACATGTCCCAAATTAAAATACCCATATCTGAAATCAAACAAATTCCATGTTGCAAAAGACAAACCCGCAACCCTCGCTATCCAAGTAAACTTCTTCTTCTTCTTTTTCTTCCTTAGTGTGGGCCTACATGGTCTGTGCTCCAGAGGGTTGCTCCTCCTGTGAGGTGGATTCCCAGCTGTCCTTCCATCTTTTAGGAGGTCTTTTACGAGGGCGAGTCTCGTAAGGCTGATTATGTAGTGCAATAAGGGGGATTCTGGTGGTGTTCATTGTTTGAACATGACCGTATCAGTCCCTCCTTCGCTGTCTACTCCAATTTATAATATCCTCAACCTCACATATCTCTCTTATTCTGGTGTTCTTCACGCGATCTCTTAGTGTCTTGCCTGCTGTCGTCCTCAGTGTCTTTATCTCTGAAGTTCTCAGCATTTGTTTGGTCCTGATTGTACCTGCCTTTGCCTCAACGCCATATATTAGCGTTGGTCTTATCCATGTAATTTTCTTTTTAATTAAATTAGGCTGTATATAAAACCTGAACCCTCAAAGTGAACACAATAATAATAATTATTATTATATTTTTCAAATTCACTTTCATTTTCATTATTTGAACTAAAATTCTCGCAGATGTCTAGTGTTCATGCCGTTACTTTGTTAGATTTATTTATTGTTTCTTGAACAGTGATGTAAAACTCATAATTATAATATAATTAATACGAATGAAAACGCCTGTTTTCTAAAGGTTTTATTATATATAATATTATGTGAATGACATGTTTCACTTGTCGAAGGCATTATCAAGTGTAATGCACTTAAAATATAATAAAACTTCTAGAAAACAGATATTTTCATTCATATTAATAAGTCTGTTGGACATCAGGTTGTTGGTTCATAACAATAATAATATGCTAACTTTTAAAGCGCCGTTTTTCGCATTAAGACGTGTTTTAAATATAAATGTGAACGCTGGATCTGATTGATATTTGCGATCGATTAGAAAGTATAATAGAACAAATTATGCAAGTATAAAATTGGGTATGAAACATGAATAAGATGGGTTTTCAGCTTAGATCTAAAATCTGTTGGATCATTTATGCTTCTGAGGTGTGAAGGGAGATTGTTCTAATCTGATGGACCGTCTACCGCAAACGCCAAATTCGTATTTGTACTAGGGCAATGCTTCGGCTCAACTAATCTTCCTATTGCCGAGGAGTTCGCCGAGCGAAGTGTGGATTTTTGTTTGTATGTAGAACATCATACATAAGAAGACAAGTTATCCGTAATTTCCTGCCTGCCAATGATATAAAATAATGCTGATCCAATGGCTTGTCATGTAGAGCTAATAACATTCAGAACTAACTAACTAACTAACCATCACGCCGTCTCCCCGGAGGGGTAGGCAGAAAGAATGGAACGCCACACTGTTCTGTCCTAACATACTTCTCTCGTTTCTTGTACATTCATACATTTTGTCATGCACGCACGTCGATTTCTCGGACTCCTCACGTGACCGACATTAAATATTTTATTGATTTGATCGTGCCACGTTTTCCTCGGCCTACCTCTATTTCTAGTTCCATACCTTCTTAACCATTCTGTCTTCACTCATTCTTTCCATGTGTCCAAACCATCTTAATGACCCTTTCATTATTTTGTTCATAACACTTTCATTCGCACCACATTCACTTCTTATACTTGTATTTGACACTCTATCTTATAAAGAGTTGTCACACATTCGTCTTAGAAATCTCATTTCTACTGAATTTATTCTACTTTCATCCTTCTTTTGCCAGTTCCATGCTTCACTTCCATACATAAGGGTCGGCACAAGAACACCATTATGCACTGCCATCTTAGCTTTTTTGGATAGGCAAATATAAATAACATTCAGCGTATGTGTTTATAATCACATAGAACAGGAATTAATGCAATGCTCCCATGCACATGGCGATTATGATCACAATGCATCATCTGCCATTATACATGCATAATACATATAGAATTACATCCTTCATTTTGTATTGCGCGGTTTGGGCTAAGCTGAGCGTAAAGGGTACATTGTTATGTTATACGACTTGCTCTGGCATGATAATCACAGTATGATCTGAAAATAACTATTTATTTAGAGTAGGCATTGATGATTTCATGGCAGAATGGAAACAGGAAAGTCTGCCACACTACACTCCGCGGATTCTATTCACGGCGATGACGGTGTGATTCTCATACTATCCTAGGTTTGGTGTACAATTCACGTGACAATAAAATGGCGATGTCATGAGATCAATATAATAGCCATACATTTCACATCATATAACAAGTCAGGACCTTCAAGTACCTAGGCATAGACCTGGTGGGAGGAGCTGATCTGCGGGAAGAAATACAAGCCCAAGTAAACAAGGCAGCTGCAATCTCTGGCGCTCTAAAATCCCCGATATGGAAATACAAAGACATGGCCATTAAGAATAATATGAGAATCTAGAAAGCATGCGTAAGACCAATAATAACATATGGCGTTGAAGCGAGGGCAGACACAGTAAGGTACAAACAAGTTTTGAGGACTTCCGAGATGAAGACACTGAGGATGATAGCAGGCAAGACGCTGAAAGATCGCGTGAAGAACACCAGAATAAGAGAGATATGTGAGGTTGAGGATATTATAAGATGGAGCAGACAGCAAAAAAGGGACTGGTACGGGCGTGTTCAAAGAATGGACACATCCAGACTCCTCTATATTACACTACATAATCAACCTCATGGAACTCGTCCTCGAGGAAGATCTCCTAAAATATGGAAGGACAGCTGGAAGTCTACCTTACAGGAGGAGCAACACTCTGGAGAACAGACCACATTGGTCTACAACAAGGAAAAAGAAGAAGAATAAGACATTTTACGTCGATTTTTCTCGCTCTGTAATGATGTAAAGACATTTTCAACAACAAAATAATAATAAAAAAACGTGGCACGAATGTCGGTCACGTGAGGTTAAATTAACGTGCATGCATGACACGCAGTGGCGGTACTCCAACAGAAGCCCAGAAGCCCGGCTTGCGTAAGAAATTTTGAATCAAAACCTCTTCTGGCTTACAGAGGTTCAGCTCTTGTGGCTATTCCTCTTAGATCTGATAGGAACATTGTTAGATGGTGATTTGGTGGGTTGTTGGTTGAATGAATTTATGCGGGGGCATAATTAGTTAAATTTGGGGGGTTTTGATTCAAAATTTCTTACGCAAGTATTTTTTTTTTTAATTTCTTCTGTGAGAGTACCGCCACTGAAGACACGATGTATGAATGAAGAGGAAGCGAGAGAAGTATATCAGAAAATAAAAGTGTGGCAGTCTATTCATTCTGTTTATTCCTTCAAAGAGACGGCGTAATGGTTGGTTAGTTTTTTATTTTTTTTATGAAGGTTTTTACTTAAAGTTAAAAGTTTCCATTATTGCTTAAGGAATTAAATTAAATAACATTTGATGACTATGCATAAGAACCGTGTGTTGATATTTAATTTTAAAAAAACTTTACGTATGAAGGAAAATTTCTGATTACCCGGTATAATTTAACGCACTGTATCATCATCATCATTCACCAGAACGGCTGCAGGGGCGTAGTCACCAGTGGCGCACCCCGGGGCGCCCGCCCCCCGTGGGGAGATCGGCCCCCCGATATTATTTAGGCCTTCTAATGAAGCTGAGAGACTCCCAACCACGACCCCATACATCAGCGTTCTATAGCGGAATAGTAAACACAACAAAATTTCAACGGGGCTATTCAAATCTTAAGTATGTTTGTGTTGTTTTTGATAATGTTTTGTGTGATTTTGTGCAAGTTTACATTGCCGCATCGCTCGCCGTTATTGTGTGTGTATGAAGCATGACAAGAAAGATTTATATGTTATTATTTTTTATTTATTATTCTCCACGTGTTAATGTACAAAAAGGTGCTGAGAGCAAAAAAAATATATATCCTGTTTTTATTCAGTGCCTTCTTTTATAATTTCATGTTGATGCAATATTTTGAATCTGGAATATCAGGTTTGAAATTCTTAAACGGCGTTCCATTTATACGCATGCGCAATTATTACTTCGAATGGATGGTTTTGTCAGATTATTAATTAAATTTAACTCGTTTATCAAGCTATAAGATACGACAATGTAACGAAGATATATTCCCATTTGTAATTTATAGTTTCTTGAACAATGATGTAAAACTCCATATTGAATAATTAATACGAATGAAAACGTCAGTTTTCTAGAAGTTTTATTATATTCTATAGGAATGACATGTTTTGCCCTTCTAAGGCATTATCAAATTAGCATTATCTACATTTATATATTATAACTTCCTCTACATTTATATATAGTGTGATCCACGCACGTCTATTTTTTCGACTCATGTGGCTGAAATTTAAATTTTGATTGATTTAATCATGTCATGTATTATTCGATCTTCTTCTACTTCTTTCTTCATTTATACATTTAACGTGTGCTAACTATTCCATTATTACTTTTTGTAATCAAAATATTTGTTATTTTAGTATCCCTCTCTTGTCCCTATTTCTATCCTTCTCTCACGAATTAGTCATGCATTTCAAATCATATATGTTAATACATATAAATAATATAAATAATGCGTATTTTTAATTGACAGATATTTTCCTGCCCGAACGTTGGCTTGCCTGCTATTAGCTGGTCCAGCAAACGTTTTTTCGTTATTCGTATTTTCGATAAACTGTACACTAAATGATAAAATATATACCCAATACCCACGCAATTGTGATACATGCAATCATGGAATATCGAAACACAGCGAATTGAATTTTAAATCTACGCCACGCTACAACGCAAGTGATTTGCGCATGCTTAAACGCAGAATTCAAAATCAGCGCCACTTATTCTCAAAATCTCAAGTATTCATGAACTTCCTAGAAGGTTTTAACGGTTTCCTACCGGGTTCAATTGTAAATCTAAACCATTCAGGGACCCACTCAAATACACACAAAAATCATTAAAATCGGTCCAGCCGTTTAGGAGTTTAACTACATACGCCCGTACTGAAGAATTATATATATAAAGATTGACATAAAAAATATGAGTTTTGTAGGGTAAGCCTACGATTTCATATATAATATACGAGTATTACACCACGACATTTTACGACACATTTAAATGGGTTGAGTTATTATAAATGAAAACGTCAGAAATAGATATGTGCCAACACTTATATTACCAATGGTCACCCGATTATTATAAATTTAACAAATTAATAACCACTCTAATGGATTTGTTCTCACAGCTTTTAATTTATATCTGTTATTACGTGGACACAATATTTCAGATCTGAAGTTGGCAGCAATTCAAGCCGAGTGGCATGTTTTTAAATGTCAACAGACAGCTCACACATAATTATCCAAATGAGAAAGCATCATGCATTTTTCCGTCATTCTGTCAGACACAAAAAAGAGTGAATTTCTTAACTACATCAAATAGCTGTCTACATTAATTATCTGATAGCTCGAACTTTCAACCGGGTGCCTTTTAAAAATGTTTTGAAATAAGAATTTTTGTCTGTTTCACGAATAGTGCTGTTAAAAAAGCCGCGGCTGCGTCCTATAGCATTTTTAGGTGTGTGGTAAGCCTCTTATATGTAAAAAAAATCGGGTAGTGGTCAAGTAAAAAAATCACCTTGCTGCTAATCAGAGCACTTGGATTTATTTCTTTACACAATATTTACCTAGAACTGAACATAAATAAAACTTTAGTTTCGTTTATAAAACAATTAACAGTTTTGTTTCTTTAATAAAACTCTTGTCAATGAAAACCCTTCGTCAGTTTAGAAAAATAAAGAGTTTAATACCAAATACGTATTTTTTTTATATTAAATTTTTTGTATAAATAAATATCTTTATGTAAAATAAAACATTTTGAAATTCGTAGTTTCAATGATTGTACATTAATTTCAATGAAAAGTTATCAGTTATCGCTATTCAGAATTTGTAAATATAATCTTTAATTAAATATGATTATTAAATATGCACTAGCATTAATTAGTATGTAAATCAATGCATTTATAGCTCAATCTCAATTTTACTTATGCCCTATTAATACGATAATAATGAAAAATAAAAATAATGCAAACTATTTTTATCTTCAAGAGAGACTGCAACGATCTCCGAAACGTCGATCAAAGAGTTTTTTTTTGTTTTTTTATATATTACGTTTTCTACGTTACTTTTGGTTATTATTTGCGTTTCCGCTTATCTTTGTCAAGGTTAGGCATTTCAGAGACTAAAAAATTCTATATTGCCTTTTCGAAAAGCTACACTTATATACCCAAGATCCCAACAATCATATCGATACCAACCGTGAAAATCTACGTATTTTTGTAATAAAAATAAATAATGTTATTATTATTTTGATTTCTTGAACAATATTGTGAAACTTGATATTAACTAATTAATATTAGTGAAAACGTCCGTTTTCTAGAAGCTTTATGAGATGAGATAGAGTGGAATCTTCCGCCTTGCTAGGGAAGTCGTCACCTGAGAGTAAGAAGGACAAAAGTAAAAAGCTGAGAAAAATGAAGTCAAGTTTTGTTGATTTCGGGTGTGTATCTTGGAATAAATGGGTTGCATCTGAAGCAGACGAAACCCTTTTACCGAGAAGCGTGTAAATTTTCTCTGGCTACAGTTGGAATAATAAAGTTCTAAGTGTAAATGAATCCTTCTTCTGAGAATCGTGTTTTGAATGATCAGATGGAACTTGATTATTTTCGTAACATCAAAATGACGATACTATTACATGTTTTTTTTTAATTGTACGTATAGATAAGGTTAGTAAGAACTCTTTTCACGAAAAAAAGCCAAATGTGAACTTTTGTTAGTTGGAAGCCTCTTACTCTCAGGTGACGAAATATCAAATGCTCTACTAAACATTCTTCTTCCACGTGGTTAAGAACATATGATCTTAATATCTTATTAAATATTCTGGTCAAAATTCTTTGGCAAAAAGAATGGAATAATACTCCTAGCGGCTTCTAACAATATGTTGGTCAACAGCCTTCACATTGTGTTAATAAGGTAGTTTGCTAAAATGCCGAAAATCATTCTCCATAGATGGCGTTAGTGGGTCGGTTGTATAGGTTAATTCTTGAAAAAATTCACTAGTGCGACCAAATCTACATAGATGGCTGACAGAAACTGCCACGTGAAGATAAATATGGATTTTGAAGTATATATACATCTTCCAAAAATTTGTCATGCATGATCACAAATAACAAAGGTGGAATGGGGAATGTTGTAATTACATAAAGCGTGCGCTTAACCCAACCAATGACAGGTCATAAGTCCTGTAAACACCTTGATCATCCATGTTCAGTTTCCAGTTTACGTCTTCGTCTCTATTGAGATACAATTAAAACATATGATCTCTTTGCGATAATGATTCTGGAATAATGACGCCTGCCATCCCTCCTTCTCTTTGGCGCAGTCTCTTTAGCAAAGATTGCCGTAATTTTTGCTTTAAAATTACATATTATGTTAAATAATTATCGAGTTACTTCAGTAAATAAAAAAATTCTGAATCATCCTAGCATTATCAAATTTACAGTTTTGCTCATTGATAAAAAAACAAACAATCTGTGCTTAGAAGATTAATTGTTTCTTGTTCACAGTTAGAATCGTCTACCATTAATTGTTAGGCACCAATTCACACGGTTGTTGTGCACAGTGCAATAATTATCACTAGTGTGCGTTCAATACAAGATATCTTTTGGCTAATTTATATGTCAGGTCAAAGTCGGAAATCTAAATCAACAGTTTCAGTTGATATTGTAAAGACTTAAAGTTTGGCTGTGAGGAATGGTGCCTAACGGAAAGAATTAAAGACAGACCATATCACGAATGATGAGGTTCTCAGGAGAATCGAAGGAGCGAGGCGTATTGTCAAATCCAATTCAGAGAAGGGCGCACTACGAAATGACTGACCGAACAGTGCAGTCTTCAGAAGTTTCTTAAATTTAACGTCACTATCCTCATACTTAATACTAAAGTGGAGGCTATTCCACGCCAACGGACCCGTAACGCTGAAAGCACGATCATAGAAACATGCTTTATTGGCTCCGAGAGGAACTGTTTTGTTGTTTGCACTTGTTTCTACTGATCGGAGTGAACGTTGCCTTTCCGTTGGCATGGGTGTCACACAGAGGTCCAATATATACGCTGGCTCTCTCTGGTGTCGAGCCTTAAAAACACAATTTGTATTTTACTCGCTCTCGGATTTTAAGCCAGTGAAGTTCCTATGTTATATGGCTGTGAAACTTGAATTCTGAGAGTGAATGTAATGAACTGGTTGGAAGGGTTTGAGATGTGGATATACCGCAGAATGTGCTCCGTATACCGTGGACCGATAGGGTAATTAATACAGACGTACTACAGAGAGCCAAACTCAATAGAAAGCTGTTGTCGGGTGTGAAATTTAGAAATGTCTCGTAGTTGCGTATGTGCTAAGGGTAGAAAAATACCACCTCCTTCGACTTATATTAATGGGTAAAGTAGAAAGACGTCGGGAAGTTCGAAGAAGGCGGTTGACTTGGCTGTATTTTTTTTTATTGTGCCAAACGCGCAGGACAGAGATGCTTTTGCTGCAGTGATCGCCAACGTAGGGGGACCTGACACGGCACCCAAAGAATAAGAAAAAGTTAAATCTCATCAACGAAATTTTGAGTTCACAGTTTTTGGTCACGTGCTAAGAGGAGACCACCTCATTCGGCTTATATTAATGAGTAACATAGAGGAACGTCGGCAAGTTGGTAGAAGGCAGTTGTTCAGGCTGCAAAATATAAGAGAATAGACAAAAATGAGCAGAGTTTAGAATATGTTCCAAGTGGCACAGTACAGAGATGCTTTCGCTGCAGTGATCGCCAACGTTGGGGGGGACCTGACATGGCACCGTAAGAAGATTTTTTTTTAAAATACAGTGTGACACTTATAAGTGCCTATCACATTTGAAGACTACAGGGGAAAAACAAGGAATGTCAGTTAAAATTCAAAATAAATGTAATAATGGCATCTAGTGGCATTTGTACGTATCTATCCACAGTAAAATTTTCATATTCAAAAATCATGTGTGTCATCGACTATGGCCAGATAATCGATTGCTAATTGCTAAGAAATATATAGACTTTGATTAGCTTTATTCTCAATTTACTCAAATTAACCTTCTACTGACATTTCTTGTTTTTCCCTTGTAGTCTTCATTTGTTTTATTGGGTATCAATATACCATTCTGCTAATGAAAATATTCTGAACCACTTTTCGGTAGCGAGTTTCTGCTAATACGTATGGGATATTTTTTGATGAACGCATTATACCATATCCAGCGCTACTGCAACGGTTGCTGCAATACTCTTCGCAGCCCGTTCAGACGGAGCGTTCGCATTCCGTTTGTCAACTTAATGAATACGTCTCGAGGTAATTGTTTAATCACTTTATTTGACATGTAACGCGTTCCCACACAAGTCTAGTTGGAGTCTGTAAGTGAATAAAGAAATTAAGACGAAATGATATATATAAAAAAAACACATTACACCTATTAAGAAATTCTAACACGTTCTGCGCGGGATACATTAAAACGTGTTTTTATGCCTCGTGTTGACAGTTTTTATGATGTGTAACTTCAACCCAGATGCCGCATTAAACTCAGATGTCAAGTTAGATCAAGCACAATCCTTCCAAGGGTAAAAACTTTCAAGTATCTGGGATCGGTCATATCAGAGTATGGATCAATTGAAGCGGACATAATCAACCGAACAATATCTGGATGGAATAAATGGCGAACGTTGACTGGAATTCAGTGCGATCCGAAAATGCCAATAAGGACAAAGGGCAAAGATTTATAAAACAGCTGTCCGGCCTGCATTACTATACGGAAGCGAAGTATGGCCAGCTAAATAGATACATGATCAAAAACTCCATACAACAGAAATGCGCATGTTGCGATGGTCGGGAGGAGTCACATTGAAAGAAAAGGTGCGCAACGAATATGTGAGGGGAAGTTTCAAGGTAGCATAAAATAAAAGTTGTCAAGAACAAGGCTCTGGTAGTATAATCACGTGATGAGGAGACCTCACGACCATGTCGTGAAAAAGTGTATTTCCGTGACTAGTAGAAGAGGGAGAGGAAGACCTCAAACTACCTTGCTGAGTGCTCTGTCGGGTTCCCCCAACTTTGGCGATTACCTCGGCGAACCTGTCTCTGTCCTGTACCTTTCGGAACAGCTCCTCTACATTTCGGATGCCGGTCCACCCCTCCACGTTTCGCAGCCAGGACATCTGTTTCCTACGAACCCTCAGCGTCCCACGATTTCCCCCGCCAATATCAGTTGGATAAGGTGGTACTTTTCCCCACGCAGTACATGCCCCAGACGTGAAATCTTCCAAACCTTGATAGTTCATAACAACTCCCATCAAATCAACTTCTTATTTTTGTCCTGTCACACCTCCGTGGTGCATAGGGCCTCAAGGAACCTTCTTCACCCAAGTTTATCGCATGCTTGATGCCTAACATCATCCCAAGGGAGGCCTGCTGCCTTAACCTTGTCCTGCAGTGCTCTTCTCCAGGTGGCTCTAGGTCTGCCTCGCTTCCTCTTTCCCCCATCAAATCAACAAAGCGTTAAAACATTTATGATGACTTATGTATATATCAGAACCAATTTGGCAAAAGGTCCCAACTGCTTTTTTATGAATTTTACAGGAGAGCAAAAATAATTAAAAAAAACAACTTTTTTTTGATTATTTATGAAAATGTTATTTTTGTTCCAAATTGTTTATTTCAAATGTCAATTTACGTAGCATAACGTTACCTACAAGATATATTAATAATACATGTCAAATCCATTTTATTTAAATAAAAATACATATATTTAAAAAAATAGGAGATAAATGAATGCAATTGTACATAAAATAAAAATACATAAAAAAGTACAAGTCTAACGTTTTATCAAAACATAAAGTATGCAAAAATAATACTGATCGTATATTTAACTCAATTTCACAAAAAATGCATCTGGGATCTTTTGCCAAATATATACCGATATATGATATCATTGATGTGTTAGAATAACCATGGTATCCACTTTTTTTAAGTAAATTTTTTAATTAATTTTGTTACATCTCCTCTCTATGCTTTTTTGTCGGAATCAAGTTACTCTCGATTTAAGCAATACATAAATGCATAATGAAAAATGGCGTGCGGAATAAAAGCCCCTTTTTGTAATACCAGTTGTGAGATCGTGTCTGAAACCGCCTTTTCAGATTAATTTATCTGGCGACGGAGTCTGCGGACAGGCCGAATGAATAGGCAGGTGCTAGGTCTAATTTGGTGAGAGGTGTGAGAAAAATGCCGAATATCAAATTAGAGAGAATTGAATTAGTTAAGAACTTGAAAAAATCTGTGAGAATAATGGTACCTAATTAGTGCTTTCATCATAATAATTTAATGTGATGTTTGTGATTTCTCTAATGCGGGTTCTTTTGTGAAAGATTTTATCAAATACTCGTATGTATTCGTAGATTTCCTAAAACGTTTGAAAAAGGAATACCTTTCTTGAATATCTTGTTTTTTTATTAACTACTTCCATTTATTGTCTTTATTTCGACAGTGACCGGTTTCACCTGGCTAGCTGGCATCGATAGACTGATTATACGGTTATAAACTTACTTCATTATATACATACAGATCAGGGGTAATAAGAAAGATTCTATACGTAAATAATGGTAAAATTTTTATGTAAAATTTACTAAAATTATATTGATATTAAAATCACTTTAAGTTTTCTTTTCAAGTAAAATGGAATTTAAACTGATTATACGAGTAGTTGACATTTCTACACACTATTTATTGAAAGCTAAGGCAATAACACTGTGGAATTCCATAGTAATTCAATTAGGAAATTGAAAAAAAATCTGTTTTTTTCCACAAAATTTTAAAAAACACGACATGTTTCGGAGTTTTTTCATATAATTTATAAAATAATCCTACGACGAGACAACTACGAGAGTATATTTTTTCATTTCAGAAAGGTATTTTGGATTTCACAATTTGAAAAAACACTTTATAAAGGTAAATATTATTAGTGAATAATATCAGAGAAAACGTAAAACTAATTATATTTTATCAAAAACTTTTAGTATTTCACAAATTATATACGTGCGTACATCGTGTAGTAACGGATTATAGAAATTCTATAAGGTTATACATTTTAGCACCTCGTGGTCCCCTTTTTGCTTCCCAGGGTTCCCGTACTCCCCAGACCAGAATTACCCAGCAAAATTACCCCCTCAGCTCCCTGCAGGGCACCCTGGTCCCCCATGGGGCCCACATTGGGAACCTATGTTTTAAATTATCGATAAGATATCGAGGATATTGTAAGATACGGATGGCAGAGAAGAAGGTACTGAAATGAACATGTTACTAGAATAGCAGGGTCAAGGGCCGTAAGATTAACAAGGGGCACCTCAAGGACAACCTCAAAAATTTGGAAAGATAATTGTAAGTCCACTTCGCAAGAGGGAATTAGACGTAGAGCGAAACAAGCCAAGAGACCACGCAGAGAATAAAAACTAAATTATTCATACCACATGTCATATTCTTTGGTTCTTGTATTCCTTTCAGTATATTTTTGCTAAATTTATATCGTTCTCACGATGATGGAGGTTTAAACCCATCTTCTTCTTCTTCGTGTCAATGGCAAGCTAGTCACATAAGGATGGTCTAAACACTAAGGTCTTAAGGATGGTTATTATGAACCAATCTGCTTCTGGCGACACCAGTGGGAAGAGCAATTAGTCTGCTGAACGCGGTCTCCTCGGAGATCGACGTCTTTCATATTAGTGAAGGTACGTTCAGGAGACAAATACTCTTGACTTAAGAAAGTATCTTGTCTTCCTAATATCGAACTATCTCTAATGCGTTGTACTATGTTGTATTTTTATAATATTTTATCTGTACTCTATTAATGCTTTAAACATTTTCCTGTTTGTAATGTCTTTTGAGTTAATAAACTGATTTGATTTGATTTGATTTAATAGGGTCTTATATCTTCTATTTCTCTTGTATGGTGATGGAGAATTTCGCCAACTTTACGTCGTTTCCGAGGGTACCGGGTATTTTATTAATACCACACATGGAAGCCTTTCTTTCCCATAAATCCAATAAAAATTTTAACATGTAAATATGTCGTGAAAAAATAAAATTAGAAGTGAACAAAAAAAACTGTGTGTTATTTTTTTCAAATCGTTGTTTCAAATTGTATGCTGTGTACCTACTATAAGTTTGGAGTATCTAATTATAAATTGAATACGGAAACAATGAATGAACAAGTCCGTGATTAAAAGCCGACGTTAATTATTATCTAACTCATTTGCCCTGGCACACTACCGGCACTGGAGACATCCCAGAACACCGTTTTAGAGAGCTGGTCTTTTATATTTAGCAGGAGCTAGGTACTAATTTGTCTAGGCTTTTAGTTTCAAATGGAATTACACGGATAGAAAACGTCAGCGTCGGGCAGAAACGTCGCAAGCGCCCCCCGCGCCGGGCGCCGGGACGCCTTCCATTATGCGCCGCTCCCCGGACATAACTCAACTCGACGGCAGCTGCTCGGTTCCTGTCGGCTGCCGGCGGAGACTGCCGAAGGGAGGGCTTTGATTCATGGCCCAATCACGTGTTAAAATGGGATCTTTGCGACCGCCGCTCGGAAAAACATATCAATTATTCGAAAGCCACCTCATTGCGACAAGAAACATCGAACGCATAAATCAATGAGATTTAATATGACTATTTGTAAGTCGCGAGGACTTTTATTTATTTTTATTAATACTCACTGTAACCTCTAACTACGTCGTGTTATTTGTTAACCATTTAAAATATCGGAGATAAATGAGGATTTTTAGAAACCGAATGAAAAGAGAATTTGATTTTGAAAATAGAATTTCAGCACATAAATTCAATAAAGTACAGTAGCATAGAAGTTTCACTTGAATAACTTTTGACAAACATTTATTTTCACAACACTTTATTTGCACTTTTCACAAAAAAACGATACGGTATGTCCGTGGTGTTGAAGACATAGTGAGATGGGGAAGAAGCAGAAGGCGCTTTTGTAAAGACCACGTGGACCGCATGGAGAATACAAGAATTGCGAACATTTTTAAAGATGGAAACGCAAGCAGCAAGAGATTACCAGGAAGGCCGCCGAAGAGATGGAGAGATGGCTGGACATCATCATCCCAGGACAGCCCACCGTCACAAACAGGTCATACGATCTAAACTAAGAGGAAGAAGAAGAAGATTCATCATTCATGAAATTAATGGAAGCTCCATTTTTATATAATTTATAAATTAATTTGAGTGTTTCGCTGATGTTTTTTTTTTTAAATACAAATATTCTCTTTTGAGATATTTAGAACAATTTAAACATATGAATATTTCATTGAAAATATATTAAGAATGCACAAAATAATCTGCGTTCTTTTTTCAAAATCGATTGAAGTTATATGCTTGTAGGTAAGCCCTACCCACTTCAACGAAATTCAAACACAATTTTATTTACGAATTTCAGAACTGCGTTGTTAAACTTACGTAAAAATTCTTGAGCGACCATAAATCATTTTTGTTTGAGTTCTGTTGAATTGAAATCGACTTCTCTTTTGATATACTTACGGATTCAATACATTATAATTAGGCAGATTTATTGAGGTGCTTTCCTCGTCGAGGCGATCGTCTGGTGTTATGAAATATGCTTTGATGTCTGGGAGATGAATTACCATCCGGAGCGGCGCGGCGCTAGTAAACTGGAAGACGTCTGAGAGATGTGCTATGATTTTTTCATCAAACATCTCGTCATTATTTTGATCTTTGTAAACACGAAGTGAAAGCTCAAGGCCCATCATAACAATTAGATCATTATGTTATCGAAGGAACGATATTTCGGTAGATTTATTTTCACACGTTGCAAAATGAATATAAATTATTATAATTTTGTTGGTCAATGTTCGAAAAAATAATAAAAACAAAATAAGGAAAGAATCATTAAGATTGTTTGAACACGAGAAAATAATGATTGATGGAAGAATGGTAATAAAATTATATAAAGTGTTTTTTTTAGAAGTTTAGTTTTTAAACTAGCAACATTTTTTCTACAGACTGTAAATTTGACATTTGACATTTAATTTTTAATCAATACATTTTGCCATTTTATTATGAATAGACTGACGTCAGAACAACGCTAGCAAATTGCGCAAATTTATTTTGAAGATCGTGGTTTGGTTCGCCAAACTTATCGTGCACTTCGTCCATTTTACGGTCGAAATAATCGTCCATCCGAGCAAGTTATTCGGAAGACCATGGATCGTTTTCGCACCACGTACACTCTAGTGGATAATACGTACCCACAAAGACGACAATTGCCGAAAATTGGATTTCACGATTTCGCTTCATTCGAGCTAGCCGTGGCGCTCATATGCCCGAAATTATATTTAAACAATAATGGAATAAAATTATCTATTAAATAAAGTCAATATCATAGTCATTAACATTATTTTAATGGGTTGTTTTTTTTTTTCATTTTGAATATGTATTGTATATGCACCTCTAAAAAAACAACCTATATAAACTATATAAATGGAACTAGAAATATACGTAAGCCGATAAAAACGTGGCACGATCAAATAAATCAAATATTGATTGTCGGCCAAGTGAGGAGTCGGAGAAATCGACGTGCGTGCATGACACATGTTGAGGAAGAAAGAGAAATACATCAGGAATGAAGAGTCTGGCAATCCATCCTTTCTGCCTACCTCTTCGGAGACGGCATGATGGTTTGTTAGTTACTTTAGTAATGTTAAAAATATTTAATACATCAGAAAATTTGGTTTGGAAGTAATTTGTAAATAAAAAAATATGTTCAGAATCTGAATTTTTATGATCCTGCATTATCCACTTGCATGATTATGTTTTAATTAAAATACTTCGTAGGTATTGTATGTAATTTATTTGGAAAACTGTATAAAATCATTAATACGAATATAAACGTATGTTTTCTAGATAATTCAAAATAATAAAAAACAAGCTGTTTTTAATATATTTTATGCGAATGACATGTTTCGCCTCTTTAAGGCATTATAAAATAATGCAGAAGAAAGGCGAAACTTGTCATTCGCATAAAATATATTAAAACTTCTAGAAATCAACATGTTTTTATTATTTTTTACCGGTATACACAGATTCACCGGTAACAGTGATTTTAATTTATTATTTCATTCATAAAAAACACATATTTATACGATACCGAGGATAGTTTATAATGATTTGAAATCTCTAATGTATGGATTATTTACTGCTTTTAGTAGTAATTTTTTTGTTTGAATAAATTTATTCAACGTTTTTTTAGGGTGTATAGTATTTCTAAAAACGTTGCATATTTATGATACGTAGGTGATGTATGTGAAATATTCCCACTCAGGCAATGAATCAAAATATTATGATATAATGTGTTAGATTTTATAATGGGACTTCAAACATTCATAACGACGCTAGTTTATTAAGTTCCGTAATATTAGCAATTTGTCACACAAACTTTTAGGAAATCTTAAAACATTCCCGCGCACAATAACACATTAATATTAAAGACGAGTTCGCACAAGGTTATTTATGAGTTTTCGTATCGTGTTCAAATGAGATAAAATGTGCAAACTGAACCACACCTACTAGAGCATAAATCAAATCTGAAAGCTTCCCCATGCGAACTTCCTAATCTGCAATCCAACGGACCAGGGCCGAATTTAGAACGTTTTATGCCTCTAACAAAAAAGTTTTTTTTAAGACTTTATTAAAACAAAAAACTTCGAAATTTGCTTAGCAAAATTTTTTTTTAACGTCTTTCAAGAATCTTTTTTTGATCAAAAATCATCGTGGCGGCGGAGATCAAGGAGATAAATGCTTTATCGTAAAAACAATTCGATCTCTTAAAAAATGATATAGTTTTCAAAAATTAAAATATTCTACTTATCCTTCCTAAAACGAAAAAAAAAATCACTGCCGTCTAGAAAAGTTAAATATATTGATTTTAGATAAACTTAAGGCACTATGGAATTCCACGATGCCGATTTTTTTATGAATTATAACACTGTTTTTTCCACTTTTGAGTTTATTTTTCTCGACATGCTTTGAAGACTTTACACCCTCATCATCGGGAGAGCGATATAAACAAGTCGAGAAAAATAAGCTCAAGAGTGGAAATAAAACAACGTTTTAATTCATAAAAAAAATTGTTAAATATACAGTTCCAAAATTATTTATTTATTGATTATTTGTTAGCATATGATATTGATGCCTACCAACTGGTGTAAACCGACAAATTGAGGTATTTAAGCACTATAAATGAATGTGATAAATATAAATCATTGTTTAATACTAAAGAATCAAGAAACATCTTTTTTATTTAATTCTTAAACGATTATGGAAATCTCCATACCTTTGTTTTAAAAATTAAACAATGTTTGTTTTCTGAAAGTTCATTTATTTTTCTGTGAGTGACACGTTTCGCTTTGATAAGACTTGCTAATGCCATATCATTGCGAAACATGTAATCTCCATAAAATATATAAAAATCGACGTTTTATAATGCATAAATAAACTAGTTTTTTTTCATTAAACATTTTGAATGTATACAAATACTTGTAGACGAATACTGGATTTAACCCAATACGGGTTATCATTTTTAAGGATTAATTGTATCTCAATAGAGACGAAGATGCAAATTAGAAACAGAATATGGTGGTCGAGGCGTTTACAGGACTTATTTCCTGTCATTGGTTGGGTTAAGCGCACGCTTTATGTAATACAACATTTCCCATTTCTCCCTTCTTACGACCACCACGTCTGATAATTTTTTGGAAGATGTATATATGCTACAATGTTGGGATACACTTCACATTTTTAGTTCAGTCTACACTAGCGCCATCTACTAAGAATGGTTGTAAGCTTTAATCAGAAGATCTTCATTAGGAAGAGTTTTATTTTCTTTTTGGAATTAATAAACTTTTAAAAAATCACTTGATACCCGAAATTTGCGCCGCATGTTGATACCCAGTGCTGGTCTGTCTATAATACATCATTTTGAAATGTGAACTTCAGCACAAGTCAACTCGTAAAGCGAATTCCAATTTTGAAATACATTCGACGATTTTCAACACAAAATCTGTTGAATAATTATTACTGCATACCTCCTCTATTTGACAGCTTTATTAATTTATTGTTATATCTCTTGTGTGCTTATTTTACACTGACGGAAAATAACGTTAACGAAGATAATTAGATACTTAATGAGATATAAATTCCAATTTGGACGCTTTGCATATATGTTTATATTATATATATATATATTTTTTTTTACCATATGTTCAAATATTAAAAAAACAGTTTTGACAACACTCCAAACTATGTTAATAATGGATTTTACATTTAAAAATAAATAATATTACATTTTTTCATATGAAGTAAGGGAACGAGTTCGTAAAGTCTGGTGTAGAAATACGTGTCAGTAAAATGGCGATAGATTAGCTATCTACCACATGTCATGAGAAACAATATAATAACTATACTATTTATTTCGATTTGGCTTGCGCTGTAATGATGTAAAGACAGCAACAACAACAACAAACCATCACGCCGTTTCTCCGCAGGGGTAGGCAGAGATAATGGACCCCCACACTACTCTATCCTGACACGACCAACCTTTAATATTTGATTAATTTGGTCATGCCATGCTTTTCTTGGTCTACCTCGACTCCTTAATCCACTTACATCGTTAACGTATACTTTTTTAACCATTCTTTCTTCCCCCGTGCGCTCCGTATGTCTGAACCATCGCAGCGATCCTTACATAATTTTGTTTATAATACCTTCTTTCGCTCTATGTAAAGAGCTATTCAATTAAATGAATAATAAAATAATGAAGCGTCCGCTATTTAAAATGTACTAGTCTGGAATAATAAACATGGGTATTGAAAGATAGTTTAGAATTTATAATATAAGACTTGTCTGCGAACTATCATAAGGTATGCTGCAGAGAACTGGCCGATACTTTGCGAACTAATAGGCTTCTAAAAACATCTGAGATGAAGGTCCTAAGACCCAATGCTCGAAAAACTCTCCGAAATTGTTCATAACAAGAAAGCTTATAAAATAGCAGACATTTATTAGTGGATTAAATCTAAAAGAAGATGCTAGAGTGATCATGTAGACAGAATAGGCGAGCCAAATCGATGTAAAGGGTATAGCTATCATATTGATTCTAACTAAATAACTAACTAACTATCACGCCATTTCCCCGAAGGGGTAGATAGAGAGGATGGATCGCCACAATGCTCTGTCCTGGCATAACTCTCGGGATTACTCTACATTCATACATCGTACCATACACGCACGTCGATTATTCCGACTTCAAATGTGGCCGCCTTTTGGTAATTGATTAATTTGGTCATGCCATGTTTTCCTCGGTCGTCCTCGGCTTCTTTTTCCACTCACGCTGCTTGTGTACAACTAGTAAAACATAATATGTAGTTGTTAGTCTATCACGATATTACTGTCACGTGAATTCTATACCAGACCAAAGATAGTGTAACAATCACAGTGCCATCGCCGGGAATTGAAACCATAGCACTTGCTAAACAGCCGTATATGTATAATAAATATAAAATTTAATGAAAATATAAGAAGTGAATGCGGTGCGAATGATGGTGTCATGAACAAAATAAAGAAAGGATCATTAAGATGGTTTGGACATATGGAAAGTATGAATGAAGAAAGAATGGTAAAAAAATTATATGTTAATTATGTAAATGGAACCAGAAATAGAGGAAGACCGAGGAAAACGTGGTACGATCAAATAAATCAAATATTGAATGTCTGCCATATGAGTCAGAGAAATCGACGCGCGTGCATGACACGATGTATGAATGTTGAGGAAGCGAGAGAAATATGTCAGGAAAGAAAAGTGTGGCAGTCCATTCTTTCTGCCTACCCCTTCGGGGAGACGGCGTGATGGTTAGTTAGTTAGTTAGTTAAAATTTAATTATATCTACATAGTTACTAGTCAATCAACGCCAGTATTATTGATGATATTGCCTGCTAAAGTAAATGAACTGTTGGGAAAAAAAATATGATTATATGTTTGTGCAGAGTATAATATAATTAGACTATATCATTACTAGATTATAAAATGATCCATTCAACTGTCAGAATAAGCAGTAATGTATTAAAATCTACTTAAAATAAATTGGTAATAATTTCACGAGGCAAAAGGCATAACATAAATAATCTTTATTAATCGTGTTCCGGGCGAATGGCTCGACGTAATTATCTAGTCTTCTAAAAAGGTCAAAATTGATTACCGCTTCACTTTCAACGCTTCCTTTTACTCGACGCCCCCAAACGCCATCTGCTGATTAATACCCGAACTTTTATGTCTGGAGATATTCTTAATTTGAATTACGGCCGCGAGTGTGAATTCCGAACGTGACGCACCACGTGGGAAGAAGATTTAAAACGTATGTTTATCGCATTAGAACATTTCCGACTAACTAATTCTGGCCATCAATTTGGCTGTCATCATATATCAGTTGGGGGGAGGAAGATAGAATTATACAAGTAGAGAGAACATGGGAGTAGGGTGCTGTCAGAGGTGGATTACTTAAGTGGAATGTTCGTGTAAAAATGTGAAGTCAAGGCAAGGTCAATTTTATTCAATGAAAGTGAATATGCACCAAATTTAATAACACGCAATATCTATGTGATATCTGTTTTGCGATCGCTCACAAATTGTGATTATAGTGTGCATATGATAACCTCAAAAACACAAAATATATTTATTAATTGAAAAAAATAATTTATACATTAAAAATGACAAATTTTAAATATGAATACGAGTACATGTAATGAAAATACTTCGGTATTGTTTTTTTATGATATTCATATTATTCGAACTTTATTTCGAAGCTGGTATCAATTTCCATTTGAAGGTTGAATTATGTGGGAGAAAAGGGTGTCAATTTGTATTTCGGCTGTACCTTGTCGCCGACGATACCCAAACAAATATTATCTGCCTAGCCCCATAGATGATAACATATCGGGACTCTATAGGATTTAAAAGCGTTGAATAGCTATTCCGAGTGTATTTAGAGTCCTTAATGACTTGCGCAAACTATTAAATACTTTCAAACATAAAAAAATAAAAAATCGGATCCCCTTGAAAATGCTATATTGATATTAAAAATGTTATGTTTCTCGTTGGATACCCATGTACGTGAAATAGTGCCTAGATGCGGATCGCTCAGTATAGAAGGGAGTGGAAAATACAAGAGGTGGCATTCGTCTAGAAAAGGACGGCCACAACAGGCATGAGAAGAATAAATAGTGTAGGGTGTTTTTAAAGGTATACAATACATATTCAAAATGAAAAAAAAACACATTAAAATAATGCTAATGTCTATGTTATTGGCTTTACTTAATAGATAATTTTATGCCATTATTTTTTAAATGTGATTTAAAGCATACCACGGCTAGCTCGAGTGAAGCGCAATCGTGAAATCCAATTTTCGAGAATTGTCGTCTTTGTGAATGCGTATGTTCCACTAGTGTACGTGGTGTGAAAACGATCCATGGTCTTCCGAATAACTTGCTCGGATGGACAATTATTTCGACCGTAAAATGGACCTATTGCACGATAAATTTGGCGAACCGAATCTTGATTTTCAAAATAAATTTGCACAATTCGCAAGCGCTATCCTGACGTCAATCTATTTATAGTAAATTGGCAAAACGTATTAACTACAAATCAACTGTCAACTCTTAAATTGACAGTCCGTAGAAATAATGTTGCTAGTTTAAAAACCAAACCTTCAAAAAAACACTTTATATTGGTGTTAAAATTAATTAATATGCTTTCTCCGTTAGCATCGCTCCTCCGGGTGCTGTAATATTATTTATATTCATTATTTAAATGAGTCAACTACCGGTCAACGGGATGTTTGAAGTGGCGATATTTCATGTAACTCCTGACAGTTGAATGCGTGGAGCGATTTGATATTAAATGACGTGTTGGGAACGCCGCATTATTCGACGGTTCTTTTAATTCAATTACTCGCCATCGGCTTTCGTCAGCCGCTGCGCTGTATTAATGTTTATTGTCGAAGCTTCCTTTGATGAGAACAAGCAATATCGCGATGTTTGCTCAGCAAACTTTATAGTGTTGTGTCTACTGTCTACCTCCAGATTTATACCAATCTTGTTTCCAATCATTATTCCTAGTATAAAACACGTATTTGTGTCTTTTAGGTTCTTTATTGACTATCGAATAAAAACAAATAAGGCAACAAGGCGCGCAAAATGGATTGGTCATGTGTTGCGACACGAATGTTTCCTGCGAGTGTTGGAGTTAATGGTCGAGGCATCGATTGGCAGAGGACGACCTCGCCAGGAGTACCTAGATCAGATTTGCCGAGATATGGGCTGCACCTCTTATGCGGGATGAAGAGAGTTGCCGAGGACCGAGCGGAGTAGAAGAGAAGATGCATCGCTTTGGTGCAGACCAATCATTTGAGACCGGAGAAGAAGAACTTACTCACCAACACGCAGTTTCCCCGGAGGGGTAGGCAGGGAGGATGGATTGCCACATTGTTCTATCCTGGAATAATTCTCGCGCCTCTTCTACACGCATACATCGTTACATGCACGCTCGTCGATCGTTCCTACTTAACATGGCCGCCTTTCAGTAATTGATTAATTTGGTCATGCCATGTCTTCCTTTGCCTTCCTAGACTTATTTTCCCATTCACACTACTTGTATATATCTTTCCATTCCACCATTCTTCCCTCATCCATTCGTTCCATATATCCAAACCATCTTAGTGACCCTTTCTTAATTTTATTTATCACGCATTCATCCGCCATACATTCCTTTCTTACTTTATCATTAGATATTCTATTCTTCACAAGGTCATACTTATTGCATACTTCGTACATTATTGACACTAGAACTTGTAGTTCGTCCATGCGGTCAGGGATTAAAGCAGCGTCGTCTGCATACAGCAAACAGCTGATGGACATATCGTTCATTTTCGCACCAGCGTTTATGCTATCTTATTATTTCATTCACTTGTCCATGTATAAGTCATTACACAAGAGAACACATTATATAGACACTGAGGACGATTGCAGGCAAGACACTGAGAGATCGCGCAAGGAACACTAGAATAAGAGTGATATGTGAGGTTTGGGATTATATAAGATGGAACAGACAGCGAAAATGGCACGGGTATGGTCTTGTTCAAACAATGGACACCACCAGACTCCCCTATATTGCATTGCATAATCAGCCTCATGGGACTCGTCCTCATGAAAGACCTCCTGAAAGGTGGAAGGACAGCTGGGAGTCTACCTCACAGGAGGTACACTCTGATCTACCTCACAGGTCAACACTCTGGAGAACAGACCGCATTGGTCTATGGTTTCATCAACTAAATAAAATATCTTTTCTTTTTTTTCAAAGAAATCCTTTAAAACGTAAAAGCTAAATTACCTACCTAACTAAACATCACGCCATACTTCGTACTCGAACTCCTCAAATAGACGACATTTAATAGTTAATTTATTATATCGTACCACCTCGGTCATTCTCTTGGTCATATTCCATTTACATATTAACGTACACGTTTTTCACCATTATTTATTCATATATCATTTCCATATGGCCAAACCATCTTAATTCCCCCTTTTTTATTGTGTTCGTAACACTACCATTCGCATTGCATTCACCTCTGATATTTGCATTTGACACTATCATATAGAGATTTAACACACATCCGTCTATGAGGTCACGTGTCTGCTGAATTTATTGTACTTTCATCCTTATTTTGCCAGTTCCATGTTTCGCTTCCATTCATAAAGGTCGACACAAGTAAACCACTGTGAGCTGTAACTTAAAAGCTTAATTATAAAATATATTAGAATTTGCTGCTTTATTTATCAATCGAATCAATCAAAACAAATCAGTTTATTTCATCAACAGACATTACAAAATAATTTTTCAAGGCATCTATTGAGAACGGGTAAAATAATATATTGTGTAAAGTATACTACCAGAAACGCATGAGAGATGGTTCGATATTAGGAAGACAAGATACTCTCCAGAATTATGAGTATTTGCCTTCTGAATGTACTTTCACTAATATGAAAGACGTCGAACTCCAAGGAGACCGCGTTTAGCAGATTTATTGATCTTCCCACCGGTGTCACCAGAGGCAGGTTGGTTCTGGCGGCCGGTAGGTAAAACAATCTATGCTGTCGCTGTAGGAGATACGAGTATCTATCAGGGATTTGATTTTCAATGTATGCAATTTACCACAAAATATAAAAAAACACATATTTAAATTAAAAAACAAATTTAATTAATCGATAACTATTCCTAAAAGCATTGATTGGTAACAACAGTTAACGAATTATCAAATATTTTTTCTAGAATATTATGATAGTACCTACATAAAAAAAAAGTATTCTACCAATACAAACATATTATTTTACTCATAAATTCTCTGTATGTATCATGTTCTCCTAAAGTCGAACCATTTTAGAACATCCCACCTTCATAAAAATTTGAAAATCTAAAAAAAAAAAAAATCTCAATAATTGACACTAAATAATAAAATTTATGTAGTTTTCAAGCATCAATAAATACAACTTCACAATAAATTAGCAATTAAAAAAAAACTTATAAACTTTGTAAGTATGCATAAATTATGAGTGAGTGCTCATAACACAGAACTCATTATAAATAAATTTAATGACACAAAAGTTATTTGCCGGTTTTTTGATGCAAACGAACGTCGTTGACCTGTCAGTAGCGTGATGAAGTATTGCAATTAAAAGCAATTTTTAAAGTTTTTTCTCATTTTTATGCGCATGCCTATATACACATACTTCAGAGTTGACTGATGCATGTATAATAATGAAAATAATTACTCTATTAACGTGTACAAAGGGCGTACCAGTACACCACCCATCATAAATAACTAAACCTTTTGATTTTTTTTTAATCGGAAGAGTAGTACTAAAATGGCGCTAGGGAGGCCATGTCGCTCGCAATTCTGACGATATACGAAGAAAACGCCCCCAACTAGTGTCCTATAACTGCGACCCAAAACTCAGGACATCCCTAACTTCGTTGGAGGGACGACATTAAGGAGACCACCGGTACGATATGGATGCGTGTTGCCTAAGATTGATAAACATTGAAGCAGATGGAGAAAGCCTACGTCCAGGAGTGGACGGATATAAGCTGATGATGATGATGATGATTGAAGCGGAGATCATAGTTGGTAGGGGCTTGCATGGACTGCTTTCAGTAAACTGTCCTATAGGTATTCTCTAGTCCAAACGATTTGCGAACCACCTGAAGTCAAGTATATTTGACATGTGAATCCTCCCATTACTGACATACGGGTTTGAAACAATCACGATAAAAAAGAACAGTACAGATACTCCAAGTGACCCAGCGGGCAATAGAGAGGAGGATATTGAACATCTGCATGCAAGACAGGAAACGAAATGAATGAATCAGAGAAAGGACCAAACGATGTATCATACAAAATAGCTTCGTTGAAGTGCAGGGATAGAGAGATGTGGAAACATTACTGGACGACTAATAGCTGATGATGATAATTGATTAAAGTTATAAATTGATCGAGCATCATGCAAATGACGAATTAAATGTCTATGTAATTATTTAAAAAAACGCTGATATATTTTAGCGATGATAATGGTATGAAGGAAGATCTTCTGCAAAATCTTCTGACCCATTAAGGATGGTCAAACGTGGAAAAGGAGATACAACATAGAGCAATTTTACAAATATTATCATACTGCGCTGGCTAGGACACTTGCACCGCATGAGGGATCTGGAGCTCCCCAAAAGAATATTGTATGACAATCCAGTAGGGCGAAGAAGCATCGGCAAGCCATGACTGCGATGGTTGCATGGTGCTGCGGCAAACTGCCAAGTCCTAGAGTAGCAAGACTGGGAGGTGGTGGCCAGACCCACCAAGGGTAGTAGCGCCGGAGAAGAAGAAAAACGGTATTATATCTTCGAAACACGTCAAAAAAGACAATCTCAAATTCGGAAAAATATTGTTTGCATCCATAAATAAATCATCAATCCATTTATCATACAAAAAACAATATATTTAACTGTTGATCAGAGATTAGGGTTAACAACAAAGCAGCGTTTTTCACGAGGTTTTTCAGTTTTTTCATTGGAACGCACTGTAAGCATAGTGGAAAACGCAGTCACAGTATTGGACGAGAATACCCTAAAAATAAATAATTGTTTTCTATTATTTTTTGATAAACTTAAGGCGTAAACAACGGTATTCCATAATGATGATTTTTTATACGATTTAAATCACAGTTTTTTCCACTTTTAAATTTAACTTTTTTGAGATGTTTCGAAAGTTTTGCACCTTCATGAGGGAGCACAATGTTAACAGAGGTTTATATTGTTCTCCCATTAATGAAGGTGAAAAACCTTCGGAACATATCGAGAAAAATAAATTCAAAAGTTTTTTTATTACTTGGTGGCCCGACCGAATTGTTCGGTAGTGTAGTGTGCCAGTACTTTAACCCTTTCACCGCCAGCCTTTTCATTCGTCTGCCGGCATTATTAAAGAATCTAGTGTTATGAAACCACTTCCTAACCCCCCGAGTGCCTATCGCGCCAGACAGACAATTAACACGGTAAAGCAATTAGTACTACACTCCAGGCATCCGTCGCTGTAAGGGCATAAATGTGCGGGTACAACGTACTGTTATATTATATCGCTATGCAAGTACTCTCCGGTACTAGCTTTACGAATCACTTGTAAGTAATTAAATATTTTTCCGTAATTAAACACTACCTACCTCTTGAAATGTAAGGACGTGAATAATTAAATCTTAATTTTATGGTGGTTAAAGCTTATTTATATAATTAAATTAATAAATGAACTTGTCCATAATAATTATTATAGTAAAAGATTATTACGTTTTATAATTTGCAGATGCATTGAGAATCCCTCCCAAAAGAGGAAGCATGTATTATTATAGTTGATATTATTTATTAGTTCTTACTGTTAAAAAATAATTATTAGTACCTACTTATAACAAATAGCACAGGTTAATTTTTCAATTTGAATTATTGTATCGAATTTTAAATGCGTTTTTGATTAGTCTTTCTTTGTTTAGTTTTTATTATATTTTGACACCTGAAGATGGAGGTATCCTCCGGAACATGTCGTGTTTTTTAATATTTTTTTATTAAATAGCGGATTAAACAAAGTTTTTCAATTTCCTAAGTATAAAACTCACTAACTAACTAACCATCACGCCGTCTCCCCGAAGGGGTAGGCAGAAAGAATAGACTGCCACACTTTCCTTTCCTGACATATTCCTCTCGCTTCCTTAACATTCGTACATCGTGTCATGCACGCGCGTCGATTTCTCTGACTCCTCACATGGCCGACATTCAATATTTGATTTATTTGATCGTGCCTCGTTTTCCTCGGTTTTCCTCTATTTCTGGTTCCATTTACAGCATTAACATATAATATTTTTACCATTCTTTCTTCATTCATTCTTTCCATATGTCCAAACTATCTTAATGATCCTTTCATTATTTTACTCATGACACCATCATTCGCACCGCATTCACTTCTTATATTTTCATTCGACATTCTATCATACCCAGAGTATCCACACATTCGTCTAAGAGATCTCATTTTCACTGCATTTATTCTACTTTCATCCTTCTTTTGCCAGTTTCGTGCTTCACTTCCATACATAAAGATCGGTAGAAGAACACCATTGTGCACTGCCATTTTCCTAAGTATAATATTATGGAATTCCAGTGTTAATGCCTTAGCGTTCAATAAGTTAACATATTGTATTAAATAAAAGTTCATTATTATATAATATGTATACATAAATATGAGCAAGTTCAGATATAACTACTTGGAGCAAAAAATCGTTTAAATGTTTCGCCATTCGTACAAAAATATGCATGAGGTTAAATATTTTATAATGTAACTACACGAACCGAAAGCAGAGATAATAAATTAATTTAAGGTACATATGTCAGAACTGGCTGTTTCAGTGGTTAGAGCTCTGGACCACCTAACGAGTAAGCTGGATAGAAATTTACTCGAAAAACAACGTATTAAGCCACTATTTACGAAATCTACTTCATAATTAAATGTATTACTGAGAGCGGTACAAAGTGTTTCATTTGTTAATTTTGAGGGTGTTTTTAAAATCTTTGATAATGTTTAATTAATACGAATGAAAACGTCAGTTTTCTAGAAGTTTTATTATATTTTATGAGAATGATATGTTTCGTCTTTCTAAGACATTATCAAATGTCATTACAACTGACGTTTTCATTCGTATTTATTATTTTATATGTAATACATCATTGTTCAAGAAACAATAAATAATTTGACAACAACACTATCAAATTATTTATTGTTTCTTGAACAATGATGTATTACATATAAAATAATAAATACGAATGAAAACGTCAGTTGTAATGACATTTGATAATGTCTTAGAAAGACGAAACATATCATTCCCATAAAATATAATAAAACTTCTAGAAAACTGACGTTTTCATTCGTATTAATTAAACATTATTAAGATTTTACACAATGGAGTTCTAGTGCCAACCCTCATGTATGGAAGTAAAGCTTGGAGCTGGCAAAAAAGGATGAATGCAGGATAAACGCCGTAGAAATGAGATCACTAAGAAGAATGTGCGGGAAAACGTTGTATGATAGAATACCGAACGATGACATAAGAAAGAAATGTAAGGCAGATGACTGCATCATTGATAAAATTAAAAAAGGATCCCTGAGATGGTTCGGACATATGGAACGAATGGATGAGAGTAGAATGGTTAAAAAGTTGTACACAAGCAGCGTGAGTGGGAAAAGAAGCCGAGAACGACCGAGGAAAACATGGCATGACCAAATTAATCAATTACTAAAAGGCGGCCACATTCGAAGTCGGAATAATCGACGTGCGTGCATGGTACGATGTATGAATGTAGAGGAAGCCCGAGAGGTATGCCAGGACAGGCCAGTGTGGCGATCTATCCTCTCTGCCTACCCCTCCAGGGAAATGGCGTGATGGTTAGTTAGTTTAGTTAGTTAGTGTTGTTATATTTTGTATAAAAGTAAAAGGTCGCCATAAAGAATCATGCAAGGAACTCATTTTCACTGCATTTATTCTACTTTCATTTTCTTTTTCCCAGTTCCATGCTTCGCTTCCTTACATAAGGGTCGCTACATGAACACCATTGTGCACTACAATTTTAGCTTTTTTGGATAGGCTTTTGTTTGCGATGTCAACTTTAAGTGCACCATTCAATTTGTTGGCTGTTGGAGTTGAGTTACCAAAACTCTGACATAGGAACAAATACATAAAAAGGTTCGCAAATTCACGAAAATTTGACATTTGATATGTTACACCCGATGATGTCAACATAGGTTGACGAAACAGCTATCTCGTAAAATAAAATACAATTGTGATACTTAAAACATAGTTTTTTTTTTAATTTAACAGTTTAAAATATTAAAGTATCATAGTGTTTTGGACAAAACAATGGACTTTTAAAATACATTACAATCAAGTAGATATTAATGAAGTTACTTAAGTGTATTCTTCCCTTAACATAGCGGAGAAAGCGAAATGTTCCTTGCATCTCTAGGCATTGATAAGGCCCTTATAAATTCCTGTAACGCCTCAATTCGCTGACCTCTTAGAGACCCATATTTCAGGCGGAATTATCTCCTCGTGTAACTAACGGGGCCATCATAACTCAGCGGGCGAGTGGTTTAAACGTCTTTATTAATCTCCTGAGAGAGATCTTTACCCGGGCCAAGTATAGGCGGCTTACCTCCTCGGAGTGGGCCTGGCGGGAGGTAGACTGTTACTTCTGGAATAGGAATTTGGTGCGTACGTACCCTTATAGTGCTCTATTTACGGCTCATAGATTTTCATTACTTTACGAGATAGAGGTGTCGAAATTTGTGCTAATTTCGGCAATTGATTATGCTCAAATGTATAGTATCGAACAGATTGATTGAAACAAAACTTTTGTTTCGTATTTTCAAATTTGGCAACAATTTCTGCTTTTGGGGATTCTTTGAGAATTACGTCATCTTGGAGGCTATCCGTCTTTATGTTCTGGATGGTTATCTTTGACGGCGTCAGCACAGACTGTTTTATCTCCCAGCATGCAGAACCAACCTTCCTGGTAATCTCTTGCTGCTTGGGTTTTCATTTTTAACAATTTTTGGAATTCTTATATTCTCCATGCGGTCCACGTGGTCTCTCCAAAAGCGCCTTCTGCTTCTTCCCCTTCTTACTATGTCCTAAACACCACAGACAGACCTTATCGTTTCGTTTCTGATCCGGTGTCTGAGGGTTTTGTCTGCGATGGAGCGTAGGGTTCGACAAAAAACTTTAAGTAATATTATATTAATGAAATCATCGAACTTGAAGGAGCTTCACTACATTTTATGGTAGTGACATATTTCTCGCTATTGTTATATTGACATATTTCTCGGTAGAATTATCAAATGCCCTAGCTAGACGAAATATGTTATTCCCGTAAAATATTATATAATAAACCTTATAGATAACGGGCATTTCAATCAATATTAAATTGATAAAATTTCAAAACGTTTTTATCAATCACCGTCCATGTTCAGGCTTATCCTAGAGTAGCTTCCCTTCCCGCCATTCGGGATGAAAAACGGGTTCAGAGGCTGGGCGGCAAAAGTTGTAAGTCGGATGGGCGCGAAGACGGATGGGCGGGGACGGCACCACTAAATCTGCCGCCCGGGCTGGAGGCATAAATCCAAAGGTGCGGGGAATAAGTAGGTAACTCCAACATTTAAACACTCACCCTATAATATCATATCAGAAAGGTGGTGGAGTGTAGACCTCGTGAGGATAAGAAGCAGAGGAAGACCCCGTACACGTAGGTCTGATGACATTAAATAATTTGTCTTATAAAAAGGCTAAGGATTAATTTTAGGAGTAGGATAAGGAATAGAAAAGGGAAGGTAAAATAAGGAGCGTGGAGGAGCTATTGCTGGCGGAGAGAGAGAGAGAGAGAGAGAGAGAGAGAGAGAGAGAGAGAGAGAGAGAGAGAGAGAACGAAAGAATGAAAGAATTATATGTGTTGCGGATTAACATTTTATTAGTTTGCAACAACAACAACAAAAACGTGTTTCTCAAGACTTTCTTACACTTTTCACTGATATGTTTCGGATGGTTTTCATCCTTTTTTGGACTATGAATTTTTAGTTTGTGTCGGTCAACATATTGGAAATTAATTACACCTATTACCCTCATTTTTTTATGTTAATAAACTTTTAAAAAATACAACTTTTTAAAAAAATACGAAGTTTATTTTTTGATTTATTTTCAAGTTACTTTCTTGTTCAACCCAACTGTAGAAATGTTCTTAGTGTAGACAAGGCATCGGGGATCAGGACCATAAATAATGCAAGCACATACACATCCTTGAATGATCAGATTGTTTCATTGCACAAGTTTCTAACCCCCTTGGAAGGGATAAATCTATCTGATAAAAACATTCATATTGAATTATGGGCCTACGTATTTATATATAATAAAATATAAAATACATTAGTTTTCCGTTACTTAAAGTTTGGCATGGTGTGTCTGCACTTAGTCAATCATGATCCGATATCAAAATTCGGAATTGACATCATCCCTAACTCCATAAAACTTCTTGGAGTCAATTTCGAATCAGATCTCTCATTAAAAACCCAAATAAATAAGAGAGTTATCGCCAGTTTAAGTAAGGCAACTCAAAGCAATATTCCCACTGATGCATTAAAAACACTTGTTTTTACCTTCGTCATGTCTCGACTCGACTATTGCAACGGCATTTACGCCAAAATCCCCAAGAAACAAACAAATAAACTTCAATCTGCTTTCAATGCGGCAGCACGACTTATAAAAAGATGTTCCATTTTTTTGTATTTTACAAGATCTAAAAGATCTTCACTGGCTCAAGTATCCTGAAATAATCCAGTATATACTATGCTGGACGATTTTTAAAGCGCTTCAAGGAATGGCACCAACCTATATCTCTAAACTTTGTATTGCTGATAGCCCTAACTTGCGGCAATCTACGATTCGATCAGCAAACTCCTCGGCAATAAGCAGATTAGTTGAGCCAAAGCGCAACCCCCCGAAAAAATTCGGAAATCGGGCTTTCGCAGTGGCACGTCCGTCCGCCTGGAATATGCTGCCTGCGCGCCTCATATGCACTGACGATCTGACTGATTTTAAGTCTCATCTAAAACACACACTTTTTCAAAATATCGCATAAAATATAAACAACGATTATCAGATGACTGGTATCAGATACAGCTCTCATAACTAAAACATTGTCAAAGCGCCCTTGAGGTGATCTACCTGTATTCATGATCCGACAGATTATTGTTTACATGATCTGACAGATGTCAGACTGTCTGACAGATACAGACAATATGTATCACTGAAGGAGGACTGGTTGCCCGAAACATGTCCATGTGTACCTACATGAAGTGTTGTATATACAAAGTATATAAAAAATAAAAAGTTATATAATGCATCATAAAAACACAAAGTTTGGCGAATACAAAAGTAGTTATTATTATATTACCTCAAATATTTTTTTTTTATATGACCATTTTGTTTAATTTTATTGTTAAAATTTCTTCACTTAAAAGGGTGTCTGTGGCCCGATACATGCCTGTGAGAACTGTAATGAAGTGTTGTGAGAATACAATACAATATTCAAATATGAATCTACAACACAACATGATGGCGAATTCAAAAGATATATTTATAAGTCTTCCTTTAGTTTTAGTTAGGTTTGGGTACTTAGGATCTGAGTATGGAGGAGGTTACCCCCGTAACATATAGTGTTAAATATTTTTATTATAAACAGATTGAATAAACAAGTAAATAAACTGGATTGAAATTCTCCTTCCAAATTTAATAGATTAACTAATAATGTGCAGAAGGTAAATAATAACGTTTTTTCTGGCATCAATTGTAGACATGGCGGACGAGTCTCAATTTCATAGATTCTACAACACACTCTTCTATGTCTGTGTTTTATTTTTCATGGGTACAGCGAAATATTATAGAAACGTGGTAGGGCTCGGGTAGGGTCATATTTCCCCTTTATTGACTGGCAGTTTAGATCTGCCCAGCGCACTTCAACGTTTCCTAAAGCCATTATATGGGCGCTGTATGATTTATAAGTTCGTTTTGAAAATACATGAGTGTATTTCGGTTCGTAAAGGTGGGTTCATACCAACCTTTCTGGTCGCAAATATCCAAATTTCTTATGTATGTAATTTCTTGAACAATGATGTAAAACTCCATTTAAAATTATTAATTGGTATGAAAACGTCTGTTTTCTAGAAGTTTTACTATTTTTTTTGTGAATGACATATTTTGCCTATCTAAGGCATCATTATCAAACATTTGATAATGCCTTAGACAGGTGAAACAATGGTGTAAAAAATACAGCGATTTATATCATTATTCAAGAAACTGTAAATTAAAAACATTGTAAATGCCCCTGTAAGGTAAAACGGGCCACACCCATAAAATATATAAGTAAATACAATTTTTTCATGACTGTGGTCAGTTTTGACAGTATTAAAGTTTTAATTTAAAATGTATTTAAATAAAGTAAGTGCTGTTTACAAAGAAATAAACATTATTTAAAACTTCTGGAAATTTGAATATGAAATTAAAATTTCACATAAAAACAAATTTTTTATTGTTGTGGAAAATTCTTACCAGATATTGAAATATAAAATAAAGAAAAAACTGTATATCTAACCACAAAATGGTTATTATATTAGATGCCAATTAGTTTTGCTTGGACCTAAGCTTCATCGGGGCAGTATAACAAAAACCAAGGCAGTATTACAACATTAGTTGTTAAACTACCCTGATGAAGCTTGGGTCCAAGCACTAGTTGGCATCAAATATAATAACCATACCGCGGATAAATACAAAGTGTGTTATTTATTTTATATTTTTAAATGCCTAACCACAAATTGAGTGCTTCATGCGAAAAAAAAAATGTTTAAATATTTGTTTAAATAAATATTTAACTTCTACAGCAGTAAAACTTTTAGCCACCGTTTTGGCCATAATAATTCACAATCGGGTACTGGCTGATCATTTCTTAGTCACTTAAATGTTGTTTACAACAGAAATAAAATAAAGTGCATATAAATGATTCTGTAATTAAAACAAAAAAACATTTTTAGCTAAATAAAATAAAAGTTTTTTTAAATGTGTAAATAATGAAGGTTTTAAATTATCTTATAAAAATGCTATTTTCTACTATTTCTAGCAAGTGTTATAACGTGAAATCACAAATATACGTTTAGCATAAATTTATGATAACTGCATCGCTAGCAATGTAAACAGACCTTTGCGTGCTTTATTTATCGGCCGTTTGAACTTTTTATCGCCGTCCATTTTTAATATGGCGCAGCGTCAGTAACGGCCGTTATGGACGCCGCTAACGGCGCTAATGTGAGATGAGAGGCGTTCCGGCGCCGTTAAACGGACAGTTTAGAGGGAAATCGCTGAGCTATGTCATATCTAACTCAAAACGGTGGAAGTCTGTACTTTGCTATGTTATTTTCGAATGCAATTTGTATTAATTGAGTGGGGTGACGTTTGAGGGTTCCGCTTGATGTATTGTGTCAACAAAACACGTGTTTAAATTTTTTGAACAAATAATCTTTTGAAAATAGAATGGAACAAAATCCAAATTCTCATCGTAAGCACTATATCACAATTTTGAGTTTAATCGTGTTCTAACATATTTGAGCCACAAGAGAAAAATGATTTTCCATTGGTTAGGTTTGGATTGTTATTTTTTATTATTATTGAGTTTCTATACTACATCAAACCATCGTATTTTATGTATAGATATGAACATATCCTCAGCAGATTTAATGAGCAGATCGACACCTATTCTAACCGATATAACTATTGGAAGTTGAGACTCATATATTGGTCTGTAAAAAAGTTCAAAATTATATTTGCTGTAACAGATCAAATTTGGGGTTTATACGCAATTAATCTTATGCAGTTTGACAAGTTTCATGAAGGCGGGATGTTTAGTTAGTTTTTTTGTTAATTGAATAGATTTTCACGGTTAGTTGCAATATGTTTTTTGAGATTATGGGTATAACCGTGTAACTTGTCTTTCTCGATCGACATTTCGGAGATCATTGCAGTATCCGTCTCTAAGATAGTTATATTAGTATGTAACTACCCTGAAGATGGAGACTGCAACGATCTGCGAAACGTTGGGAGAGAAAAACAAGCTACACTGATATATCCAAGATTCCAATAAAATACTTAGTTTCTTAGTTAGTTAGTTATATATTTTTAAGTGTTGAATTATACAACTCTGTTTATGTATCACAATTTTTATTTTATATTTTTCGCGACAGCTATTTCGTCAACCTATGTTGACGTCATCAGGTGTTACAATAATTTATCAAATAAATTGAATGGTTATATCAGTGTTAAATAGTTAATACATTATTGTAACATCTGATGATGTCAACATAGGTTGACGAAACAGCTGTCGCGAAAATCAAAATGTTGATACGTAAACAGAGTTTTATAATTTAACACTTAATAATATTGAAGTATCATAGTGTTTGGGCCAAATTAATGGACTGCATATTTTTATTTTATTGTGACACAACCCGTTTTTTACGTACTTTATTTATTGTAAATTATTTAATTTAAATAATATAAAATTAATATTTTTAATTGAAATTTATTGATAGAAGTTCATTTTAAATAATGAAAACAAAAAATATGTATACAAAATCAAAAAGATACCCAGAAGATGGCAGCAAGCTGCCGAAAGCGGTCAAACATAAACATAAGTGTAAGCACACTAAATACATAATAATAATGAAATTTCGAATATTTTTTTTTTTGGTTTCATTATTTAAATAACATAATAAATATGTTGTGATTCTCGACATGTTTAATGAGATATCCTTGTAAAATATTCAGTATTTAGATACGAGTATTGGTGGCTCTACGGTTAGGCGGGCTGAAGTGGCGGTGGGCTGGCCATATCTGTCGGAGAACCGACAGCCGATGGGGAAGACGGGTTCTGGAGTGGAGACCGCGTACAGGATTCCGTAGAGTTGAACGTCCCCCTGCCCGCTGGACCGACGATCTGAAGAGGATTGCTGGACATGGATGGATGGGAGCGGCAATGGATAGGGGGCGGTGGCGGGCTTTGGGAGAGGCCTACATTCAGCAGTGGATGACAGACGGCTGATGATGATGATGATGATTGTATTATGGATGAATTACTAAAGGTATAATATTACGGGTACTGGCACTAACAAATTATTTAAAAAAAGCAGAGACGCCCCCACAACGCCCATAGCAAACAGAATTAAAATTCTGATTCAAACCTTTCATCGATCACATTATAATTACTTCACGGGCAGTGACAGGTTATAATTAATTCGCAGCAAGGGGTGTGCCAGAGGCGTGGCCGGCCGGACGTTTTATTCAGGATGGCGTCGCCGGCGGCATTGTTTGGGTCAACCCTGTTCTTGTTTAACCTTTAAAATGTAAAACAGTTGTGAATGGATTCTTTTGTGAATTCGTGGAAACGTGTTTATTTTTTTACAAAGGTATGTTTGACATAATTGCGAAAAATGAAAGATAAATCTCTCTTGATATTTACATTCATAAGGACTCAATTATCATATTATACTTTCTAGTATTAGGTTACTAAATCAGCTGTTTTGATTCTTTTTCTTCCTGTGATATATCAGGTGTTGGTCAACCAATGTTGATAAACACTTGACACGAATACCTCTCCCCCCCCACCCCCTCTCACTCTCTCTCTTTCTCGCGCCGTCAGTAATAATTCCCCATCGTGCCTTATTTCAGTTAAGTTTCTATGTGGCTATTTTTAAGCAAATTAATTATTATTGATATGTTCACATTGTCCTACAATTCTAATTAATAACAATTACCCATACACCTAAAATTAATCCCTACCCTGTTTATTAAATCTTCGTTAAGAGTTTGTATCATTTAATTGTTACAACTTTTACACTGAAACAGGTATGCGCAATCCGAAACCCGTTAGTGAAAAGTTTAAGCAAAAAAATTATTTAAATGAAATATTTTAAATTGTTGATATAATATTATAGTGCATATATGTATTTACGTATACGGTATTTATTTTTACAGGATTAATAAAAACACAATCAATACAGCTTTAATAAATTGATAAAAAATACGGTTGTGACCTAACTTTTTCGAAGCACAAATTTTAATTTAATTGAAAAATTGCTGGTCGAAAATGTCGTGTCGACACCGAAATATATCTTTGACCATTGAAAGAAAGTGTTTATCTTTTTTTTAAATATCTATCAAAACTGACCACATTTCTGAAAATTTTGTTTAAATATAATATTTATTTTGTGTATACATTACAATCATTAACTACAGTGATGAAGTGCTTCTGTATCCGAAACATGTTTGTGGTAATTGAATTTTAATTTTTAATTAAGGGTTGTTTACAAAGAAATGATCATTTTTCATATAAAGTTAAATTTTATTTATTCAGATATATTTGTTTTTAATTTACCATTAATAATATTTTATCTTCTGTGGCCGGTACCTACTTTGTGTAAGCGAATACTGGCAATATACCACGGCAGAAACAATAACGTTTCACATTAAAATGAGCAGGTGTTGCCAACTGCAGGCTCGTGTAACAATACGGAGCAGCGTAAATCATAAAGCGGCCGCAGCCTCATTAAATAGCGATCGCAGAAATATTTCGCATTACTGCCATGGCGCATTTTATGGGCCATGCAGATCGTATATTTCGAGGGGAAAGGTTTACGGTCTTCTGTGTTTTGTAAGATCCAAATGGCTCTCATACACACTTAAGTAATGGTTGCATTCGAATGTTGCTCTTGTGCGAACACGTCCTTAGACTCAAATGAACGTACTACGAGTATAACAATTATTATGATGCGGAAATTATATATCAAATCAATCAAATCAAATCAGTTTATTTTCTCAAAAGACATTACAAACATTTTTTATATAATAGTTTAAGGCATCTATTGAGAACAGGTAAAACATAATAAATATATAATACCAGGAACGCATAAGAAGTGGTTCGACATTAGGAATACAAGATACTCTCCAAAGTCAAGAGTATTTGTCTTCTGAACGTACTTTCACGAATATCGAACACGAAGCGATCATGTTCAGCAGTTTGATTGCTCTCCCCACCGGCATCACCAGATGCAGGTTGTTTCTGCATGCTGGGAGATAAAACAGTCTGTGCTGACGGTGTCGAAGATAACCAACCGGAACATAAAGATGGATAGCCTCCAAGATGACGGAATTCTCAAAGAATCCCCTGATAAGTCTGAAGAAATGGGTAAGTGTGCACCCATCCCTTCTTATCTGTAAGCTATTGGTCCCCAGCATGCCCAAAAGGAATGCAGTGGGATAAAGCCACGGATAGTTACCAAACTCGCTCATGTAGAGATATCCCTACATGAGGGAGTATAATATGTATCAACGACATAACTAGCTAGTAAAATGATTTAATTTTCTTCTTCGTCCATCCAAATGTCTCTCTTTTATTCACCCTTTATATCCACGACATTGGCAAATGTTTTCTACACTCCAAGCATCTCCTTTTTGCTGATGACATGAAGGTCTTCTTGAAGGTTCTTCAGTAAGAAGTGTCTGAACACTTCTTACTGCCTTCGACTCCAATCAGATCTTGACAGACTCTCTCATTACTGTATACTAAATAAATTTTCCATAAATGCGAAAAAATATCGTAAGCTTTCACTGACTCGTAAAATGAACCCTTGCAAAGATGTCTACTCCATCAATGGTTCTATAATATCCGATCCAGACCGCACGAGAGATCTTGGTGTCACAATCGACCCGAAACTCACTTTCGTTAGTCATATTGGTGGAAAAATCTCTTAGAACATTGGGATTTATACTGCGTACACGCAAACTTTTCCAAAATATCACTGCCCTTCAAGTACTATTTACAACAATGGTTCGTTCACGCCTTGAATATGAATCATGTTTTGCCCATCTAAGGCATTATCAAATGTTACATATGGTGATGCCGGTGGGGAGACCAATCAAACTGCTGAACATGATCGCTTCGGAGATCGATGTCTTTCATATTCGTGAAAGTACGTTCAGAAGACAAATACTCTTAACTCTGGAGAGTATCTTGTATTCCTAATGTCGAACCATATCTCATGCGTTCCTGTTATGTTTTACCTGTTCTCAATAGATGCCTTAAACTATAATATAAAAAATGTTTGTAATGTCTTTTGAGAAAATAAACAGATTTGATTTGATGTCATACCCATAATATATAATAAAACTTCTAGAAAACTGACGTTTTCATTCGTATTAATTTATACAACATTTTGAATGTATACAAATACTGGATTTTATTTACCCATTGCGGGTAATCAATTCAAGGATTAATTTTATCTCAATAGAGACGAAGATGCAAACTTGAAACTGAATATGGTGATCGAGGTGTTTACAGGACTTATGACCTATTGGTTGGGTTAAGCGCACGCTTTATGTAATTACAACATTCCCCATTCCACCTTTCTAATGACCACCACAGTTTCCAGTTTGCATCTTCGTCTCTATTGAGATCAAATTAATCTTCGTATTAATTATTTAATATGGAGTTTTACATCATTCTCTTTGAAAATAAGCCTGAGATGTCAGCGTATTCATTACGTTGAACGACAATTAAAACGAAACGGAAACAAAACGAAAAACAAAATCTTCAAGAGTATACAAGAAAGCATACGCTCTCATAGATTCACATGTAAATTTAGAATGCCGTAAAGATTTGTTTCGAAACAAAAAGCGAGAAATTTTAGCTTGCCTACAAATCATCGTTATCGCCGAGACCGCTATCTCGAGAGCAGCCAGTAAACACGGCAGAAGAGTGACTCCTCGCACTTATCTCGCTGCATACATCGTCTGCAGGCGAGGCCGGCTCTCTTGATGCTGCCCGCGGCGGACTTATCTCCGCGGGCGTCAATAAATCCGCCCCGCGCTATCTGTTCCCGAGCCCGGATGGCCGAAGCGTAACCATCACATTAGTATAGGCAGAGGCGAATCTTCGGCTCCTTAACAGCTAAATCATAATATAAATAGGCAAAAACCCGAATGTCGCCAAAAAATAATAAGATAATATGTTGAATGCAAAAAAGGAGTACTTAGTTTCGTATGATGAATCGTATTTTTCAGAAGAAGCACACATCCAGTAACCTTAACTTTACAGGACGGACAACAAACTGTTTGGTACAAAATTTTCCAAAATATATATATATATATATATTTTTTTCAATACACATTTGTCATAGGGAGTAAAATAGAGAAATGGGTATTGAAAAAAATATATACGAGGTCTGTTCAAAAAGTATCGCGAATTTTATATTTTTTCAAAAAGTATTTATTTATTCATGAATATCTATTTTGTCCCCTTCAAAGTAATTCCCCTCGGATATAATACATTTATGCCAACGTTTTTTCCAATCCTCGAAGCACTTAAAAAATCATTTTTTGTGATCTTGTTCAGCTCCTCCTTCGATGCCGTCTTTATCTCCTCAATCGTGGCGTAGCGTCGTCCTTTCATGGGCCTCTTCAGTTTTGGAAACAGGAAAAAGTCACAGGGGGCCAGGTCTGGGGAATACGGTGGCTGCGGCACCATTACTGTGTTGTTTTTGGCCAAATATTCGCGCACAAGCAACGATGTGTGAGCAGGGGCGTTATCATGGTGCAAAAGCCAGTTTTTGTTCTTCCACAAATCCGGGCGTTTCTGGCGGATTGCTTCGCGCAAATTGCGCATAACTTGCAGGTAATATTCCTTATTGACCGTACTACCCTGTGGCAAGAACTCATGATGCACCACGCCCCTGCAATCGAAGAAAACTGTGAGCAAAACCTTCACGTTCGACCGAACTTGGCGCGCTTTTTTTGGTCTTGGCTCATGCGGCAGCTTCCATTGGGATGATTGAGCTTTGGTTTCCACGTCATAACCATAAACCCATGATTCGTCACCAGTTATGACCCTCTGGAGCACATTTGGGTCGTCACGGACCGAGTCCAACATCTCCTGAGCAATGTTAACGCGATGCTGTTTTTGGTCGAAATTGAGCAATTTTGGCACGAATTTCGCGGCGACCCGACTCATGCCCAAATCATTGGTTAAAATCGAATGGCACGAGCCAATCGATATGTTTAGGTCCTCAGCAACTTCTCTAACGGTGATTCGACGATTGGCTAATACTATTTTCTTCACTTTATCAATGTTTTCGTCTGTTGTTGACGTGCTCGGGCGTCCGGCACGCTCTTCGTCGTTCATATCTTCTCGGCCCTCTGAGAACATTTTGTACCACCGATAAACGTTGCTTTGGTCCAAGGTAGCTTCACCATATGCCACAGTCAACATTCGAAATGCGTCCGCGCACTTTATTTTGTTTTTCACACAAAATTTGATACAGATTCTTTGATCCATTTTTTGGAATAGGCAAAAATCGAAGACGAGCCAAAACACATCCAAGCAAAACAGCTGTCAAAAATTAACTAAACATTCAAAATGGCCGACCTTGTCAGCATAAGTAAGGGACATGAGTACCAACATAACGCTACAAAAAAATCAAAAATCAAATATACGTAGCCAGCGGAAATTCAAAATTCGCGATACTTTTTGAACAGACCTCGTATATTGTATATTGTAGAAAATTTTTATACCAGACAGTTTTTTGTCCGTCTTGTATAGTTGAGGTTACTGGGTGTGTGCTACTTCTGAAAAACACGATTCAAATAGGCAAAAACCCGAATGTTGCCAAGAATGAATTCGAGAATATATTGAATGCAAGAGAGCGAGAAAGCAGTACTATGTTTCTCTCCGGAAGTAATTCTAACTGCACATAATGCACATGCCCGAGAAAGTTTCTGGATTATAGAGTGTAACTAACTTACCATCACGCCGTAGGCAGAAAGAATGAACTGCCACACTTTTCTTTCCTGACATATTTCTCTCGATTCCTCAACATATATATATCGTGTCATGCACACACGTCGATTTCTCTAACTCCTCACGTGGCCGATATTCAATATTCGATTTATTTGATCATACCACGTTTTCCTCGGTCTTCCTCTGTTTCTAATTCCATTTACATCGTTAATATATACTTTTTTACCATTCTTTCTTCATTCATTCTTTCCATGTGTCCGAACCATCTTAACGACCCTTTCATTATTTTGTTCATAACACTTTCATTCGCACCGCATTCACTTCTTATACTTGCATTCGACACTCTATCATACACATAGTATCCACACATTCGTCTTAGAGATCTCATTTCTACTGCATTTATTCTACTTTCATCCTTCTTTTGCCAGTTCCATGCTTCACTTCCATACATAAGAGTCGGCACAAGGACACCAAATCATAATATAAATAGGCAAAAACCCGAATGTCACCAATAAATAATAAGAGAACATGTTGAATCCAAGATAGCAAGGAAGGAGTACTTCGTTTCTCTCCGGAAGTAATTCTTAATGCACATAATCCGCATGCCCAATAACGTTTCCGGATTATAGAGAGTTTCTTATATTTATAGAGTCGTACCATCTCACATGTGTTCCTGGTATTTTCTTCTTCTTATTATTATTTTTGTCCTGTTACACCTCTGTGGTGCATAGGGCCTCAAGGAACCTTCTCTACCCGACTCTATCGCATAGATGATGCCTAACATCATCCCAAGTGAGGCCTGCTGCTTTAACCTCGTCCTACAGGGCTCTTTTCCATGGTCTGCCTCGCTTCCTCTTTTCCCCCCCATAGGGGACCAGTCTAGTGCGCCCTGAGCGATCCAGGCTGGGTTCCGTCTCAGAGTGTGACCGATCCACTGCCATTTGCGTCTAGCGACTTGTTCTCTAATTGGTATTTACCTGTTCTCAAATAGATGCCTTTAACTACGAATATGTTTGAAATATCTATTGAGAAAAATAAACTAATTTGATGTGATTCTCCAAGTTGAATATATGAAAATCATGTAAAGCCAATACTGTAGCCAATACTCAGTATATGATCAAATAATATACTACTATTATGTATCACTGAAACTATTCATAAAACTATTTATCCGTTTGTTTAATTAAATTAATTATAAAACTCTGTAATACTCGATAAGTTATGTATATATTTATACATAAATAATTTAGTATTGATATCACACTGTAAATTTGTGTTTATTATACCTTTGAAGCAAGTATAATAGTCTTTTGTCTTATACAAGTATATTGCTTTAAAAAAAACGTATTTATATCGATTAAAAATATGATGGAAATAGTACAACCCTGCGATTTTGAATTAAAAGTTATCAAGTAGTAACGCTTGGGTCTAATTTTGTCTTATTGGTTGCCATTTTAGATAGGTGGATCCATAATACCGCTTCTCACGGGTACGCACATATGATTATCAGTTTGTATGTATTATATTTTTACTCTGTTTAAGAGATAACGGGTAAGGTTGCAACTAAAGCGCCTGACTCGGATATTGAAATAAAGTATAGATTTCAAATTATATATCCTGCATTGAATAAAATTAGAATTTTCTTTTGCAACGATAATCTAAACCTGAAACTTCGACAAATAATGGTTAAATGCTCTATATGGCCTGTTATACAAAACGACTATGAAACATAGGTACTTTCTGAAAATGAATGAAATGAACCGGTTGAAGGCGTTTAATATATGGATATACCGTAGAATGTTCAAAAAACGTTCCCCGAAGGGGTAGGCAGAAGTAATGGACTGCCACGCTTTTCCTTCCTGACATATTTCTCTCGCTTCCTCAACATTCATACATCGTGTCATGCACGCGCGTCGATTTCTCTGACTCCTCACATGGCCGACATTTAATATTTGATTTATTTGATCGTGCCACGTTTTTCTCGGTCTGCCTCTATTTCTGGTTTACATCGTTTACATCGTTAACATATATTTTTTGTCATTCTTTCTTCATTCATTCTTTCTATATGTCCAAACCATCTTAATGATCCTTTCATTATTTTGTTCATAACACCATCATTCGCACCGCATTCACTTCTTATATTTTCATTCGACACTTTATCATACACAGAGTATCTACACATTCGTCTAAGAGATCTCATTTCTACTGCATTTATTCTACTTTCATCCTTCTTTTACCAGTTCCATGCTTCACTTCTATACATAAAGGCCGTGCCACATTATTTTATGAAACAAGCTCTCCACAGGGGTGACCTTGGTGGAGAGCTGTGGAGCCCACGGTTGGTGTAGCGTCCACATACTGTTGTAAACAAGCTCTCCACATGTGGAATGCGTGTTTAAATGGTGGATCCACACGCATACTATGCGCGTCCGTCCACAAAGTTTGTTGAGGGTCAAATGAATTTTGGTTTCAAACAAATGTCTACACAGTTTTAAGCCGCCGGTGGAGACCGATGTGGAGAGCTTGTTTAAAACAGTGTGGCACGGCTTTAAGGGTCAGTAGAAGAACACCATTGTGCACTGCCATTCTAGCTTTTTTTATATAACACGGTTTCACAAAACTCGGCATTTACTACGAACCTATCCGTATGTACCGTTTGATAAGAAATTTGGGTGTCCATTAATTAAATCAACATTTCATGCCTTTTAAACATGCAAATAAAAACATTCAAATGGCTAATAGAGATTTTTTAATGACCTTACTATTTCATTTTCCTATAAATTACGTCCAATGATAACATTTTCGGACGGGGGGATATAAATCAACCTAGCAACAAAACATTTAAAGTTAAATACTGTCTACATTATACCAACGCCATAAATTATACTGTAGATCATTATTTATTGCACAATATTCTCCTCTTAAAGTAATAAACATCAATAAAATTGTGAAAATTTTCTCCGCTCATACATATCACCCGCGGCTGGGAATAAAAGCGGTGATCGTCAGTTATATAAAACGCAACACAATTGTAAAAATACATTTTTAATAAAAAAATATATACAAATCACACACTTTGTGGTTAAACATTTTAAATTATCACATATAACTAACGAGTTTAATTCTATTTATTACTTTGTGTTTTATTATTAAACGAGTATATCATTCTACCTGTTCCATCATAATCAAATTTTTGTGTTTTTGTACATTGTCATGATTTCATTTATATATTCTCCTTGTCATAATTCCTTCTGCTTTATATGTTCTTATGTGAATCATATGAATTATATGCTATTGTTCTAACGTGAATTATATGTTATTGTACTTATTTTGTAAAAGCCATTGTGGCGTTCATGCTAATAAATAAAATAAAATAAATAAATTATGCCGTTACCCCGGAAGGGTAAGAAGAGAGGATCGACCGCCACACTGTTCTACTATTATTATTATTATTATTATTATTTTGTTGAATCGCTCTTTACATCATGACAGCATGAGCTAAATCGATGCAAAGGGTATTATAGTTTCCATAGTGATTCTCGTGAAATGTGATAGGTAGCTAATCTATTGCCATTTCATTGTCACGTGAATTCTACACCAGACCAAAGACAATGTGACAATCACACTGCCCTCGCCGGGAATCGAACCCGGAACCTTCGGGGTGGCAGTCAACGCACTTACCACTCGGCCACAAAGGTCGTCCATTCTTGATGATTCTATCATGACATAATTCTCGCGCCTCTTCTTCATTCACACATTTTAACTAGCACATGTCATGTATTCAACTAACATATGTTATATATTTGACTAACACATGTCATATACGACCTTCGTGGCAGAGTGGTAAGTGCTTTGACTGCTAACCCGAAGGTCCCGGGTTCGATTCCCGCAATGGCAGCATTGTGACACTGTCTTTGGTCTGCTGCAGAATTCACGTGACAATAAAATGACGATAAATTAGCTACCTATCACATGTCACGAGAATCAATATGATAGCTTTACCCTTTACATCGATTTTGATCGCGCTCTAATGATGTAAATAGAGATTCAACAAAATAATAATGTTATACATACGAGTATGTTATATATTTAACTTACACAGTAATATATATTCTTAGGTTCTTGAATTTAGTATGTAATAATTTTGGTTAATTTACATCGTTCTCTCGATGAAGGTGTAAAGCCTTTCGAAGCACGTTGAAAAAAATAAACTCAAAAGTGGAAAAACAGTGAAAAATTAATAAGCACATTTGAGGTAATAATTGCATTTAAGGATCCTTAATGTGAAATGGTAGGACAAACGGAGAGATGACAGCATGCTTGCTGAAGTCGATATGAGAAATTTTGAGACTGACATCATTCAAAGATAACTTCGGCACGGCTTGCCACGTCGTAAGATTGCTTGAGACTTGACTTCCAAGGAAAATACTGTCCTCTCGGCGAATCCAATGGAAATCTTCACACAGAGGCCCGTTGTGGAACCACTTTAATGATTCCCTTAAAGCAAACCTCCGAAGGACTAACACCAATAGTGAATGCTGAGAAAAGACTGCATAAGATAGACCCAGATGAGAATAACTGTTTACAAAGGTACGCAGGACTTTGAAGCACAGCAAAAAAAAACTGCAGGAAGGACGAGGAGACGACAAGAGAGATTATGAGTACGGTGGAGGTTACACTGCCAACGTCTTCCCCTGCACTGGATACCTTAGAGTGTATGGGTCCAGGATCGTGCTCTTGTGTCATACGAGAACCCACAACCGTTAAGGACAGTCTTCCTTCGATACAAGGGATAGCCGATGAAGATGATAATAATTTTATATTTATAAACATTCCTTAGATCTTGGAACTTTGGGACGGGTATAGTTCAAAATGCACACCAACACAAAATTACGCTGGCAGTAGAAAAAACTGTCTGTCTCTGGCAACTTGACCATCAAAAATGAAAATGACAACGAAATGCTCGAAGACCGGGAAGTCTGGCGGAATTATTTATTATTTATTTAACAATGAAGTAAAACTCCATATTTCATTATTAATACGAATAAAAACGTCTGTTTTCTGAAACATTTATTTTATTTTATATTTTGCCATGCTAAGGCATTTAATAAAATGAAATCACTCTTCTGCAAAAATAACTCAACTTGAAACTCCGCCAGAGAATAATCAAATGCTATGTGTGGTCTGTTTTATTGTATGGATGTGAAACGTGGACCTTAAAAGTCAACTCAATGAATAGACTGGAAGCATTTGAAATGTGGCTCTATCGCGGAACGCTCAAAATTCTCTGGACAGACATGGTTACCAATACCGAAGTTCTGAGGCGAGCTAGAGTTGACAGGGAACTGTTATCAACTATCAAGGTTCGGAAGATTTCACATCTGGATATACCTATACTGCGTGGGGAAAAGTACCACCTTCTCCAACTGATATTGGAAGGAAAAATTGAGAGAAGTCGAGGGCCCGGTAGGAGATAGATGTTAAGGCTGCGAAACGTGAGGGAGTGGACCGGCATCCGAAGTGTGAAAGAGCTGTTCCTAGTGGCGCAGATCAGGGACAGGTTCGCCAAGGTGATCGCCAACTTTAGGAGACCCGACAGGGCACTTGAAGAAGAATAAGAAGGCATTATAAAGTGATGTTATGTAATAATAATAATTATTATTAAAGGTTAACATCGAATATTTAATCAATTTTAATATAATTAATCCCAATATGAGCAGAAAGTTGCTAATTATGGTGAAAATAGAATTGTGTTATGTCCAGTCTTAAACCCAAGCACCCTGGATCAGGAACAAAGCCCTCAGTACACTAAACACCATCAGGTTATGAAAGCAGGGCCCCAAATAATTATTAAAATACCTTAAGAAATTCTTTGGATATTGGGTATATGAGTTTGTTGTGATTTCTTGTTATGTGGCTTTGACGATGGCAAGAAAGTTGAATCCACGAGTAATTTGACTAAAAATCACCCGACGCTCCTGGAAACGGCACAAAGTAAGCATCTTCCATGACTATGGAACGAGGAAAATGAGTAATAAGCCGTTTGCCATTGACAGGAATAAGAAGATAGCCTAACGTAGTCTAGATTAAGTTATTAATTTAATCATTTACTGTAAATTGAATAGGCGTCATCGACTACAGCCATTATGCTCCAGCGCCAGCCGTAAATTATACCCGGCACCGAAATACCTCACGAGATATAGAGAAGTGATCTCTCGGAACATAAATTATTATTTGCATAAGACACAGACCTTTGGGGCAATAAATATATTCGCCGGACCTTTCGGAGCGGCCGCGCAAACGGCAATGGTAATTAACGGGTCGGGAGACGCATAAAGATGCCGCTAGCATCGCGGCCTGCCACCCACTTCAGGGAGGTTCCAATTTCAAATTCAAATATGCATTCTTTTATAGAATTTTTGGAAACACATAAAAACTTATTTAACATGGTCAAGGAAAAAGTTTCAAAAGTGTTTTCTTAGAAACCAAATATATTTACTAAAATCGTTAGAGAAATCTTGAAATATATTATATTATACTCGTATACCATATATAATAAATTGTTTTAAAAAAAATCTTACGTTACAAGATGACCGCCGGGCAGACCACCAAAGAGATGGATCGACAGCTGGGAGTCGACCTCGCAGGAGGCTAATTCCTCTTAAAAAAACAGGCCACAAGACCTGCAATATGAAGGAGAAGAAGAAGATGTTTATTATAATTGTCACTGATTTTGCAATCGTCGCCGGCATGAATCTGTTGATGGCAGGTATGCTGGCAAAACAAGTCAAAATTATAACAACAAACAGTCACGCCGTTTCCCCGGAAGATTAGCCAGAGAGAATGGACTGCCACACTACTCGATCCTGACACACTTATGTAGATTCCTCCACATTCATACAGCGAGTCATACACACACGTCGATTATTTTTCAATTCTTCGTCGATTGCTATCAAGTTTGAAAATCTACGCATCTAATACTTATACTTATACTAATACTTCTAGTTTTCTCTTTAATTTATTAAAGTGTTACTTTATTCTTCTTATATATTTAACCTTATGTCAGTTGTTACATAATATTTGTGGTAGCATGTAATTGACCTTGTTTTGTTGTCTCTGTGTGTTTATATTCATATACTGTAATTGCTGTTTATTACCCTCAATATTAAAAAAAAATATTATGATAAAAAATTAAAAATAAAATATTTAAAATTTATTAGCAAATTTTAAATATGCCTTTAAATTTGATCACTATGAAGCGACGGCTGTAAATTTTTCATTTAATTCCCTCGTGCTATGTCCTATGTATGGATATGTTGCATTGAGCACTGTTATTGCATAATGTTAACTCGGGGTATGCATCGCTGCACCACGTCATTAACTCCAAGTGCGCAGAATGCGCGCAAAATACCCCACAAAATCCCAAAACCTATCATGATCATGTGACGTTATCATAAAACCTCTCTTGTTACACGTAACTCTCGTGACATTAATATTTTAAGATGCATTACACACTAATTAGCATGACATATTATATTTCGTATGTATTCCTCCTCAGAACATGGAAACTGCAATACTTTGGTCACGTAATGAGAGGAGAGAAATACCAACTTCTACAACTGATAATTCAGGGGAAAATACCAGGAAGAAGAAGACCAGGTCGGATAAGAATCTCTTGGCTGGACAATTTAAGACAATGGTTCAGAAGTAGCACCACATTGCTGTTCAGGAAATAGCCCTGATGATCGCCAACCTTCGCAGAGGAGGCGGCACTTAGAGAAGAATGATATATTACTCATCACACTTTATGTTGTGGATTCATTTGAATAACATTTTGAAAACATTATATTTTCATAACACTTATTTGCACATTTCACAAACATTTTTCGGGACACAGAAGCCTTTTCTCAGTCTGGAAATTTTAAAAGAATAATGAAACGAAATCGTTACTTCAATAAAATAAACAATGAGAAAAAGGGGGGGAGTTAAAACAAAAACTAAAAAGGGGGAAGTCGGAAAAATCGACGAGCGTGTACATAATGATTTATGACTGTAGGGGAAGTTCGATATGTATATCAGAACAGAGGTAGTCAATCCTCTCTGCCAACCCCTCCAGGGATGTTAGTTAGTTTTGGCATCATAAACTTGAAGCATTAAAAGCGTGGAATTCCATAATGACGTATTTTTTTATGAATTAAAACACTGTTTTTTCCACTTTTGAGTTTAATTTTTTTTGACATGTTTCAAAGGCTTACTCCTTCATCATCAGGAGAACGATATAAGCCTTCAAAACATGTCGAGAAAAATTAACTCAAAAGTGGAAAATAAATGTTAAAATTCTTACAAAAACGTTATTCTGTTGGGTGATAAAGGGTTAACCGCTAACACATTGTTTACCGGCCGCAACATCAAACGAACCGCGTCGACACGCGGACGACACGAAAGCCTGGCTTGTTTCGAATGCGACGTTAATTTGCTCTATACTTGAAGGTGTTAACTGGATTGAATTAACGCATTGGTATATTTAACCCCCGATTCGCGACGTTATTGTTTGTATAAACTTACACATATGTTATGAAATACATGTTTTCGTGTTTTAATGTTTGTTGGAATGATACAAAACTCCACACTAAAACGTTTATATTTTATAATTTCTATTAAATATTATGTACGATATATTACGCTTCCTTTTTTCTATTTGATAATGTTTCACCAAACTAAAGAATATTATAAACATACGTTTTCAGTAATATTTAATACATGTTATCGTCATATTATAATCGCTACTTCTTCTTCTTTCGGTGCCGTGTCAGTTTCCCCAACGTTGGCGATCACTGCAGCAAAGGATCTCTATCCTGCGCCACTTGGAACAGGTTCTAAACTCTTGTTATTCCTGTCCACTCTTTGATGTTCCGCAGCCAGGATAGCTGCCTTCTACCAACTCCCCGACGCCCCTCCACTTTACTTATTAATATCAGTCGAAGGAGGTGTTATTTTTCTCCCCTTAGTTTATCACTACTATGTATTCTTATCGAGCAATAAATATTTTATGAATATATTTTTTACATGTGGTTTAAGTATGAAACTAATTAACTCTAATTTGTACTCATAGTATACATCTTATCGTTTATATTTATTGTCTTTATACTTGTTAGCTGAAAAAAAAATTAATTCGAACAAAACAACATTCATGTTTTTGTTGTACACACATAAACAAACAAACTAACTAACTAACCATCACACCGTCTCCCCGAAAGGGTAGGCAGAAAGAATGGACTGTCACACTTTTACTGATGCGGCACTCCATCCTTCTCTTTTCGCCCCGCGGGAGACGCGGTGTGATGGGTTGCGAACCTCATCGCCACCAATAGGCATCTCCCGCGCACACTTCGATCGTCCAACACCCACAAAATAAATTTAAAACAAATATTATAAAATACAATGATATAAAATAAAATAACAAAATAAAAATAGTTTAACACAAAATGTTCTATTAGATGGTACACATATTGTCTATTTAATTTATGTTCCACGAATCCACCGTTTTTTAATTTAGCACATAATGTAATAACACAATGTTTTTTTCGATGTTGCACATGTTGACAACGACGATCCGGACTTTTGTGTTTATTTATAATAATTTATGTTACATTATATCCACCGTTTTTTAAATTAGCTGTAATTAGGCACTTAACTAGCAAGAACTTTAAAATAATATTGAATAAATTATTCAAATTTTCATTGGAACAAATGAAAAAATTATTTTTACACCTGTCAATAAACAAGTTACAATATTATTCGGCTTAATGCCGGATCCAACTATCATAGCATAGAATATGAACTTAATAAAAGCTAAAGCATTAACATTGTGGAATTCCATAGTAATACTTAGGAAATTGATAAAAACTTTTATATTTTTTCTAAATTACAATTTTCATATTTTCATGTTATCATTATGTACTATTTTTGTTCAATATTTATTAGTACTTACTGATAAAAAAAAATTATTTTTACCTACTTATAACAAATAGCCTAGGTAAATTTTTAAATTTAAATAATTATATTTAATTAGGTTCGCAGTGGCGATGAGGTTCGCAACCCATCGCACCGCGTCTCCCGCGTAGCGAAAAGAGAAGGATGGATGGCCGCATCAGTAAAAGTGTGACAGTCCATTATTTCTGCCTACCCTTTCGGGGAGACGGCGTGATGGTTAGTTAGTTAGTTAGTTTATTTAATTTTAAATGCGTTTTTTATATTAGTCTTTCTTTATTCAATTTTTATTTTTATAATTAACGAAAATTTCGTTTTTCATTTTATGTATAAATAAAAAAGGCATCCCATTGAAATGATGTAAACTTTAAAATTATAATACTATTTTTTTATATTATTATTTGGATGGAAAGGGTTAAACTGTCGTGACGTCACCAAAGTGAAATCCCTGTAATAAGCTCATTACTTTGTAGGTGTCGCTAGAGTTAACGGGTTGCAAAGTGTATGGTGGGTAATTGTATCGCGGCTGTAATATATATAACACATGCCAAATACTCGTACGTGTATTGCATACATAAGCTACGTGTCCACTGCATACTTCCATAGCATTCCTTTAAGAGTATTTTCTTTATATGAAAAGTTTAATGAGGCCATTTTTTGACGCTAACTATAAATTAAAATAAAAAATGATCCCTTTGATAGTTTGGACATATGGAGCAAATGTACAAGTGAAAAATAGATAAAAGGTTGTACACAAGTATTGTGAGTGGAAAGAGAAGCCGTGGTAGACCAAGGAAAGCATGGCGTGACCAAATTAATTGAATACAAAAGGGACACACTCGAAGTCGGAAAAATCGACGAGCGAGCATGTTACGATGTATGAATGTAGAGGAATCTCGAGAGACAGAGTAATTTGGCGGTCTATCCTCTCTGCGTACTCCTCCAGAGAAACGGCGTCATGGTAAGTTAGTTAATTAATCCAAGGAAAAGCTGGCATGATCAAATAAATCAAATATTGAATATCTGCCTCATGAGGAGTCGGAGAAATCAACGTACGTACGTAATTGACGACCTTCGTGGCAGAGTGGTTACGAGCTCTGACTTCCATGTTGAAGGTCCTGGGTTCGATTCCCGGCGATGGCAGTGTGATTGTTACACTGTCTTTGGTCTGGTGTAGAATTCACGTGACAATAAAAATGCCGATAATCTATCGGCTACCTATCACATGTCACGAGAATCAATATAATAGCTAAAAAATAAAAATTGTATACAGTAATTGGGTCCAAACAACCTGTTGTGTACATAAAAAAAAAAAAATAAAAAAAATAAAAAAAATAAAAAAAAAAAATAAAAAAAAATAAAAAAAATACGTTGCATGAATGTTGAGGATGCGAGAGAAGTATGTCAGAAAAAAAAACAGTGTGGCGGTTCGTTATTTCTGCCTACCTCTTCGAAGAGACGGCGTGAAGGTTAGTTTTATAGTTTTGAATTCTTTAATTAATTATATTCGGGTTGGTAACGATTTCTCATAAGACGTGATAATATATTGTTTATGAGATTCCATTATGTTTTCTATGTACTTATTTAAAAAAATTCTTGAATGAAATATATTATTACGACATTAAAATTTAAAATCAATTAAATCTATTACATCAATAGGCAAGTATTGCCCTGCGTATCAGTGTAAGCTCGACTGTGAGAGCATAACGACCAACAAGCTGGTCGCTATCGCATAACGAATAAATCAAAATTCGTTAGCTTCCGGTTTGTAACGGGAACGGAAACGCCTTGCCACTTCCTCCCCCCTACCCCTGGGTAACCCTTGCAGATCCTCCATAACCCGTTGTTATTTATCGCCCATATACATACCTTTGAAAACCGATAAATAATTTGAACTACATATATACACCAGTATACATATTCGTTTTGGAAAATTGATAGTTTCGACGCTTTTCTATAACGTGATAGTAGTTTAATAAATAATAGATTAAGTCATATAATATCATGTTACCATGTTACTTCTATTTATATAATCAATATTCCACAATTTCAAAATTTCAAAATTGTTTTTAGCTCTTTTTAATGGTAGTAATTTACTACCAAAAAAAATAAATAGGTTTTTATACTGTAATTACTCGTATTTTAAAATATATATTTAATTAGTAATATAGTAGGAACGTAATAAGTTATCTATCCATAGGAATACGAAAATACTATACTCGTATACAAGCCAATTATTAAAGTAAGATGGAATTTAATAAAACTAACTAACTAACCATCACGCCGTCTCCCCGAAGGGGTAGGCAGAATATATGGACTCCCACACTTTTCTTTCCTGACATATTTCTCTCGCTTCCTCAACATTCATACATCGTGTCTTGCACGCGCGTCGATTTCTCTGACTTCTCACATGGCCGACATTCAATATTTGATTTATTTGATCGTGCAACGTTTTCCTCGGTCTTCCTCTATTTCTGGTTCCATTTACATCGTTAACATATACTTTTTTACCATTCTTTCTTCATTCATTCTTTCCATGTGTCCAAACTATCTTAATGATCCGTTCATTGTTTTGTTCATAACACTATCATTCGCACTGCATTCAATTCTTATATTTTCATTCGACACTCTTTCATACTCAGAGTATCACACATTCGTCTAAGAGATCTCATTTCTACTGCATTTATTCTACTTTCATCTTTCTTTTGCCAGTTCCATGTTGGAATTTAAAAATGTTTTCTTATAACATATCGTTCTCCACGCGATGAATGTGTAAAACCTTCGAAACATTCCGAGAAAAATAAACTCAAAAGTTGAAAAAACAGTGTTTTAATTCATAAAATATGACAATAAAACTACTGCTTTACATATTTGTGTTTTTTGTGTTGTACCATAAATGACATTATCGGTCAAATTGATTTGAAAATAGATTTTTTGGAAACATATGTTGGATGATAATAAATCTGTTTTTTTTATGTTTAAGAGATAAAAATTATGATATATTCCCTACTCAAGATTTAGCGAATATAAAATTTTATTTTGATCACACGACAAATAAGATTTTCTTTCGAAATACCTCCAACGTGATTGTATTACATCTGCGAGATCATAAATATGATAACAAGTATGAAGACACTATGCAAATATGTACATTACTATTTGCAAAGCGAAAGTGTTTCAAACAATTTATTATGCTTGTGTGGTCGTAAAATGATGGAATTATCCATATAGTTCTCACTTACATATAAAAAAAATATTAATGTCTTATCTCATATATGAAAGTTGTCCATTTGCATTTGTTAAATTATTTATTGTTCAACATCTTCACATGTATCAATTGATGTCACAGCAATCCAATTTATAGTAAATAAAGTGATTTTATTCCTAGACTAAACATAATAATGAGCTTAAAACATGTGACTTTGTGAATAAATAAGGCTTTATATGACATATTTACTGATTAACACTTAACCTCAAAAACGATGAAACCCCCACGCGAGTCAATCATACCAACTGGCGGACGCCTCCCAGAGCGCTAGAGCCGCTGTATTAGGGAAATATGAACGATTTATGCTATGTTAAGCCTGCTATTTAGTACAATATCGATCTTTAACTATCTTTATTCCGTGGTTTATCGCCATATGCGACCGGCTGCCCGCCGCGTGGGCTCCTTACATTCGTATAACTCTGTTCTCCGGGCCTCGTTATAGGCTATAGAAGCCATAATGTTCTCAGGTATCTCATAAATGAGCGTATATACGTCTGTATCCCCCCTTCCCTCCTACACAGCATCACGAATCCACTCGATGAAATCCTAAATTTATTACTTAACTATCGGCAGAGACGACGAAATCCAGAATTTACGAGCCAAGCAATAATAAATACACTTAAAACATCTATTAAAGAGATACGCCGAATAAACAACCGTTTTATTTAGTCAATAACAAGAACCGTGATGCATATTAAAACCTTTTTTTTCCAGTGATTTAAAAGTTAATATTGAATGTAATCGAATGATTCGAATCTAAATTTACATTAAAATCTACTTTGTTTAATGCGCGGTAATTCTCGGTGGACACGTTTAATTATTTACATATTAGTTGTACAATCTATAAAGCGTAAGGATAAGTATTGGAATTTGTAGATACAGACGACTAACGTCTCCCGATAAAACCTTTTAAGTCGACGGTAATGTATGGTAAGTGAAGGGATTCATTTATCTTGAAGAGGGGCAGGGAGGAAATTACTGTTTGTCGTGTGTTATAAATTAAATTTATTCAGGTTTATGGATACTTATCTTCGGGAGCGGGCAGTAAATTCAGGGGGTATTATCGGCGAACTCGAATATTAAGAACTTCTTCTCACAGGCTAAGCAATAAAATAAGTCATAATTTGTTGATAAATGCCGTCTGTACTAAGAATTAAGTGTTATCTGAGCTCGGGCGCTGAGCTTTTGGCTATTTAATAACGACATTAGATAAATTAATGGAGAGAGCGAATGGGAATTAATGATCGCGAAATAAATCACACGTGAGATGAGCCAAAGTATCAAATACATAATAATATATGCAAGCTATGTTGCCGATAAGTTATGTACTTGTTATAATATAATCAGTGATTATGTAATTAATACGAATGAAAACTTATGTCTTCCAGAAGTTTTATTATAAAGAGAATGACATGCTTTATAAGAAGGTCAAGTGTCGACTTGTTAGGGCACTATCACAATAATCCTATTAAACCGCATCTCTTCGGATGTGGACATTTTTCACGATAGTGAGGCTACCCTAAGAAAGCATCTTTATCTTATGTATTAAATTGCTAATTTCTTCTCTTCTTATTGTATTGTACAACAATGTTTATTTTCACTAAATTGTTCTCGAATGTTTTTTTAATTGTCTTCTGTTTGTTTTCCAATTATATTATTTGTATTTGTTTTTTTTTAATTGTTATTATTATTTTGTATATTGTGATTATAAACGATTTGGAATTGATATTAATCTGTAATGTTTAAATATATTTTTTAATAAATTGAATTAAATTGAATCCGAACTCTGTATAACGGAGAGCCTAAATACAAGGAAATCCACACTTCGCTCGGCGAACTCCTCGGCAATAGGAAGATTAGTTAAAATAATTTCAATGCAACCGATGTTTTGCATTTACTTTAAATACAACAATACCACATATGTATTGTTTCTATAACAATGCTATAAAACTCCATATTCAATAATTAATACGAATAAAAACGTCTATTTTCCAGAAGTTTTATTATATACGATATATAAATGACATGTTTGGCCTGTCTCATCATCATCTTCTGTCCCTCGTGTCCGAGGAAGATTATCCTTCGCGGTTATGGGTCCGCATGTAACTGAAGAGACCGATCCTGGACCTACAAATTCTGGGGCATCTGGGACAGGGGAAGGCGCTTGTAATGGAGCCGTCACCGTCTCTCAGTGGTCTTTCCTTTCTCCTCCTCCTCTCTGCGACGTCGTCTCTGCGCTGTGCTCAAAGGCTTGCGTGTCTTTATGTACTGCTGTTCTCCACCTAGGTCTGTCTCCTGTCTGTCCCAGCAATCACAGTCGATGTTAGTCTTTTGTAGGTTTCCTTTAAGGGAGTCCTTAAAGCGTTTCCTCCGACCACCCTTGGGTAAGCTGTGAGTACATAATGACGTGCCCAGTCCTGTTTGGCCTATCTAATGCACTGCCAAATGGCATTTGACATTTGATTTTGGCGTTTGATATTTGATGATGACTTAGGCAGACAAAACATGACATTACCATAAAATATAATATAACTTCTAGAAAATAGACGTTTTCATTCATTTGAATTATTCGATTAAATATTTAAATATGTTGATTTGATTGTCATAATAAATTACTTCAAAGATTTAGTATCAATAAGGACTTGTCTGAAGGATTTGTGGCCGCTTTGAATGAACACGTCAAGATTTACTAAAATTGCAGTCGGCAGGAACTTTCCCTGGTGGCGGAACCCCCATTAATCTAACCGCCCCCGCCCCACACCCCAGTCAAGCCCCCGTCCGATCCCACCCCTCTCCGTCAATTTACCGCCTTAACCGTGAATGATAAATTGCAGTATTTTACGAGGGAAGAAATTACAAATGTCGGAGATTTAATCCGAAGAGCGTAAATATTCTGAAACGCCTCGGGAGCCTTCAAGATTTCGAGATTTTGATGGGTGTTTTTTTTTTCAATAGAAATCTCTTTAATTTTATAAGTAATATTATATTTCAATGAATAAGTGTATTGTGTTATAAACATAAAATATATATATACGCTCATTTGAAGCACTTAGTTTTTTTAAGTAGCATTATTAAAAACAAAATGAAAATGACGTGGCACGATTAAATAAATCAAATATTGAATGTCGGCCACGTGAGGAGTCAGAGAAATCGACGCGCGTGCATGGCACGATGTATGAATGTTGAGGATTCGAGAGAAATATGCCAGGAAAGAAAAGTGTGGCAGTCCATTCTTTCTGCCTATTCCTTCGGGGAGACGGCGTGAAGGTTAGGTAGTTAGTTAGTTTTTTTTTATTAAAAACACGTTTAAATTCTGTTTTTACATCGTATTTATTGTTTCTTGAACAATGATGTAAAACTCCATAATAAGCAATTAATATCGATGAAAACGTTTGTTTTCCGGGTGTCGCATAATTTAGCCTTTTAGGGCACGATAAATTTAAAAGTATTCTTTATTTTATTTTATTAAATCGTTGCCATAAAACAAAATTTAACTTTTATAATACCGTCATTTTTATTAGTATCAAATATCATAAAGATTAATTAAACGGAGTGTAAAAATATACATATTTATTGGATGACATTTTGATAAAATTCCACATTGGGACACATATTAACCCTACATTTTTAATTAAACTTAAATATATGTATATTTGGCTGCAGTTTATAATACAAAATTAGAATTATTAATATGTATGAAAAACGATAGTTTTTATGGAGTTTCGCCCTTCTTAGGCATTATCAAATACGAGTATACTCGTACAATATACAAAATTAGAAATAAGAATTATTTCAAATCAATCTTATTTTCTTTTTAAATGTGTCTTTATATTTTTTTTTTACACTTTAAAAATATAACAGTTTATTTTTATTTTATTAAAAAAGCCTAATACCAAAAATTTAAATCAATTGTGCTATAATTTATTATTGAATCCCCAATCAGAACAAAAAATAGATAAAATAACGAATCTAATCATGTCCAGACTTTAACCTAAGTTCCCTGAATCAGGAGTCAAGGGTTTTGTCTCCTAGACCACCATGTTGCATTGTTTTCGCCGTCACACTATGATAATTCAACATTATTATATGTTTAAATTTAAAGTACTGTTATTACGTATCACAATGTAACACCTGATGAATCTATCATAGGTTAGCTACACATCTTTCACGACAAACTTATAAATAAATTATGATATGTAATATCCACAGAAGCAAAGATGGCAGTACACAATGGAGTTCTAGTGCCAACCCTCATGTATGGAAGTGAAGCTTGGAGCTGGCAAAATAAGGATGAAAGCAGAATAAACGCCGTAGAAATGAGATCACTAAGAAGAATGTGCGGGAAAACGTTGTATGATAGAACACCGAACGATGAAATAAGAAAGAAATGTAAGGCAGATGACTGCATCATGAATAAAATTAAGAAAAGGATCCCTGAGATGTTTTGGACATATGGAACGAATGGATGAGAGTAGAATGGTTAAAAAGTTGTACACAAGCAGCGTGAGTGGGAAAAGAAGCCAAGGACGACCGAGGAAAACATGGCATGACCAAATTAAGCAATTACTAAAAAGCGGCCACATTCGAAGTCGGAATAATCGACGTGCGTGCATGGTACGATGTATAAATGTAGAGGAATCCCGAGAGGTATGCCAGGAGAGGCCATTGTGGCGATCCATTCTCTCTGCCTACCCCTCTGGGGAAATGGCGTGATGGTTAGTTAGTTAGTTAGTTAATAACAGAGTTTCAAATTAAAATATTTAAAAAATTTATAAATAAACAATCGTATAGGAAATGCTGTGTTTATTTTCGTTCAGCAAATATGTACGCAGAATATTATTACTTCTTGCAACAGTCCGATCACGTTAACTTTTCCTGTCAATCATCTGTCATCTCGGACACATGGCATCTCGGAGCGGGGAGGACGCCTGGCAATGGTCCACGCGCCAAGACGGACACTTGACGTTGACATTTCACTGAAAATGTATTTGATTTCAGGCGTGCCAGAACGAATACCCGCATGCGTCAATGTTGCTAATATGAACACACTTAGAACGCTGTCTCCATTTTGATAACATCATTACTAGGGCTCGGGATTGACAAAAAAAATTTATTTCCCTGGACCAAGCTTTCAAAGAATGATTAAATTTGATGTATGGTCTGTTCTACTACATGGCTGTGAAACTTGGACTATGAGGAACGTTTTTTTTTTTTTTAATGAACATAGAAGTTCCCGCCACATACCCGAGGCTGTTATAGGGCGTTGCGGCGCGCTTTTGTCAGCCTCGCTCGTACACTCCCTGGGCCTGTCCCCGGTCCATCCGGGACTTACATTTAAGGACGGCAACAACAAGGGGGTGCCAGACCACATTTAATCTACCCCATCTTACTTCTATGCTCCGCTGTACTTAACTAAATAAGCATAATATATAATACATGAACATTTTAGGAACATTATATAAAAGATAAAAATAATGATACACCACAGGAATATACAGCGGGAAGAACAGGAGAGGAAGAGACGTTTGAGATGTGAATATACCGCAGAATGTTCCGTATACCGTGGACCAATAGGGTCAGTAATGCACACATAGTACAGAAAGCCAGAGCCAATAGAGAGCTGTTGTCTCTTATATACGTCATGTGCTAACAATTTTATGAATTTATTTATTTATTAATATGTATGAAAAAACGATCGTTTTCATGGAGTTTTATTATAATATTTATGTATGCTATGTTTCGCCCAACTTAGGCATTATCAAATGTGACGAAGTTTATATAATAAATGGAGCAGAATATGGTGATTAACGAAAATTGATATGACTTTATACATTTTTTAACAAAGAATTATTTGGGTAGGTCCAGAAATATTGAAAAGTGTTTCTTGGAACTCGTTAAGAAATGTTATGACAATGCTTACACAGGGAATACTAAATGATATTATATAAATCAAAAAGAAGTAAAAAAAAAACAATAAATGCTAACGGTGATTAATATGTAAGACCGAAACATATTGAATTATAATTCCTGAAATTACTTAGAAAATATTTTGACTATTTATATTTTTACTGGAAAAACATTGATTTATTTCATTTTTATTTAAAATGAGCTTCCATCAAGAGAATACAGTAAAACCATTCGATTATCTTTAAAATAATTGATTATATAATATGATATATAAACACTATTTTAATACTATTTACTTATTTTTTTTACGTATATATACAAGCCGATATTTTTTATTGTCTATTGCCATTGTATCAAATTAATGGATAAATCTTTAAATATTAAATCATTAAGAATGAATCATTAGTATGCAGAGTGTTGGGCTTTATGCTCCTGGTAGATATCTCAGACAGAGCCAGCATAGATTGTTTAACATTTACTTTTATTTAGCACCATAACATGAAAATGTTTCTATTTTTTTTTTAAATGCGGCCCTGTGGCACGGTAGTCGCATAAGTTATCCTGGGTCCATGGTTCGATTCTCCGAAGATAGTCCGCCACCCGCAAGGTGGTACTTTATCGTCTTGACCAGATCTCAAACCAAAGTCATGTTCCGTACCAACGGCAACCATAGGCGGTGTGTCACATTTTTATTTATTTAAACTAAACATTTCTTATTCTACAAATAGTAAATTAATATTCTTAAATCATAATTTTTAGTATTCATCGTGCTTATGTATAAGTAAAGTCAATAGATTTTATTATTATTATTATTAGCCATTATCAATTCATTTCTATCAATGAACGTGAAAATGGACATTCACAATAGAGCTCTGGTTCCTGAAAGCATGAAAGCGAAGCATGGAACTAGCATAAATGGACGAAAGCTAAATAAATTCTATCCAGTTAAGATTCCTCTGACAGATTTGTGATAAAACAATTAATGCTCAAATTTCAAATGCTTGAATCAGGAAGTAATGCAAAGCGGAAGAAAGCATTATGAAAAATTTTATTATTATAAAAAGCATCGCTGCGTTTGGGCATGTGGAATACATGGATGAAGAAAAAATGGTTATGAGACTAACGATAAAAATGTGAATTTTGTACGTAGTCGTGGAAACGTGAAGAAAACATAGAAGCACATGTGGATGGCGCCATCAATGATTGAACAATCCAATAGTTCTAGAGTTTGCTCTCCCTTCTAAATGAAACTCTTGTAAAAAATTAACTGTGTCATACCCCCGGTAATATATAAAAATATGTAATTATACGATACAAATGATAGTTTGTCACATATAAGATCTTTTTTTTTTTCTATTTAACAGTAAAATATAAGGTTAGATACAACAAAACCATCACGCCGTTTCCCCGCAGGGGTAGGCAGATAGAATGGACCGCCACACTACTCTATCCTGACATACCTCTCTAGATTCATCCACATTCATACAGCGAGTCATACACCCACGTCGATTCTTCCGGCTTCTGACATGACCAACCTTTAAAAATTTGATTAATTTGATCATGCCATGTTTTCCTCGGTCTACCTCGACTCCGTACTCCATTTACGTTGCTAACGTACACTTTTTTAACCATTCTTTCTTCACCCACGCGCTCCATATGTCCGAACCAACGCAGCGATCTTTTTATAATTTTGTTCATAATGTCTTCTTTCGCTCTACATTCTTTTCTAATATCAGCATTTGAGATTTTGTAGTACATCGTTTTACCACACATTAATACATCTTAGGGACCTCATCTCTATCGCATTTATTCTGCTCTCATCTTTCTTCTGCCAGTTCCATGCTTCGCTTCCATACATAAGGGTTGGGACTAGAAATCCATTGCGAACGACCATTTTCGCTTTGCGCCTCTTACGTGACGCCTCTGCTGTCCTTCAAGCCCACCACATTCTACACAAATTCCTAACATCGGGACACCCAATTTTAATTCTTCCATAATATTAAAATGTTTTATTTTGTAATCATTGTGTTTAATTTATATCCACCTCAAATAACATTACTTAATTTAAAACGGACTCATTAGAACTTAAAAAAGTGTTTTACTTTATTTTCTCTCTAACACGAAAATAATGAATATTGAACAAGCTTAGGTTAACGATGTAAATGGAATTAGAAAAAGAGGAAGACCGAGAAAAACGTGGCACAACAAAATAAATCAAATATTGAATGTCGGTCATGTGAGGAGTCCAAGAAGTCGACGTGCGTGCATAACACGATGTACGAATGTTGAGGAATCGAGATAAGTATGTCAGGAAAAAAAAGTGTGGCAGTCTTTTATTTCTGTCTAGCCCTTCGGAGAGACGGCGTGATTTTTAGTTAGTTAGTTAGTTTTTTCCTCTAATATCGGCACACCTTTAATTTTTTTTTTTTTTTTAATAATTAATCTTCCAGAAAAAAAAACGGTAAACGTGTTATTAATCAATATATTGCTTGGGAAGTTGGTACACCTGTTATTAATTTTTCAAAATTACACAAATAATATTTCTCAAAATTTAAAGTGACAAGCATTCATTTCTAAATATTTTAGACTCTTTTATGTTTAAAATAAAACGGATTACGTTTTTATTTTGCGGTAATGTACACTTAACAAAAAATCTGCGTTCTCATACATATATAAGTAGACAGATATATTTATCTAAGGAGTTCATTTTTATTTTCGTAAAGTATGCTTTATCGATAATTAGTCCATTATAAAAACACTGTTAATTTTTGTGTGTTATGTAATGAACTTTGCAATTGATTGAAATAACCAGTTTTAATATACAATAGCAACATTTTTAATCATATTATATTGCAATGTTATTAAGAATTTTATTTAAGTCCACTGTTTCGCCGCAGTAAAACGTCTTTTTGAGAGAGGCTTCCTAATGGTGTAAAAATGATCGCCAAACGTTTTTCGCGGCTTTTCAACTTGTCAACACATTAATCGTAATGCTTCCGAGCTGACATCTGTCGGAATATAACGGAGGTAGGAAGATTCACCTTCATTATCGCCTCTCTCTTACTTCTGTATACATTTTCCGGCACAGATAAAAGCTTAATCATTCTGGCGTGTTTTTACAAGATATTTAAAATTCTTTTTATTTTCATTTTATTATATTTATTTTGTAGAATAAACCAGTACATCTTTACAGATCCAAATATTGAAAAAAAGACCATTTACGTAATATGAATAGATATGAAATATTAAAAGAAAAATTAACAAATGTTGTAAAGGATATTTTATTCATTTATTTTCATTGTACTTTATGATGCAATTTCTAATAAGAAATTTATGTTATTAAAAAGATTAATAAACAAAGCTCGTTACTTAAGAAATGCAGTATTAAAAATAAAGATATAATATAAAATAGTCCATTGTTTTGGCCGAAACACTATGATACTTCAACATTATTACTGTTATAATTTAAAACACTGTTATAATATCACAATTTATTTTTATTCACTGAGAGTGTCGCGAATACGAATACGAAGCCTTTATTCGTAGTCATTGAGTACTGGTTAATATATTTTAAAAATGCGGAGATAAATTAACTTTTATCATAATGTTTAAAAGCACGAGCCTTGCTTATTGATGTTGTAAATAGCAATTTCTTTTAAGAAAGTAGAACGTAAAATACAATGAAAATTGATAGTTTAATTTCATTTAGAACGTATTCTAATTTTTATTGGACTTGATTTATAGCTTTGACCATTTTCATTTACTAAAGTGCGGATTTTTCCGCTTTTGAGTTCATATTTCACGGAATTTCTAAAGGGTAATATAAAGTCTATCTCAGGTGACCGATACAATCTTACAAACATAAAATTAAAAATATTTTATGTAGCATAAAATAACACACGAGCGTTTATTTTATAGAATTTTTATTAGTTTATTTCATACTTCTGAAGATGAAGGTGTATTGGTACGGTTTTATTTCATAACCAATTCATAATTACGGAAACTCACAGTGTCAACGTTGACGTTTTTCAAAACAATATTTTAAATAACTCATAAACCACAATGATAGTTTTATGACACTGTTTTGATTTGAAATTTAAGCCACAGATTTGTTTAAATAACTGAACCTGAAATATTTATAAAATTCCAGATAAATACTCAAAATAAGAACCCAAAAGATGCTAACATCTGAATGACATCGCATTCCTGAGATTCCAGATATCCCATTTTCGTTTCCCTTTTATTTTATAATGGTAATATGATGCGATTGTGCATTTTATAGGTGTAGTTTTCGTTAAATTTTTGAAATATTTGAAAGTCTATACATGTAAACAAAAACAACAATTTTAATCAAATATTCAACTAAAATGTCTATTCACAAATCAAACAAACAAATAACAAATAATCACACGGTTTCTCCGTAAGGGTAGGTAAAGATAATTAACCGCCACACACTTTTCTCCCCTGACACACTCCTCTAGATTCCTCCACATTCATACAACGAGTCATATATACACGTCGATTCTTTCGACTTGTAACATGACCAACCTTTAAAATTTGATTAATTTGGTCGTGCCATGTTTTTCTCAATCTACTTCCACTCCGTACTCCATTTACATCGTTAGCTTATACTTTCTTAACCGTTCTTTCTCCATCCATGCGCTCATGTCCGAACTAACACAGGGATACTTTCATATTTTTTTTCATAATACCTTATTACCCTCTATATTCCTTTCTAATATATGAGACCTTTCTTCTTAATACTCGTACTTCTTTGATTAGTTCAAATTGCATAATATATATTTTAAGTACGAAACAAATTTTATCAGGTGGGAGTCTAGTGGAGATGACGCTTGGCCGCTGATTCAGGGAACATGGGTTTAATCCTGGACAAGACCGATTTCATCTTCATAATAATGAGCTGCTCAAATTGGAGATTTTAAAATAAATTCTAATACTGATATTCTGACGAACATCGTTCTTCCACACATACTTCTTAGGGACCTCATTTCTACCGCATTTATTCTGCTCTCATCCTTCAGAAATATATTTTTGTATAAAATATTTCAATGCTTATATAATTATTGATAGACATTTATTAACCATTTGCCTATCTTACATATGCAATTCTCTTAACCATTTTGCGATACTTTTTCATATTATTAAGGGCAGCCTTACTCTACGAGTGTTTTTCACACATATCGATTTTCTGCAAATTATTCGTAGTGAACTCAACTCTTAAACGGCAAACGCTCAATATACATCGTTTTGATTGTATGTTTGTCTTGTTGATAACATTAGATAATGCCTCAGCAAGGCAAAACATGACATTCCCAAAAAATATAATAAAACTTCTAGAAAACAGACGTTTTCATTGTATGAATTAATCCAAACATTGCTTATTATAAATTCGTGATATTATAATTTACAGCCTATTTTCCGTTAAATTAAATATTTATGTTTCACATATGATTTGACAGCTCGCTGCCATCACCTGGTAAGAGACTATATGACGATTAACTTTTTTTTTAATTATTTAAAACTAGTTAATACGGAGAAAATGACAATCATTAGCATTTATATTACGTCAAAGATTGGGAAAAAATAGCTGTACATGTACCTATATTGTTTCTTGAATGATTATGTACAACTCTAAATTGAATTATTAATACGAATAAGATTATCTGTTTTATAGAAGTTTTATTACAATTTATAGGAATGATATGTTTCGTCTGTCTTAGGCATTTCCTATAATCCATATAAACCATTCGATAATGCATCAGGAAGGCAAAACATGTCATTCCCATAACTTAAAATAAAACTTCTAGAAAACAGATGTGTTCATTTGTGATAATTACAAATATATGTATGCAGTTTCGTTCTACATGTCATATAGAAAAAAACTGCATACTTAGTTATTTTGTATCTTTTTTGTACTTAGTGCCTATTTAACTTCAACCTTTCATATGTTTTAGAGATCACCAATCCTGCCCCGTAAAAAAACAAAAGACATTTCTATCACTCATCATATAAATAACAGTTACTTATTACACATATGAAATTTATCACATTATTGTTTAATAAATTAAAAATTGATGTATCGAACCCCTGAACGTTAACTAAGACCAGTACTGGCAGGTGTTCCCTTCATTATCCCATTCTTCTCGCCGAGTATTGCATCAATTCGCTTCTCCTCCAGGCGGTGGGCATTTATCAAGACAAAGAGGCTGTGATTAACTGCCATTTCGCGGGGAATGATACTAATCAGATGAACAATGGAGAGAGCGGCAAGAAGTAGGGCTGCTGGAACGGCCTGATCTTTCCTAATGAGTCTTTCGCATGGGCCACTGTTTATCGGGAATTTATGCATCCCTTATACTATAATTATCCACATATTTATTGGCAGAATAAAAAAAAAATTTAAATCAAAAATGGATGAAACAGTGTTTAAATTTGTACAAAAAACAAAAATACATAATTATCAATGTGTTTTAACACAACATTGACAAATTAATGTTATTGTAATTTTCCAAAAATGACGCTTCTATCAGGCAACAGAAGGATAAATGGCGTAGAAATAAAATCGATCAAATTAACCAAAAATTCAGACGTACATAGACACTGGATCAGGAACTGTGACAGATGTCACTTACCAAATGCACGAACTAATACAGGTTAATCAAGGATATTGAACAATGGAATAAAACTTTACAATAAACTACCAAAAGACACAAGGATTCTCACTACAAATCAATTTAAAATATACCTGAAACATTATATAATTACATGTTAGATCTAAAAATGTATCCATGTAACCCAATTGAGTTGTTTTTTAAATAAATAACAAATGTGTGGGCATGACATGATGCATGCTTGATAAGTAAGCGAGAGAAGTGTATATCAGGTAAGAACAGTAGACGGTCCATTATTTACACCTAACCTTTCGGAGAAATGGCGTTATGGTTAGTTAGTTAGTTAGTTTAGTAGAAATTAAATAACTTTTACAAAGAATGCGCATAAAGACGATGCATGATAGAAATCCAAACAAATATATTCAGGAGAAATATAGTGCCGATGTATATACGTTCCTATTAAAATAATATATATCATAGTATCTAGACTTATGATTCTTATATCACAATATTCTTGGTAACCTTAATAAAAACATCTGTTTTCTAGAAGTTTACGTACAGTAATAACTATTTGATAACGCCTTAAAACGTTAAACATGATCCTTAAAATACAATAAAAGTTCTAGAAAATAGAAGTTTTTATTAATATTTATTATTTATTTTACCGTCAGCAACACAAACGTTCTCCATAGAGCCAGAGTTGACAGAGAGTTGCTGATCAACGTAAAAGTCCGTAAGGTGTCCTACTTGGGCCATGTTCTGAGAGGCGAAAGGTACGCACTGTTGCATCTGATCTTGGAGGGTAAGATTGAGGTACGACGGCGTACGACGACGACTTGGGAAAAGGCAGGTTTCCTGGCTAAGGAACATCCGAGAGTGGACAGCCCAGGACAGGGAGGCCTACTCAAGGGTGATATTCGACGTTGGGGAGACCTGTCAGGACACGGAAAGAAGAAGATTATACCATTAACATCAATGTTTGAAAAACAATTTTTAATATTTTGAATTATCCAAAACATTATCATAATTAATAAATTTATTGGCGAAAGGTTGCTACTATCATTTTTTTAAAATAAATGAATGTATTGTAAACACCAGATGATCCATATGGTAGTAAATGGTTTATGGGATTAATTACAAGAAAATAAACATATATATTGAGTTCAAAATTGCCCTGATAATACAAAATATAAAAAATGGTGTTAACAAAATGTTTATTCAACTTTGATCAGTTCGAATATTTTGATATGATTTAATATAATATAGACTAATAAGATTTTTTAATTAAATCTTACGTTTATAACTACATAGGTATCTGTGTTTAAAATAAGTGACGAATTTGAATTCCAATTAAAAAAAACATCCGTAAAGATTTATGACTTTACATCAAAGTTAATAGTGTAGTATCTTGACCCAAATTTTTAAATATATCACTTCTTGTCACATTTCACAAAGGGTACTTCCTTCTCACTCAGCGTCCGGTCGAGGGATGTACAATAACGTATGAAAAGAGAAGAATGATACTTTCAATATTAACAGTAGGGCCATTCAATCTGATGGTCGGGAATCACGTCCAGTCGGGACATAAATATCATGTTGTGTATTATTATATCTCAAATGACAACAGCATAATTTAAACAACAAAGGAAAGCTTAAAATCATCTTACTTCGTGAAAACGTGAGCTGAGCCTACCATTGCGAGAAAGAGGGGGTAGTCAACCAACGGTCAATGTATTTTCTTAAATTAATTATTTTTTAACTGTTAATTCCAAAACTTTGTTTTATATCACAAATTGTATTTATTTTACTTTACGACAGCTGTTTCATCAACCAATGTTGACATCATCAGGTGTTACAAAAATATATATCAAATGTCAAATTTTCGTAATTTTTCGAATCTTTGTGTATTTGTTCCTAAGTCAATTTGAATAATTTCTTTGATATAATTTTGAAGTTCTTGCTGAAATTGAGTGAGAAACCTAAATAATTTAATTTAAAGAACGGTTAATTGCTGTTTATAGGAGAAAATATTAAGGGTAGAAAATATAAAATATAAAAACTACGAAAATTTGACATTTGATATATATTTTTGTAACACCTGATGATGTCAACATTGGTTGATAAAATAGCTGTCGTAAAGTAAAATAAATACAATTTGTGATATAAAACAAAGTTTTTGAATTAACAGTTATAAAATGTTAAAATATCATAGTGTTTCGGCCAAAATAATGAACCCATAATTATTTTATATTGACATACGGAATCGAAGCAAGAGCAGACACTGTTAGAACCAAACATCTCTTAAGAGTATCAGAAATGAAAACATTGCGACCTATTGTGCGGAAAACCCTTAGAGATAGGATACCCAATGAAGAAATTCGTAAATCCTGCAAAATTGAAGACATAGTGAGATGAAGTAGGCAAAGAATACGATTCTGGAGGGACCACATCGATAGAATGGATCCAGCAAGAATTCCTAATATCGTGATGCACGAGACTCCAGAGGGCCGTCGACCACCAGAAGACCAAGAAAGAGATGGAGAGAAGGCTGGTCGTCTTCATCACAGGAAGAAAGCTGATATCCTGCATAAACAGATCGCAAGATCTACAATCAGAAGAAGAAGAAGAAGAATTATTTTATATACAAAAATCATAAATGCCTCTTCCATTTAATTAAAACATACACAACAATTCGTGTACTATTCTTAATGAATCTTGTCTATTGAAGTTAAACTTAGTTAACAAAAGAAGGATAGAAGTTGGATGAATGCCAAAAATGAAATCAGTTAGAAAAATGAACTGAAAACGATGTGTTTTAGAATACGGAACAAAGTTATGAGAATGAAATAACGAATACGATCTTATATCGACAGCGCCTCCCTCGGGTCAACTACAATATCACTAAATACGTCGACCTCCGGAGGTGACACGATTTAACAAATATATTGCTCTACCTACCGGCATAACCATTGACAGGTAGGTTCTGCATCGTGGGAGATAAAACAATATATGGGACGAACAGACCTACATCACTCAGGATTTCTGAGTTGTATATACATCCGCCTATCAATCTCGAATGTCTCGTCTCCTAATCAGTCGGAAGGAGTCACGGGTAATATCTTCACTCCCAAAGATAGAAATTTCTCGTTTTTCTCGTTCGTCTCGCAGAAATTTCTACTACACCCTCCCCACCATCAGGGAATATCGAACCTCATGCGGCGCTCAGATAATGGAACTAAATTGCAACCGACTTCTCACCAGAGAATTATTCAGCAAATTTAACACCTAAATATAACGAAAGATCGTGGCGTTTATATTATAACATATATTCCATAGTATTAGTAATTCATTTATTGATTCTTGAAGAATTAATAAAGCTTCATATTTAAGTAAATATTAAATATTTTATTTGAAGTTTAGTGTTTGACCTAATAAAAATTGCCAATAAACGTTCTGCCACCCCTGCTTGTTAGACACGCCCCACCCTCCACGATGATGTATCGGCTTGGTAACCCCTGGCTACATCGCCGTTTCGGCGAACACAATCATCTCCCTCGCAGGGAGGTGCAGGGCATATAAATCACCGGCCCACAATGCGCCATTATGCGCGGGCCGCTGCCAACATGCATTTATCTCCCCTGTCTGGAGATATGAGTAGCGGAGTATAACTTATGCATTCTGAAACATATTGGGATGGATTGTAGTGTTTCTTTTCATGTAGGCATTGAAATAGGGATGCGAATTCAATTGTCTGGTAATATTATAAACACTAATCCTGAATAAATAATTTATTACAAGTTTTAAATATCTGTTATGTTTTATATTGAGAATAACGTGCGTTATCGGTTTTAAAACAATGTAAGGAAATTGTAATTAACCAATTTTATTTTCGTTTAAATTTTATAAAATTAGTTTATAAAGTTTGACAAATTTTGTTATGAACAAAACAATTATTATAATAATAATTATTATTATTATGATTTTGTTGAATTGCTCTTTACATCGTGACTGCGTGAGCCAAATCGATGTAAAGGGTATTATAGCTATCATAGTGATTCTCCTGATAGGTTGCTAATCTATTGCCATTTTATTGTTACGTGAATTCTACACCAGACCAAAGACAGTGTGACAATCGCCGGGAATCGAACCCGGAACCTTCGGGATAGCAGCCAATGCACTTACCACTCCGCCACGAAGGTCTTTATAATGAAAGGATCATTGAGATGGTTTGGACACATGGAAAGAATGAATGAAGAAAGAGCGGTAAAAAAATATGTGACGATTTAAATGGAACTAGATATAGAGGAAAACCGAGGAAAACGTGGCACGATCAAATAAATCTTATATTGAATGTCGGCTACGTGAGGAGTCGGAGAAATCAACGTGCATGCATGTCAGGAATTAAAAGTGTGGCAATCCATTATTTCTTCCTACCCCTTCGGAGAGACCGCATGATGGTTAGTTATTTATTTAAAATTAGCTTCATAACTCTTATTATATATAGTCTCGGAAGGGAAAAACGTGTCACTTAAATTATTACAAAATTTACAGAATACTGAAAACAAGTATTTAAAATTTGTTTTTAAAAAAAGTTTGTCATTTCTAGAAAATTTAAATGGTTCATTTCTGGATATCGCTCCTGGTGTACTATTTAAAATAAAAACTTTTTAAAGCGAACAATAGCACCATTATTATGAATTGTTCTTCTCAAGGGAGTAGTAGAAAATGCTCTATTCATGACGATTCTTGTCTGATGACGTCAACACAAATCAACACTATCAGTAGGACGATATAAGTCTATAAACTGTGTCTACTTGTTCACAAGGACTTACATGGACGAGCGCCCCACTACCTCACAGAACTTTGCCAGCTGACAAATTTGAACCCTCGGCAGTCAACTCGAAGGAAGAAGCAACACACAAACTTCTCGTCCCGCGGCGCCAAGGAGCTTCAAACTTCGCAGATCGCGCTTTTCGCATCGCGCTTTTGGCATCGCGGGACCGACGGCGTGGAACAGACTGCCCTACAATATCCGCAATCAAGACGGCGGAGGAGTGTTCAGAAGCTCTCTTAAAACTTTTCTTTTTAAGAGAAGCTTTCTGGACGTTGAGCGCCCTTGAAGTGAATCTTTCACAAAAATGGCGCTATACAAATCATCATCATCATCATGACCATAAGCAATAAGCAACAACTGCGGAAAGATTATTCCAAACTAACTAACTTACTAGTCATCACGCCATTTCCCCGGAGGGGTAGGCAGAGAGGATGGATCGCCTCAATTATCTGTCCTGGCATACCTCTCGGGTTTCCTCTACATTCATACATCGTACCATGCACGCACGTCGATTATTCCGACTTCGAATGTGGCCGCCTTTTAGTAATTGATTAATTTGGTCATGCCATGTTTTCCTCGGTCGTCCTCGGCTTCTTTTTCCACTCACGCCACTTGTGTACAACTTTTTAACCATTCTTCTTTCATCCATTCGTTTCATATGTCTAAACCATCTCAGGGATCCTTTTTTCATTTTATCCAATCCAGCTACATAAAGGGCTTCCGCACAGCTTTATTTTAGAGGTATGTTAATTTTTACGTACATTATTCATGTAATAAATTCTCAGATCATTAAAACAATTTAAAATTAGAACAAAGCGTTCCTTTGATCCGTTTGTTTTTCCTAGTCCGTGTCTGTATTTGTTCCCTCAACCCGTTCGACCCGATCCGCCAAAATGCACCGTCGCGCCGAGCATATAATTTATGGTTCATGCCCCGCCAGTCAGCCAGGCGATCATCGCTCATACGCCGGGATCTATAAAGATCAGAATCCCTTTCATCCACCGTTCGCAAGGGACACCGCCTCGCTTATGATTAATGCTCGCCACTTTCGCCTCACAGGCTAATCAATTAAATTATCTTTTGTTGTGTTATTGTTATTTTTAACGTCTCTGAAGGGGTTAATCGTGACGGATGATGCATCCTTATCGAGACGATGGCAGATGATGTACTAGTTAATAAATTAGGGTAAGTGGGTGAAAAATGAAGTTTGAATTTAGAATTCTTTGAAAAGAAAAAGAGAAACACTGATTATTTTTTTACTATGAATTTTTTTTACGACTTTGGCCTCCTATGCAATAGCCATCCCATGTATTCCAATTACCACGTAAGAAATGAATACGTGAGGGGTAGCAATAAGGTTGCCCTAAAAACGTACAATATGAGATCCTCTCGACTTCGGTAGTACGGTCATGCGATGCAAAGAAACAGCAAAAAAATTGTCCAAAAAGCCCAAAGTATTTAAAAAAAATTAAGGGGTAGAGGTCGTCCAATGCAACATGGTGGATCAACATAGAAAAGGAGATGCAGCAAGAGAACCTGACAGTAAAGCTGGACTAGGACAGAAAAGTTCAGCGTCTTCGTACGGGGTGCGTCGACCCCGGATGATGGGAAATCATCTTAGAGGGTATCCATCTTTATGCTCCACATGGTTATCTTCAACAGCGTCAGCACAGACAGATTTATCTTCCGATTTGCATAACCAACCTGTGATGCCGGTGGGAAGAGCAATCAAACTGCTGAACATGGTCGCTTCGGAGATTGACGTCTTTCATATGAGTGAAAGTACGTTCAAAAGACAAATACTCTTGACATTAGAGAGTATCCTGTATTCCAAGAGTCGTACCATCTCTCATGCCTACCTGGTATTTTACCTGTTCTCAAATATTATAGATACCTTAAACTGTCAACATGTTTTTAATGTCTTTTGAATGAATAAAATAAATTAGAAATTTGAATTCCTGTATGTATACTTTGTAATATGTTTTAGTTTCTACGTCTTTGACATTTCCTGAAAGCTTTTGTAATTTTTAATTTTTGTAAGATGTTTTATTTTCTAAGTCTGTGTTATGTTGTTTCCGTTTACAATTGTTGTATATTTGTTTGTAATTTTCAAATCATTCAAAGACTGCAGAAGACAGACCTAGGTGGAGAATAGCAGTACATAAGGCACGCAAGACTTTGAATCACAGCGCAGAGACGACGTCGCAGAGAGGAGGAGGAGAAAAGAGAGACCATTGGGAGACTGTGACGACTCTATTACAAGCGCCTTCACCTCTCCCAGTTGCCCCAGAATTTATGGGTCCAGGATCGGGCTCTTCAGTCACATGCAGACCCACAACCGTGAAAGACAGTCTTCCTCGGACACCAGGGACAGCCGATGATGGATGAATTTATATGTTATTATTAAGTATGTGAATTATCGTTTTGTCCCAGAATGAGTAGTGTACTCATGGGAATACAGTATAATCTCTGTATGTCTATAAAAATAAATAAATAAGAATTTGAATTTGAAATGGCAAAAGAAAAGAAGAGAATACCATGTACAGAAATCATACGTTTATATCAATATTTAATTGTTATATGGAATGAAAGTGAAACATGCATAAGTTCTGAAGAAGGAACATCACGTAACATAATACATTACTTATTCTGAAATAACATATTGCCTACGATACAGCCAACACTCGTTTCAATCCTTTACTGTTTCCCTGTCGTCTATTTGGCTATTTAAATTCATTAAAGACATCGTCTGGTAATGTAAATAAACGGATGGCCCCAGTCCCTCAATAAATATTCGGAAAGGTAAACGCTAACACGGCGAGGTGGGCCTAATATCGTGTTTTATGAGACAGTCGTGGTGTTTCACTGTCTTGTAGTGCGTTCACGGAAATATGTTCCCAAAATATTTGAGGCGAAACAGAGTCTTCAACCAGTGTGTTTTGCCAGTCATGACGTACGGAGCCGAGACGTGGACATTGACAAAAGGTCTAGTGTACAGATTCAAGGTTGCCCAGCGCGCCATGGAAAGAGCCATGCTTGGAATAACCTTGAGGGACAGATTTAGAAACGGATTTATTCGACAACAAACCAAGTTGACTGTGGTGGCTCTACAGATAGGCGGGCTGAAGTGGCGGTGGGCTGGCCATATCTGTCGGAGAACCGACAGCCGATGGGGAAGACGGGTTCTGAAGTGGAAACCGCGTACAGGATTTCGTAGAGTTGGACGTCCCCCTGCCTGCTGGACCGACGATCTGAAGAGGATTGCTGGACATAGATGGTTGGGAGCGGCAATTGATAGAATGAACTAAAATAATGACGCGACAGTGTGACAATCACACTACCATCGCCGTGAATCGAACCCGGGGCCTTCGGTATGAGAGTCATGGCTCTTACCACTCTGCCACGAAGGTCGTCATTATTTTAGTTTTGGTGTTGAGGAGTTGTTTAATCTCAAATATTTTGGAAACAATGTCGTTGATCTGGTGTAGAATTCACGTGACAATAAAATGGCGATAGATAAGCTACATATCACTTGTCATGAGAATCAATTTAACAGCTTTAAACATATTACAACAACAAACAGGATAGGCAGAGGGAATGGACCGCCACACTACTCTATCCTGACATACTTCTCTAGCTTCCTTCATATTCATACAGCGAGTCATACACGCACGTCGATTCTTCCGGCTTCTAACATGACCAACCTTTGACATTTGATTAATTTGGTCATGCCATGTTTTCCTCGGTCTGCCTCAACTCCGTACTCGGTTAACGTATACTTACATCGTTAACGTATACTTTTTTAACCATTCTCTCTTCACCCATGCGCTCCATATGTCAGAACCAACGCAGCGATCCATTCATAATTTTGTTCATAATACCCTCTTTCGCTCTACATTCCTTTCTAATGTCAGCATTTGAGATTCTGTCATATTATACTATTTATACGAATAAAAACGTCAGTTTTCTAGATGTTTTGTTCATCTGTCAATGCATGGCTGAAAATTTTATTCCCATAAATTATAATAAAACTTCAAGAAAACACATGTTTGCGTACAAACAATCAAACCATCAAGCCATTTCTCCGCAGGGGTAGGCAGAAAGAATGGACCGCCACACTACTCTATCCTGGCAAACCTCTCTAGCTTCTTCCACATTCATACAACGAGTCATACACGCACGTCGATTCCTCCGATTTCTAACATGACCAACCTTTAAAATTTGATTAATTTGGTCATGCCATGTTTTCCTCGGTCTGCCTCAACTCCGTACTCCATTTACATCAATAACATATACTTTCTTAACCATTCTTTCTCCATACATGCGTTCCATATGTCCAAACCATCGCAGCGTTCATAATTATCAAAATATGTGTCTTCAATAAAAATTATGATGGTGCGAATGATGGTGTCATGAACAAAATAATGAAAGGATCATTAATATGGTTTGGACATATGGAAAGAATGAATGAAGAAAGAATGGTAATAAAATTATATGTTAATGATGTAAATGGAACCAGAAATAGAGGAAGACCGAGGAAAACGTGGCACGATCAAATAAATCAAATATTGAATGTCGGCCATGTGAGGAGTCAGAGAAATCGACGCGCGTGCATGACACGATGTATGAATGTTGAGGAAGCGAGAGAAATATGTCAGGAAAGAAAAGTGTAGCAGTCCATTTATTCTGCCTACCCCTTCGGGGAGACGGCGTGATGGTTAGTTAGTTAGTTAGTTAATAACAATTATTTTGTGCTACAAAGTAATAACTGATAGTCATGATATTTTAACAATACTCTTAGGAGGCCAAGTATTTTAAATCTTTGAAAAAACTCTTACAAATTGTGAAAAATTCTGATACGTTAACTAGCCGTACTAAGAAAGTACAGTTTTCAGTGAACGCACTTCAGTTATCTCTCCATTCTTTTAACAACATATGTGAAATATCGCCTATTTAATGTATAAATCTGACTTTTATTTGTGTTGGTTTTTGTACCCTTTGTAAGAAAACTGCCAAGTGTGGAGATAAAATTTGTATTTATTAATTAGTGGGTAACATATTTTTATTATAGTACCTACTTCACTTCACTACTACCCCACTCTTACTTCCATAATCAATATTAAAATTGTATTTTTAGATACTATATAATATGATAAATAAAGTCAGTTTTAAACTTAACAAATGAATTTACCGAAATAATAATAATAATAATATGCTTTGTAATAATAATATGCTACAGCGCCCTTGAGATGAGCAATTCATAAAAATGGCGCTTTATAAATTATTCAATTTATTATTATTATTATTATTTCTCTAATATGCTTGTAGCTTTCTATATTTTTGTATACAACTGGTTATTTGAACCCAATTACTGTATACAATTTTCTAGCAATTGATAGCTGGTGAATAAACAGCGAAATAAGTAAGGAATGTAAAGCAGGTCTTGGATGCTAAGCATAATTAAAAAAGGATCACTTAGATGGTTTGGACATATGAAACAAATGAACGAGAAAACAATGGTTAAAAAGTTATACACAAGAAGTGTGAATGGGAAAAAAACTGAGGACAGTCCAGGAAAACATGACATGACCAAATTAAACGATTTCTAAAATCGACGAGCGTGCTTGTTACGATATATGAATATAGAGGAAGCTCGAGAGGTGTGTCAGGATAGAACTGTGTGGCGGTCCATTCTCTCTGCCCACCCCTCCGGAGAATCGGCGTGATGGTAAGTTAGTTAGTTTTTAGCTGTTGATTCTCATGACATGTGATAGGTAGTAAGTCTATAATAATAACTCACTAACTAACCATCACGCCGTCTCCCCGAAAGGGTAGACAGAAAGAATGGAATGTCACACTTTAACTTTGTCTATAATAATAATAATAATAATATGCTACGGGCGCATTAAGACGTGTTTTAAATCTAAAAAATCTAAATATGAACGCTGCATCTGATATTTGCGATCGGTTAGAATTCTGGTATGAAATATGAAAAATATGGGTTTTCAGCTTAAATCTGAAATCTGTCGAATCATTTATGCATCTAAGGTATGAAGGGAGATTGTTCCAAGCTGATGGGCCAGCTACTGCAAAGGCTCGAATTTGTATTAGAGCAACGCAACCGAGCAAAGTGTGGATTTTCTTGAATTTAGGCTGTCCGTTATACAGAGTTCGGATATGTAATTTGGCACCATTCAACGTAGCGCTTTGAAGACTGTCCAGCAGAGATTATACTGGATTCTTTCTGGACTTCTAAGCCACTGAAGTTCTTTGAGATGTTGTGTTTTATAGGACTCTTACTTGGAATATCTTTAATGAGTCTTGCTGCTGTATTGAACACAGAATGAACGTGTATTACTTTGTTTGTTGTTTTGGAATGTTTGCGTAAATTCCATTAATATAGTCAAGTCACGACACCACGAAGTATGGTCTAGGTCTAGAGCACAAAACACTTGGCTCTTGACCCAGGGAACTTGGCTTTAAACTTGGACACGACCAGATTCCTTCTTCATAAAAAGTTATTTTCTGCTTATATTGAAGATTGTATAAAATCTTATTTCATTGATTTAAATCCTTAGGTGTTGGAATTTATTTTATTTTTATTTTATTTGACTAGGGTATAGTTCTGGACACACGATATCTTGATAAACCTTACATTCCTTTTCCTTTCCTTGGAATTCCTATTAGAAAAAAGTGGTGTGACGTAATATAAGCCAATCAAATTATCATTGTAGGTATCAAGAATTCTCTTTTTATGACCTGAAGAAGCTCAGACTCGGGAAAACAAACTTGAGTTTGCAAATGCCCTCGCAAGGCGAAACAAATCTGTAACTGTTATTTATGTAAGTAATTATATGAATTAAATCAAGTAAAACCAATAAACATTAGCGTTTATTATAATAATAAAAGCTATAATTCCCTTTACATTGATTTGGCTCATGCTGTAATGATGTAAAGAGCGAATCAACAAAATAATAATAATAATAATAAGGGTTGGGACCAGAACTCCAATATCAACGGCTTTTTTGCTTTATATAATATTTATATTTATCTAAAAATAATGGGGCTAGGTAAGAAGGAATTCCATAAATCATAAGTATGCTGCCCAAATAAATACCAAACAAATTAAAATAGAAGAATAAATCATATTTTATAAACCCTCGTTTTAAATGACTCTGTTGAATGCTGATTAATTTCCACGGTCAATTAAATACACAAAAATTATCACTACAACTTGATACGATATTAAGCAATATTTTATACAGCTTATGTCACACCCTGTAGCGCGTTCTTTACAAGCCCGCGCAGCCAGACACCTACTGGGTGACCCGTCGGGTGAGGCCGCCTCGAGGATAACTCATATGTCGACCATCGGCGCACCAAAATGATAAAAAGTTAGTATATCCCTCGTTATGCGCGATTATCGGGGGCTTCACCGCGTAAAATGAATTTTCCTAATATTAAAAAAAGAGTGATGCGGGTATTAATTTGCGGGTGATGCCTACTGGTGGCGATGAGGTCCGCAACCCATCACACCGCATCTCCCGCAGGGGCGAACAGAGAAGGGTGGAGTGCCGCATCGGTACATGGAATATAAGGGGAGGTATGGAAGGAAAGTTGAATGAGATGTGTGCAGAAATGGATAAAAAGTGTTTAGACGTTTTATGTGTGACTGAATGTATGATGAAAGAGTGTGGTTCCTTGGAGCATGCGGATAAGCTTGTTCTGTGGTCGGGTGTGCCGAATGACCACAGAGCATGCCAAGGCGTGGCGGCGGTGCTAGCTCCAAGGATGGTAGAATGTATGAAAGGTTATAAATGTGGTAGCCCAAGACTCATGTGGATTCGCTTCAAGATCGGGTTAACAAGAGTTTTCCTTTTAATTGGATACGCTCCTGGTAACAACGAAAATGAGGCGAGTAAAGATGAGTTTTGGGACAAAGTGAGAGAGACATTGGTGTGTAAGAGTGAAAACGAAAGATTGATAATAGCAAGTGATATGAACGGTTGGGTGGGAATCCGTAGGAGTGGGTACGAGGAATGTCTGGGTACGTTTGGTGATAGACGAATAAATGATAATGGAAGGAGACTGCTTGAATTGTGTAAGAATGGGGTCTCTTTGTATCAAATACCATCTTCGATCATAAGAGAATCCATCTCTATACTTGGGAAAGAGGATTTGAAAGGTCCATTATAGATTACGTCATTGTAGACTCTAGATTACGGGCGGATACTGTTGATTCAAGGGTCTTCAGGGGAGCCGAACTGGAAACGGATCATTTTTTAGTAGTGGCAAAAGTGATCTTATTCCGGGGATGGCGAACCAGAAGAAGCAAAACAGTAGCCGCACCGACTAGAGTCAAAGTTGAAAAACTGCAAAACAATGACGTAAGAAATAATTTCGTAAGAAAAGTGAAAGATAGATTGAGTGAAGTGAGTTGAGTATTGACGAGACCTGGAAATACTTGAAGGAGAGTTTGTGTGAATCAGCGAAAGAATCGTGTGGTGTGTGTGTACAAGGAAGAAGGAAAGGGGATGCATGGTGGAATGATGACGTAAAGATTGCTGTTAAAGAGAAGAAAGATGCTTGGTTGAATATGTTGTCGATAAATAAGAATGACAGAGTTAAGTATGAAAGAGCAAAAGATTTGTATAAGGTATGCAAGAAGAGAGTGAAGTCGGTAGTGAAAGCGCGGAAAGAAAAGCTGAAGGAGGAAGAAGGGCTCAAAATGACAAACAACTTCCAAGCAAATTTAAAAATGTTTTGGAAAGAAGTTAAAAAAGCCCGAAATCCTCCTGATAGTGGATGTGTGAAAGCAATTTTAGACAACGAGGGAAGAATGTTAACGGAGAGTAAGATCATACAAGAAAGATGGATGGAATATTTTAAGGAGATGTATGGTGGTGATACAAGCGTGATCGAAAATATGACAGCTAGTGCGAGTGCGGGACCTATGAATGATAATATTGAAAAAATAAGTACGAATGAGATGAAAAGATCCGTGAGTGCAATGAAAAGTGGAAAAGCTGTTGGGTTTGATTGTATTGCCATAGACTTTATTAAAAGCGGTGGCGAAGTGGTTTCTACATGGTTATGTAAGTTATTTAACCAGTGCTTGGAGGAGGGATATACGCCGCTAGACTGGAGGAGAGCAGTAATTATGCCCCTGTACAAAGGAAAAGGATCGCGTATGGAATGTGGAAACCACAGAGCTATTAGTCTTTTGAGTGTCGTTGGTAAAGTCTATGGCAGAATTTTAATAGAAAGAGTAAGAAAATTGACGAGTGACAAAGTTTGGGATGTGCAAGGTGCCTTTATGAATGGCAGAGGATGTATGGATCAAATTTTTGGACTTCGTACATTGACAGAGAAGTTTCTGGCCAAAAATCGCAAACTTTTCTGTGCATTTGTCGACTTACAAAAAGCATATGATTACGTTAATAGAGAAAAGTTGTGGAAAATATTGTCTGAATATGGAATAAGTACAAAACTGATCACGGCCATTAAGTCGCTATACATGAAAGCACTGCTAGTGTCAGAGTAAATGGAGATCTTACAGCCTGGTTTGATATCAATAAAGGTGTCAAACAAGGTTGCGTAATGTCCCCGTGGTTATTTAATCTGTATATGGACAATTGTATGAGAGAGCTGAAAGGGTTGGATGTAGGTGCCAAAATGAGTGGAGTGTCAGTAAGCTGTCTCTTGTATGCGGATGACGCTGTCCTACTTGCAGACAACGAGCATGAACTACAAGTCCTGGTGAATTGTATGTATGAGGTATGCATGCGAAATGATCTGATGATGAATGTTAATAAGTCCAAGGTAATGATTTTTGAAAAGGAAGAAACCACGACAGTCTGCAACATTAGCGTGAATGGTGAAAACTTGGAGCAAGTAGTTGAGTTTGTGTATTTAGGTAGTATGTTTACAAGAGATGGGAGAGTGGAGAGGGATATTGAAAGAAGGGTTGGGGCAGGCAACAAAGTGAATGGTGCACTTAAAGTTGTCATCGCAAACAAAAACCTATCCAAAAAAGCTAGAATGGCAGTGCACAATGGTGTTCTTCTACCGACCCTTATGTATGGAAGCGAAGCATGGAACTGGCAAAGGAAGGATGAAAGTAGAATAAATGCAGTAGAAATGAGATCTCTTAGACGAATGTGTGGATATTCTGTGTATGATAGAGTGTCGAATGAAAATATAAGAAGTGAATGCGGTGCGAATGATGGTGTCATGAATAAAATAACGAAAGGATCATTAAGATGGTTTGGACATATGGAAAGAATGAATGAAGAAAGAATGGTAAAAAAATTATATGTTAATGATGTAAATGGTACCAGAAATAGGGGAAGACCAAGGAAAACGTGGCACGATCAAATAAATCAAATATTGAATGTCGGCGATGTGAGGAGTCAGAGAAATCGACGCGCGTGCATGACACGATGTATGAATGTTGAGGAAGCGAGAGAAATATGTCAGGAAAGAAAGGTGTGGCAGTCCAATCTTTCTGCCTACCCCTTCGGGGAGACGGCGTGATGGTTAGTTAGTTTTTTTTTTTTTTAAAGAGTGTGCACCTATGTACGCTTGTAAAAAGTTATACTTCTTTGAAGTAACAAAACAAAAACAAAAAAACTCAAGTTTTGTCACTGATTTTTTTTTTTTGCAACACAATGTGGAGAAACTTAATGAATTACTTTGACTTCGTCGTGTTACTACAAAAACTGTGGTTTCTATGACTAACCTGTCTAAAACGTCTGTTTTCTAGAAGTTTTATTCTCACATGGCCGACATTCTTGATCGTGGCACGTTTTCCTCCGCCTTCCTCTATTTCTGGTTCCATTTACAACGTTAACATATATATATATTTTACCATTCATTCTTCATTCATTCTTTCCATATGTCCAAACCATGATCCTTTCATTATTTTGTTCATAACACTATCATTCGGACCGCATTCACTTCTTATATTTTCATTCGACACTCTATCATACACAGAGTATCCACACATTCGTCTAAGAGATCTCATTTCTACTGCATTTATTCTTCTTTCATCCTTATTTTGCCAGTTTCATGCTTCGCTTCCATACATTAGTATTGGTAGGTAAAAAGAAAACGATCAAATAAATCAAATATTCAAAAACGATTTTTTTAATGAAATATAACGCTGTTTTTCCACTTTTGAGGTTATTTTTCTTGACAAGTTTCGAAGTGTACACCTTCATCATTAAGAAAAGGATCAGTTTATATCGTTATGTAAATCTTCGAAAAATAATCTTCAAAGTGAAAAAAAGTTTTACGATAAAATTATTCGTCATTATGGAATTCCACAGTCTTAACGCCTTAAGTTTAAATATTTAAACAATATGTCGTCCACGTTTAACGTTGAATATATGAATATTGAGGAAGCGAGAGAATGGCATGTCAGGTATAAGATCGAACAGTGTGGTGATCCATTATTTTTTTCTATCCCTTTGTGTAAACGGCGTTATAATTAGTTTTGTTATAGTGACTACTACCCTTTTGAAGGGGTTCAAAAGGGTAGTAGGGCTACGATGGGGTAAGTTTTGCTGAAAAATAAGCCTCTACAAAATGTCGTAAGGCGCCATGTTGCATTTACAACAGCAACACTACTATCAAGTCCAACTCTCTAGCGTCCACGAGAGGTCTTTTAAAGACCCCGCGAACCCCGGACAATGTGGCACATATTACTTAGTGCCATAGCAGATAGAGAGAGGACGAATGGCGAGCTTCCAGCGCCATAAAACTGGATACACCTAGCTAAGGGAAGGTAACCCCGACAGAATATCCTCCAGAGAAGGCAAGGGGATACCACTCTGGATATTTTTCCCCAGGTCATCACCATGAGGCCTACTCAAGGGTGATAGTCAACGTAAGGGAGACCTGACAAGACACAGAAAGATGAGAAGATAGTGAAACCGTGTAAAACGAGGTGCGGTAAAAGGCGGGATACCTATGCAGCGTGCACATGTTATAAAGTAGGAATAATAAAATGGGCTGTCCACCCGACCGTCGACTCTACGGGGGCCGCGCCGCTTAGGTCCGAGGGGGGTATAATTATAACTTTATTATTTGTGGCGGTAACTCACGATCCAACAGCGAATGACCGCTGGTAACGTGAACAATTGATTGATTTGTTTATACCCTCGGCTTACGAAGTCCCCCGCCTACGAGGATTTATCGTATCATTACGATTAATAACACACTCCAAGCTCCGTAGATCGTGTAAACAATGTAGGGACAGTGGAATCTATAGTCAGTCATTCAAAGCGGAGAAAAATATATACAATTAACACGAATGAAAACGTCTGTTTTCTAGAAGTTATATAATATTTTACGTGAATTACATCTTTCGCCTATCAAGGTTTAAATGTTTTTTGTAAATAATATACTTGATAATGCCTTATACAGGCGAAACAAAGCTTTTTTTCGATTTCTTCTTTGTTCGCCATACTTTGTGTTGTAGATACTTTATTTGTCTTTTTCTCTTTTATATACTTTGTTTATACAACACTAACTTTAAAAAATTTATATATCAGACATGTTTCGGACAACCGGTCCTTCTTCAGCGATACATATTATAAAGATACATTTTTAAAATATGTATCTTTATAACATGTATCACTGAAGAAGGACCGGTTG